>CM060249.1:70142503-70837503 GCA_030684275.1 Acipenser oxyrinchus oxyrinchus
ATTATAGTCGTATATTATGTGTGTTCATGTGTATTATAATGTGTACATTGTATACAATGCTTTGGCATTAAAGGGGTTAAAATAAACCCTGTCTGCTGGTAGGGGTACGTGGACAGCTGGTAAATCTAGAAGGGGGTACGAAATAAGAAAAGTTTGGGAACCACGTCCCTAGAGTATTCCAAAAATGGCCTCAGGTTTACCAGCCCTTCAAGTGTATATTTCAAAGAAATGTAGAAAACAAAGGATTGGATTTATTTTAATAATTTAAAGACTGAATTAAGTCATGTTTCATGTTTTCAGATCAAACCGTGACAAATAAAATGTAACCAAAAAGTGGATAATGGGAAAAGGAGCAGTTTTTGTATGATGAAACTCTTTAAAGGGAATCTTGGTTATAAAATCCCAGTGTAAATAGCAAAGAGCATGGCTAGCTGAACCTAAAATATATGCTGCTTGTGTTGTTACAGTGAAGTAAGCACGATAATGATTGGAGTTTAGTGCATGTAATGGATGCTGCCTAATAAACACACTCAGAAGTGACTATGTAGGTTATAGTTGAAAAGACAAACCATTATTATTGCTAAAAGCATTAATGGTTATTGGAAAATAATAATTGGTTATGAATTGAAAAACAGTAGTTGAAACAGTAACAGAAATACTTGTGCACTATTGCAATTCCAGTATATTATCCTGAAGAAACATCTACAAACCATAAAAAGACTCCGGAATTAACAACAATGGGGTAGTTTCCATGTGTAGTTAATTACACGTGAAGTGGCAATACACGTCCACGTTTGGGAGAACAGCTCAAGAAGATCAGGTTTGTGGCCGAAAATAACGACCACAGAGAGGGATAGGGTAAATCTCATTTACTCGTGAGCATGACGTAACACACAGGAAATCCACACCCATTTTCACATGGAAATCCACATTTCACGTGAAAACGTCCACTGCTTCCAATCCAGACAGCCTAGGGATGGGAGTGGAAGGTGTCTGGCACAGATTTCTATAATCCTACGTCTCTGACGGTTTTCAGCCATGGTGATCTGCAATAGCTGGGTTGGACAGTTATTATATACCATCTGTTAATTATTTTCTTTTTTCTTTCATTAATAAGTCGTATAATAAATTAGTTGAACTATTATTCACTACTAACGATATGCCACCCCAAATGGACATTTGAAAAACAATTTGGGCAAAAGCATTAAAACACATTATTAAACAACCAGGCATGAGGCATTTACAAATCACAGCTTTATTACATGAGCTTAACACTTAACACTGAGATTCTATTGTGTACCTGTTCTCTGTGCATTTTCCCGAGCTGTCTGCGAAAACAGCAAGAGAATCCTATGCATGGCTAATTTGCATATTGACCGCCTCCTTTCCCCTTCATTTGCATGATGTCAGGTGAAAAGAGGGTCTTCGAGTAAAATAAAAACTGAGGCAGTGGAAACCCAAAATGTATAGGGTCATTTTTCATTTGGCTCGAGCACAATGTCTCGAGTAAAATTAGAACACACTTGGAAACTCCCCTAATGACAAAACGTAGAATTACTGTAATATTGCACAGTGGTCTGATTCAAGTCATATACTGTACTGCATTCATTTTTCTATCACTGTGCTTGCATTATTTTAGTACAGCAGTGTTTCAGTTCAGCAGTGTAATAAGAAAGCTGAATACAATTAGTGAAAATATCCTATACCACCGGCTAAGTAATCTTTAAAATCTGTATGCTTTTCATTATATGAAGTGTGAGCTAGACTGCTCTGTTTATAAGGATGCCTGGCTGAAGTGGTGTATAATGACCAGCAGGAGGCAGAAGTGATGAAGCAAGGTGAGTTATTTACAATACAACAAATAAAAATAAGTTTTAAAGAAAACAAAAGCCTAGCCCACTCATCGGGGCCCTATCTATACTTCTTCAGATCTATCTAATATTTGAGGTTGGCTAATCCAACTCTCAAATAAAACAAAAACAAAATGTTCACAAAAGAAACTATTTCGCTGATCCACTATTTTTGTGGATTCTGAAGATTCTATTGCAATCCTTGGAATCACCACTGGGGATTGCACACAGGTGAATTCTAATTCAAGTCTTTATGTTTCCTTAGTTGTTTTGTATTCCCAGGATTAACTTCTGTTTCCCTCCACAGGTTTTCCAGGTACGTATTGTGTATTGGCTATTACAGGTGAGTGAAAAGATTGCCAGTTATTTTCAGTGTCCAGACCTTTATTTCTCAAAGGGTTCAGGTGCCACCTGTTGGCCAATACTATTTAAACACCATGTCCATGTTAATAAAGTATTTTTGAAAACACATTTGTCTTATGTCTTTAATTAAACTCTGTTTTGCATACTCCACAGGGTAAACACGACAACATCTTTTTAAAGTGCTGTTTTTCTGGTCTTGCAAAACAACTCTTTGCAATTCACATGCACAAAAATACTCTCTTTAAGATTTAATAAGAGAAAGTTCAAACTAACCCATGTGCTGTTAATCGTATCTGCACACAGTGTCTAGCTCAGCTATTTTCCAAACTGCTCCGCTTCGTTTTCCCTTTCGTTTTCAGATGTTGAATTGCCACACCCCACGGATATTTGTAATCCATCAAAAGCTTAAGGACACAGCTCCAAGCACAGCTCACAAGCTCCAATACACTTGTTCTTTGTTTCTCTGTATTGCACCACCATTACCAACCACCCCATCCAGCTAAACACTCCCCATTAATCCTTGAATTTTCCCGCTGTAGGTCAGCTTGCTCAAGGAATTATTGGGCATGTGGTCTTTACTCACGGCTGCCGTTATACACAGTGATACCATTTACATTTTGTTTTAATCTAATAGATACTGATTAATACTGGATAGCTATTTGTTACATATCCTCCTCCCCAGCTCAAACCTACTGGTTCGAGCGATTTCATTGACCCTGCTATGAACCCTGGATAGCCCGTCTGCATTTGCATTTTTCAACCCACTCCAGTGTTCTACTTTGAATCTGTAGGGTTGTAATGCTAAAAATCACATTTTAACGATGATTGATCTGTAATACTGTAGTAGTATTACAGTAGTGCTGTTTACAGTAAATCTTTGATATAGACAGGGTGCTGCTGGACATTTTGAGTTTTATTAAGGTTAATATGTGAGTTTTTAAAATATTTTTTATATTTATTGACCCACATATTTTGCTTTACAATTGGTAATGGGTGCTGTATTATGGGAGGGATCTTGTCTGTAACACTCCCAGTCTCCCTCATGCCTCAAGGTTATCATTTTCTTACAGTCGGAGCAGAGGGAGATGCTTAGAATAGACATAATACAAAGATACAAGCTGGGCTAGATAAGCAGGGGAAATGTAATAGAAAAACAACCTGTGGGAAAATTGAAATAGCAAATTCAGCCCTAGGAGAGAGCACAGCTGAATATAGTTCTGCAAACCCTGAGTGGTAATAAAGGTCCTACAAGTTTTTGCCAAACCTTTTTTAGAATTTGACTTCCACTTATTCATATATATGATTTTACCACAAAATCAATCCTTGATTAAAAAATAATGTACCTAATGTATACTTAAAGAAAATAAATGTATCAATAATATATGGTAATTAGAAACATGTTGAGAGAAATAACATTCACATTGTTGCTATTTTAATACATAAATATATTGAAAACCTATTTGTTTAAATATAAAGGTATTCGAAAAATAGGTATCAAGTTTTTAATGATTTATCTGAGATCCGCAAATGTATTTTTCTTTTTATATTACATATATTTTTGAATATGTCATACTATTTATGTTAGTACTTTCATTCTTTAGCCTAGTTTGTTACTGTTATTGTTTCAGTCTATGCTGTTACCTTTAACCTAGCCAAGAAGCAAGTTCAGCAAAGTCCTGAAAACAAATTGCATTCTATTTCACACTATTGTGAGATCACTGACCTCTTCAAAAGCCAAATGAGACTCTCCTGAGGGTATTAACCCTCACTGGCTGATAGTTAATAAGAAATGTAAACACAGGAGACCCAGGGTAAAGCTGAAAAATATATTGATGGGCTGTGCAGAGCAATGGAGGTATTGTATGGGTTAGCTGATTCCAGGTTATTTATCTAAGTGTGGAGTTGGGGTATGCCAAGGATGACAGAACAAATGAATTATATATTACTTATTTTATTTATACAATTATTTTATATTAGTAATTTAATTAAATGTTTATTCTGAAGACATTATGATTAACTGCAACCTATCAACTGATCCAGGTGATCACACCAGTTCTAGTGAACCTACCTTCACAATCGCACAGTTCAATTTCAAATCAAACTGATGTTTTTGTGTGTATACTAGTAGAAAACTATGTGTTTGAATTAAGCGGAAAGTGTTTGGTTTCAGATGGTTGCAATTTGTTACATAAAAAATGACATTAATAAATAGTTTTAAAAACATGTAAATCAGTTTTAAAATATAGTGCACAAACAGCATGTATTACAAAATGGTACACACACAAATAGAGCACCAGATATCAAATACATGATTTATTCTTTTTTATTTTAAGTACCATTTTTACCTTGACTATTAAGTAGCAACTAATTAGTTGTTGTACCCCTACTAGCCAGTAGGACCACATATCGATTAATAAATAAAAAGAGCAAGAATAATAATGTTTAATTGTATACTAAAATAGTCCCTAAATTCTTCCTTTCTGTATTGTAGATCACTGTGAACTTATCTGTTTATTCTTTTGTCTCATTCAGGACTGCAAGCAATAATTGTCTTTTAACCCTGATTGCCACTTTGTCAAACCAGAAGCCCAACACTCCAACAAGCCATTAGTAAAATGTTAATAGCATTTTTTTTGGTGTCTGCTTTAAAGATACAGCATAAGCTTGGTTGCTCCGCCCCTCAGGTTATAACCGTTGGTTGAGTACCCAGAGTTCTAGTGGCTAGTTGTATTTGCTTACGATTGTAAGTCGCCCTGGATAAGGGCGTCTGCTAAGAATAATAATAATAATAATTACAGGTGTCCAGGTAGAGAGCCCCTTGTATCATAGTGTTTTTGTTCTTCAATCACCTTCACGTTCAATCACCTTCACTGATCATAGATCAGTTTGTTTACTTTCGTTTTGGGCTCTCTTTCAGTCTCGTTCGCTCCTCTCAAACACCCACAACACTCCACTCAGAACACAGAGAGCTGCAGGCTTTTATGCTGGTGACCATCTCCTGTTTAGCAACAAATTAATCAATTAATTAAATTGGGAGATGGCCACCTGCTGCACAAGGTTTTGTGGGATGGTACTTCCCCATCCACGCTGCCACACAATAACAAAAAAACACACAGCTTTTTGCCGTCCTATTTAAAAATAAATAAATCCTAACAATAATACTAAAACGACGTGTTTTTAACTAAACACAAAATACATTTAAACATAACGCAGTCACCCGTTCTTAAACATAAACAGTACATCCCCCTCCGCCCTGCCACATGGTACCATAATACCCAATGTTGTTTTTTTTGTTTATTTTACTTTTCAATCATGCTAAATGGAGTCCATGCATAAGTTGCTGGATGACTAGACAAGGATTCATCTTGAAGCATTCAGCCACAATGACTGGGTTTCCATGCAGCTTAGAAAGTCGCTACTTTCTCTCCACCGTCATGATTTACGTGACGTAGCACACACATACCATGCACATTCCACACAGAACAGAAAGCACACATCTAAAACATTGTACAACTTTAAATTGCCTTTTTACTCTAAAAAGCCGTACAATTGACCAACAACTTTTATTTGCATGGAAACATGTCTGGAAGCCTTAAGAGGCTTCATCAGTGAAAATCCCATTTGTGATGTAATCTTGTACAACTTTCTACTATAGTAAATGCCGCACCAAGCAATGCTTTATTATCTGAAATCTGTTGGAAGTAGACATGGCAAGGTTCTTTGACTAAATAGGAAACTATACCCATACAGTACGAAGGGTTTAGAGACCTCCATTCAGTATTTATTTTTATTTTGTATATGATACTATTTATTCAACATTTCAAATTATAGTTTGGTTGTTTTATAAACAAGGTTATACAAAAATACTGAAGCTACCACAAATACAAAAAAATGCAGCCTTTTGCAATAAATGCTATCTTTGAGCAAGATTTAGGGGACGGGAGCTGGGGCTGCCTGATTAATGTCTATCATTACTAATTGTCTATTTAAGCCACAATCTTACGCACATTCCCTGTCTAGTGTTTTCGCTTTGTAGCTAACGTGTAGACTCTTCCCTCTTCAACTCTCAAAAATCGACTCACCAGTATGCCCCTACTCATCCATGTCAAAGTACATTCCCTCTAAGAAACCATTTCTCCCATCAGACCCACTGTTCATTGACTCCTCCCGCACAATTTTATCCCGCCACTGATTCTCATCTCATCTTGCTACCCTTGTTTCCTGAGCAGGCCTGCCTCCTCAATTCTATACCACTCATTCATTTAGAATCGGAGCAGCCACTTCCACAGCAAAGGCCAACATCAATATCAATATCCACACAATCAAAAATATGGGGTGCTGGGCCCCAGTGGGGGCCACCTGTCCGCTGGGTCCATGTGGCAAAGTGTCCCCCCGTGTGTATTTTGTGTTACGTGTTGTGTGTAAATGTTGGTGTATAGGCATTGGTACACGGGATATAAGCGGGTCTGTGTTTCACATGTGTTTAAATTGTAGATTTGTATTTAGGCACGAGGAGGGCACAAATCACATCACGTGCAAGTAAAAAGTAATAATATGTGAGCACGGGGAATTGCACTTTAATTAATTCACGTGCAGTTGTACCGAGATTCCAATTGAATGATTGACTAGCAATCGAGTCTCGGTACAACTGCTTAAAAGCTGTATGTTTTCACTCACTCGGGGTTGGGTGTTCGAGAGTGGAGAACGGGAGAGAGAGAAGGAGAGAGAAATATTTACAAACAATTGCTATCGCGTGCTGGTAGGACCAGCACGATACTTGTTTGTTTGTTTACTCACCGTGTTTGTGTGTCTGTCCGTCCACCGTTTGTTTAATTGTTAGTCCGTTTTGTTTATATATTTATTTTGGCGAAAGTGCCGTGTCCTGTTTCTGTTTTGTGTACAAACCTTTTATTTTCTGTTTGATTATTAAACGCTGAGCGATCCGCAGCTCAGCTTCACCAAAACCCCAAGTCTCTGTCTGTACTGTGTTTCCTGGCTCTGCCGTGGCGTCACCGCTCAGTCGTCTTTGTCACACGTGGTGTCAGAAGTGGGATCTACAGCGCCTCCAGGACTCAGGCCAGAGCAGGAACCGCAATTTGGGGTTTAAAAAAAAAAAAAAACCAACAACAACAACAACAAAAAAAAAAAAAAAAAAAAAATGGAAGGCTGGAACTGGAGAGATGGCTGCCAGGATCTGGAGGTCCTCCTCGGTGGTCTAGAGGACCAAGGCTGGTGCCTTGCCTGTGGGGAGTTCGGGCACCCAGTGGTGCACTGCCCCTACCAAGAGGGAGAGGAGGAACTGGCCCAGGAGAGGAAGGTGAGGAGGAGGCAGAGAAGGGGAAAGGGGAAGAGGAAGGCGGAGTGTCCACCGCCCAAGTCTCCACCAGCAGAGGAAGAATGCCTGCTGGTTTTGCCTCCACAGCCTGAGTGGGAGGAGCTCGAACGTCCCACGCCTGAGTGGGAGGAGCCCGAACGTCCCTACGCCTGAGTGGGAGGAGCCCGAACGTCCCTACGCCTGAGTGGGAGGAGCCCGAACGTCCCTACGCCTGAATGGGAGGAGTCGGTGCGTCCACAGCCCAAGAGGGAGGAGTCGGTGCGTCCACAGCCCAAGAGGGAGGAGTCGGTGCGTCCACAGCCCAAGAGGGAGGAGTCGGTGCGTCCACGGCCCAAAAAGGGGAAGGTAGAGCGTCCACCGCCCCAGTCTCCACTAGCAGAGGGTGAATTCCTGCTGGTTCCACCTCCATTGCCATGGGAGGACTGCTTGCAGCTCCCACCTCCACCAGCAGAGGGTGAATTCCTGCTGGTTCCACCTCCATTGCCATGGGAGGACCGCTTGCAGCTCCCACCTCCACCAGCAGAGGGTGAATTCCTGCTGGTCCCGCCTCCGCCACTTCCACCGCCAGGAGCAGAGCAGCAGGAGCTGCCTCTGCCTCCTCCACCAGCAGAGGGTGAATGTCTGCTGGGTCCCTGTCCCCCAGCAAAGGGTGAATGCCTGCTGGGTCCCTGTCCACCAGCAGAGGGTGAATGCCTGCTGGGTCCCTGTCCACCAGCAGAGGGTGAATGCCTGCTGGGTCCCTGTCCACCAGCAGAGGGTGAATGCCTGCTGGGTCCCTGTCCACCAGCAGAGGGTGAATGCCTGCTGGTCTCCCCTTCCGAGGCGGAGCCGCACCAGTCCCCTGCAAGAGGGGGAGGGCCGCACCAGTCCCCTGAAACAAGGGTAGACTACACGCTGCTCCCACCTCCGCCGCCAGGAGACTACAGCCGCTCCCACCTCCACCGGCAGGAGCAGAGCAGCAGGAGCTGCCTCTGCCTCCGCCACCTCCACCAGCAGGAGCAGAGCAGCAGGAGCTGCCTCTGCCTCCGCCACCTTCACTGGCAGGAGCAGAGCAGCAGGAGCTGCCTCTGCCTCCGCCACCTTCACTGGCAGGAGCAGAGCAGCAGGAGCTGCCTCTGCCTCCGCCACCTCCATCGGCAGGAGCAGAGCAGCAGGAGCTGCCTCTGCCTCCGCCAACCCCACCAGCAGAGGAGGAATGTCTGCTGGTATCACTTCCCCACCAGCAGAGGATGAATGCCTGCTGGTATCACTTCCCCACCAGCAGAGGATGAATGCCTGCTGGTATCACCTACCCCACCAGCAGAGGATGAATGCCTGCTGGTAACACTTCCCCACCAGCAGAGGATGAATGCCTGCTGGTATCACTTCCCCACCAGCAGAGGAGGAATGCCTGCTGGTAACACTTCCCCACCAGCAGAGGAGGAATGCCTGCTGGTATTGCTTCCCCACCAGCAGAGGATGAATGCCTGCTGGTAACACTTTCCCCACCAGCAGAGGAGGGATGCCTGCTGGTATCATTTCCCCACCGTCACGAGGAGAGGAGCAGGAGCTGCCTCTCCCTTCACCAGAAGGACCCGGACTAGATGCTGGCGGTCCTCGGCAGCCCTTGCATAGGCTGCTGAGGGAAGCACGGGAAGAACCGCCCGGCCGCAGAGGCGAGAAGAGGGCCAACACCTGCACCCCAGCTAGTCCTGACTCCCTGCCCCGCTTAGCCCAAGGATGCCTGCCCCGCTTAGCCCAAGGATGCCTGCCCCGCCGCCCAAGGATGCCTGCCCCGCCGCCCAAGGATGCCTGCCCGCTTCGCCCAAGGATGCCTGCCTCGCTTCACCCAAGGATGCTTGCCTCGCTTCACCCAAGGATGCCTGCCTCGCCGCCCAAGGATGCCTGCCTCGCCGCCCAAGGATGCCTGCCTCGCCGCCCAAGGATGCCTGCCTCGCCGCCCAAGGATGCCTGCCTCGCTTAGCCCAAGGATGCTTGCCTTACATCGCCGGGGTTGCCAGCCGCTCCGCGTCGCCTGGGGTTGCCAGCCGCTCCGCATCGCCTGGGGTTGCCAGCCGCTCCGCATCGCCTGGGGTTGCCAGCCGCTCCGCGCTCGCCTGGGGTTGCCAGCCGCTCCGCGTCGCCTGGGGTTGCCAGCCGCTCCGCGTCGCCTGGGGTTGCCAGCCGCTCCGCATCGCCTGGGGTTGCCAGCCGCTCCGCGTCGCCTGGGGCTGCCTGTCGCTCCGCATGGCCTGGGGCTGCCTTTTGCTCCACACAGGGTACAGGGTACGAGGGAGAAGTGGAGCTCCGCTGCCGCCTCTATGGCCAGGGGCTCCCCTCCCGAGTTCGCCTCCCGAGGGTCCGCTGCTGCTGCCGTCGCCTCCCGAGGGTCGCTGCTGCTGCCGTCGCCTCCCGAGGGTCCGCTGCCGTCGCCTGGGGTCGCCAGGGATCCTGCTTCGCCTGGGGTAGTCGAGGGTCCTGCTTAGCCTGGGGTCGCTACACTATGGCCAGAACCCCATGAAGGGAGCTGTCGGCCATGAAGAAAGGGGGAGGTCAGGAGACCAGCTCCCCAGCCGCATTTCGTGGCAGGAAACACGGTGGCCAGAGCCCCACGGAGGGGAGCTAGCGGCCACGAAGGAGGGGAGGTCAGGAGACCCGCTCCCTCGCAGCAGTTTCGCTGCCGGAGGTGGGTGGCCGGCACCCCACGGAGGGAACTGCCGGCCATGAAGAAGGGGAGGTCAGGGGACCAGCTTCCCCGCAGCAGTTTCGCTGCCGGAGATTGTGTGGTCGGAGCCCCACGGAGGGGAACTGCCGGCCATGAAGAAGGGGGAGGTCAGGAGACCAGCTTCCCCGCAGCAGTTTCGCTGCTGGAGATTGTGTGGTCGGAGCCCCACGGAGGGGAACTGCCGGCCATGAAGAAGGGGAGGTCAGGAGACCAGCTCCCCAGCTGCACTGGCGGCAGGAGATAGTGTGGCTGAAGCCCGGAAGAGGGAGCTGCCAGCCACGAAGAATTGGGGGTGCCGGACATTCCACCATGGCCACCCCAGAAACAACTTGCTTCCCCTCTTCCGGGACTTTGGGACTGAGGGGGAGGTGGCCATTGAGGCCATGTGTGCTTTGCACAAGGGGGTATATGTGGCAAAGTGCCCCCGTGTGTATTTTGTGTTACGTGTTGTGTGTAAATGTTGGTGTATGGGCATTGGTACACGGGATATAAGCGGGTCTGTGTTTCACATGTGTTTAAATTGTAGATTTGTATTTAGGCACGAGGAGGGCACAAATCACATCACGTGCAAGTAAAAGTAATAATATGTGAGCACGGGAATTGCACTTTAATTAATTCACGTGCAGTTGTACCGAGATTCCAATTGAATGATTGACTAGCAATCGAGTCTCGGTACAACTGCATAAAAGCTGTATGTTTTCACTCACTCGGGGTTGGGTGTTCGAGAGTGGAGAACGGGAGAGAGAGAAGGAGAGAGAAATATTTACAAACAATTGCTATCGCGTGCTGGTAGGACCAGCACGATACTTGTTTGTTTGTTTACTCACCGTGTTTGTGTGTCTGTCCGTCCACCGTTTGTTTAATTGTTAGTCCGTTTTGTTTATATATTTATTTTGGCAAAAGTGCCGTGTCCTGTTTCTGTTTGGTGTACAAACCTTTTATTTTCTGTTTGATTATTAAACGCTGAGCGCGATCACGCGCTCAGCTTCACCAAAAACCCCAAGTCTCTGTCTGTACTGTGTTTCCTGGCTCTGCCGTGACGTCACCGCTCAGTCGTCTTTGTCACAGTCCACCAGAGGTTTTCCCCTAAGAGCAAAGGGTTTTTTTCCTCTCCACTGAATGGCAGGTATACACATACCATCTCACACTAACCCTTTCATAACCTCTCTCCTGTTTGTCTTGTTTGTCCTTTCCTTTCTCATTTTTCTGGTATGCCTTTCTTTTATGTTCTGCACTGGCGCGTCTCCTGTTGTTTGTCTCACGGTGGGGTTTCTGCAGGGAGCCCTCCATTCTTTGGGGGGCAAGTGAGTCTCACTTCCCCGACCTCAGGTCTGCTTCAGCGACCTCGTCCTCGCTCTGGGGGGTTCTCACCGCTGTGAGTCAGAAAGGACCCCTGGCCACACTATCCTTTCGCAGCTCATGCGCTAATCTTACCTTGTCACCTGAGGCTCTGGTCTATTTCCCTCGGGACGTGGCCCGCTTTACACTCTCAGTGCCCGAGTTCCAAACTAACCCATCTCTCTGTTGCAGCTTCCCTGCGGGATGCCTCTCTTCTCCCGGCTTCGGAGGTCTGTGCCTCGCCTTGTCCGTGGGCAGCACCAGATCAGTCAGGGAACCCCTTTTCTATCTCTCCTTTCAGGTCTTGACTCATCAGACCGCTCCTTCACCCCGAGAGGCACCTCTGCCGAGTTTTATGTGTTTTCAGATCCTCGGGGCTTTAGCCTTCGACCAAGCCCGGTCCTACGTAAAGGCGTCTCATTGGTGGGAGATCTTTTCCTATCCTAACTTCAAGTCCGGGCCCTTCCAAGCCCGCCTCTAAGTCCGGGCAATTGGCTTGCCTTCTATCCTAAGTCCAGGCTCTCTCTATCCACCTCTGTCCCACTAACAAGCTCGTTGCTGCTTTCTCTGCTCTATCCTTACAACCTCAACAAACACCCCATGAAATAAATCAATAATAAATCAATAAACAAAGCCCTTTGCAAAGCACAGCTATTTTTTATTCCTTTTACACTTTTGTTATCTTTGTAACAAGACTTTTGTTATCTTTTCTGTCCCTTAGCTATAAGATACAATACATTGCCGTAAGTAGCATTTATCGTGGGTACAAAAAGGACAAAAAAGTCAAATTTGTATCCCAGAATGCATTGAATTTGTTGCCAGTGACTTTAATATTCCTGTGGGTAACTGGAAGCACCAGGCTTAAGCATTCTCCTAGAGTTGAAGTAAAATCTTTTAAACCTTATTCATTAAGGAAGATGTGTTTTAGAAAAAATGAAACCATGAAAAAGAAAGAAAAAACTGTTGGTTCCATGAATTTGTTCAAAAAGACAAATATGGGGCTTAACATGAGCTTGCTGCAAGATATAACACAGTTCCAGAAAGTGCTGGGTGGATTAGCATCCACAATAACAACAACATATATATATATATATATATATATATATATATATATATATATATATATATATATATATATATATATATATATATGCAGTAGATCCCGCTTATTAGATGCCCAGCAAAAAGTTGTCATTAACCGAAAGTTGCCAATAATAAAAAAAGCCCCTGTTTTCAATTGTATTGATATGTAGGCCTACTGTAGTTGTACAAATATGGCACTGAAATTAATGTGTTTTAAATGTTTGTGTTAAAAAAATAACATGAGAAACACGAAATACCGAAACATAGAACTGTTTACTTCACGCGTGTGTAAAACAAAAAAAGGGAGTAGGCTTGAATATTTCTACACAACGATATACTACAATTGTCCTTATAATGAGTAAAGCAAACATAAAAAATATGTGTTGTACTTACAGTCAATTCTATAGAACACAATTTTAAAATAAGAAATTGTCCAACGTTGTTTGCTTTTTACAATGTACCACATCCTGCTGTAAATCCATCTCAATTTTGCGTGCAGCTTCGTTGCCAGTTTCAAAACCACGATTCTGTCTCAGTCCACCAGAAATACGCAGTTGCGAAGTCAGTGTTATAAAAGCTGCATGAGGTATGCACATAAATCATGCAAGTGGGCTCTGTAGCACTGGCAACTAGTAATAAAATTGTCAATAAGCGGCGTGCAGTTAATAATATCAGAATTCCATTAACATTAAAGTCTATGGGACGGGATTAGTTCCTGGGAAAATGTTGTTAATAACCAAAGGTTGTCTTTATCAGGGTTGCTAATATATATATATATATATATATATATATATATATATATATATATATATATATATATATATACAGTATATATATAGTAAATATGGACTGGAGAGGAAAATGATTGCCCCGAGGGAGACTATTGTTACCAACAGGGGGCTATAATGCCCAAAGCTGCAATAATGCACCCTGGAGGTAACAATAGTCTTCCCGAGGGATAGTTTTCCACTATGAGCTGAGTCTGCAGTACATATTTAATATATGAATCAGTCAAGAAAATAAGTGAGACAAGGCTGTATAGTAAATATGACTTTAAATATAGCTGATGCAGCATACGTAAATAAATAAATAAATAAATAAATAAATAAATAAATAAGAGAAAATGTTTTTTTAAGTTCATACCGCATAGTTATCAAAGTCTTTTTGGCGTACAGCTCTCCATCTGTCTGCTGCATAATACTCTGTTAGTAGTGTGTTTAGATACTGGCCGTCATATTTGTTTACATTGTCTAGTTGAATTTGTTTGAATTTTTGAAAATAGTGACAGTGACATTTTAGTGTTTGGAGCATCTTTCTTTTGTAGTATGTTTTGTAATTTATTTTCTGTTAAGTCAGAGAATCGCTGTTTAGCAGTTCTTTCACTTTCAGCCATTTTCTCTTGTTGTGAGGAGAGCAGGGGACGGGCGGTGCATTCCTTTGAAAAGGGGCGGGACTGACAGTGATGTGAACCAACATGTGAACACTATTGCCTTGTGGTGTAGGGATGTTAGGTTATAAACTAGGCTTGCTACTATTCGATTTTTATTTTTTTGCCAAATCGACAATTAATATCGACATTTATTTTAGAAAGAATTTACTTATCTTTATTTTTCAATTCAAGCAGAGAATGGGTGAAATCGACCTTTATGCTTTAAAAAAACACAGACTTTTTATGCTATTAGAAACGTCTCATTTAGCGAAACCCCTTTATCATATTCAACATGCAACAAAACCATAGTTACCAACATTCTAATTGAAATAACATTTGGTTGCAGTAGAGCTATACCTTGTAAAGATAAAGATCCTACCCCAATTAAAAATGTTCTCAAATAAACCATAGAAAACACAGCATACACAGACTTTTATAGCATAAATTTACGATTAAAAATATGCACATAACAAAACATTAGATAGTTGAACAGAACTAACTTGCATTTATTATTCAGTCTGAGCTCCCCCCTATCCTGCTTCAGCACAGCTTGAATCAGAGTCACTGGAAGGCAAAGCAGACAGGCCCACTTCATCCTGCCATGGAGACTTCAGCTGTCAGTCAGGGTATTGTGCATAATATTCATTAAGTGTTGTCCTCTTGCGCATTTTCAAATCAAACTAGTAACTGTCACCATATACCTATAGCAAAAGCCTACCTACACCTTAACCCTCTAATTTCAAAGTATGTGCTTTGAATGACAGGCGCTGTAGCTGGAAAATGAAAGTGCACAGTCGGTGCAGGTCTTGATGATTGACAGTCATTTAAATGAATGATAGCATTCTAGCGCTGCATCAGTCAATGATGTCAGAACAGGGTGAAAGTGACAGTGACAGTGAAACTACAGTACTAACAGACCACTGATATGATTGACAGCGACCTCAAAACAGTGACTTATTTTTACAGATTCAACACTTATCATTGTTTATCCCTTACAAAAACCTAATAAAGTAAATGACTGATTTATTGAGTGACTTTTTATAATCAGATTTTATACATAAGCTTTTTGTGTTTCATTATTATAAATCTGTTAGCTGAAAAAAGAAAGCTTTGAATTATGATACTTTCAAAAATGTGTATGAGATCTCACTCTGCCCAGTTTAAGCAGTCAGAAACAAGATTAGATGACACCCTACACACGACATATTATTTCACATATTATAAACCACATAGGGTAATAATATTGTAATGTACATACATTAACTGTTGTAAAATGAGACCAAATTGATTTGCAAAAACTGGTATGTTCCAACACAACTCACAGCTGTCTTATCCCCTTTATGAAACTTCTTTCACTTTACTTCTTTTGTTTGTTTGTTATTTAACAAAACTAAAAGAAGATGATTTAATAATAAAGGTTAAATCTTTTTGCTGATACTGACTGAGTTGAGAGCAGAGGATTCTCTTTAATTCTGTTTAAATAATGAACTTCATTTCTATTGTAATTGCCCAGCGCTACATAAAAACCTTTAGTCCAAAATTGTTTCATTAAAACTCCAGGCCTCCTAAAGTTCATTGAGAATTTCATCGTACACGGATTCTCAGAAGCAATACAAAGCTGGCATTTTTAAACAAGTGGATGTATGACTTAATATATTCCAGTCAAATAATATTAATTTCCTCATGGTGACCCACAATGATCTAATTTATCAGTAGCCATGGACAATAAGTTATAGTTAAATGAATGCTGTAGTTAATTATGCTTTGACTCTGTTTAATCTTCACTGCCAATAACTTTGAGACTAAATATCAATTCAGACTAATTATATATCACTTGCCTCAATTGGTTGACATGAAAGCTGTTGAAGTTACAAACTGTGATAAAAGATCAATGTATGCATGATAGGAAATATCAGCCATTAAAGAAATGCCATTCAGTATATTTTGTTACAGAATAGGAACATTCTTAATGACAAATATATTATAGTAAAAATTAGACAGCTGTAATAGATCGCCTCCTAATGACTGACGGGTTGATAATACTGACATCAGCATAAAATGGTAAGATGTTTTGAGTCGTATGGTTTGCAGCTTGCGCTCAGCACCTTGTCTTTCCATATATTCTTTTTTGGGCCAAGACACCAATTAATTTTTCAAGGAAAGATTATGACGTACTGTGGCAAAGTGGTTTGCAGTGCACAGGTGTAGGGGTGATGCAGTGCTCAAGACAAAGACAAACAACAAAGTACTGGTGAAATGATGGTTTATTTTGTAATCCAAAGTCTGATGACAAACAGTAAACAATAATGATAACAGGCATTACACAGTGTGGTGTATTGCTCTGTTTAATCCACGGGTTGGTCCCGAAATAATAGTCCCAGTATTTAAACACCCACACAAATATGATCACCAGTCCACAGTGAGTGCTATAGTGTTCGTGGTGCAAATACAGTTTAACCCTTTGCCGTCCATTTATTCAGTGAGTCTCAGGCTCGTCAGGTCCAATTTATTTTCACACGCGCAGTTTATTTTAGACGCGCTGTTTAAAAGTATTTTTTTATTGTAAAACAGGTTTAAAAGGCACTGCATATCAACAGGACACTCAGTACTGCATCTCCAGCCCCACCCCACCCCTTGTTCGCTGTATTGTTCACATACCTCTTCATAGTTGTGCATACCGATGAATCATCTCCTGATCACTCGTTTTATCACCAAACTCCTCAATAATCATTATGACTATAACATCTCAAAAAGCGCTGCAAATGTAAGTGATATTCTTTCAGCGCTGAATGCAGAAGCGCTCCTCCAATTCGCGGCTGTCACATTGTTTCCCTTCCGGGTCAATGATTTAGTGTACCGTAGCTCCGCCTCCTTTCTAGATGGCTGACTTCCGCCTAACCATGGGAATTAATTGTCTGGCCATCCAGTCCAGGGCACTCTGTTCCCTTTACACAGCGCCCTCACAGGTCAGAAGGGAGATTTATCACCAAGAATTACTCTGTCACACTTGCCTACTGTAGAACCTTTATCCGTTTAAGAACCGTGATTGTGTAAACACGATCTGAAGTGTCATTCTGGGACTGTGATCAGGTAAACACAATAAAAAATACACTTCATTTTTGTACTTACTGGGCCACCATACTTTGCAGTACAGCTTGTAATTGCATACCATTGACAGGGATTTAATTTGTTCCCCGTGTGACGTCACTGTGATGCATATTTAATTTTTTTAAGGGCGGAGACAGTTTACAGCAGCATGTAGAAACAAAACACTGTACATCCAATGTATTTGACTTATAATTGTATCAGAACATTTATTCTGTCTCATGTTTTAATATATGTGTTACAACATTTATAAATATTAAGAAACAAGTGGATATAAGCAAATAATGTTTTATGAACTAAACTTATCAGGTACGTTTTCTTGTCCTTATTACTGATAATAATGGAATGAATATCTATTATTTATCTATAAATATTTATTTTGAGAAAATAATTGAGAGTAGTGTCCGTTATAACTTATAAAGACCCTGAGAATAAATGTTTATTATGGCATTGTAATCACTCAGGTGAAACAATGTCTTGTAATTTGCCCAAACATCAATATTTTTCAACATAACTTTCAGGAAGTATTCTAAGGTCCCTCAGGTCTCTAAGTAGAATACATAATTACATAATAACATAGTACACTTCATATTATATATATATATATATATATATATATATATATATATATATATATATATATATATATATATATATATATATATATACACAGTGCCTTGCATAAGTATACACACCCCTTGGACTTTTCACATTTTGTAGTGTTACAACCTGGAATTAAAATGGAATTAATTGGGATTTTTACCATTTGAGTTACACAACATACTTAACACTTTGAAGGTGCAAAATATTTTTATTGTGACACAAAAGTTAATTAAACAAAAAAAGACATTTGTTGGTTGCATAAGTATTCACCCCCCTGAGTCAATACTTGGTAGAAGCACCTTTGGCAGCAATTACAGCTGTGAGTCTTTTTGGGTAAGTCTCTACCAGCTTTGCACATCTGGATCCTGCAATTTTTGCCCATTCTTCTTGGCAAAATTGCTCAAGCTCTGTCAAGTTGGATGGGGACCGTTGGTGAACAGCAATTTTCAAGTCTTGCCACAGATTCTCAGTCGGATTGAGGTCTGGGCTTTGACTGGGCCATTCTAAGGCATACTGGTTCTTGTTTTTAAACCACTCCAGTGTAGCTTTGGCTGTGTGGTTAGGGTCATTGTCCTGCTGGAAGGTGATCCTCCGCGCCAGTCCCAGGTCTCTTGCAGACTGAAAAAGGTTTTCCTCCAGAATTTCCCTGAGTTTGGCGCCATCCATCTTGCCCTCAATCGTGACCAGTTTCCCAGTCCCTGCCGATGAAAAGCATCCCCATAACATGATGCTGCCACCACCATGCTTCACCGTGGGGATGGTGTTCTCAGGGTGATGAGCAGTGTTGGCTTTGCGCCACACATAGCGCTTTGCGCTAAGGCCAAAAAGTTCAATTTTGGTCTCATCAGACCAGAGAACATTTTTCCACATGTTTGCTGTGTCTCCCACATGCCTTTTGGCAAAATCCAAACTGGATTTGATATAGGTTATTTTCAGCAATGGCTTTCTTCTCGCCACTCTTCCATAAAGCCCAGCTTTGTGGAGCGTCCGGGTTATAGTTGTCCCATGGACGGTTTCTCCCATCTCAGCTATGGATCTCTCCAGCTCCTTCAGAGTTACCATTGGCCTCTTGATTGGTTCTCTGACTAATGCCCTCCTTACCTGGTCACTGAGTTTTGGTGGACGGCCTTCTCTAGGCAGAGTCGCGGTTGTGCCATATTCTTTCCATTTTTTAATAATGGATTTAACGGTGCTCCGGGGGATGTTCAAAGTTTGGGATATTTTTTTATAACCCAATCCTGATTGGTGCTTCTCCAGAACTTTCTCCCGGACTCCTTGGTCTTCATGATGCTGTTTGTTTAGATATGTTCTCTAACAAACTCTGGGGCCTTCCAGAAACAGGTGTATTTAATCTGAGATCATGTGACACTTTAATTACATACAGGTGGACTCCATTCAACTAATTATGTGACTTCTGAAGGCAAATGGTTGCACCAGAGCTTATTTAGGGGTGTCACAGCAAAGGTGGTGAATACTTATGCAATCAAGACTTTTCAGTTTTTTTATTTGTAAATAATTTTGAAAAATATGTAGATTTTTTTCCCCACTTCGACATTATGGACTATTTTGTGTAGATCAGTGACAAAAAAACCTAATTAAATCTATTTTAATTCCAGGTTGTAACACTACAAAATGTGGAAAAGTCCAAGAGGGGTGAATACTTATGCAAGGCACTGTATATATATATATATATATATATATATATATACAGTATATATATATATACAGTGCCTTGAAAGTATTCGCCCCTTGAACTTTGACCTTTTGCCACATTTCAGGCTTCAAACATAAAGATATGAAACTGTAATTTTTGTGAAGAATCAACAACAAGTGGGACACAATCATGAAGTGGAACGAAATTTATTGGATATTTCAAACTTTTTAACAAATAAAAACTGAAAAATTGGGCGCAAAATTATTCAGCCCTTTACTTTCAGTGCAGCAAACTCTCTCCAGAAGTTCAGTGAGGATCTCTGAATGATCCAATGTTGACCTAAATGACTAATGATGATAAATAGAATCCACCTGTGTGTAATCAAGTCTCCGTATAAATGCACCTGCACTGTGATAGTCTCAGAGGTCCGTTTAAAGCGCAGAGAGCATCATGAAGAACAAGGAACACACCAGGCAGGTCCGAGATACTGTTGTGGAGAAGTTTAAAGCCGGATTTGGATACAAAAGATTTCCCAAGCTTTAAACATCCCAAGGAGCACTGTGCAAGCGATAATATTGAAATGGAAGGAGTATCAGACCACTGCAAATCTACCAAGACCTGGCCGTCCCTCTAAACTTTCAGCTCATACAAGGAGAAGACTGATCAGAGATGCAGCCAAGAGGCCCATGATCACTCTGGATGAACTGCAGAGATCTACAGCTGAGGTGGGAGACTCTGTCCATAGGACAACAATCAGTCGTATACTGCACAAATCTGGCCTTTATGGAAGAGTGGCAAGAAGAAAGCCATTTCTTAAAGATATCCATAAAAGTGTCGTTTACAGTTTGCCACAAGCCACCTGGGAGACACACCAAACATGTGGAAGAAGGTGCTCTGGTCAGATGAAACCAAAATCGAACTTTTGGCAACAATGCAAAACGTTATGTTTGGCGTAAAAGCAACACAGCTCATCACCTGAACACACCATCCCCACTGTCAAACATGGTGGTGGCAGCATCATGGTTTGGGCCTGCTTTTCTTCAGCAGGGACAGGGAAGATGGTTAAAATTGATGGGAAGATGGATGGAGCCAAATACAGGACCATTCTGGAAGAAAACCTGATGGAGTCTGCAAAAGACCTGAGACTGGGACGGAGATTTGTCTTCCAACAAGACAATGATCCAAAACATAAAGCAAAATCTACAATGGAATGGTTCACAAATAAACATATCCAGGTGTTAGAATGGCCAAGTCAAAGTCCAGACCTGAATCCAATCGAGAATCTGTGGAAAGAACTGAAAACTGCTGTTCACAAATGCTCTCCATCCAACCTCACTGAGCTCGAGCTGTTTTGCAAGGAGGAATGGGCAAAATTTCAGTCTCTCGATGTGCAAAACTGATAGAGACATACCCCAAGCGACTTACAGCTGTAATCGCAGCAAAAGGTGGCGCTACAAAGTATTAACTTAAGGGGCTGAATAATTTTGCACGCCCAATTTTTCAGTTTTTATTTGTTAAAAAGTTTGAAATATCCAATAAATTTCGTTCCACTTCATGATTGTGTCCCACTTGTTGTTGATTCTTCACAAAAATTACAGTTTCATATCTTTATGTTTGAAGCCTGAAATGTGGCAAAAGGTCGCAAAGTTCAAGGGGCGAATACTTTCAGCAAGGCACTGTATATATATATATATATATATATATATATATATATATATATATATATATATATATATATATATATATATATATATATATATATATATATATATATATATATATATATATATATAATCATGTTGAAAAAAAGAAGCAAAATGTTTGCATAGTTTCTGAACTACTTTATAATGTTCCCCAGTGTTCCGAAAAAATAGACCATCAGTATAGCAGTCTTTGTGTGACACATCTTCCATTGTGGGCTGTCTAAAATTATCATAATTTTCTGAGTGTATAAAGCGTGTGTCGGAGGGAGTGGGTCGTGGTTATTGTACTTTTTTTTATAAAAAGTAAAATATGCCACTTTTATAGAGCTTGAAATTTTGTAATAGCCTAGCTGAAACATCAAGAGCTGTTGAAATACTGCAGACAACGGAGATGTCACATTTGTTCATATGAGATTTTTAAGTGTTCAGTTTGCAACTTGTATCTTTTCATTTGTACAGATTGGATTTTACAGTAACAGCTGCAGACACTGTGAGAATATGATTCACGTAACATGACCAATAAGTTGCCACCTGTTCCATCAAAACATTACACAGAAAAGACAACATTCCTCCGCCCAGGAGAGCAACCACCAAGAAAAGGTGTTCAAACCAATCCTCGCCCAGGACAACTGGAAGCTGCTAGAGACTGGAAAATGCTGGCAGATGTTGGTCAACGGCTTATTTTTCCACCTGAGATTGCCACCACTAACCTTCGACCAGATATTGTCTTGTGGTCTGGATCAGCATGCCTTGTTCACCTGGTAGAGTTAACAGTGCCATGGGAGGATACTGTAGATGAGGCGTATGAGAGGAAGAAACTGCGGTATGCTCAACTAGCCACTGAAGTGGAACAGCGAGGATGGAGAGTCTGGGTTTACCCAGTGGAAGTGGGTTGTCGAAGATTTGTGGCACACTCTACAACCCGGTTTCTCAGAGATGTCGGATTCAATGGCCAAGAGTTGCGTCGCACAGTGAAGAACTTATCTGAAGCAGCAGAGAGGAGCAGCAACTGGCTGTGGTTGAGACGGAAAGATTCTGGCTGGGGATCTCAAGCACAATAGAAAGGAAAGCTGATGTACGGGTAAGTAAGCTGGGCTGAGTTGTGTGGGGGATGGAGGGGGGTGATGCTGGGACGCCAGAATCACCGTCGAGCCCTCTTGAGGTGTTGTGGGCTAGTCGACGAAACACCGAGGATGGAAGGTGCCCACTTGAAGACCCCAGAGATGTACCCTACTTAGCTCAATCCAGACGGTTGTCATGCTGATGCGCTGGGGAGACCGCACTTTGGTTGATCCCTGGAGCCAGCATCGCAGCCGTTGTGTGTGCTGATGTGCTAGGGAGGCAATAAGCTGATCCCTGGAGCCAGCATTACACTTCAGCCATCAACACCAGACAGAAGGATATCTACATCATCATATGGAAGGAAGCGCAAATGGATGGAGACACATATGGATCACATTAGTTTACTGTGAAGTCTTAGTTGGTGCTTATTTTGGCGAGAGCCAAGTTCAAATCAGCATGAAGTTTTAACATCTACTCTCATGTAATGGAAATCACTGTACTACCCAACCAAGCATCTTAACCACTGTACAAAAAAATAGATTTGTTAATTTCCCCCACTAGTTTCTATGTTTTTATTATTGAGGTTAACTTAGTTTTAGATTTTATCTACCCCTTTCCCATTTTAGTAGATATTACATTTTTTTCAAGTGATCCTTTTTTGTAACTTGGCTGTTGTATATGTAAAATTATTTATTCAGACATCATTTAATGGATATTTTTGCTCTCATATACGGTACAAAATTATTTTGAAAGGTAAGTACACAAGATGATTTCAGATTTTTCTTTTTTTATTAGAAATGCAAGTTTGGTTAATGGTTGAACTACATTAAAACTTGTTTTGCATGAACTGATTGTCTAACGGTATACTATACAGTACACTCCGTTTATAACAATCACATCCATCCCGGATGATTTGATTCTTGTAAGCTGTTCATTTTTTAAAAGTGGGCCAATATGATTACTGTAGTTGAGAACGAAAGCTTTGTTCCCTGCAGTGTAACGGGTTGACCACTAGATGTCATGAGTTCCCGCAGGTATGCACAGGGACCACACGCAGTATTGTTTAGTTAGTTCTCCAACTGAAAGCAAGGTTTATTTTGTTTGTTTGTTTTATAAGCTGTTGTTTTTCCACCGCACTGTAAGAAAAATAAAACCAACACCGGTTTTTAACTGTAAATCAAGACTCCAGCCTGATCATTTACACTGCCCTCGGCCACGTCACATTACAATTAACAAAAGCCTCCACTCATCAGCAGTTTAAATACAGTATACAAATGTCAATGTTGCTCAATCACTAAGGACAATACATCAAAACAAGTGAGTAAGCAACTTGTCACATGATCACGAATATGTTTACTCAAGGCTGCAGAATCCTATTTTACTATAGAATACTTGAGAAGCAATCGTCTCGTGAGGGTGCCTAGTTTAACTGCCCTGCGGTGTTACGTGTAATGGCCTTTGAATTAAAATGACATGACAGTACAGTATTTTACTGCATTTAAGCATCTGTGGCTTACTTATTTTCTGTTGTGATGCCAATCTCACAGTTTTTCACTAAGCGGAGATGCAAAGCTCCGCAATCCCCCCCCCCTCCTCTCCCCTCAGTTCAGTCGATTCCACATTAACTTTTTAGTACAAAAAATGATATAACATTTTCATTACGGCTTTGTTTAATTAATCCAAAATACAGTACATAGGTTACAAGGTTTTACCTGGATGCAAAACAAAACAAGTTAAACCTTGTGTGACAGGAGCCCTGCACAAGCATGTGCAGCTGAGACACGTTGCTGGGCAACCGATTGGACAGTTAGGCCCGCCAGCGCTGTTTACAGTTTTCATACGCGAAAAACGCACAATAAAAAGCTTGCAAATATTTATGGCTGTACAGTATGTGAATGGTGTACCAAACATTCCATCAATAAAAACTGGCCTATAAGATTACTCCTTTTTGTTTTGTCTGGAATTTAATTACTGTCTGCAAACTGTAGCTAATCTTTCATCACTCTCTGTGTCATGGTGTGAGTAGAGCAGATATACTGCTATAACACTGAAGGAATCAGATTACTTTTTGAAAAAATAATTGATTATTCAATAAATAGATCTGTATTTTGTACAGCTCTTTGAGTGTTCAGAGTTCTAATACATTTATCTTTTTTTTTTTTTTAGATTTTTGGTGTGAAATACTTGTGCTATAATATTATTTCTTATATATTTGCCAACACTGTCACAGTTCATTTCAGAATTTTTGTAGCTGGTAGATACCTTTATAACTACATTTAATTCCCACGACTAGGTCTAATACATGTTTATCTCATTTAAAAATATATATTTGTGAAATAATTGTTATATATTTGCCAACAATGTCACAGTTCATTTTAGAATTTTTGTAGCTGGTAGATACATTTACAACTACTCATAAAAACTGCTGAATAAGTCGATTTTCTAGGCATTTTTGCGGGACCCTTAAAGGGGGGAGCGACTAATACACTGGTGCGATGTATGCGCCGGTTTCTTGCCGAATTCTGCCACTTGCTGAATTTTGCACTACTTTGAGATATGCGCATGCATGAGTGTTTCGTTGAACTTTGTCCTTGTGATTACTTAAGCTATTAATGTATTCATCGATGTGGTTTTCCGTGAACTTTAGGTATTGCAAATTAAATGTATATTTTAGTCAGCAAAACAGTATAAAACATCAAAACACAAAATACCTTGTGAAGGCCATTTCCTCACATGACGTTTCTTTAAAATGGACCAGATGACAATTAAAAAAATATATATTTTACACTAAATCGTGTAATACAAATACGTTGTTTATAACTTAAGACATAGTTAAGTAATCATCTGTTTATTCTATATAGTTTATTCATTGCAGTGGTTTGCTTTTAACTTTTGGTATTGCAAATGTAATGTAAATTTTATACATATACATCATTGTCTACACAGCAGAAGAGCTTTTGTCTGAATCTATATATATATATATATATATATATATATATATATATATATATATATATATATATATAAAGCAGTAAATCATTTAAATATTGTACATCCTCCCCCCAAAAAAGTTTAATTTTTTCTATATCTTTTTTGTACACTGCCGTTATACCTCCTTCAAACCTAGATATACCTCCTTCAAATATAAATATTTATATTTTTTGCATTATTGGCATTTGTGTACGTGTCTGTGTTACCGTGTTTCATTACTATATTTATTATGCTAAACCGTGCTTCGCTATATTGTATAATTCTTGCTTATGTTTTGGTTTACTGAAACATGTATTAAACATTTAACACTACACTAATGTTGTTTGGATTATGCATCAAATTTATCAAACTGCTATTCGCAGTTCAGTAGAAAGCCAAGTTCTAACTAACTATTTGTTGTACAGTTTGTTTGTTGTAATTGCAATGCTACAATAAAGCAGGTGAATTTGAGACTGGATAAAGTAGCTCAGAAAAAAAATGAAAATGAAAAAACAGTACGTGACTGGAGACGAACAAAGACAAACTTAAAATGGTGAAAGAAAAACAAGCTGATAGAGGAGAAATGTGTTTATGGCCCAATGTAGAAAACGTTCTGTTTGAATGGAGTACTTTGAATGACTTTAATACATACTGTAACTTGTTCTACATGTCAGTGCAATGCAGTGGTACACTTGTAAAGTATGTGTATGGTTAGGGTTCTCGTTAACAAAACAAAATGAATGTATTTGTACAGCTGGAAATTGAATTAAATTGTACTGCACCGTATGCAACACTAAAATGTTTTGTTTACTGGTTATTAGATGGTGCGCTATTTAGTTTATTGTTTTTTGGGTTTTTTTTTTACTTTTTACTTGATGCAAGCAGCACTGTTTAATACTTTTCTTTTATATTTGAATTAATACAAATGTGTAAAAGCCAATGCAGCTGGAACTATATTGTTTAACTATGGTTTTGGAAAGAAATGTTCAGTAAAACAATGATATGTTCTTGAACTTGTTTGGGTACTTGATAAGCTAAAATAAAATACCGGTAGGTTAATATGATGTGATGTGATATGGGATGTATAACTTTATTTTACGCTCGGTTAATTATTACTTTTTTAAATTTTCATTTCAGAATGTTTGTAGCTGGTAGATAAATTTACAACTACATTTAATTCCCACAACTAGTTCTAATACAGTTCTAATTTTTTAATTTGTTTTATTTATGAATTAATTGTTATATATTTGCCAGCACTATGACTACTGATTATCAGAATTTTTGTAGCTGTCAGATACATTTGCGACTACATTTAATTCCCACTACTAGGTCTAATAAATTTTTTTTTTACATGATCTTCAATTAGAAACTTTTTTTTTCAAAATTGGGAAAAGTGAAACTGAGCGGGAGATTTTTCTCTTTAAGAGGGAGACTAGTGATGAATGTGTTGCTCTCTCGCCAAAACCGGGAGACTTGGCAGGTCTGCTTTCTGAACATTTCTGGTACGTCATACTGGGATAAAGGGCAAGTGTAAATACAAGGTTGCAAAGGTTAACTTGCAGTAACCTGTAATATAATACTTTGGCAAACCCACATTGCTTTTAAAACAGTTTGCATTTAGCGATTTTCTAATATTCACGAGTGAGTACTTTTGTAGCAATTAATCATTATCATTAAAGTGCTTCTGCTTTGTAGCTGAAAGAGGGTGAGTGGCTTTATTGGCATACACAAATGATGCACCTATGCAATTATTTCAGGAGACTTATTCTCCTAAAAAACACAAGAGAAGAGAAGTTATTTGGCAGCTTTGGTGCCAATCATTATTAAACCAATTGGTCAGTTTCATTCACCTATGGATTTATATGATTGGTCAATAGTGTTGTCGGTACCCTCCCGACTACTAATTCTTTAAGAAATGGAATGTAAAAGACGGTTGTTCATTGATTGAATGACATCTAAAGTAATTGTACTGTTATGAATGTTTAGTTTAGTGTCCTGATTAATATATATTTTTTTCTTTTAAAACTTCAAAACAATTAATATGACGGAATTTGTAAAATATAGGCGTTTTCTGAGGCATGTGAAATAAAACCCATTTAAAAGTACAATATTTTTGTCATGTTAAATTAAACTCTTCATGAATCCAGTTGGATTCAAAAGTTGATTGACCATTCTGCGAGAGAAAAAATGCGCGTGTGAAATATGTTTTTGTAAATTAAGAGCAGCTAACAACAGTAATCAGTATTGTTTATCCTAATGTAATTTTTTTTTGTTTTAAATGTTTACGTTTGTATAGCTGAAAGCATTTGATAAATCTTTATTTCACTTCCTCAACCGAATGCTGATGAAGGCTGTAGCAGCTAAACACACCCACTGCTCTCCCTTTCTCTTCTTAATAAACTAAACATGTTGCATTTAAAAAACGATTTTATGCTGATTCATAACGTAGTGGTAGAGTGTTAATTTAAGCATGTGCCCTGCTGGCTAGCAAATCTGTTTTTAAAAAAAAATCTTCTGAAAGTGTGCAGCGACGATGAAAAATCAATCGAAGAAAGTGTACAGTATTTATACAAGTACATCATTTTTTTTAATAGTCGTGCCTGTTACATAAAAAATTTCAGCCGCTATTGTGCACTGTTTGACTAAGACCTTTTTATATATATTTTTTATAGCACATTTTGTTTTATATAATATCACCTCTTTTTTAGGATATCTTGAAACAAAACTCCCTGTCTACAGCAGTTGCTGCATCGTGTAATATTTATTAATAGTTACTAATGTTTAACTTAAGTTTTATATTACAGTACATGACTGAGTGATACAAGCAGAGGGTACAAAGCTTTCAGTATTTTCAGCTTCTTTGCTTATGGCGAATTGGTTTTATTTTAGCAGTTATCTTTTAAGGTTTATTTTGTATTCAGAAATTTATATTGCACTGATATGTATACATTTTAGAAGTATTTATTCATTGGCACTCAAAATTCACCCCTGCTCTGTGATATAAAAGGAGAGTATCCTTATCTGTAAGATATAAATTCAAAATGGATTTCCACCATCAATCTGTCTAGACTCTGAAACACCACTACCCTCCCCATGGTTCAGGTTTTAGAATTATTTTATTCCTGTTCTTCTGTTTGTGAACTCAGATGTGCATTTTAATAGTTAGCCATTATATATACAGTATATATATATAATGCCTATTTACTGTACCCATGATTTTCTCCACAAATTAGTATTTCCAATTACGTCTTTTCAATTGCCCACAACAACTCAGGAGAACTGAAGCTCAGTGGGTCAATTGCCTCTTTACTCAAGGGTGGATGTCGGCAAGCTACTGCCCTCTGGAGGGCAAAGGCCAGCCCTGCAGGTGTCCGCTTGAGCTCACCAGGTACCTGGCCAGTAGGGTCCACTTTAGTTCAATGAGGAGAAACATTCCCTGTTGGCTTTGCCTGCCAAACCCATGGAAGTACCACAGCCAGTGTAACACTCCCTCTGGATCCACAGCAAAATTCAGCAAATTTGCACAGCCAGAATGCAAACCTGCAGTCAGATGACTATTTGACTCACCCTGCATGCCAAATTGCTGTGCTTTTACCAGGTGAGCCACTCTGGGACCCCCAGTAGAATATATTTTAATAATGTGCATTTCAATAAAGTGTGGAGCTTGGAGTATTTCATACTACCATAGATATGAGTATAAGCTTTGAGTTAGGTCCTTAATGGTAATTTATTGATTTATTCCTTCATAAAACAATAAAGCAATAAAAAGTCCCTCAGTTTTGTTTTAATCAACCTTGCTTTTCAAAGAACTCTTGGATATACAGTAACATGTCCCAAAAGACTGATACTGTGTAGTATTTACCTGCAGAATCATTTGCGTTGCTCAGATGATCAAAGGCAAAGAACAGGGATTTATTCGTAGTTTGCTATGCTCCAATTATTCTCCCTGGAAGGATCCAGCCTATTGTCTTATCTCACCATCTGTCAACCCAGACAGAGATCTCATGAGCATGAGGTTATATTTTGATATTAGTTAACAATCACTATATGGGAGAGGGTGGTGTCTGGCATAGAATCTAAATCAGAACAGTTTCACACATCTCTCCAGCAGTGCTTGACATTGTTATCCCCTGTGTTAGTGGCACTCAAGTGTCTTCTTTTATTTACAGTATTTTAATTAGCATTGGGCTCATAGTACTCAATCCCAATATAGCAGCATGCAAGACAAATGAAACATTTTGCAGATACCTTTGAGTAGCTTACAGTAGTATTTAAATGGATACAACGCAGGTCATCTCTGACATGTTCTTCAGTTCTTTTTTTTAAACAAATACAAAAATAAATACATTTTGATTGCATATTCCACAAATCTAGCTTTAAAAAATGTAATTCTTAATTGCTGATTTTCTGTTTTCTGTGGCAAGTCTGACCTTCACAGATTGATGCAGATATTGTAATTGTTTAGTACGAAAGTCGTTCTAAGCGGGTAGTTAAGTAGCTTTTAGATTCAATTAATAACACAAACAGTCACACTAATAGTTGTTTCTTAAAATTTGTGATACTGTACTTTCAAAGAAAACCCCTTATACATACCCACTGTAAAAGTGTAAAGCATACATCAATGCATATTACAATAATGATTTAAGGGATCAAATTGATTAACCTTTAACCACGATAAGCCACAGCTGGATTTTATTGCAGAATTTTACAGCACCCTTAATTGCACCAATACTTTGTGGTTATCCAGGTATTATCCCTAAAAGTAGATGTCATGATTCAATCCAGGGGGATTAACCCATGCCATAAAATGCTCTAAAACAATCTACAGGGGTGAAATCGTCCCCTCTTCTCTGTCCCTGCATTTATTTTGTTGATAAACAATTTTATATTTTTTTAATGTCATTTATAAAGCGCATTTAGTACGTTTGTACTAGCTTTGCATGGAAATTCACTGACGTGAATGCCTGGAGAAGTATGTATATGGCACAACTGAAGACTAAGGTCCATAAGTATAAAGGTTGTTTGTATCATGGGGTTTGGGGACGCAATCGAAACACTGTGTCTGGCTATTAGGGTCACACTTGCATTTGATGTATAACTAGGCTTGCTACTTTTCGATTGTAATCGGTAAAGTCGTTAAACGTCGAATTCTTCTGAGTTCGACTGAAATAAATTTACATAGGATAAACGTTGGTAAAACCACTCGCTATTTTTTTCTTACCAAAAATAATAATTTAAGAAATCATCTCGTCTGTGTAGTTTTTAATTCTTGCTGTCTGTCCCATCTCCGTTCCGCTCTGAATGGCTTGGGGTCGCTGTCAGTCAAATCAGTGGTTCCTTAATAGGCTAGTGTAGTTTCACCGTCAGCCATTTCATCCTGTCCATACAGATCTCGTTGGCTGAAGCAGCGCTAGAATGCTCTCATTCGTTTAAATGACTGTCAATCATCAGACCGACTGTCCATTTTCATTTGCCAGCTATAGCCTGTCGTTCAGGCAGCCAATTTACACCCCATATTTCTTGGGATTTTTATGTGGCTGTCCATCCCTTTGTGCAGTGAGGCAGGCTGTAGTGCATTTTTTGTTGACTGAGCATATGCAGCGGCAAAGACATTATAAAACTGTAAACCTCATTTATACATCTCCGTAAAGTAAATGAAACACTTACAGTAAGTACCATGAAAAGAGATATTTATTAACAAAAAACTTTTTTTTAGCCCTAAATGTTAATATTTAACTGCATTCTTTATATTTTTCCTTTTCATCCATACAAATAAAAAAATTAATTATCTTGTTATGTCAATCCAAGATAATTACTCATCAGAAATTCAAATTATATTATTCAATTCCATATATGCTAGATATATCGCCTAGTCTCGACTTTCCGCCTTGATTCATATTTGCACCCAGTTTTACTGGCAAAAGGTTAATAAGCGCCCACGATCCCCAAAGCGGCCCTCCTCATTTACTTTTTTCAATATCTTAAAATATTATGTTACTTACAAGTCAAAAAAACTGTTTTCTTATAGGCCGACTTAATGAATCTAATTATTATTATTGACAAATATTTTGTTTATTGTTCATTTGTAATAAAATAACATAAAAAATATTTTGCCACAGCGAATTGAGCCCACAAGCAACATTGTCTTCTAAAGCAGTGGTTCCCAACCTGTGGTCCGCGAGTAAACTCCAGGTGGTCCGCAAACTCCCCAAATTTCCATTTCAGCTTCAGCTTTCCCATTTCATGGCTGAAAACAACACATGCTAGAGTGTTTGGGGAATTAAGTAACCCCCACTTTAAATATTTTGTGATGATAGCCATTGCTTAATTTGATAGAAGCCGTGATCTGGACTGAAACAATTCACGAGAAGTCCACCGCAAAGTTGCACAAGTAAAAAAAGAAATGTACACGACCCAATGTATTGCATATGATTAATATTTGCATACTATTTTCATAATGGTGGAAAAAGATGATAAATTACATAAAAAATGACTTAAAACAGCATAACGCAGGGAAAGGGTTAATGTCTCTGCCAGTAACCACAGGTGTGGCCACTGTCCAGTGAGTGCAGATTGGTGCTAATTGGGAACCATTTTGGTTTTTGTTTATTACTCTCCTCATAACAGAAAATAGGATCACAACAAAACAAAATGTTGATCACTATACGTAACTTTTACCTTGCTAGTTTGGCCAGTGTCTGGAAAGTGATGTGCATTACCTGCACCTGCATCCCCCGATTCTGACTCATTTGCCAAATCTGAAGCATCTAAGTTCACTACAGAAAACAGTAGCAAGTCCACCTCCCTGCCCAGTAGAGCGAGCTTTCTGGAAAAAAAGAATTGTTAGGTGGAGAAGCCTCCATCAGGGAAACATTGTCATTCGTTCCAAGCCATGTTTCAGTTAAAGAGAGAATATCAATGTTGTAATCCGGAATAACATCGCTAATTAACTGAGCCTTATCAGACAGAGACCTGACATTAAATAAACCTAGGTGTAAATTGGGCCAATCAAGCGCATGTGATTGAGCAGGGGTAATAGGAATTTGCTGAAGGTTACTGTAGCACACACCTCTGTGTTTACTCAGTGGGTAGCGGGAATGGCAGGATACTTTAACCTGAACTTTACATGCCTCTTTAGATTCCCTCATAGTAATTGCTAGATAAAATAAGTATAGACATCTTCGTATACAAAATAAGGATTATATCCAAGATTAATGCTATACACATATTTATTTTTAATTGTTAAGTTTCTACTTCTCAGGTCCAAGGACCTTCCTATTGCAAGGAAAAATTGATGAAACCTGAAAAACAATATTAGTGAAGCCAAAAATATGTTTATTGATGTAATACAAGAATATAAGTATTTGAAGAAAGCAGAGACAAATGCTCTGGGTCACAGCGGATGGAATCTGTGCAACAGACAATTGCTGCAATCACTTTTTAATAACATAGAACACTCCCCTATATTTACATCATTTGAGACCCTCCCCACCTAAACCTGTGTACGTGGCCAGTCGCCAAGCCTCTCCCACATTCCTTTTCATCTGTAGATTCTCTGAGATTCTCCCATCCCCCCATGCAATCAAGCAGAGCAGAACAGAGACCCTTTCCACAAATGCCCATAAATGGTCATATTTGCTGTCCCTGCATTCCAAAATACCCCACCTAAACTCTGTGCTCAATGTCTCTCCATTGAAAGTACCATACAAACAATATATTAATATGGACTATCAAATGTCCTTACACTATTGACTGTTGATAATGTGGATAATGCATTAATGTGAGTCACTAGAACCACTATCGATCAGCTTCTAATTATTATGTGAAATGTTAATTGATAGGGGGTATCCTGTTGATTATTCTCATTTACAGGCTCTTTATATAAACGCCTGTACTCGCTGATACAGACACTGCGTCAATAATACAACACAGATGCTGTGCCAGTATATAAACACATGAACTTGTTGACACAGATGCTGTGTCACCATATAAACACCTGTACTCATTGACACAGAAGCTGTCAACATATAATGCCTGTACTCATTGACACAGAGGCTGTGTCAGTATATAAATGCCTGTACTCATTGTGAGAATTTTGAGATTAAAAACAAAATAATCTCAGTTAATCCTGGTTTTAATTGCATATTTAATGGATAAAATTACTGCATCCATCTCATTTAAGTTTTTTTTTTATTACTGATGCTATTGTATAGTTGGAATGTATTTTCTAATGTTTTGGATAGGTTACAGTATTTGCACTGTTCAGATTATTTTATTAATGTTATTAGTGTAGAATTAATACAGCAAAAATGATTCGTTGGAACTCTGGTACTGCGCAGCTAATGCTTCTGTAGCTTTAAATGGAAGACCTTACACACTGTGACGTGGCTGCTGAACTGTGGGGAGTTTGGTGGTGTCTTGGGACGAGGGGGAGAGATCATTACCACGGGGTACTTTAAGCAAGTTTCATTGAGCTCTGTATTCTAATGCTGTAACTAAAAGCAACAAACCTGTGTCAATGAAATAAATAATATTGCTAAAAGGGACAAGACAGGAGTATGAATTAATCTCCCCCAAAATAAATGCGTTAATCGCAGAAATTAACTGCCATTAATTGACAGCCCTAATTATTACCCATATGCAAAAATCTCCATCCCCCCAAAACAAAATCCTGGCTGTGCCACTGCTGTACAGTGCTTTGCGATTCTTTTGTATAAAAAGTGCTATATAAATAAATAAATAAATAAATATTGTATGTCATGACAACCATACATCTAACCCTAGCCGTAAATGTAACCCTCACCCCAACCTTAACTCTAACCCAAACCTGAACATTAAACCTAAGCCTAACCCTAAGTCAAACCCATACTTTAACCCTAACCCTAAAACTAATTCTTACTCTAACTCTAACTCTAACCCTAACCCTAACTCCAATTAAGATTGACCATAACAACCGCAGGCCTTACCCTAACCTTAACTGTAACTATTTTTAGATCAGTTTTGGAATGCATTGGAGTTTGCTCGAATCGAGTCGAGTCACAGATTTTGCTCGATTGGAGTCGAGTCACAGAGTGGAGTCGAGTCACAGAGTTTGCTCGAGTCAAGTCACACAGTTTGCTCGAGTCGAATCACAGAGTTTGCTCGAGTGGAGTCGAGTCACACAGTTTGCTCGAGTCGAGTCACACAGTTTGCTCGAGTCGAGTCACAGAGTTTGCTTGAGTCGAATCACAGAGTTTGCTCGAGTGGAGTCACAGAGTTTGCTCGAGTCGAGTCGAGTCACAGAGTTTGCTCACGTCGAGTCGAGTCACAGAGTTTGCTCGAGTCGAATCACAGAGTTTGCTCGAGTCGAGTCGAGTCACAGAGTTTGCTCGAGTCGAGTCGAGTCACAGAGTTTGCTCAAGTGGAGTCGAGTCACAGAGTTTGCTTGAGTCGAGTCACAGAGTTTGCTCGAGTCGAGTCACAGAGTTTGCTCGAGTCAAGTCGAGTCACCTATTTAGCTTGAGTCAATTTGAGTCATAATTGTTAGTGATAGTTTGAGACAGTTTGATTTAATCAGATTCATTTTACAGGAGATTAGCAATCTACAAGTAAAAGGAAATAACATTTCAATTAAAATTACAAAATTGAGATACACAATAATCTTGTCATACTTGCCCCACTGATGTTCACCATTAAAATGATTCCTTGGCCTATTTATAAGCAGGTTTTGTTCTTGACCATACAGAGGTCCCTTTACCTACGCTCAATTGGGTTGGATGTACAGTAATGGATACCACAAAATAAAAATAAAAATTTGTAAATAAATAACCATTGCATACTCACATCTATGCTCCAGTCCAAAATCAATAAACTCAACCTAATGTGCTTAATATTAGGTTAGCATAATAACACGTGTTACAAAATACTGGTAAGTAATTTTCATTATTTTCAGATAAAAAAGGGTTGTTTACTAATGTGCTTAAAAAATAGTGAAAATATTTCACAAAGAACACATTGCACCATAAACCCTTTAACCACCTATTCTTAGCACAATAAAATCGCAGTTATTTGTCAAAGTAAAATCATCAATATAGTTAAAATGCGCAAACATACAGTAATACTAAGAGGTCAATTGTATTTTGAATAACCCTACTAATGTAAAAGACTGGTATTGTAGCTGCTGTTTCATAAACACATGCAAAATATCCCAGCAGTGCAAACTAACATATATTTTTTTTTTTACCAGTGTAATAATTGATCTGTTCACCCACTATGACAAAATCCACAGACCACTTCTTAAAAATTCATTGAAAACAATGCAGTTCTGTCCTCAACCTCTGCCGTAAGTAAATAATGCCCTACAGCTATATTGCTTAATCATTGCCACATTCATTAGGCAAATTAAAAAATGCAAAACTACTGCTCTGACCAAATACTTTATTGTGTGGAAAAACAACTGGGTGATATGGTTATCAACAAACTGTTTAAAGTCTTGTCTGAATAGCAGAATTTACAGATCAGAATAGAAATTATTAATTTCCTCCTCCATTTGCAGTTCAAAGGCGTTGTGGTTGTTAAATTATGTACTACACCCCACTCATTTCCCAAACAGTTATGCAAATTGAATGCATCAAGTGCACAGCCATTTATTTCATATACTTAACTGTACCCAATTCTTTAAAGAATGATGTAATGTCCAACTATATGAGTTTGTAATTCTATCATGGGGCTTATGTCACCAGAACCCTGCTTGTAATTGTATAATTGCTTGTTTGGTAGAGCTGCATGGTTGAGGTTATATTTTTATGGTTTCATGATTTAAAGTGGTTTCATTATTTTTTTGTTTAAATACTGTATTGTATTATGTTATAGAGGATTAGGAAAAGGCTTTCACATTTGTAAATACTGTAGCTAACAAACATGACATTAATAGTAGCATGTTGGGAAACTGTTTTAATGCAAACATATACAATTTGGGAGCTCTTCAACTGGTCTTATCTCAATACTAGCACTGGTGTTTAAATACTGGTAACTAAAATAGGTCCTATTTTGGTGTTTTATATATTTTCACTGTAGACATATCCTTACTACATACATATCTATTTTACTTAATCTAAATAGCAGTAATTACATCATTTCAATGGACTCTAAATTTCAAAGATAAGTTATAAGGCATACAGCTGATAAATGTTACAGCTTGTTGTGTCATTCAAGGTCAGTGAGTCCTTGCAGTGGAAAGGTACAATGTGAGATCAACAACCTCAGTGTTTATCACAATTAACAACCCATCACTTTGTGAGTGATTGCAGGTGAGGGTGCATGATGCGCTAACTTCTAGAACGACAATTCTATTCAATTCTGCATTACGCGTCGTGAAGGAGATTTACTCTGTTGTGTCTACTCAACCAAATATTTAATTGTAGCTGTATTACGTTATCTGGTTCCTGATCAACTTACAGGAATTAGGGGCACTTATTAATGTCCTGTGGGTGAATGTAAATCACTGATTACATTACTCTCAAAGGCAAAACAATGACACAGGAAGGAACATAGAAAGCTGCCGCTGAGAAAGTAAAAACAGAATCATTCATAGAAACTGGATTAGGAGTTTGTTTGTTACATTTGTAGTGCAGAATATGACAATACTGCTGTTCTAAATGTAAAAAGTGAAACATGAAACATATCATTGTGGCAGGTACAATGGCTTACTAGTGCATAGTCATTTGGAATCACAGGGTTCTAACTAATATTTTACATTTTGGTGCATTAGCATGCATGTCTCAGAGGGTTTCCAGTGGTTCGCAGAACAGGCTGAGATTCATAAGATAGAAATCTGTACATTTTTACCTGCAGTGTTCACAGCGGGGCATTATTTGTCAAAGTGACAGAACAGGCAAAGATCTTAATCCTTGTAAAAAGTGCTTAGACATTGTAGCATTCTGTATTCAAACGAGCTGATTTCACACATCAGAATAATTTGAGTCATTTAACTGTGGTTGAGCATCTGAACCTGTTCCCAGATGTAAAAAGCACTACATTAAATAATGTTTATTATAACACGGCTTGGAAAAATAACAACTTCTGACTGGTTAAACAGCATCACATGACCGTGCGTATATATAGCGTATACCATGGCTTGCATACTAATGAGCTGCTTCACACTGAATAAATCACTATGCACCACTACATTCTAAATTCACAAACTGCCATTTTATTTGTTATTAGTTACAAAACCACTGCCAAAAACGAGTGACATTCCGCCTATTTCCTTTAATACAGTATATTTGTGGATGAAACTCCAGATAACTGATACAACACCATCTTTCTGAGTGAAGACAGCAGTCCACCTGAAAAAAAAAATATGAATAAAATAAGTGCACCAGCAACTGTCAAGAGTAGACACATAACAGTAGATGAGGAACAGCTAAATGAAACAGAAGAAAACAAAGATTGAAAAAAGACTAAAAAACAAACTACAACATGGGCTGTTAATGTACTTAAAGACTGGTTTAAAGAAAAAAATATGGACATTCAATTTAAGGAAATAAGTAAAAAAAAAAAAATCTCAACAACATAAGAGAATTTTATGCCAGTGCAAGAAGTTCAACTGGGGACCAGTATTCAGTCTCCAGTTTTATAACGCTGAGCTGAACTAAACAGATATTTTAACAGTAGACGTTTTAACCTCTTGCTGACAGCAAGTTTAAAACCAGCAAGAACGTATTCCTCAGTCATGAAAACTTTTAGAAAAGCAGGCAAAGACAAGGCCAGACACCATCCCCGAAAATACCGGCCTGGATTTGAAGTGTTTGCGGGAAACTGAGGCACTGTCCCCTAACGCCGCGGTTGGATTGGTGTGTAGTCTGGTTTGATCTTCAACTTAATCTGGCACAATTTGGATGCAAGGGTGTCCAACAACTAACAAAAACATCTTTTGAGATCCAGAAAGATGAAAGCGGACTTGAATATGTGTGCCTCGCATATAACGAGTACACAACCTCACCTGCAAATACAGCTTCAGCATCCATGGCAGCTTTTCCCCTTATTTCTTCGGTGTCATTTGAAACGCCGCCCATCATCAGCATCTGTTCAGTCCTCTAGTTTCTAGTGAGATGCCACTTTCAATGCAGAAATTCACAATAAACGAACATATGCAATTTATTTTTAATAAGCGAACACAACATGTAATTAAAAACCTACTGTGTTCATCTGTAAGTAATCATGTTCTTGTACGCTTTCCAATTCTTTCTAGTCATTCAAATGCACTCAATTTGTATACTGCATAACGCATGTCTGACCTGCTTTCATTGCCTCAGAATTTTCACAAAGCTACATGGCAGGAATCATAGCAAGCTGCTTTAGAACTGCTTAAAAAACACAAGGCAGAACAAAACAACTTAGAAATGTAACTAACCTTAAAACCATGTATCAAACATAAAAGGGAATCTTCATAGAAACACATTGGTTCTAGAAATAATTACATACAAGATCTAGAGTATGCTTCATTATCTTACTTACCAGCAGGGATGGGCAAAATAGTAAAGGACACAATGTAAATAGAAAATAGTGGTCCACAAATCTATTTAAAATACAAATAGGAGGCAGGTTCCTAGTAATGCATTTTTAAACAGAAAATAGTAAATACTATTGTGGCAGGGTGACCCACTGCTGTGTATAGATTGTATTTTATGTTGTATGTAGTGGTGTATATATATTGGTGCACGGGATACAATGGGGCTGTGGAGCATGTGTGATTTAAAATATATAGTTGTATTTAGGCACAAGGATTGCACAATCACTTCACGTGCGGATAAAATGTGTATTAATATGTGAACACGGGGAGTGCCGGTTAGTTCACGTGCTGGGATTCAAGTGAATAATTGATTAGTAATTGAATCCCAGCACAACTGTAAATATATAGATGCACGAAGCACTCACTCGAGGTTGGGTGTTCAGTGTGGAGAGAACGGGAGAGAAAGTCGTGAGTAAGCTTTAATAAATAATTACAATTGCTATTTGTGCTGGTTTTACACCAGCGCCATACTTGATTTATTTAGTATGTCTCCGGTGTTTGTTTGCCTGTCTATTTGTTTTGGCCACCGCACCGTTTTGTTTGTTCAGTCAGTGTTTGTTCTGTTTTATTCAACTCTTTTATTTTGCAATAAACCAGCGCAACAGCGCAACTCACATTTCACCCCGCAGTACTGTGTGTTCTTCCGGGTCTGACATCACCACCAGCCAGCCTGTCCACACTATTTAGTAAATGGCATTCAGTCTCACGAAATTACACCTTTAGGATCACTCCCAACAGAGCAATCACATGACTTTAACACTGACCCCACTTGCTGCGTCCCGCCTCCAGATAAACAATGTCAGCTGTGATTTGCGAATTTGAGTTTTGATTGACAGTCCACTAATACTATTAGTTTTCTTTTTTCTAATCCCAGTAGATTAGATGGCGCCTCTGTATTTTTTTACATCTAGTCATTAAAGTGGGCTCAGAAAAATAAAAAATATAATTCACTCAGGGTTGGGCTCCGGTGCAGTTGCACCCCTGCAATGTATGCAAATATATGTGGTCAGTAGAGCTAACTACTTTTGCTTCATAAAGTCGAATGAAACCTGCTGAATAATGTTACGTTAACATATTAAATTACATACCGCTTTGTAATTTTCCATATACTTAACGAAAAACTGACAAATGGAAAAATGTGACATTTCGAAATCTAACATGAACTACTGTACTACTATTATGGCTTCCGGTACACTTTTGCTAAATCATCTTTGATTACATGATTTAAAAAAAGATGTAAATTATTTGTATATATATATATATATATATATATATATATATATATATATATATATATATATTTATTAAGTGTCAATCCTAAAATTCTAGGTGATGCAAAACTTTTGGCCATAGCTGCAGATATTATAATATATATGGCCATGTGATGTGTTTTGAGAGCCAATAGACCTATAATTAAACAAGTGAGTTGCAACAATCAGCAACAATTATGAGAAAGCAGAATGATCTCAGGATCTGCAGCAGATGTGATATGACCCAAATAACAATTACCTTCAACCTTGCCTGTTTCCATGCAATCCCACTGTTAATGAAAAAAGCCTTCCCTCCTTCCAAACTCAGCTGTGAGTGCTGATATAGTCTGTGACTCGAAGCGCAAAATTAGAACATTAATTAAGTTAATTAATTAATTAAGATATGTTCTGTATTATTTATTTGACAATACTCACTTCACAGAGGTTTCCAGAGAGAGAAAACAAAAGAACCACGTCCTACACTCTTACGAGTTGTTAAATTGGAGAATGTTCGTGTGTACAGCAGTACTGTCTGTACTCTGGATTTCAGATTATTTACACAGGACAGCATGTGTACATTAACCAGCTAGTTAGGACTGACCCTGAGATAAATTAAGTTACACAATGCACCATGGTGCAGAGAAAAGTATAATAAAGGATTGTAAAAAAATAATAAAGCAAAGAGATGTGTAGAGTGGTAAAAATAATGCACACAGGAGAGTCTCCAGGGTTTACTTTAAAACATTTTTTTAAAGAGGTGACAGATTCATGTAAAAATACAGTACTAAAATAAGCCTTGTAAATTTAATGACAGTTCAACTGTAAGTCTTTTCATATGTCTTGATTGTTCAAAATATTTTTTATTTACAAAGTTTCTTTTAGCATTTCTAAACATACCACTATTGCATGTTTTATATTTATGGTTGACTGGATAATGGCATTAAAAAATATATTTCTAATGTCTACTATTTCTTACATTAGAAAATTGCTTCATCTCACAATCTTAATTGAAAAAAAGCATCACACAGATCTATTTAAATTAGAAGGAAAATGCACATTAGTATAGATAGATCATGAACAGAGAGAGTTCTCAGGAGGAGTACATTTATAGAATTTATAGATTACTACAGTAATAATCATTATACTAATATATTAATATATTAAAAATTACTTTCAACTGGTCTTCCCACCTCTCAACTGTTAGAACCCCATTGCTGTTCAAAGACACAGACATTCAGCAGAATCTATATTCTGTCTGCTAGGAGACAGTGGCATTGTGTTCTGATCTAATTTTCACTTGCTAGATTCCTTTATAATACCTTTTCATCATGTTTTCACTGTGTAATACTCTAGAGAAATAGATAGACTGCTACACATAGAAAAAACCCTTCGCTGCCATATTTGCAATTTTCCTTATTCTTTATTTTTTATAAGTGTGTTTCTTGTGGGAATAGATGTTACCTCGAAGGTGATTGGCTACTCTTATAATTATGCTGTAAAATTACCAGTGACTACATAGAAAATGCGTAATTAATTAACATTTATTGAGAACACATAATATTTTATGTATTCGGATTGGTCCAAATCAATGTGTACTAAATATTTGAAAGGTGTACTAAATAACCCGGATGGCCTTCCATAGGAGTCTGCCAATAAGACTCAACAGAACACACGTTTCTAAAACGCCAATACGTTGACATCATTGTCATTGCTGTGCTCTACCGATATTTTTTTGAGTTCGTAAAAGTGCTTGGAGAAACACAATCATCCCTGCTGAAAAAAATGGATCAGCATTGAATCTATTAAAAATAATAAAGTTAGAAAATTAGGAGAAGCAGCAAGAAATCGATAGTAGATTTTTTTAAACAATTGTAGGACAGTTAGATTGAATATACTGTGCTCACACAGGTATTTCAGGTTCTTGAATGCAGCGGTTTATTAAGCCGGGACTCTACACTGAACCAGCAAAGCGTGCTGCTTTACCAGCCAGTGGTACAGCTACAGCTGAGCAGCGTAGTGCTACTCAGAATGTGAAACATAATAAAATAAAATAAAGTACTCAGTCCAACACACTGTTTTGGCCGTGTGCTACGCCCAACTAAGTGCAGTCTCTGGCTTGTTTCCTTCTTTGTTCCTTAGTCCCGCTTTTCTCTGGCTCAAAAGGCTCTCTAATTTTCCCTCTCAGTTCTGCAGTTCTTAGTGTCCGCAGCTGCTTGCCACTGCTCTCACTCTGCTAATTATCCCCTTGTCCAGGCCACGCCCCTGGTGCACCAGCCACCAATCTCAAGCATGCACAGCTTCCCGCTCTTGATCCCTTGCAACATTGTTGTAACAATTTACCCCTGATTTGTGATAACAATGTTGCAGACCGAGCTCCTGATTGGTGGCAATTCTTCCAGGTCTGACGTCCCTGAACACCTGCTGCAGATGACTCTGGGTCACAGAACCTTCCAAAATATGGTTACGTCTAGATTTCGACAGTTAGGGTTCCCGTATATTGATCAGGGTTTCACCTTTATGTAGGGTATACAGGAAGTGAAAATGAATATTGAGTGAGACTGTTAGCAAAACTAAGCAGTTGCACTATCCCTTTTGCTCTGTAAAACTCCTCATACTGTGTACTCTCCCAATAAAGCCTTTTGAACCCACTTATTGTGTATCGTTTAATGCACAAGCCTTACACAATCTTCTCAAAGCCAAAGAATTAGTTATCAGAAGCTGCCTTGGAAGAACAGCTACCCGTTGTTTCTATTGGGATTGGGTAAATTTAGCAGTGGTTGTTTGGGAGTGGAACATAAAATATCATAGAGTGGATTGAACTGTCTTGTACTTCAAGTCAGGGCAGTTTAAAATTCCATGCACAGTTATTCTTGAGGTAAAAAATATACTTCATACAGGAGTACAGTAAGTTGTCAAGGAGGTTTGTTATCACTTTTTTTAAAACATATCTCTTTTGCCTCATTCTGTTGCAGCCACTGCCTATTGCAAACAATTGTATACAACATGTTTGAAGGACATGAGGGGGCACAAGTTTTTATCACATTGAAGAGATGCTGTTGACCCAGTGACTCAGTGGCTCAATGATCAGGAATGTTTTCTGTAGTATCACTTCTATCAGTAACCTTTCATCGAAGAAGTGCATAGTACTTCCCAGAAGCATTTACTGGTGATTGCAACATGCATTTTACCGATTTAAACTTACCTGAGACTATTGACATAAATCATGCAAATGGGTGAATGAGGTTTTCAAAATTGAAAAAAATCAAACTTTAAAAAAACAGCACAACTAACCTTGCATTGGATTTCATAGTCTCACATTTTTTGCAGGATTTAGTTCATTCGTGGCCTAAAAATGTTCTATGGTCTGACGAGACCATTTTCTTTAAAAAAAAAAAAAAAAAGGATATATAATGATGGTTGGGAAACCAAAACAAATGTAAGTATCAAATCAATCTATCTATCTACCTATCTATCTATATCTATATCTATATCTATATCTATATCTATTGTTAACTTGGCCAAAACACTTTTTTTCCATTTTTGAAAGTCTTATATATGGGACTTGTGGTCCACCGATAATCAGTTTTGCCATAGCTGACGTCTGTCAGTTTGTTTTTCTTAATCAAAAACTCTTCCTAACTAGAATAAAATGACTTGAATAGCTTTGTATTATTCAGTTTTCCTTGATATTGTGCAAATTTACTGATTAAAGCATTTATTCATGATATTTTTCATCTCAATTTTAAACATCACACCATTGGATTGTGATGTCACACCATGGGATGCTACACTTACGTTTGAATGATAAGATAACGATGTGACAAATGAGGAAATACAAGATAGACAATGTAGAAACATTTGCAAACAATATGCACCTTTTTAAGTGCTACAAGGAAAGACGTGCAAGTAAGAGACGTGCTTTATGGGAAAAAGGGATCATACAGCAGATGTGCTGCGGGGGGGGGCGGGGGTAAAAAGTATCCCTCCATTGATTATGCTAGCTGATGATTAAAAAATGTTCCCCAATCAGCATGTGACAGCTTCACAAAGCGTGAATGTGACTGACAACATCTTTCTTTTCTGATTTTTCGTTTCAATTTCCTCCAACTATCTCTTATCTTTTTCTTTCTCGCTTCAGTGAGGTCCTTGATGGAAAATACCTTTACTTCTCCTCTAGCCTTCTTTTCCTGGTAGCTGAGGAAATAAGACAATAATGCTGATACTGAGCGGATGGTCATCAGTCATTTCTATCTTACTAACACCCTCCCGAAATCATATTATCATTATAAATGGATAAATAAGCCATACATGGCTATGCAAAGGAGGTAACTGTAGTGGAAAAAGGACGAGTTTCTACAGTTTCTGCAGGACAAAGATTAATGGCACACAAAATCGAATGATAACAATGGGAGCAGTTACAATCATAAGGGACCACACAACAATTACTTACACTGGTGGGGGGTAAAGATTAAATATTAGGCCTATGATACAGAAATAAAAAATACAACAATACTCCTTTGGCTCTGGCTGTGTCTATGATGAACATACTGCTTCGTGCCAGCAAGGCCTCTCTCTTAGCAGGATCGTTATTGATCTTTGCTCGGTACTTTGCTGTTCTCTCTCCTTGCTAGTGGGCATCTGGAAGCAAATAGAATAAATAAAGGTTAAGCAATGTTAAAGAAAATTCTGCACATCGTTATCAGTTGTGGTAGAACATTTTCCAGCAAAGCATTAGCTATATTTGAAAATATGATAAATTTATCACTTAAAATCCTACATCAATTCTTTGTAAATTATTTATACTGCCTTTATAGATTATACAAGGACATAGTACCTCTTATGAGGCTAAAAACCCATAGACGAAAACTTTGTTTCCTATGGTGTCATGACTAGGTCCTATGGAGTGACGCTCAAATATTTGTCACATGATCGAACATTTTCATCGCACCATAGGATTTTTTTCTATTCCTGATTCCAAACAGACACTTATAAAGCCACTTATATCATCTCATGACCTTGATAATAGTCATGTGATGATATATTAATAGTTTTATGGGAAGTAGGGTTGCCAACTGACCACATAATGCCAGGCTCTCTAAGACAGGTCAGGTTTTTTTAATTCACCTCTAAACCACCATTAATCTATTTTAAATCAATATGTAAAGGGAGTGTGAATTGCATTAGCGGCTTCATTTAGTTGTTTAATTGTGGTGGTGATGCTATCTGGAGAGCATCGTGACATGTATTAAAATCATATTGCTTGACATTTTATATGGTAAACAATAACTATAGAGAGAATTTTGCACTCACCCGCACTCTTTCTCATTTATTAATATTTCTTCCTGCTTCACACAGTCCCAAGTCAATCAAACAATTACAGCAAATCAGCAAGCTGTATAGGTCTGATTGATGGAAACAATTCTCATTGGAAATAATTCCCGCCCACAGACAGGTGTGTACTTTTAGTAAATAGTTAGCAAAACAATTACATTCCATGAGCGACAGTTCACAAAATTCACACTAACTTTACATGTTCAATAAAATCAATTAATTTGCGATTAGAGAGGTGAGTTGAAAAGCCAGATCTGTTTTAGTCTCCCGGAATTATGGGGCCAGTTGGCAAATCTAATGGGAAGACATCATATTTGATTGTAAATACTTCTTTAAAAAATAAGCAGTTCAATTTGTGTACCAGTCACCCTCATTTCCTTGTGTGAACTCATAAACACCCCCGTTTTTCACAAATAAACTTAGGTTAAAAATTAGGTTACTGCACACTGCCGGTCTTAGCTTGGCAGAGCAGTTACTTATCAATCAGTGCAGGTATACCTGACTTAGAAGCGTTTTGTAGGTGCAATTTCTAAATGCCCATCTCATTTTGTTCCTAAATAATGTCTGTTTCAAGATGGCTTTCATCGAAAAATAAATGCAATACTAAGGTTAGAGATCTTGGGGCCCTAAGCAATTGCCTAGTCCTGCCACTGTTGTCTACATATACTGCTGCACGGAGCAGGCAGCCCAGGACAGATTTTTGTTGCTCAGTGCATACCTTCCAAGCCCTAGTAGCCATAGGATCCCAGTTGATTTCTGACTAGTCAAAAGCCCGGTACAATATACATAATTTTAAAAATACATTTTAAACTATTTTTGTTTAAAAAAATGTAGTGCATGGCAATTTAGATTATATTGTCAATTTTAGTGACAGACTATAGTGAAACCGTGGTTCTTCGTTTAGTTAGTTAATCAATGCTGTTCAAGCTGTAAAAGCTTGTTTTCTGAATAAAATATTTTCTTTGGATTAAATTACATTGCAGGGGCATAGTGTACATTGAGGCAGTCGCCTCGGTAAAATCGTCTAGATACTTTAAAAAAAAAATATATATATATATATATATATATATATATATATATATATATATATATATATATATATATATATATATATATATAAGATTTATTTTTAATAATGTATACTTTCATGATTAAGAGTGGCATAATCAATATGTTTTATATACATATATATATATATATATATATATATACTGTATATAAGATTTATTTTAATAATGTGGCCACTTTCATGATTAAGAGTGGCATAATCAACATGTTTTATATACATATATATATATATATATATATATATATATATATATATATATATATATATATATATATATATATATATATATATATATACAGTACTGTGCAAAAGTTTTAGGCAGGAGTGAAAACTGCTGTAAAGTAAGAATGCTTTAAAAATAGACATGTTAATAGATTATATTTATCAATTAACTAAATGCAAAGTGAGTGAACAGAAGAAAAATCTAAATCAAATCCATATTTGGTGTGACCACCCTTTGCCTTCAAAACAGCATCAAGCATCAATTCTTCTAGGTACACTTGCACACAGTTTTTGAAGGAATTCGGCAGGTAGGTTGGCCCAAACATCTTGGAGAACTAACCACAGTTCTTCTGTGGATTTAGGCAGCCTCAGTTGCTTCTCTCTCTTCATGTAATCCCAGACAGACTCGATGATGTTGAGATCAGGGCTCTGTGGGGGCCATACCATCACTTCCAGGACTCCTTGTTCTTCTTTACTCTGAAGATAGTTCTGCCTGTACTTCTCAGCATTGAAGAGACCATTAATTCTGACCAAATCCCCAACTCCATTTGCAGAAATGCAGCTCCAAACTTGCAAGGAACCTCCACCATGCTTCACTGTTGCCTGCAGACACTCATTCGTGTACGCTCTCCAGCCCTTCGGCGAACAAACTGCCTTCTGCTACTGCCAAATATTTCAAATTTTGACTCATCAGTCCAGAGCACCTGCTGCCATTTTTCTGCACCCCAGTTCCTGTGTTTTCGTGCATAGTTGAGTCGCTTGGCCTTGTTTCCACGTCTGAGGTATGGCTTTTGGCGCAAGTCTTCCATGAAGGCCACTTCTGACCAGACTTCTCCGGACAGTAGATGGGTGTACCAGGGTCCCACTGTTTTCTGCCAGTTCTGAGCTGATGGCACTGCTGGACATCTTCCGATTGCGAAGGGAAGTAAGCATGATGTGTCTTTCATCTGCTGCAGTAAGTTTCCTTGGCGACCACTGCGTCTACGGTCCTCAACGTTGCCCGTTTCTTTGTGCTTCTTCAAAGAGCTTGGACAGCACATCTGGAAACCCCTGTCTGCCTTGAAATTTCTGCCTGGGAGAGACCTTGCTGATGCAGTATAACTACCTTGTGTCTTGTTGCTGTGCTCAGTCTTGCCATGGTGTATGACTTTTGACAGTAAACTGTCTTCAGCAACCTCACCTTGTTAGCTGAGTTTGGCTGTTCCTCACCCAGTTTTATTCCTCCTACACAGCTGTTTCTGTTTCAGTTAATGATTGTGTTTCAACCTACATATTGAATTGATGATCATTAGCACCTGTTTGGTATAATTGTTTAATCATACACCTGACTATATGCCTACAAAATCCCTGACTTGTACAAGTGTACCTAGAAGAATTGATGCTGTTTTGAAGGCAAAGGGTTGTCACACCAAATATGGATTTGATTTAGATTTTTCTTCTGTTCACTCACTTTGCATTTAGTTAATTGATAAATATAATCTATTAACATGTCTATTTTTGAAAGCATTCTTACTTTACAGCATTTTTCACACCTGCCTAAAACTTTTGCACAGTACTGTATATATATATATATATATATATATATATATATATATATATATATATATATATATATATATATATATATATATATATATATTTTTTTATTTGCCATTTCTTCATAACAGCCTGACTTCTATTATATGTAAACTTATGGAAACTATAATAAGATCCAAAATGGAAAATTACATATATGGTAACAATATCCTGGGAGACAGTCAGCTTGGTTTTAGGAAATGGAGATCGTGTCTAACTAACCTACTTGACTTTTTTGAGGATGGAACATTGAAAATGGATAATTGCAAAGCATACAACATGGTTTATTTAGATTTCCAGAAAGCTTTTGACAAAGTCCCACATAAAAGATTAATTCTCAAACTGAACACAGTAGGGATTCAAGGAAATGCATGCACATGGATTAGGGAGTGGTTAACATGTAGAAAACAGAAAGTACTGATTAGAGGAGAAACCTCAAAATGGAGCGAGGTAACCAGTGGTGTACCACAGGGATCAGTATTAGGTCCTTTGCTATTCCTAATCTACATTAATGATTTAGATTCTGGTATAGTAAGCAAACTTGTTAAATTTGCAGACGACACAAAAATAGGAGGAGTGGCAAACACTGTTGCAGCAGCAAAGGTCATTCAAAATGATCTAGACAGCATTCAGAACTGGGCAGACACATGGCAAATGACATTTAATAGAGAAATAAAAATGTGCATTATAAATATCATATGGGAAATAGTGAAATTGAAGAAGGGAACTATGAAAAAGACCTAGGAGTTTATGTTGACTCAGAAATGTCTTCATCTAGACAATGTGGGGAAGCTATAAAAAAGGCCAACAAGATGCTCGGATATATTGTGAGAAGTGTTGAATCTAAATCAAGGGAAGTAATGTTAAAACTTTAAAATGCATTAGTAAGACCTCACCGAGAATATTGTGTTCAGTTTTGGTCACCTCATTACAAAAAGGATATTGCTGCTCTAGAAAGAGTGCAAAAAAGAGCAACCAGAATTATCCCGGGTTTAAAAGGCATGTCGTATGCAGACAGGCTAAAAGAATTGAAACTATTCAGTCTTGAACAAAGAAGACTTTGCGGAGATCTGATTCAAACATTCAAAATCTTAAAAGGTACAGACAATGTCGACCCAGGGGACTTCTTTGACCTGAAAACAGAAACAAGGACCAGGGGTCACAAATGGAGATTAGATAAAGGGGCATTCAGAACAGAAAATAGGAGGCACTTTTTTACACAGAGAATTGTGATGGTCAGGAACCAACTCCCCAGTAATGTTGAAGCTGACACCCTGGGATCCTTCAAGAAGCTGCTTGATGAGATTCTGGGATCAATAAGCTACTAACAACCAAACGAGCAAGATGGGCTGAATTGCCTCCTCTCGTTTGTAAACTTTCTTATGTTCTTATGTTCTTATGTTCTTAACATTACTGTGATCTCAGGCTGTATACATATTTGACAGCCAAGGTATTGAAACTTTGCGCCACAGATATGCTCGCTTCTCATTGGTCAGTTTCCCTAGTTACGCCACGTGTAGCTCCAGAATTGGATCAAGATTACGGATCAGTGGAGCTTAGTGTAACACCTTCTTATGATCCGGCTCCAGTGAATTTGGATCTAATCCCATTTTTTTGTTGTCATTAGTACAGCCCCTGAAGCAGCAGGTTGTCCAATACTGAATATTATTTAAAGATTATAAACGAAGAAACCAATCTTAAAGCATTTCTTTCAGAAGAAGCCAACTCTAGGTAAGAACATTTAGTGATCTTATTTTTTCTTATATTAATTTAGTTTTTCTGCTGACAGTCCTGTGTGATGTTTAGCTGCGATATGTTTTTATAAATCAATGTTTTTCTTGCTCAATGGCAACGCCTCCCCTCCCCCATATAACAATTAATAATAGTTGTTAGTTTTTAGTACTATTCATGTCTTGGATTTCTGTGCGATGGCCCTGGGTTAGAAGAATTGGAGGTAATTCAATCCATAACTTTACTGTTTGCCGACAGCATTTTTTTAAAAAAAAACTGTATATATTTTCCTAATCAGGGGTATCATTTCAGAAACAAAGTTGTGTCAACATTGAACATTCTCTGTCCCAAATAGCATCATGAATGAGTACATTGAAAACAAATTGTCATGCATGGGCTTTACAAAAAGAGACAGGGGTAAGAATGCAGTTTAACTCTTTATTTTAGAGCAGGGGTTCTCAAACCAGCCTGTATTTGTAAGTCTAATGTTTTTGCTTGTTGGGTTAGCTTGCAATAACAAAAAGATTGCTCAATCTCTCATCCCTAGGTGCGTATACGCAGGTATATTTTGAGCCTTTTCATGCAAGAAAAGAACCTTTCATTTGCCAAACTAATACATTTGCATATGGCAAAAATATGATAGAAAAAGAAATCCATAGATTTTCATGTATAACATTGCCTTAATTTCTTTCCATATAAATGCATATTTAAAACAGTAATTCAAACAGTACATTTCAACCAGAGTGTATCTAATAATGTAGTGCAGTGGTTCCCAACCCCCTGTCATTTTATAAGTAACTTGAAATATGCAGCTGTTTAAGAGCTGAAAACAAGTCCAGCATTCTCAGCACTAGTCTGACCAGTCCAGCAGTGTCAGCACCAGTCTTACCAGTCCTAGGAGTAGCAGCACTAGTGTTTCCAGTCCCAGCAGTGTCCGCATCAGTCTTACCAGTCCCAGCAGCATCAGCACCAATCTTACCAGTCCTAGTAGTAGCAGCACTAGTCTTACCAGTCCCAGCACTGGCAGCACCAGTCTTATCAGTCTGTATTAGCAGCACGAGTCTTACCAGTATGATGTCATCCAAGGTGGGTCACTGGGTAAAAATATTGCTTTGCATTAATAGTCTCCAGGCTTTATAAGATGATAACTTTCACCTTCGTATCATATATAGGATATGCAGGTTTTTTTTTAAAACAATAATTAGACTTTTGCCTCTGTAAAAATCTATTCCTAGCTACGCCCCTGCATTGTGTGAGTTCTGTCTTTCTCACCATATTATTGAAAAATGTAAACCAGGCTGTCACATTTTTTTGTTCCTTGTTGAGTTTTTTTTTTTTGTGACTTGCATTTTCAAACATTTAGTTTATTTATTTAGGCTGGTTTACAATTCAGTGGCAATTTTTTTTCATACCTTTTTTCATAATTTAAGTAAAAAACGAATAATATTAGAAAACAACATAGCAGCTAGGTAGAGATAATTGCATGACATATACAGTATGTAATCAGCGATTTCAGAATACTTTGAGCACGAAAGCATTGGTCACTTTTTCTCACCCAGTCCACCCATCTACATTTTCGGTCAGCCAGAAATGAAGAGCGAAATCCTGAAAAAGAGACAATGTCCATCAATTACAACTACCATTGTGAAGCCTGACTCAATAGCACCAAGGATGGAGAGAGAGAATAAATAAATAAATAATAAACTAGGACACATGGATGGAGGACATAGAAGAGCAAGGAGCTACAGTGCCACCACTGCTCTGACTAAGGGACCGGGGAAGAGTAGGCTGTATGCCAAAATAACAGACAGGAGGTGCCCACAGGCAAAATATAATAGGGGCTGGGGTGTCTGAAAGCAAAAGATTTCTGGTAGGATGTTGTCGGTAGCACTAAATGACAGGTAGCAAAGGATACAAGTGTTAGCCTCAATCGTCCTCAGCATGTGTGTTTTTTCCCCCAAGAGTGCTGTGGTATCCAATACAATATGAGCCTAGCATAGTTTCCTTATCTGAGTAAAAAAAAAATTGTACACTCAAAAAGCTTAATATATTACAGAAACCACTGGAGGCCGAAAGAAAATAACAGTGTACAGAATTAACTGATGTAGAAAAAACTCTCAAGTACAAGTCAAGGTACAACAATCATACTGTAGCTTGTTGGTGAAATCATACCTTTGACAGTGTTAAAAGGTGTATGAATGTGGATAACTGTCATCTCTTCAACATCTTAGCATTTATCCAACATCTTTAAAAAAGGAAAAGTAAATCCAAAGGGGTTGATCTAACTTTCTTTACATTTTGTATTCTGTATTGTTTAAAATGTTTGTGGCATAGTGAAGCAGTTGTATAAGTTGAAATAAAAAGATTTACTGCATTAACCATTTGGACATGGTAAGCAAGTTGACGTTTTGAGATAACGTCTTGACGTTAAAAGGAGAGAACACAATTGACTGGACATTCTTTGCTTCTCCTGAATCAATGCTGCTTTGTATACAGTTTTGATGATAGACTGACCTTTTAAATTCTTACTTTCCTGCACTTTCGATTTCCATACAGGTCATACTGATGATAGTTCAGTGGTGAACAAATGCGTCATTGGGTTTTGAAATTGCAGGTTGGATCTTTAACGAGACTTGGCTAAACAAATAAATTACAGTAAAATTAGTATTGTGGGACGTATGGTTTCCTGTAAGAAGGGGGAAGTACAGTAAATACTGTTATGACCAGAGAAAATCACTTGCTAATCAGTAGATACCGCCACTTTCATTTATAAACCTTGAATGAGATGCTATAAGACCCCAAAGTCATTTGAGTTCAAATTATGCAGTCACCAAGAACCACCCCACCCCTGTCTCATGATACTGTATGGGTTGGGTTAATTAGCAGGCTGACAACTTCTTTAGTTTACTGAGGGGGTTGCATTGAATCTTGGCATCTGCTGTGGAAATTAGAACACATATTTTGATATGTATATGTTAAAGGGTTTATTTGTAAAGAGAAGACTGGCGAAAATTGTAACAATAAGCTCCTTATATATTACATTGCGTGTCGTTTGAGGTAACACAATTCTGTTTTATGTATGTTTGGTTTCATGTCCAGATATATTATAAGGTGGACCCTTCTTTCATTCACCAACTGAAACAAGGTCTTGTAAACATCTTGTAAACTTTAATATGAGCAAAAACGCATCATTATGTAATCCATATGTAACACTATGAAATTAATGAAAAACCTCTCAAAATAAGAATTGCAATGATTCTTTCTGCTTCTTCTTGCTTCCTGCTCATTCTATACAGTAAGAATAGTTTTGTTCCTCTCTGAAAAGGCTTTTCAATTGCACTTCCTTCAAAATGAGTCCCAGAGTGTGTTCTGAAGTTTGAGAGCTCAACAATCCAAAAACACTTTGATGTAGAAAACTCCAATCTTCTAAGAAGGTTATATATTATCTTCCTGGTTCAATCCACAATGGAAATCAATCTTAGCCTAGAATATCTAAGGACATTCCTGATCGATAATATTACATGGATTTTCAGAGCTTTTGTGCACATTTTGTGATGTTTGTAATGTAAGAGAAAATATAAAATACTTGAAGTGTTGCTGTACTATACTTGGTACAATCGTGTCCTATTTATTGTACATGACCCACAATACCCTGGTTTTAAACTGTCTGTGATTCTGATTGGTAAAACTACCATAACTATGACCCATAAAATAATAATTGTGAAATATTGAATCTCACATAACCAAGTATGCTAAAGTTTGAATTTTCATGTAGCTAAGGGCTGCTTTGGGAATTTGCTTTGCTTGTAAATAAAAGTTTTATGATATCAATATATAATGAAACCATGTGAAAAAAGCTAACTATAACCCTAATATCATAGGGGACTGAACACCTTTCATCACTGACATGATGAGGTGAAGAAAGGACCATCCTGATTATATTATAAATATCATATAATATATTTTTCATGTACTTGCTACATCACTTTTACTCTGACCTTCTGGTGTCCTTAAGGCTGAGAAAAAAGCTGAAGGAATTACCTTGAACACCTAGAAATTACCTCCTAGATGTCCTGTAGTATACAAAGGCTATCCATCACAAATTGTAGCAAATTGTATGTCACAGTTTCATATGCATTTGTTTGATTTTAAAAGAGGACATTCAGATGTGTATTTTCCATCTGGGCTTGCTGAGTCTGTTTATGCAAATAGGGTTAGGTGCTTGGCTTCCCCTCCTGCACATAGCATTTACAAACATAGGCAGACATTTCATCATAAGATGTTCAGTTAATTTGGCACATTTCTTTGGATATCTCTGCTCATCTCCCAAACCAGTTCTGAGTCTAGCTCCTTCAATGCACCATAACCATATAAACCTGGCAGCATCTACTTGATCTGGTGGTCTGTCTTGTCCATGACAACTTGTTCTTGTGCTGTTTATTCTCTCAACATTAGTTTGGAATGATCGCTGGCTAATGTCTATGTCTTACACAAGTAACCGTGGCACAAACAAATGCTCACAATCTTTATCACACAGCACTTTGGGCACACAGGAATTCAGGTCACAGAGAGATTGTATTTCCAAGGTTTTTATTACCAAAATCTGTCAGGGGCACAAAAAATACACTTGTTCCAGTTCAACACCAATGTCCTATACCAATCTACTTTACAACATGTAATAGAAAAACATTTTTACAAACGCAAAAATATTTATTTCAAAACTGTTTCAAATAAAGAAATATGTCTCATCTGACAAGAGCACAAAATGCAACACAATCATTCCAGTCCAGTTGAGTTGTGTCCACTTAACCTGTGAGCTGCTTAAATACTGCAGTAACAGTCACAAGATTAGCAAACTTTAAAAAAACCCATTGCTCTCTCTTTATAAGATTACCCTTTATACTGAAGAATCGGTTATAAGGATGTGGACCTAACACCCTCCTTATAAAAGTTTACCACAGTAAATTTGCATGGTATGCAATTACCACAGAGTACCGTGGTTTGCAATGTTTATTAAAAATAGAATATTGTATGGGTAAGAATATATTATCACACAATAATATATATATCTCGCGTTGGTTTTGGGCAGTAATGCATGAGTGGCTGCATTGCCAGACGAAAACCGAAAGGTATATATTATTGTGTTATAATAATATATTCTGACCCACATGTTATGTTTAGGGTTTCTGTTGTTCAGTTGTATCGATACAAAAGTGATAAAACACCTGATACAAAAATTCTGAAATCAGTGTAAATCCAACAAACAACGGAAAAACACTTTTGACTTGACCCCTTTCCCAGTGGAAAAAAAACATAAAAAAGAATAAAATAAAATAATTCCAGTGCAGCTGGGGAATATCCCTCCTTCCTGAGTTGTATCTCACATTGATTCATTCTGAATACTTTCAACCAACCCCAACTACTGAGTGGCAGCAAATTCCTACATTTCTAATGGAGGACTGTAACACACTTGTGAGATTTAAAACAAGATCACAGGAAACAGAGGACCATTCGATAGGGAGTATTTACACACTCGTGGAATTTAAAACAGAATTGCAGATTGTGGCAGAATGTAAAAAAAATGACTAAATGCACAAAAACCGCAGAAGAATGGGCCCGTGCCCATAAGGATTTCATTGTGGAAGACAGCAAAGGAAAGAAGGTACCAGTGTGCAAGAACTGTTGAGTTACTATTCATATTGTGACAGAAAAAAAGAAAGTAACCAAAAAAAAAGAAAACATATTGTATATAAAAACCGAAAGCCCTGAAAAAAAATCAATTTACATATAACTCCAAAGGTTAAAAAATAAACACCGAAAAAGAAATTAATAAAAACAGAAGTCCTAGTTATGTTATGTATTCAATGTTCCTTAAAACATCCAAAAGTTAATAAAAAATGTCTGTATTGTTTGCCAGTTTTTCATCCATTGCATATCTTATATATAAACAAGAAATGGAGATTAAAGTTTATTTTTGTATTTCTATTGTTTTTATTTTATTTTATTCACAAAGTCCACCAAGTGTATGCACACAGGAAAATGAGGAACAAGTTACTGGGCAAACACGCCATGCCTGGACCATGCTATACTATGTGCGGTATTACTGACAGAACCTATACTGACTGAAATTATCATACGGGACATTAGTGATAGTTAGGACCACGGAAAATTCATGGTACTTTTTCAAGAAATTCACGAATGACATTAAAAAAACAATACATTTCACGGATTGTCACGGAAGTGCCATTTTATTAAAAAAAAAAAAAGTTTCTATTGTAAAATTAATAATGCATCAATGAAAATCACCAAGGTTGAAACATTTTAACATTTAATGGTAGCTACTGAGTCAACATTTATTTACACTGTAACGTTTAAAACAATCTTTTAAAATGTAACATACAAGGGTCATTTAAATGTGTTGGCCGGAAAAAGTAACAAGCAGACAAAACTGATTAAAACAAAACAAGGTTGAATGACAAATTCGGCAACGTTGTCGAGTTTTGTAAATGTTTAAAACTTAGTAATTAAATGGACTGTGTTGTATAGCGTTATGCTGACTTTGAAAAACTAAATGTTAAAAACAGGGTTAAGTGCAAGTGACAAAACCGAAACTTGTGTTTATCTGTACACACACTAAATTATATATGACGTTTTAAAACCACATAACATCGTGCTACTTGAGCGAATCAACCTATACAAAATAATCTGAAGAACAAGAACGGGAAAAACAAGAAGAAGAAATCGTATGTGACTTTTTATCCATCTAGTGTGTCGTGCACACACACATGCGCACACACGCTCACACACACACACACACACACACACACAAAATAATTATCTGGCCCGTGAGCAGAAAACTAGTTATTTGTTGAAGGCCAGCATTATGCATCTTGTTGCAGTTTCAACACGAATGGTTTGTCTTTGTGGTGTAAAAACCTGTCCATATGCGGAAACTGCTCATTCTGCATCCATGGAGTTTGGTGAAATTGACAAAAAGCAGCGTGCAATTTTTGCCATGTTTGGGAATCTGATTTCAGACCTCACCCAGAAATCAACAATATTGACATTTTTGTCACTTTCAGCGGCATGGTGCTTGTAAGATTCAATTTCATCTCTAGAGCTTGTGATGTGACATCCAAGACTCACAATTGTTGTGGGTCGAGAACTCGAATAGCGTTCAAAAAGTTTGCTGTTGGTTGAAAAAAACGGACGCTGGATTTTCGCGCATCAGGGCAGTAGTAGTCGGAGAGTTTGGTTGCTATTTGTTTAAATACACCTTGCCTGTGCTTATTAATTGTTTCTGAATGGCTGTGATGTGCTTCACTCCAATGGAGCAAGTCCATTACCTTGTTGTAAACAAGGTGAATTCGAACCTTTTGTGCTTCAAACCTTGTAAGAAGATCCATGAATCGTGTTGCATGTTGTGCAATGAAAAGCATGTCATCGTGTGGAGTTAAATCAAGTTCTTGTTTTACAAACTCTTTGTAGACATCAAGGTTCTCACTGTGGAATTTGACAGCTTTGAACCAGGTGTTCCACCGTGTAACAACTAGCTCTGGTGGAAGGCTCACAGGTCCCGCACCGCGCAACTCTTTCATGATTTGTTTGAAACGTAATTTTCCACTGGGACAGGATTTGAAGATCTTTTTCACCAATGCCACAAAGTGGTCTATACATGGAAAATGCTGACACCATAGATTGCTGACTAATGCCATGATGTGTGCATTGCAAGTAATATGGATGCAGTTTGGGAGCAGCCCTTGCAAGGTAACTTTATATGCCTTTGACATGTAGCTGGCATTGTCTGTGACAAAGGCAGACACGAGGTTGAAATCAATGCTGTACTTCGCTATCGTTTTAATGACAGCCTGGCCTACTGTTGTGTGGTTCACAGCGTCAAGATGCAGTGTATCTACTAGGTAAGCTGTAAGTGGTCAGTCACAGTCTCCTGGCCCCACACCAGGAAATAGAGATCGCCCTCTGTGTATTTCCGGGTATTATTTGATTCATTGTAACGCGATTAGACATAATTTGGTAAAATGAATGTGATTATATGTTCAAGTGAGTCCTGTTAATATTATTTTGTATGTTTATGTTAACAGTCAAGTTCCATGTCATAAGCTCTTTTATGACTTTAAAGAGCAAAAAAACACTTTCATTGTCAACTGGTGGCAGAGTAGTCCCGTTCCTTCACTTTCCCGGAAGCTTAAATCCCGTTCTTGCCCGTCCTGAGAGGTTTATTTTTTTTTCTTTATTTCCCGGTCCCGCCCGTTCCCGTGAGCTTCACTCCTGTACCATCCCATCCCGCTAAATTTAACAATAACATAGAGACAGAGAGAAGAGCATCAGCAGCATGGAAGGAAAATCAAGAGTACCTGCATTCGTCAAATTTGCTTTTAAGAACTATGGAGCACTGAGAAATTCCAAACTGTGGTAGAAAAATAGGGGTTTAAGTGTTTGTTGTCTATTTTAATGTATATTGATCCTTGAGAACCCCAGAGATGTACCCTACTTAGCTCAATCCAGACGGTTGCCATGCTGATGCGCTGGGGAGACCGCACTATGGTTGATCCCCGAAGCCAGCATCGCAGCCGTTGTGTGTGCTGATGCGCCATGGAGGCAATAAGCTGATCCCTGGAGCCAGCATTACACTTCAGCCATCAACACCAGACAGAAGGATATCTACATCATCATATGGAAGGAAGCGCAAATGGATGGAGTCACATATGGATCACATTAGTTTACTGTGAAGCTACGTCTTAGTTGGTGCTTATCTTGGCGAGAGCCAAGTTCAAATCAGCATGAAGTTTTAACATCTACTCTCATGTAATGGAAATCTTGATCTAAAGTTATACTATGTTTAAAAAAAAAACTTTGTTTTAGAAAACAAAAAAAGAACTGGCAAAAAAAAGCCATATTTTGCTAGAATTGTTAGTTGTTTTTAAAATCCAAACTCATGTACAAGCTTACAAACTTTCAACACGAATTAACGAGTGTACAAGAAATGAACACACAAACAACCCTCTGGAGTGTTAATTAATTAACTAATTTATTTATTTGTTAAATTCCCATAGCCTCTCCTCTTTTCTACGTCCACTGGCACCACATGGTACAGGAGAACAATGAAGTATTACATTGGTAAAAAAAAAGTGTTTGTGTAAGGCCATGGGCATTTTGCATGTGTTTATGAAACAACAACTACAATACCAGTCTTGTACATTAGTAGGGTTATTCAAAATACAATTGACCTCTTAATATTATGGCAAACCCGCAAGCAGGGGCTTCTAACAGGTGGAGGTTGGACACGAACCCGGGACCTCCCGCTTTGATTAAAATGAAGAATAGCAATTTGTTTGGTTGATTTATCACTGAGACTTTCACGCTTGTCAGTTCAAGTTATTGTACTGATTGAAGGATCTCTGTGTCTACACTAGAAGGGACCAACCAAATTTTATTTCCGAGCAATTGGAAAAAGCAGAAGCACGCGGTTGCTCTGACGTTTGCAAAAGGAGGCCAAATCCAAAGGATCTGACAGTGTGTCATTTCTAGCAGTGTTGATGTAGATCCACCATTCATCATGAAATGCTGCATTGGTGAGGGTCAGACCATTTAGCACAGTATAATCTGCCAGGTCATTGGACACAGCATGGACTTGGCTGGGGTCCTGAACATGGCATGCCTTGAATAATGGGAGTGCAGGGTGTGTGTCAAAGTTTTTGCTGATTTTCAGAATGCTTTTCTCAAACACATTGTGCACTGTCTCCAGTATTTCCTGCTTGACCTTGAAAGAGGCCTCCTTCAAAAGATTCTCACAGTTCCCCTTTGAAGCCATGTAGAGAAATCTGACAGCTTGTTGTACAGTAGTGGAGCAGTAGGTTGTTTGGTCTCCTCCAGAGCAGTGATGAGATTGCAGATTCTAGCTGCACTGTGTGCAATGATAGCAAGCATCAGCTTCATCTTCTGGAAGTGAAAGTTGTCATGTAAGATGGTAAGCACAATTTTCCACTGCCATACTTTTGCTGTCTTCTCCTTCAAAGAACTGTTGATAAAATGACACCCATTTAGAATGGTAGATTGCTCCCCGGAACCATGTATTCCACCTGGTCTGCAGGAGGTACTGTAGGAGGTTCCAGAGATATTGTGGGTGATTCTGCCCCATGGTCTGCAAGAAATCTCACAAACCACCTCTTCCTGAAGGGTTTCTTGAAGAAGATAGATTTCATCATTGAAACAAGGGTTGCTACATCTTTCATGGCATCACTAGGATGGTGTGCCCAGACTTCAGCTACTTTGTTTTAAAAATTAGTATAAAATTGGGCTTATACTGTTTATTCTACTCATTTACACACAGTAGTAAAATGCAGATTTTTAACTTAATTGAATTTCCATTTATTAGTCACGTCTCATTATTTTCTAAAATATCTTTGAGTTTGTTTATTCATTGTCATTTCAATAAAAAACTAACGGTTGTAGTTTTAAAGTGTTATTTGTAGCTTTATGGATTGGTGAGCAGAATAGTCGAAAATGAGGGGCATTATTACAAAAATAAAAATCTTCATACAATTACAAATTGAATATAAAATGAATTCAGCTTACTTACTTAAAACAATGTTCAGGACACTTTTATTTCTCGCATCTGTAGTTTCATCAGCAACAACGCAGACTGGTTTGTGCTGGACTTGTTGTAAAACTGCCTCCAGGTGTTTCTCATAGACCCTGGGCAGATACAACATGCCAACAGTCTCTACATGGTTTGGACAGTCCCGATTTCCTAGCAAATATCCCGTGCCCCAATGCATAGGTGGAAAGTCCCGATATTTACACATAGAAAAAAATTCATTTATTCTGCACAGTAGAGTCAGTGAAACCACACGCTGTGCTCTTCGTGCGGCTGACACATCTGCTGATCACTAACTTACCGGTATACAAAGGTAAGAACGCTTCATTGTGTCTATGATTATTGTCATGCTGGTCGAGTGGTGTTGAGTTGAGGTGATATGTGTATTATTATATGATAGTGTTTTTTGCGTATGACCCCTCCCATGTGTAGGATGCGTTTTAAATGTGTTTTCTTTCATATAAACTGTTTTCAGTTTTTTTTTTTAATTAAATGGGCAAATTTGTTAGTTTATATGCTGTTTCAGAGTTTTAAAAAGGTAGATATTTTACAGCATGTTGGAATTGTTCGAGAGCTAATTTAACAGAGGTTTACAGCGGTAGCTTTAAAATGGAAAGTGACTTTACATTTTGACTTCTATTGTGGCATACTGGGACTGTAAAAAAGTGGCCTGTTCTCTGAGGTTTTACAGAGGGTGAAGCGTGTCAGTGAGGAAGATTTCAGATCAAAATGGGAGAAAAAAAAAGACTCTGTCTGTGGAAATGGTGGGACCCAGCAGTTCCAGTCGAGCCAGAGGGCCCCACAGCAACAGAGGAGCCAGTGGTGTGCGCCAGTTTGCTGGTGCATGCTGCCCTCAAACCAGAGGTTCACATTGTGGGCCCTGATCTGCCAGGAGAAGCCTTCACCTGGGAGACAGAAGCAAGTCAGAAGGAGAAAGTGCGACTGGGACTAGGTTAGTTTAAGTTAGGTTTCTGCACCCTTTAGTAGGGTTGATGTTTTACACATAATGCTTCTAATGACATTGCTAACAATAAATTGGTAATTGTTTTAAAATACATACATCTTAAAAAGAAAAATATCTATTTATAGTCAATCGGTAAACCTATAATTTGAAAGTTTTATTTTAGAGACAACATTTTTATTTCAATTACTTTCAATCAAAACATGTACAGTAAACAGGTTGCTTTTTATTCCATATTCTGGTAGCTCTCTATTAGCGTCCTCGTGGTATTGTTGTATCAGAGTGTAATAACAGCCGTGCAGAATTTAAGTGATAGAAAATTACATTATTCTTCTCAAAACAACTACATACTGTGCAGAACAATTGTATCAATACATTCAAATTACCAAATTTGCTGAATAAGTTAGTGAGGGATAATTCAAGTTACAGACTGAAGGAGATAAAGAACCTTGCATTTAAAGAACCAGTACTTTAAGAAGCATCTACAGTAGTTTTTGCTACTTGGCAAATGGAACACTACTCCCCCCTGCTGTCCCGCCCCAAAACAGCTTGCATGCAGCAGGTCATGGGTTATTTATGGTAAAATATGAATTTTCTGCAAATATGTTCATGACTATTGTTTTGTATTAACAATCTGCCACTTAGCCACTGATACTGTCTGTGCTGTCTGGAGTACATGTCATCAATAGAGGGGTCTATCAAACACAAATCCTAAATGATTTTACCTACATTTAGTACCAAGTGAAATCATTGGTATTGTTGGGTGTCTTTAAAAACTGCATTAGATACAATCAAGTTATGTCATTTTGCAATTACAGTATGTGTCAACTCTTTAACTATAACGTGACAAGCTTAACCTTCATAAAAAATGAATGTACAGAGGAAGCTGACAATATCTGAACTAACTGCATTGGCTGGATAAAGCCCCCGTTGTAACAAAGTTTTTGAGGGGATGTACAGCACCGGTACACACACTTAATCAGCCTGTTTGTCATTATTAGAATAATGTGTTCTTGTGCTTACATTAAAGATGAGAATTAATTGGCAGGGTGCCTATTCCATCATAGAAAGAAAGAAATAAGCAAGCTGGAATTCCTTAGATTTAAGCATTGTATTGTTTTTATTATTGTTGTTGTTTTAACACTACAATCCACAAAACAATTACTGTATGAATGGCTGTGTTTACATTTTGTTTTTAAATTAAACAGTCCCCAGGCTTGACAATTAACAGTTTATGTATACATTGTTATCAGCAATCCTCTTTCATACAATATAGCTTACTATTTTTCATTGATTTGATTGACTTGTGTATTTACATTAGTTTTATGTAGATTCAGCTATATTTATGTTTCCCATTTCATCTTAAGCATTTTGTAGTTCTCATATTTACATATTTATGAAAGGGATAAACAATGATAAGTGTTGAAAATAATTCACTGTTTCAAGTGGGCAGTAAGCTTGTTTGAATAATGGTTAAACAAAAGAAATGCAAAACCTGAGTTTAAATTGAATGACCATGTAATTGATGGAGATGTACTAAGTGATGATGAAATTGCTGTTATTCCTGAACCTGTCCAGAAGATATGTGAAATATGTATGTGGAAATGAATTTCTAATTATGAAGAAAAAATAATTACATTATGTTAATGTATTACTTTTAGCAAACAATATTAAATGCTAAATTAAAATCACAAGCCATTTTCCTAGTGTTATGTTTGAACTGTGTAAAACTAGAATGAACTAAATGTTGATATGATTGTTGCATAATTAAATAGTATTCGCTTTTCTGTTGAATTGTTCTGACTGTGGTTTCTTTGACGAATCACAGTTTTCTGTGGATTTGTAGCACACTGTGGATTCGTTAATCAACAACATATCTGCCCCACACTCCCCTTCTCTTAAATGCCACACAGCCACTTTTAGTTAGAAGATTTGTAGAATGAATCAATCAAAAGATCAAAGGGTGACATCACATAAATGTTTTAAGTTAATTTACAATGTAATTTACTAAAAGGGATTTAACCTGCAAGTTGCTATAAGTGCATATGTTAGTTATGACAAATAATGTCTGTCTATCCTAGTATATGTCTTAATTTTATATCTTAAGTCTGAAGTAAAGTAGCACCATGTTTAACATGTCCTCATATTCACTAAAGGTGATGAACACAGCTAGATTAATCAAAGATGCTAGGGTTATTGTTTCATATAATCCTAGTGATTGTATACATGTATTGTGAAGGATAATTTAATGTGCATGACAATGTCAGAGAAATATTGATTGAGACGTACCCTCAGTTCTCTTCCTCGTCGGCATTGCCACCCTACAGAGCAGGCTCCATGGATCGGGGTGACAGTGCTATGTGAGTACAGTCAATAGCTCATGTCCTGTAAACCTGTCCTCTTTGTGGGGAATTTAATATAATTCCCTGTGAGCTTTAGCAGGGCTTTTTTTTTTTTTTTTTTTTTTGTAAATTGCTGTTTATTAAATAGGTTGCAGTTAAGCTGAATGACATAGTTTAAAATGAATAGTTAATACTCTAAAGCAGGGGTGTCAAACATACTGACCCATGGGGGCAATTTTGGCGGTCTACCCATTAGTTTCTGAAATTGCATTGACGTACTGTATCGTTTTGGAATTCTTCTTTAAAACAACCCACCTCTTTAATATAACACGTGTATGTCACGATAGACAGGTAAATAGTGGGTAAGTATATTTATTCTAATTACAAACTGCGCCACTTGGTGAAAAGTATGGGCACCAGGTCCCATGATTTTAGTACTTGGTAACACTTTTATTCGGATCCCTCTTTGCGGGTTCTTTTTGATCCCAGGATTACACAACATGCTCAACACAAGGTAGTTATAAATCGATTTTATTTGGTACGCAAGTTTCTTTAAAAAGAATGCATCAGAATTTGCCAAAAACAGATCAAATCTAATGATTGTAATGCAACTGCTGCATAGTCAAATGCAACTGGCTGTATCTTTTGCCAAAAGAAAGTCAGTTTCAGTCTCACGAGTCTGTCTTAATTCTGTTAATCTCTATGGGTGGGTCCATCTGATTGCAACTGTGTTTGCAGGGTGCTTAGAAATGAAAGTCCATGTTCAGTGTAACTCCCTCTTGCCTCCAGGAAAGCTCACGGATTCTCCCGTGCGGCAATGATAAAGCTTCAGCTCTGGGCTCCAGTGCAAAAGTAATCATTCAGCACAACTGGTTGTAAGAACAGATTTCAGTCCCGATACTGGTTCACTCAATAGTATGTATTACTTCATTTGTCTATCAAAAATATAGAAACACAGTGTTAGCTTACTGTAGTCATTCCGACCCGGTTTATCTCGGGATACGGCAGCCACAGTATTACAGAGTAAGCGAAAATAGACACCCGTCAGCATCTTCTGCAGATAAACACGAGCACAGATCCACACAGCTCTTCCTGTAATGTACCTCCTTGCTTGTGTACGAAAGGTGGAGGCAGAATACAGAAGATTATGTGTTCAATGATTAATTGATGGCAAGGCAATATGTCTGCAGTGCAACGGTTGCAGTTATGAAAGATTATAACATACAACGTCACTATGACACGCTGCACAAAGCAACGTATTTTGTGTTTATAGGAAATTTTGTGTTTAATGAAAGAAGCTATGGAGTCTCAATGAAAGGTTTTTCTGAAAATCGATAGAAAAAATAAAAGTGCTGTAGGTGCCATGAACAACACAACCACAGGAAATGACTTTTTTTTTTTTTACTTCTAGAAGCCATGGAAAGTGCAGAATTACCTTGGAAGAAAACAGGAGGGTGCATGTGATGGGAGCAGAGGGGCTGGAGAGCAAGACGACACAGAAGACCAGGGGTTTTGGGCTATGATGCCCGTTTGTCACAGTCTTTATTGAATACTGATTGGACACTACTAGCCCTGTTCCAGCTCAACCGGGAGATGTTCTTTGTTTTCCCTTTTCCCCGCTTTTTGGGTTTACAACAACAAAGAAATATTTTTTTTTTCTCTTTAACCAACGCAAATAACAAAACAATAACTGAAAAACACTATCAAAACAAAGATGAATGTGGCTTGGTTTAAACATGGTAACCGCCCCACGCAATTGTTTTCTTGTTTTGTTTCTTTCCTCTCTCCCGTAGCTCCTCACTGTACACCCAACCCCGTTCAGCCAAAGCTGCAGGTCTTTTATATGTGGCTGAGGGGTCAACTGGCTATCAATTACCTAATTTACCCCTCAACCACATTCGGCATGGGTTTTATCATATGCGTGGTCAGCAGTCAGTTCATCAATAAGCACTCGCTGTTGACCACACATTCTCACGATTTTATCTGGATGGGGAATTCTAACTCCATCCAGGCTGTAAACAATAATAATGAAACGGCATGTTTTTACACACAAAACAGTACATTTAATTAATACAACAAATACAAAAACAACACAAAACAAAATATGCACAGGGGCGGGGAGTACGCCCCCTTTCCTACCGAAAGCATGGAATTTTCAGAATTTACAATTAACCAATTAACCTGAACACATTTCTTTTTAACCTGTTACTTGCCAATTCCGGACAGAAGTCATAAAAAGATACATTTGATTGTAGTACTGTTTACTAAATCACATTTACACAGCTTGCCAGTATCTTTTTTTTTTCAATGCTGTTAACAAATTTTATATTTTGGAATATAAGTAAAATATTGAGACTATTTTTTTTTTTTACTGTTTGTGATTTCCATTGACATAAAATACTCCTAAGAACATAAGAACGTAAGAAAGTTTACAAACGAGAGAAGGCCATTCAGCCTATCTTCCTCATTTGGTTGTTAATAGCTTATTGATCCCAGAATCTCATCAAGCAGCTTATTTTTTTTTAAAAAACACCTTATCCTGAGGGAGCATCCCACTGAAAAATGCTTGGTCCTGAAAGGGTTAAAGAAAAGGGCTTGTAACCCGGTTAAAATCCCAGCTCACTCACTGACTCACTGTTTGACCTTGAGCAAGTCACTTAACCTCCTTGTGCTCTGTCTTTCAGGTGAGACTTTCTTTTAAGTGACTCTGCAGCTGATGCATAGTTCACACACCCTAGTCTCTGTAAGTCGCCTTAGATAAAAGCGTCTGCTAAATAAACTAATAATAATAATAATAATAATAATAATAATAATAATAATAATGTTTTTCTACCTTTTCTTGCACACATCCGCTGCAAAAAATAATCACTGAAGTTGAGCTTTATTGCTCTTTTTGACACCTGCTGGGTCATTTCCCTGGCAGACACAAGTAGTCAATCGTGGTCTACCACAATAAAACGTCCTCACACACAACCCTCCCAGACATATGATAAAACTCAACCTTGTGGAATTTTCGGTTGTTTGCAGGTATGTGCTTCAATGGCAATAAAACCTGTGCTGTTTAAATTTTATTTCTAAAATGAGGCTTGAATTAATAAATCATGTAATTTGAGCGATAAATACCTGATATCCCTACAGCCTGTGCAAGTGTAGCCCAGATGTTGTTTTTCCTCTTAGTCTCCTTGTAGTACCTGTTCTATGGATCAAAGAACTCTGGGTGATGCAAAACTTCAATTATAAGTGAATCATCCATTCTGAAGTTTTCATTCATGCAGTCCCAAACCACCCACCTAATTGGTTATAGCTAGTGTTGCTGTTGTAGGAAAATTTCTCAGCTGCAAAATATCGCTGATATTTTGCCATTCTAAAATTCTGTCACTGTGATACTTTTCCGCTACATTATTCTGGTACGGAATGCCTGCTGGCTGTCAACTATAATGTCGTTGCTATCTAGATACTCGTCAATTTTCCCTCTTACGATTGATTCCTTGATTTTACATGTTATGGAGGTGAGCTGATGGGTCTGTAGTTTCCTGTTCCGCCTTATCTTTTTAAATACTACATTTACAACACGCTAGTAAGCTAGGAAATCACCTATCTTGATTGATTTTTCAATCAAGTATTTGCCATCTGGACCAGGGGATTTGTTAGTCTTGACAGCCGCTAGTCCTCTTTGTACTGATTTATACTAAATGTGTCTAGGATAGTTGAGCACTATCTGTGTCAGGGGTCATGTTGTTGACATATTTGCTGGCGACAGCTTGTACAAAGGAGTCATTCAATGCATTTGTAATTGCTTTGTCATCCTCCACTACATTCCCATTGTTGTCCCTTAGGCTATTGGCTTCTTCTTTTAATGTTCTTTTGCAGTTGTGGTATTGGAAGAACAGTTTGGTGTTTAATGCTCAAGTCAATATCAGATCTCTTTTTGCATGTCTAATATATTTTGACCTGCCCAAGCGCTTCCTTGTACTTTTTTTGTTTTGCTGTGCTGTTCTCTTTTTTGTACTTGGTACCCTCTTCTTCCTGATGCCTTGCTTGATTAAACCACTTCAGTGGCTGTTTGGATTACTTAGTCTTTTTGATGAATTGGTTTTGTATATCCAGCATGATGTCTCTGAACTTTGTCCATCTACCTTCCACAGTTTCTCACAGTCCATGTTGTGCAGGCTCTGTCTTATTCCTTCAAAGTTGGACTTTTGGAAGTTATAGAACAGCATTTTGGATGTTGGTCTTTGACTTTTCCAGTAGACTTCACATTTATTCATGTTGTGGTTGCTTGTTCCCAATGGTTCCATGATTTCTATTTTATTCACCCTATCTTGGTTATTTTCCTGGTAGGGGCATTTACAGATTGTGTTAGTAATATTTTGCCAGTTCCGACATTGCAAGCTCTGTTTGGTGGTTTGAAGCAAATTCCTAGCATCAGTCCTTTTGTTTTTATCTGTTACATTGACCTGGCTGGATTTGCACAGGTTTTGCATTCCACATACTCATTGTATTTACATTGTGGTCTATTTTAAAGATCAAAATAGTGATGGATCTTAACACCACCATTCTATAACTATATATTTATTGTAGACTTTCCTATGCACTCTTTGCATCCAAAAGCTGATCCCACCATTAACAATGGAAAAATATCATAATTAATATTACATTAAAAAATATATTTTATGACAATGGTATTCAGGTTCAGATTGTTAACATAAAACATCTGTTACTGTAGATTTAGTCTTTTGTAGAGGTGGGCCTTAGCTTATTTTGTCTGCCTATGTCATATCATAGGCTCCAGACAGATTGTTCTGCTATTTTAACCATAATATTTGTTGCCTGACTGAAGTGCACCAAAGTTAAAACATTTTCACTTCTTTAGTGTTTGAGGTGCTGTTACACCATCATCATTTATGTATATTCATAGGAAGGGGCTATGTGATTGAGGGTGGGGGATGGTGTCTTTTGCAGCTCATTAATAATTTTGCAAAATAATCTGTAATCAGCATCAGGGTGTCAGTCAGTGACACAGTTAAAGATGTGTTTACTTTTTTGACAAGCACAATTTGTTCTCATCATACATAACACTAACTGTTTTTGTCTATCCTTGCAGCATGATTTACAGTGTTTTGATTTACAGACATTTTCCATAATTCATTTAGTATCACATTAATTGTCTTTTCAGCATCTTGTGGAGTGTGTTTTCTGGACCAGTATTTTTTTTTTTTGTATACTGTTTATAACACATTTTAATCAGGAGTTAATGCTCTTGGCAGTCCACTGCCACAAATTGGGATTTAAATATCACAGAATCGAAAATCTTTTTAGCCAACTAGAAGATGACATTAAAATAATTACATTGAAGAAACCAGGTTCTAATAGTCAAAGCCTTTGTATCCTCCTCATTCCAGCCGTGCAGTATACAGGACATTTTTCATTTGAGATTTGCATTGCACAGATCAGCAGTACGGCAACCAGGTCTGGGTGTGCAGGTAGCTGGACACCTAAGCTGTCTATTGGTGTGCTGTTTGCTGGAAGACTTTTGCATTACGTCAATTAAAAGAAGGCAGAAATGGAGACTTACAGCAGCGAAGCGAGCCTTGGCCGACAATGCGAAAACAATACGTTTTTTATAAATATTACCTTCAATATTTTTTTTACATTCGTACATTAATCTTTTTATAAGAGCCTCGATGTTGGTATTTAGTAATTTTTTTTTCAACGAAACAAATGCAGTCCACTAATCTGGATATTTGGAATTAAGGACTTTAAACCTGTTAGAATGCTTTACATGTGACACACATAAAGTACGGAATTTGTTTGATACATTGCATATTGATTTAGTTTTTTGGGGGAAGTGTACTCTGGAATGAGTGCAGACCAGGTTCTACAGCTATTAGATGACAGTGACATTGGTGCTGAGTGCAGTGAGGATGAAGAATGTCAGGCAGAAAGTGACAGTGACAGTGACAGGGATTCAGATTCATCAGACGATACAACAGCAAAAGAGGTAGTTACAAAAAGATGACAGATTGTGTGAAAAATATGTACCAGTATATTTCATTTAAGTTAGTCAGGATTTTGAGTAATGTCTAACTGCTTAATTGTATAAATTCTCTGAAATAATAGTATTTAGTACATTATATTTAACATACACATATATTATGTATTATTATTTCATATAATTTATATAATTGTATAGATGCTCTATTTTTTATATGTGGTCCTATGGAACGTTATCTGATTATTTTATTGTATAGCATCTTCCTTTGTATTTAGTTTTAAATAAATAAATACATAACAACTGTTGTATGGCGTAATTGATAGTCAACAAGATTTAAGTAAAAACATAAATACAAAGACTGGAGTATTTTAGTCATTTTACTTTGGTCTGTGGTGAATTTTTGGATCCAAAGGTGAATTACATTTAATACCGGTATGTCTTTATTTCTTTTTTTTTATCTCACCAATACAAAATTGATGATCAAACTGTTTTGTTGTGTGATTGCTCACAGCCTGTCCTTGTCTGAGGTTGAAACCAGTCAGGCAGGAGCTGGAGATATTAGGGATGGAATGCACGAACATGAAATGAAATTTCAACATGTGCAGTGCTTAGTGTAAATTAAACTCCAGTTATCATTGACAACAGCTGTTTACCCTTTTCCACCGTTACAAGCTTACTTTCAAACATGGCCACATACTGTGAGAAAATACTTCTCTAAGCTTACTGTGCCATCGTCAGTCAGATTGAAGCTTAAGGACAAATCCCACTTGATGTGAACATTATTGTGAAAAAAAGTGGCAAAAACAAATAGCCTTACCACAGCATGAATGCATTGATAAGGAATGATTTACTGTACATCCTTCCAAAGCCACATGCCAGGGACTATGTCAAATCTACTGAAAAGTATTTCTAGTACAGACTTCATGATATTTTTGTTAAAAAAAAAAATAGTACAACAAATTTAGTGGTCAGAAACAAAATCAAGCTACATGAATGGTAATCCCTTTTAGTGCATCTGTTATGGGCAGGGAGGGACAAATCACTTTGTATGCTGGTGGCCATTTGACCACTAGCTTTCAAAAACCTGGTGGCCAAGTGAACTTTTATGGTGGCCAACATTTTCAAATGGGGACAATATGAGGAGATGTATAAGTTGCGCACACACATTGCTTTTGCATGCTTTGTTTCCATGTAATGGGTGTTTTTTTGTAAATTGTGGGAGGGGAACTATGTGCAATCAATGTGCCAGGGAACTAACTCCATCAAATGTCAGGGAATTATATGCAATAAGCATGGGGAACTATTTATATTAAACGCCAGGGAACTATTTATATTAAACGCCAGGGAACTGTTTGTGTGCATAAAATGCCAGTGAGTGAAGTATGTACATAAGATGCCAGGAAATAGAACGATATTAATCAAATGCCAGGGAAGATAACTATATAAAAATTCCAGGGAAGTGAACACATTTCTTCAGTTACTGTCATAGACAATGGCTAAAATACGAACACTCTGTTAGCTCCTCCTCATCTTCGGTTACATTCTCATTTTCATGGTTGGCCAGCTGTGGATTTTCCAAATCCAAATGCAAATACATTTGACTGTTGCTTCAGTTTCTTTGATATTTTATTTATGGTAAGTAAGAGATATTTTGAGAAAATGTTTTTTTTTTTTTAAATTTCCCATGCTGTCTAAGCTGATCAACTTAGCAAGTAAGGGAAACTCAATGAATTCGGGATAATAATTTCCGCTGCTCTACCCTAACTTGACTGGCTGGTGCGCGTTACTATGGAATCAAGAAAAGGGGTCTGGATACACGAAAGGATTGGCTCTATGTGATTAACAGGGTGGTGGAGATTTTGACAGTTAAGCAGAAAGCTGTTATTAAAAAACCGAAGTTCTGTTGTATATACTGTAAATCCTTAGTCGCCAACTTGGCGACTTTACGGTAAAATCTGCTTTCATTATGTCAAGTCAAAATGAAAAAGGTGGTGTCATGGCAAATTTCACCACCCTACCAAATCCCGGATAAAAGTATATTAACAAACATTATTAGTACACGTAAACAACAAAACAATTACATTATTGGTTGTGTGTCTGTAAAAAGAGACAAAATGTGTCCAAATGTATTCAAATTAGGTTCAGGTTTTTCAATACAATATTACAAATAGTAACTAAGTTACTGAGATGATGATGGCTACATTTGGCAGGGGAGCTAAATTTACCATGACACCAGCACTTGCGCAGATTGATTTAAGTTTGTTTCACAGTTCATGCCGTGACGTTCCATGTGTTTCACAGAAGCCCACTAGAGCTGGAAACTGATTGGCTGATGATACTGCCTGTTTGTTGTATTATTCATTGATTGTTCTATGATTGGGAGAAACACTTTGTTAAATGCATGCTGCAAATAACAGAACAACATGATAAGTACATGTAGTAAATATTAATAAATAAACATAAAGGCAATTACAGAGAGTGTAATTACAGTAGAGTGTAATTACAGTACATTGTGTACTTTGAAGTAAATCTAAAAAACAAAATTCTACTCTTACCTACTTAAAGGGGTAGTGCCATCACTGTCGAGCTTTCCAGAGGTGTAGTGGTCTACCTGATGACCCCTGCGAAGTTCCCCACCCTGCCCATTCCAGATGTTCACAGTAGCCACTGGAATAAATCTGTGAATAGTGCAGCTGGCGACGTGATCACAGGACAGCTTGGAGAGGCAGCTGACAGGAGCTGGTTAGGGTTAGCCACCCTAGGTAGCAGTATCCGGCTCTGCACTTTCAGACTGAACAAGCTGCTGGAGACACTAGCTAACTTCTAATACAGTAAGAAGGAAAATATCCCTAGAGACGACGACACTGGGGCAGAATATGACAAGTTTGGAAAACACGGTTAAATAGACAAGAGAACAAGTACTACTTTACAATGGACAACCCAGTGGTGCAGATCAAGATCTGCAGTGAAAGCTCTGGGACAAGATGTGGAACTCCAGGTTTGTACCTGTGGATGAACCAAGGTGGCAACAGACAGGGGTCTGAAGAATCATCATGGAAGAAAGAGCTGCAGGGGCCTCGCATTGATCAGTACTTCTTATGAAGGCAGTCAAGTCAGATGAGTGAAATTCAGTGACAGGATGCACACCACAGTTCGTAGGATATCAGCACCCCTGTATTAGACGATAGTAGTTTCGGTTGACATGGACCGCTGCTTTTTGTTGGAGAAGTTAAGTGAATCAGTAGACAGGATACTGGATAAGTTTGGGGATATCATCTACATGTATAACTGGATGGCTAAGGTAAGTAAACTGGGTTGTGTTGGGTGGGGGATGAAGGGGAGTGGTACTAGGATGCCGGCATCACTATCAAGCCTTCCTGAGGTGTTGTGGGCTAGTCGACGAAACACAGAAGAGTTGCCCACCTGATGACCCCAGCGAAGTGCCCCACCCAGCCCATTCCAGACAGTTGCCATGCTGAGGCACTAGGTTAATAATTAAGCTGATCCTTGGAGCCAGCATTACACTTCAGCCATCAACACTGGGCCAATAGAAAACTATTATTATTTACCTGGTGGAGGAAAAGCGCTGAAGGCTCATATATTACAACGAAGATACCATTTCCGTTGGTGCCCACAACTACTATCTCATTTTATCTTACAAAAGCCGAGGCCAGTATTAGCATGAAGTAAATAACAGCCACTCTCATGTATTAAAAATCAAATTCGTCATTAGTATAACAACATGTTCATAAGTCTTAAGCCTCAGCATCCGCGTTCAACAGAACAGTGTTTTCATTTAAGTTAAATTGATTCTTCTTGTAAGTAGTCTAATTTGAGCAAGTAAAATAATTTGTTATTACATTTGACCCTCAAACATGTGTGGGCAATTGACAGTCCAAATCAACCTGTTTGAGGTACTGTAATTTAAGCTGCATTTTATAAAAAAAAATAATAAACGTGAAAATCAAACCTGCACACTTGTGAAGCTTGGTTTGGTCAGAGTACATAAAGTTTCTGGGTTGGAAACTATCCAAACACTTCAAGCTTACAGCTGAGCACTCACACTCACAAAAAAAATCCAAGAGCTTTACTCTTTATTGGACTCATAAATGTAATTAGACTGCTTTGCCTCAGTGCATATTTTTAAAAAATCTATCCTTCGCACTTTACTATCAGACAAGCCTTTGTCTTAATGCCTTCTAACTCATACACTGCCTAAAGTACTATTCACTTCCTGTTACCCAGAAAAGGATTATTTTTTAAGTATACATGTCAGGGAGAGGGTGCAAATAAGGTAATTATGTCCTTTACAGAGGCTCGCACAAGCCCATTGCTAGTAGTTTAGAGAGTCTCAGTCGCTGATATTATTTAATTGCATTTGAATTAATTCACTTGGAGTACCTTTGAGTGTGCCCCAGTGAATTGTCTCCATCAGCAAGGCACAGAAGACAATAGCCCTTCACTTTCTTGAGAAGTGCTCTGAAAAGACAGAAGCAGATGGGGCCTCAGTTGTAGGTCTAATACTAAGGACAGAGTCTCTACAGCTTTTTCTTCACATGTTCAATTTAGCAGGCGGGCTGCATGCCTCACAACAGATTCAGTGCAACAACATGAATTTCAACGTTTCCACAGCTTTTGGAGCCATCAAGTGGCATGTGTCACACTGAATTCAAAGATTGGAAATGTTAAAGGTATTGGACATGTTGCCAGGGGAAACACAGCATATTTATTACTGTTTTCTTTACAATATTTTTTGAATGTCCAGAGATTCAGTCTTTGTGTAGTTTTAAGCTAGCTGCTACAGGTATTAAATAATTATGTTCAATTTAAAACACTGGCAGGGAAGCACATTGATGTCCCTCTGCTGTAGGAAACAAGCATTATCCTGTTTTAAAATTTAAGATTCCATTCCATTGCCAGAAATTTGCCTCTTATGGGTTGATAATTTATATGGGTGTGGTAAGTTCATGATTTTTTCAGATCAAAACAACCCTATTTATACCCAATTTGTGAATGTGTTTCTCTGTAGATTTTTAATACTGAGGTCACACTGGACTAATGGGGGGATATGCATTTTTGCAGTTAAATATTGGAAAAAAAAGCCATACCATATAAAAACATACACTATACATGGTGTGTTATTTTTGCAGGTAGGTATACAAAATATGAATACAGTACTAAGCATTGGCTTGCAATGCCAATATTTAATGTAAATGTATCTAAAGCAAAATAACCAGATTAATGTGCCTTGGTTCTAAAAGGATAAATGCATTGTTTCTGATTTAAGTCCCATTGTATTTGGCCATATGACAAATAATGTACTTTTGAGTTTTGTATCACAAATATTAAAACTGTTGAAAGCACCATAGTTATTTTTCCATCACTTCTTCAATCTATTTCAGTTTGTACGTGGTTTGATGAATGCATTAAATAGCATGTGAAATGCCAGCTACTGTAAATTAGGGATCATGCACTAATGGTATACTGTACTGTATGTATCAGTTAAAGCAATATACTGTACACCGAAATTGCAGAAGAACATCTTGAGGGAACAAATCACTGATCTCCAACGGCCAATAAACAGAACAGGAAGACCTTCATCTTCTCCTACTCCTAAGATGACACATTTCTAATAAAATAAGACATACACATATTACAGTGTATGTAAAGTATCAAGTTAAATCTTAAATAAAACAATATATTCACACATATATAAGTATACATATTCTATTGTATAACAAAATAAGATATCAATATCTACATCAAGACTGCTGCAGGTCAAACTGACCGTAGCAATAAGACGCAGAAAAAGGTATCATCTCAAAATATGTTTTCCCTCGGGTCCTATTACTATTAGTAGAGTAATTTGGTTCTTAGATATGAACATTTTGTAGAGACAATGTGTCCAAGCTAGAAGAGATTGCTAAATCAAAAAGTGAGCAGATTTATTGCTAGATATGAATACTAAAAAAAGAGTCTCACATAGGAGATCCCACATACAATACATGTGAAATTATCTATAATACACATGAATATGAAAACCAAGCGCCTCCCAGTCATTAATATGAACGTGGCACGTTAATGTAAAGAGAATAACTACCTGAGGGAGAGAATCATTTGATTTGCATTGACTGCTATGGCAGTCTTACACTGTCTTTGTGTGACTAGGACTGACTAAATGTTCCCCGCAGTCCTTTGTATTTTAATTTATTAAATCCTTCACAAAATAAACTTCAGTCATTAGCACTAATACTTGATTCAGTATGTTAAGAATAAGGAATTAAATGTAATTTTGTTGCTTAGAAAATGTTCATGAAGCCGTTTCAAATATATATATATATATATATATATATATATATATATATATATATATATATATATATATATATATTGTAAGACAGCAGGGAGGGGGTTAAATCCTCCCTGCAGAAAAACATGTGCGTAGGCACATTGTGGGTTTGTTTTGTTTAATTGTTTCTTTGTTTAATTATTTGATTGTTAATTATCCCCTGCACCTGGTGGTAATTGAAAATTAGAAAAAGGTGCAGGGTATTTAAGAGAGGCAGTCAGTTTGCTCAGGAATGCTGATGTGTGTGGAAGCCCGACTGTGCTGGTGTGGGTACAGCCGTAGAACAAAGAAAAAAGGTAGAGTGAAGCCTTTTTTGTGTGTGCTGTTTTGCTAAACAGTTTAGCTGTCCTGTCTTTTAGTTTAGGTTCCTGTTTTGTTTAGTTATTGCTCAAAGAGAGCTAGGTGTTTGTTTTGTTTTTGTGTGTTTGTGTTGATTAAAAATAGCGCAACTGCACTTTAAAAATCCATTTCTGTGCCTGGGTCAGTGTTTTTAAAAGGGCAACGAACCGAGTGAGTGGTGCGATTCTGTGACATATTTTATATATATATATAATATATAAAAATTGTGTGTGTTTTTTTTTTTAACTGCCCTCTTGTTTTTATGATGTTGCCTGTCATTCTGGGTGGTTCTTATTGCAGTGACTGAAATATTGAATTCTCTGTTAAGAGCAGCTCCTCAGTTCTAGTTGCCAGATTCTGTTTTGCCAAAGGGTGAAGATCAATTGTTTCCTTCTGTTGCTGTTGATAAACAGTAGGTGTTCACTAGATGGTGATTTCTCTTCAAACAATAGACACAGCTAGTCTTTGTAACATGTGTGGTGAAAAATAATCTGCTTACTGAATAAAAAAACACTGCAAAGATTATGAAACAAACTGTAAAAAAAGAAAATGTAATGTGTATCTGCTTTTTAGCACTTTAGTGTCCCATGGGATTTCATAACAAAAAAGGTTAACTATGGACCTAAAAGGTTAGCATGGACCTATTTTAAAAAAAAAAAAAAAAAAAAAAAAGCTATCAGTATCACAAAAAAAGACCACAATGCAATTGCCTTTTTTATTGCTATTTTGCTTCCAGCCTCCCACTCCTTCCCTCATATGATGTAATATCTGAGCTCTCAGTGGAATCAAAAATAAATTTTGTTGCTGCATTGGAGAAGTCCATTGTGTGTTTTTCTTTGTCGTTAGTTTATATACAGGGCGTAGGTAATCATAAATCTGGACTTTCAAAAGGCCTTAAAGTGGGACATGAAAGACTACTCCTTAAACACAGGAAGCACACTTGTAGGTAAGTTCCTGTTGGGGCCATGCACAGTGTGGGGTGCCTCAAGGATTGGTGTTGGGACTCCTGCTGTTTCTTGTCAACATGAATGACCAAAACAAGGAAGAAACTGTCAAGCATGCAACATTTGCAGATGACACAAAGCTTGGCTGATCCATGTTATGGCAAGCCACATGATCATTTATAGACATATCTAAATATTTTAAGAAATCTCAAAACCATTTCCAGATATCTCAACATTTTAAGATATCTAAAATGATTTCTATATATCTTTAAATGGAGCTTTAAATGAGATATCTAAAATGTTTTTGAGATATCTTTAAATACTTTTCAGATATCCCTACATCATTTAGAGTAATCTCTAAGTAACTTCTTGTTCATTTAGAGATACCTTGAAATTACTTCCTCTTCATTTAGAGATATCTCTAAATCATTCAGAGATCACAAAATAACTTCCTGTTCATTTAGTACTTGGAAAGCATTAATGCATTGTTATACAGTATTGCTATTAATCAATAACATACTCTAGATCCATTAGCACTAACTACAGTAGTCCTAATGGTAATATTATGGGTCAAATATATAACAAAAATCTTGCAATACAGTACAGACCATCATACATTGAGGCTACGTTGATTGTATTTTGCCAGAATTGCAAGTACAGTTTGTCATTTATCTAATATTAGAATACAGACAATCAGCAGTACCTGCAGGTTACCGCCATGTTTCACTGTGTGGAACTGCTCATCGAGCAGGCTGAACAACCGGAACATCTTCCATGATGGGAAGGTGGAACGGTTCGTGTTCCATGATGGGAAGGTGGAACGGTTTCCAATTACTTTTAATGATAGCAAGCATCCTCTAATGCATCCAGCCCTCTTTTCTGGATTGCAACCTTACTGTTCATTCCCAGTCTCACTTAAATCCATACAAACACATTCATCCAAACTTTCTCTGCCAACATCCACCTATACACCCAACAGCATTATAACAGAAATCTCACCGGGTTGCTTGAATACAGTGAATCAACAAAAATGAGAAGGTTGGATTGATTTTGACTGCTCAGATTTGCAGAAAGGGAGTTCGGAGAATATTTTTCCACTGCAGTTGTGCACTGAATCTTCAAAAAAAATGTTTGCTCAATTGAGAATGAGGAGTTATGAATAATTATGCAAGTACAACTTCTGGGAAATTCAATATTTTGTTGTAATAATTCAAGAGTACCTGTTCTATTTAAGTGACTCGGCATCACTGGTCTAGTGGTTTGAGTATATAGATAGTCATATATTCTGCAGCAGAGGATATACAGTAATGCATATTTATGGTGGTTTTACTGGTTTTACATTAGTGCAAACTTTATTGACACAGCTAATACAATATATAAGGTTTTATATATACTGTGGAATTACCACTGTGATTAAAATGGAGTTTAATTTGCTAAGCATTTATTTATTTATTTATTTATTTATTTTACTTGGCTGTAAGTTCTGGACTCACTACCTATTGTGAACGTAACAAGGAGAAATTAGTCGAGAACAAAGCTGTAAAAGAGTACTGCGTGCTTTAAAGGACAAAACTGTGTCCCTCAGAGTTCCAGATGAGAGGATGGTGTAATTAGCTAAGCTTGTGCTATTAAACTGGCTATTAAATTACTGTAATTAGAAGTTTAATGTGATGTCTTCTTTTGAGTGTATGCAACAGTGTTTTATTCTGTAGTGTTCATTGAGACTGGGAGAATTTTTGGTTTATCAAGCACTAGTTTAAAATTCAACAAGGTTGAAAATAAAGGGTAAACTGAAACTAAACACAACTAAAATGTAGACCTATCAAACTGATGTATAGAAACACATTTTTTTTGCAGGAGAGAGGCGTTATGATGGGTCTGTCTTGGTTGTTTTTATTTGTGAAGATACTGTCAATAAGATTCTACCTCCTTTCTTAACCTTTTGTCAAAGTGAAATTTGTGAGCTGTCTTTTTTGTAACATAAAATTAAATTAATTTAGTTGTAGTTCAAATAAATTGTGTAAAAGTACTTGAAATTATAGATGCCAAGTTTGTCAAGTCAAATTTTATGTTGGACACACAGATTTAATCTGTTTCGAATCTGTAAACATGCGATATTCTTACAAGGTTTTAACAGTTATAGATACACATGTCATGCGTAGGACAATACTTTGTGTAAATGGGCTGTCACTTGCATGACTGACTCATTTGGCATACATATGGCCTCCGTGACATGTATTCTGCAATATATAAAGGCTGCATCACCCTGTTTTAAGTTTGTTCCAGTCACAATGGGCAAGACAGCAGATCTGACAGACTTGTAGACAGAAAATGCTCATTATTGCTTAACAGTCTGAAGTTATGATGCCAATGAGGCCCTCAGGAGCACATACTTCATTGCATATTTCTCTCCCGAGGCAGAGGAGGGTTTCAAGGGTTTGTTTTGTTTTTTGCCTGCTGCACAATCGTTAGATATTTAAATCCTGAGAAGTAGTTGTAACTGAACATAATGTGTATTGCATCAAAGCAGAGTCAACAATGCAAATTATTAAAATGAAACAGGGATCATACATTTTTGATACTTAATGAATTTTGTTAAATAACTGTGTCAGAACTGCTGAATAATATACTGCCTTACTATCTACTCTCAAGAGGAAAATTAGGTTAGCAAAATGATTGTATTCACTTGTCTCTAATGTGAAGGATTTCTTATGCGCTCTGTCATTAAGGTCATATCCTTGTCTCAGTGACTTGAGTTCTCTTTAGGGTCCTGGAGGTGGGCTGTATTAGCTCCCAATAGGGGATTTAAATTGCCTCTGCACATTGACAAACTTGACAGTTGCCCTACCTCCACAGCCAATTTTACTGAACATTTTGTCCTCTGCTTTCAGAACCACTGATCTAGTTGAACTGTAAAGACTATCTGATCTGATCAGTAAATCCTCTCTAATTTCTGGCTGTCTGCACTCTGAAGGAAGAACGCAATTCTGGTACATCCACCAGTCAGACAAGAAGCCCCAGGAGGGAAGTCGACTCCAGAAGAAGAAATGTCGAAGTCGAGAAAGCATTGATTTCCAGGATGTAGATTTCTAGCTCTAATCAAGTGTCAGTAATATCAGCTTGTGACCTTTTTTCTTAATAGAAAATGTATTCACAATTTAATCCTTAGCTCCAACCTCACACAGTACATAACCCAGGGCTGCTGATTGCATTAACTATCACTGAATATTTTATAATTAATTGAGCACAATTAGATTTGTGATCAGAAGTTCACTGACTATTAACTGGGCTATAATAGTACCCTTAATTGCTTGTAAACATGGTGCATTAACTATAATCATTCCTAGTTCATAAACAAAGTAAAAAAAATGTATATTTTGTCTTTTCCAACCATAACCCCATTGGTTACCAACCAGTTAGTATATGTTGGCTCAGTCATGGGCAACGCTTGCAATAAAAACAAGTCCTTGCTTTCTTATTTCTGCTTTTAAGAAAAAGGAGCACTTTACAGAAAATTGGCCCCAATCGATTGATCGTTAACTGTTCAAGCTACTTCAGTGACTGGTGATGTTCCAAAACAAATGTCCAATTATGCCTTGTCATCCAGGTGCCCTTCTCTACTCTATCATGAACAGATTACATATAGGCCATGACAATAATATACTGTAAGCTTTGTGAGTCTGTGGCAACGTGGAAGCCCTGCCGGTGGCACAGGTGTGTGGGGAATAGTGGGTGGCAGGGAGGGGGTTAAATTCCTCCCTGCAAAAAAATGTGGGAATGTGGCTGCAGCCACAGGTATATGAAATAGGTGATCACAGGTGTTAGTTTAGAATTTGTTTTGAGAATTTATGTTGGTGTTAGATGGTGAAGGTATATGTGCTGTGCTGTTTGTATATAGATAATTATAGATAACTAACAGCAACAAAAATTCTCAAAACTATTTCTAAACTAACACCCATGATCACCTTTTTTATATACCTGTGGCTGGAGCCTAATTAATCATTTAATCATTTATTTATTTAGATTTTAAAAAGGTTGCAATGGGATTTGTGGTAATGAAGTCCCCCCACTCATATTTATTTGCAATCTGATTTTTCGTCAATGGGACAGTTGTTGCTGATGACCGCACTACTGGGGAATTACACACCTAGTTTGATGTGCACTCATGTTTACTTATTTGCAGTCCTCTGCTGCTGTTAAAGCATTAGGCCAATTTTGATAGATAAACCAGTCTGCCTAATTAAACAAGGACCAAAATGACCTGACACTATTTAAATCATATTTTATTTGTATTACATGAGAGTAGTTTTTATTTACTTCATGCTAATGTTGGACTTGGATTTTACCAAGATAAAATGAGATAATCATGGCTGAAACCAACCAAGACTTAGCTTCACTATAATAAATGTCTTCAGCGTTTTTCCTCCAGGTAATAATGGATTTCCTATTGGCCTGCTGTTGATGGCTGAAGTGTAATGCTGGCTTCAGGGATGAGCTTATTTGCAGCCTCCCTAGTCCTTCAGCATGGCAAGCATCTGGAATGGACTGGTTGGGGCACTTTGTAGGGGTCATCAGATGGACACCTCCTGTCTTCTGTGTTTCGTCGACTAGCCCACAATACCTCAGAAAGGCTCGACGGCGATGCAACCCAAAACATACATAGGAAGCTTGGATTAAATAGTAAAATAAAAGCTTGGTGAAGATTGGTACAGAATCAAGGCAGTTATCATGTTCACAATGTCGTGTGTGACAGACAGACCACTAAATGAAATGTATAATGTATATTATCTGTACTTTATAGAACACTGATTCTATCCATGTGTGGCCGGCTGAAAGCCATGCCGGTGTAATGTGTGTGGGGAATATTGGGTTGGCAGGGAGGGGGTTAAATTGCCGTGTGGGAATGTGGCTCGGGCCTTCACTGATTTGGTTTCCCCACAAACACAGTACATCCACTCTTCAAAACTCCATCCCCCAAACAAAGGCTTTCTCTCCCTTTTTATACACCTGTAACTGGAGCCTAAGTAATCATCAGTTATTCAATTACATTCCTACATGTATTCTGGCAGAAAGAAATTTAACCCCCTCCCTGCCAATCCAATATCCCCCAGCCCCCCAACCACACATACACATACACACACACACACACACACTACACTGGCAGGGATTTTATCCTGCCACACCGTGTAACATATTTATTATACTGCTGGAATGAACATGGTATTTTCATGTTCAGATATCTCTTCAGGATTCAGACATGCAATTGAATGTTTGTTAATTTGCCGAATGTCATTGTATGTTATACTATTAAAGTTGAAAAATATCCCAGAAGTATGAAAGGCCTTACTCTACCCGTGTGAATTAATTACAAAACAAAAAATGCCATACAGTGTTGCGGTTAAAAAAAAAAAAAAAAAAAAAATCTTATGTGCGCTTCAGGTAAAAACATAAAGTAGACAATGCATATTTTGTAATAATCCCTTCCATTGCAACTTAATGTAGAGATCACTATTTGGCAGCTAGTGTTGCATACACAAGCTAATCTGGACTAATTTTATTGACAGCCAATACGGCGAAAGCCAATACTATTTGTTATTGTTTTATATATATATATACATATATTTATATATATACTGTATATATATATATATATATATATATATATATATACTGTATATATATATATATATATATATATATATATATATACTGTGTATATATATATATATATATATATATATATATATATATATATATATATATATATATATATATATATATATATACTGTGTGTATATATATATATATATATATATATATATACAGTACTGTGCAAAAGTTTTAGGCAGGTGTGAAAAATGCTGTAAAGTAAGAATGCTTTCAAAAATAGACATGTTAATAGATTATATTTATCAATTAACTAAATGCAAAGTGAGTGAACAGAAGAAAAATCTAAATCAAATCCATATTTGGTGTGACCACCCTTTGCCTTCAAAACACCATCAAGCATCAATTCTTCTAGGTACACTTGCACACAGTTTTGAAGGAACTTCGGCAGGTAGGTTGGCCCAAACATCTTGGAGAACTAACCACAGTTCTTCTGTGGATTTAGGCAGCCTCAGTTGCTTCTCTCTCTTCATGTAATCCCAGACAGACTCGATGATGTTGAGATCAGTGCTCTGTGGGGCCATACCATCACTTCCAGGACTCCTTGTTCTTCTTTACGCTGAAGATAGTTCTTTATGACTTTCGCTGTATGTTTGGGGTCGTTGTCATGCTGCAGAATAAATTTGGGGCCAATCAGATGCCTCCGTGATGGTATTGCATGATGGATAAGTACCTGCCTGTACTTCTCAGCATTGAGGAGACCATTAATTCTGACCAAATCCCCAACTCCATTTGCAGAAATGCAGCCCCAAACTTGCAAGGAATCTCCGCCATGCTTCACTGTTGCCTGCAGACACTCATTCGTGTACCACTCTCAGCCCTTCGGCGAACAAACTGCCTTCTGCTACAGCCAAATATTTCAAATTTTGACTCATCAGTCCAGAGCACCTGCTGCCATTTTTCTGCACCCCAGTTCCTGTGTTTTCGTGCATAGTTGAGTCGCTGGCCTTGTTTCCACGCCGGAGGTATGGCTTTTGGCCGCAAGTCTTCCATGAAGGCCACTTCTGACCAGACTTCTCCGGACAGTAGATGGGTGTACCAGGGTCCCACTGTTTTCTGCCAATTCTGAGCTGATGGCACTGCTGGACATCTTCCGATTGCGAAGGGAAGTAAGCATGATGTGTCTTTCATCTGCTGCAGTAAGTTTCCTTGGCCGACCACTGCGCTCACGGTCCTCAACGTTGCCGTTTCTTTGTGCTTCTTCAAAAGAGCTTGGACAGCACATCTGGAAACCCCTGTCTGCCTTGAAATTTCTGCCTGGGAGAGACCTTGCTGATGCAGTATAACTACCTTGTGTCTTGTTGCTATGCTCAGTCTTGCCATGGTGTATGACTTTTGACAGTAAACTGTCTTCAGCAACCTCACCTTGTTAGCTGAGTTTGGCTGTTCCTCACCCAGTTTTATTCCTCCTACACAGCTGTTTCTGTTTCAGTTCATGATTGTGTTTCAACCTACATATTGAATTGATGATCATTAGCACCTGTTTGGTATAATTGTTTAATCATACCCCTGACTATATTCCTAAAAAAATCCCTGACTTTGTGCAAGTGTACCTAGAAGAATTGATGCTGTTTTGAAGGCAAAGGGTGGTCACACCAAATATGGATTTGATTTAGATTTTTCTTCTGTTCACTCACTTTGCATTTAGTTAATTGATAAATATAATCTATTAACATGTCTATTTTTGAAAGCATTCTTACTTTACAGCATTTTTTCACACCTGCCTAAAACTTTTGCACAGTACTGTATATATATATATCTATATTAAACAATAACAAATATCGGCTTTCGCTGTCATATAAACATATAAATCATAATATAAATATATATTCCGGTATTTTTTTCTACAGGCAGATCCTTGACTTAAGAATTCACTTTAAATAATGAAAGAATCTTTACAGATGTGTTACGAAAATGCTTAAATGGCACACAACCACTCAGACTTTCAGTGCATGGGCACCGATGAAGCTATCACTTTTCCTTGTTGTGTCAAGGCAATAATAAGCCGTGGGGAAATCAAATATCTTTTTTCTCGCCAGATCTAGCAACTTTAAGGGCTGACTTGGCGAGATTTGTTGTCAAAAGCAACTAGCTACAAATCCAGTGATTTCCAGGATAGTCATCAGAGAATTTCAGAGATATAAAATCGGTAAAACATTTCGATTATCCTGTATTAGCAACGTCCTTTTATAAGAATCATTGTCGGTAATTAAATGAAATCCAATAATGCATCAGCAATACATTTTGCAGAACAAGAAACAGTGATCTAAGATGTTGAACATTTTACGATTAAATAAATGTGAAATATAAAACGTAATTATATGTACCGTTTTTGTCGCCCCTTCAATCTGCCGCCTAGGCGTCGCCTGTTCTATCTATATGGTTACACCGGCCTTGCATACAGGGTGAATAGAAATTAAGTTTACCACATCAACGCACCATATCTCATGTGGTAAACTTACTTTCTAATCACCCTGTATATAGAAATCCCAGTGTGCTATTTTTCCTATTGCTAATTTAGAAACTGCTGCCAACTTCTGGTAAATCAGTGAAAGGCAAAACAGGTTGTGATACGTATTTCTAATTGCTGTCAACTGTGTTATTTCTGACTGACAGACATTTTTTGTTCACCTTCGAATACATGTACAAAACAAAATGTTTCGGATATTAGTCCCAGCACTCAAATATTATATCGATTTCCTTATTGAAATGTATTTTTCTGTATAGTTAACTGCGATGTATATTGTTATTACACCAAGACTGAGCATTTACCATAACAATTATTATTATTATTATTATTATTATTATTATTATTATTATTATTATTATTCCTATTATTATTATTATAATAGATCTCAAAATGTTAGAATCATCCTTGAATTATTAGGCATATTATATAAACATATGTAAGCAATCAATGAGAAACAAATTAAATGGCTTTTGTATATAAACCTGCAAAATAAATATTGAAAATGCTGTTCTCTTCAAGATGGCCATTGCTTTTTCTTGCATTTTGTTAGTGTCCACCACCCCCCACCCCCCACCCCCAAACATTACCCCCAAGTGTTTGCACAATGAACTCGTGTCCAATATATGTGATTCCTTAGCAGATCATTCTTGGATCATTGGTTTTGGTTCTTGGTCAATGGTACTTTGAGAGAGGCGAAAACAGGCTATTTTGACCTTTGTGATAACGTATTTACTTTAAACACAATAGGAGCCAAATTCGTACCTAGCTGATTATCTGTTTAAAAATCTAATTAATCGGTTCTACTGCTGTCGTGAAAAAGTCAAAAAGAGAGAATCAGCTTGGTATTCTATGACCTTGACCTGGAGGTCAAAAGTCAAAGGTTTCCCACAATCCTTGTATATGGCTTAATCTACCTGTGCAATGACCTCCAACACCTACTTAGTTTTAAGACCCTTGCTCTTGCCTATCGCTCTGTTGTAAGGGCTTGAGCTCAAAATGGAGACTTCCCAGGAACAAACAACCTAACACAGCCTTGCCAGCTCTGGTAAATAAAGCTAACTACTATCTCATTACAGCCTCTCGTAGCCGATACTTAAACACAAATCCGAGAGTAGAATTGATTTATGTATGTATATATAAAATGCAATAACTAAAACATTGCATATTCATTTCTTTATGGGTCCTTATTAGAATAATATGTTAATGTGAAGCAATATGTAATCTAACAATTGATACAAATTAAATAAGTAAAATATTAATATATTAGTAATATTTTGTTTTTGGAGATATTTAAATAATTTACGGCAAAGACAAGACAAAAGGATGCCAGCTATTATAAATCGCAAATGCCTCTTCATAATACTCATCATTTTTCATATGTCACTAAAATTTTACACACTGTAGGTTTTGGAGAACATTTGGGTTATGTTTTCTGTTAATAGGTAGCTGAAACCTTAATTTATCCAAGTGTAAAATGGTGGCTTTCTGGAACTCATGTTGCTCCTTGATGAGTCGATTTGTGTTTCCCCAGTGCCAGTGAGAGAATGAACCAGTAAGGTAATATAGTTTTAGTTTGTCTGGGCTTTCTTCTTTGGCCTCCCAACCACATTTGCCCCAGGCTATACCTATTATTTATTTATTCTGGCTGCTTTCTCAAAGCAATTCACAGTGAATACAATTATACCAGCATGGTCTATCTCTCACCTTTTAATAAAGAAAGCAGAAAATCTTCAAGATAGGCAGGAACATTTTCAAAAAAGCTTTACATAGATGTTAATCCTGTATGTATGTGAGTGTAGGAGCTTCGATTGAGACAGAGACTGTTCCAATTATATTTATCTTATACTAAAATATCAATGTAGAGATTACAATGAGATTCAATATTTTTTCACATATTGTTGACTGTTTTATAAATATGTTGTGGTGAAATCACCCTCACATTGTTATATCAAAATATAACTTTAAAAACATATATTAAAAATAATATACAAATTGGATATACTTCTATCCTCCACTGCTGGTGACCCTAATACACTTAGAGCCTTTGAAATAATAATGTGATTTTTTTCCACTTCACAATGAAAGCAACTGAAAACATAGCCTTTTAATGACCCACAAGTAATAGTAATAATTAATATATAGGAATGATTTTATATTCTTAAATATTTTTTTTCCTTAATTTTTTTCCTATCAATTATCTTAAGCATTTTAGTTATTACAGGCTTAATCATGAATTAATCAGCTTGCATGGAGAATACATTAACAGCATTTCAAATACCAAAGTAGTTTTGGTTGTCAAATAGGGAAGGTGGTTACTGGATGTATTTTTAACCCTGTAGTAAAAACGTCTCTGATTGTTCATTACCCATTAGTAAATTACTTGTGAACCAGAACAAAACAGATTAAAATATGAGCTCTATAGACAAGGACAACATATTTACATAGCTCTACTTTATAAACCTCCAATTTGTTAATTTGTTATGCAACAATGTATATACACATCTTTAATGTAGTAACCTGTGGTATAAAACTAACACTGACAGCAATGGTAGCTCACATGGGACATACGGCCAGCATACAATAAATAAATAAATAAATAAATAAATAAATAAATAAATAAACACATAAAAAAACTATCAAAATAAAGGTGCTGCCGAAATGGCGTGCGCTACTCCTAATGCATGGAGGTCCCACTTGATGGGATCTGAACTATTCCCTGAACTATTCTTCTCTGTTTCACTACTATACAAACCCCGACTCGCTACTCGCCCAGCAGTCAGCGGTTTCTTTACGTTCTGATCCCGGGGCACTGTCACAGCGATCAGAGGATTACAGCAAGGTCTTTAGGCCTCTTTGTCGGGGTAGCACGGACGGTGTTCAGCCCATTCTCTTTGGCTTTGCAGCAGCCCTGAGGTGAATAAACGGTGCCTCTTTATAGCCGACACACCGCTGGAACACACCTACCTGTTGATTATCCACAGCTGGCAATCACACACAGCAGGCAGGCTCTCCCAGGAGCCTCAGGTACTTCATTAACTATTTACAATAATTACAATAAGCACACACTATTTAAAATATACATTTACACAAAAAACCCTCTTCATGCGCCGGGCTCCTGCCCTGCCACAAACACAAACAGCTTTGAAAATAAAACATTTATCCTGACTATTTATACAACTAAAAAAATCCTTCCTGAGAGAGACCCATTTAATTTTGTATATGACAGGTAGAAATTAGATGCCTAATGGAATGGAATAGTTCTGTAAATTGAAGGAATTAAGTGCACTTTTTAATTCATGTCCCTTCTAAATTAGATTTTAATTTAGATCGTAACATACTGGGGTAATGGCGTGAAGCAGCTTAGTTTGTCCAGAAACATGTCCTTTCTTTTCCAGGTTGCAAATGTGATACTCTTTAATCCATTGTACCAAGTCTCTAATTCGTAATCCCAATGTTCAATTAAAAATATGGAAATATTTAACAGATGTAAACCCCCATCCTCTCTATGTATGTATCTACTAGTGATGCAACAATTAATCTATGCATCGATTATTGATCTGCACTTAAATTTCCAGAGCTTCGATTACATATTGGCGATTTGATGCATCAGAGACCCAGTTTGAAGTGTCCGATTGCCGGTTTGCATTAAAACCTTAAGTGCGCTTCTTTTAGTGCTTTTACGGTAGATAAATGTCTGCGCGTTGCTAAGATACGCACTTTAGGCTTCTAGATTCGTGTTGGTTATGCCCTGTGTTACAGGAACACAGCATATACCTTTTATGTTATGTGTAGTCATTTCAAAAGAATACCAATATTAAATCTAACTATTACCTTATTTTGTTTCAAAATATGTTGTGTTTGGATTATATGGCAATACAGTATTATATAAAAATAAGCTGAATTTAGTACGGTAGTTAAATGCCAGGATTCGTGAGATTAATTAAAATGTTTTGCTTTGCTTTGGACATAAATGTTAACAGTAATAAACAACCATAGTTCAGATAGAAATGACTTCTGTTAAAATAATATTTATTATTATTATTACAATGTTAAAGGGACATCTGATGCAGACGCACGTATATTATTTGTATTTATTTTTTTGTAATCGGAAGTGTTCTAATTTGAATGGAACTTAAGTTGTGCCTTTTTGTTTAACTATTATGCACAACAGTGTTTTTAGTTATTGGATCTTCTGTTAAAAAATAATAATAATTTGTTCTTTATTTTGAAAAATAAAATGTCAATGCATCGATTGTCGTTGATAAATACCTATACGATAACCAAATAAGAAATTAGGTTGCCGATTGCACCACTAATATCTATCCAGCCACCAATGTTATGAGGATGAAATCTGTTTTCGTTTTTAGCTCGGAAGCCTCTTATCAATTTGCCATGCTGATATGATAAAGGATCATTCATTCTAACACATTCCCTAGCATGCTGGAGTCTGAGAGATTTCACACAGCTATCATTTGTCAGATAGCATTTCAGGTGTGACAGACTGGCAGATCAGTTAAATTGCTGTCTCAGATAGGTTTTATCTATTTATCAACTTATCAACCTCCAATATACTTTTACTGTACACTATTTTCCATAAAATATTTGTAAATGTTGTATAGCAAAATCATTTTAAAGATTTTTTTTTTTTAAATATCATGATTGTGGAAATATATTTGCTACTGCTTGTTAAAGACAACATGTTTGCCTGTAAAAAAATGTATTGCAGAAAATCAGGCAAATACTGTACAAAGATGAGAATAAATCAATATGAAATGCTGATACAGTAAAAAAAAAAAAAAACATATCAGCTTGTCATAAATATTTTGAATTGGCTGAATCAGTATTGTATTGGATGCAATTACTATTTCTTTTTGTTGTCACATATTAGACAGACTATTTAGCATAGCAATAAAAGCAGTTACTGCTTCTTTGTTGCTTTTCCCCTTTACGCATTGTTTCTAATAAACTGATGTCGAACAGAATAAGTGCACAGATACCCCCAAAAAAAAGACTAAAAGCTTGCTAGACTGTTGCCAAGAAAAGTAATTTCAGTCATTTCTGCCAGAGTCCAGAAAGGCTGCATACATTTGCTTCTCATAAAAAAGGAGATCATCTGCAACACTTTAGGCTATCTATACCCCTGAGATATCCACTTGACGAGAGAACTGAGGCACCACTGAGATGGTGGTTCACATTGACAGCAATAAGCATATCTATTGTAATGGGCAAACAAAGCTTAGATGTGAAAGCTTCAGTACGTTGGGACTTTGAGAATCAGCAAGAGCATGGCTAGGAGAACCAAAGATTGATTTGTGAAAGAATTGAATGCCTGATGTGACCAATTTAATGGAAGCTTGTTTGTGAGAGTTTGAGGTAGGTTAAAAAAAGATGTGGTGACTGAAACAGGAAATGAAGGAAAAGGAATCTTAAACGTTGTATGGAACTTTTTAAAACTATTCCAGGCTGACCAGTTTGTTGAGTAAGGCTGTTTCCTGCACTTGTAAGATAAGGCGATAGATAGTATGATTTACAGAAATGCTAGGAATAGATTTAAACTCTTCGGGTCAAGAAGCAGCATATCATTTTACATTAAAGTACCCTCCGAAACCATGAGAAGAAGCGTCTGTAAAAAGCTGTACATTATTTTTGGGTCGTAGAAGGCATTCGTCATAGAAAAAAGTTATTCCATGCCACTGAGTTAGGATTTCCATAGACGAAATTCTTCACAACAAAAAGAATCAATGGTAATTAACGGAATTAACGGATGAGGCAAGCTGAAGAAGATATGAAATAAATGCACCACCCTATGGAATAATTCTCATTGCATAATTAAGGTGGCTGAGAAGAGACAGAAGTTCGCGTTTAGAGCATGTTTCTCTGGAGAGAAAAGAAAAGATTTAAATAATGATGCAATCTATTTTTTTCTTTAGGGAGAGTTGCTTTAAAGGAATTAGAATCTGGCCTGATTCCCAAGAACTCTATAGATGTGGAAGGACCGACTGTTTTTTTCTTCGGCAATACAGACTTGACAAAAATACCTAGACTCTGCAGGGGGTGGGGTGGGTGCATAATGAAAATCATCAAGTAAAAAATCAAGCACGTAAACCAGTGATGAAACAGTAAAATAAATCCTGTTCTAGATCGCCCCAATACAAGCACTGATTCCACTGTTTTCCACTGTTGAAGGGCTGCGGCTTTTCCTGAAAAAGCTCTGTGATAATCATAAAATGTAGTCATACCAAAATGAACAGAAAGGTCAAGGATAATTGAGATGTAATCGTCTAACTCACGACACCTGTCGGGGTAAACCTCACAGATTATGTCGCTGTGATGACTAAATGCAGTGCTTTTTGAATGTGCATATATCTGAGGATTTGAGAGTGATGGAGTTCTCCCCAATCAACTATTCTGTTGCTAATGTTATCGAGTGAATTGATGAGAAAGAGACTAAATTGATATCTGCACCTGAAAGTCTTTGCTGGCGAAGAGAGAGAGGCCTTGAATTGAAGATTAAAGCTTTATCAGGGGGATGCAGTAGAATGGCGTAGCTGAGTGGAAAAAGCAGAAGATACAGTGGGAGGAAGACCATGGTGGCTGAAGACAGACTGGCAAACTGTGGGGGCTGGCTGGATGTCCATGGAAGACATGCGAGAAGGGAAGTTTGAAATGGAAGCAGAAAAACCTGTGGGGACCTGCTGGACGTCCTCGGGAAGATATTGGTGAGGCGGAGTGAATGTGGAGGAGAGCGTGTTTTACAGGAAAGTTAACAGCGGGGGTCTGCTGGATGCCTGCTGCAGAGTTGAGAGACATAGCTCTTGAGACCCACAACTGGTGAAGCGGGATTTCGGTGAAACCCGGGGTCATTGACGAGGCTGTACTGTTGACTGTGGGGGCCTTCTGGACGCCCACATTGGATGAATGGACACGTGAGACACTGGGGGCTGGAAGGGGATCTGCAGGGGTCTGTTGGATGCCTACTAGATTCACTGGTTGAATTATTCCAGCTTGTTGTATTGATAATAGTAGCTTTTCTATACTGGACAGGGCAGCTGGGATGTTACCGGAACTGGAACCAATTGTCTGATGAAGATGGCTGGGAACAGGAGCAGCAGCAGTAGTATTGGATGTGATGATATTAGAATCACTTACATGTCTTCTTGTGGCTGGAGAATAAACTGTTGGATTACGTACTCCGAAATGGCCGTGCACGTGACCGCCATTAGCTGAGAGGACTGTACTGTGTGTAGTTACTGGAGAGCGGTGATTTGTGATGACATCATTGCAGGAGCAACTGGAATCAGGATGTGAGTTGATTTAAGACAGGTAAAGAGAAAAGAACTTTTCTTTGCAGACAGATGAAGGGAATGGAATTTTCTTTTCATTGAGGCAGTTTTTAAGTTTTGACATAGTCAATTTCTTAATGTCAGAAACTGCTGTTTTGTGATGGGGAGACGAGAGCTGTGGCTAACTGGAGTAGACTTATGGGCTTCCGTTTTTTATTTCTATTTGTAGCTGCATGGTGACAAGGAGAAGCCAGAGTCTGAAGAGAAGCTGGAGTCCGAAGAGAAGCTGGAGTCTGAAGAGTAGTCGGTTGGCACTATTCTGGTGAAATGGCAAACAGATCATCGTCCTAAGAGTAATCTAGAATTCCTTCCATGACGAATGTAAATGAATCAAACGCAAGAGAGGGTGATATTACATGGGTATTTATATATTTTGATAGGTTACAATTAGATGATGTAATGCATAGGGGCCATCCTTCCTCCAAACTCTTATTAAACTTCATTAACCGTCATTCATTTGGTTTTAGGCTCATTCAAATCTAACGTCTTCTCACGGACACTATATTTTTAATTGTAGGACCTAATTGAATGGTTTATGGTGCCAAGACATAGTTCTGGACCAAATCTAACCCTGTAAGGAGTGAAGTGTGAAGCAGACAATTTTATTTAGTGCAATCAATTGTCTCTTAAACTTTTTTTTATAGAAATAAATATGTTAAGAGAACTATAGTTGCAGTTGAGGAACGTCTGGTCTAATGTGATATACTTTAAGGTTTAGGTTTTAAGGAGAAGGGTTGAAGATTCCACAGATTTATTTTTCACGCATTAAGAGAACAAATACACCACCCTGTTAAAAACATATGACACTGAAACAGATCTGCTCCGGGTTGGTGAACCAAAATGCGTGTTAATTGACCAGCAAATGGGTAAACTTTGACAAGCAAGACTACATTGAACCTATAGGACTAAACCATTCTAATTTATAATTTTCAGGTCAACTTCTTTGCAACCATTTTTTACTCAAACTTGAAAATAATTGCTGTACTGAGAACACGACAACTTCAAGCAGAAGAAAGAGGTCTCACCAGCAAGCAATGTTTTCTCTACTGGCAACGTGGTAGTGTTTCCGCATTACTTTTCTTTCATAAAAAATGTTTAAGTAAGACCAAACAGGGTTTGACTTTGCGCCGTGGATCTGGACCCAAGGTCCACAAGTTGGGAACCCCTCATCTTGAATAATCTGTTTTTGCACAATAGAGTCTGTTGTTTTTACACATTGGGCAGTTGTACAGTACAATGAACAATGTGATCCACCTGTTATAGCCAAATATTCTAACCTGTTCTCTGGACACAAAGGCATCTTCTAACTCTCATAATAGACATGGATTGGTCTATAATCCGGATTATACCTAGGATTATAATTTATTTTTATTGCATCAGGTTTAACAAATAATTCAGGTTTAGCAAAGATTAATCCATGAAAAATTAGAGATTTACTCTATCCCTGATAATTATTCAATTTCAAAGTGATACTGCCTTTTCATAAAGTCTATTCAATTGCTGGATTACATTTTCTTCCCTAAAATTGAACAGGAATTCTGAGATTAATTCCTAAAGCCATTGCTTGACCTATTAAAGTTTTTCATCTCAAATGAATTATGTATATCTTTCTCTTCTTTTTCTTCCAATTTTCACAAAACAAAAAAGCACATCTAGTGTACTGTAAGGGGGGGGTACCCCCCCCAAAACAGGGGTCATCAACACATTGATCATGAGCTACTGGTTGGTTAAACAGTAGCTCACAACAACAATTGAATAAATTGAGGATTTTGTTGTTCTGAATAAAATTGCTTCGCAGTAAAAGTGTACTTGTGGTTGATAATGTTTTCTTTTGCTCTGGACTGAATGTTGTCATGGATCCCGTATTCCAACGCATGCCTAGTTAATTTCATTAAAGTGTATTCACAGAGAATGGTAACGTGAATCATGGATTCTGAATCAACAGGTCCGTCCAAAAAGAAACTGAAAATGTATTATTTCCATGAAGAATGTGAAAGAATATTTTTTACAAACGAAAGACAAATGTGTTTGCCTGATCTGTTGTGCGAGTGTAGCAGTAGGTAAAAAGTGCAATGTTGAGAGGTACTATACAAGTGTACACAAAGATTTTGAAAACAAATTTCCTGCAGGAAGGGATGTCTGACTGAAGAAAGTGAGTGAACTAAAGGCAGCTTTGCAGAAGCAACCATTTATACTTGCTATGCTAGTAAAACAGCAACAGAAGCATCCTTTCAAGTTGATTACTTTCTGACAAAAAACAAGGCAGCATTTAGGCTACAGATGCCACATTGGTAAAGGACGCAATGGCTGTTATGGATCATTATTCAGAGAATTCAAAAATAAGTTGGAGATAATGGCTGCTATACATGATGTGCAGCTGGGTCCAAATACTGTAACAAAGAGAGTATCTGCATTACCCACTGATGTCTGTCAACAGTTAGATGGGGATTTACATCTTTAAGTAGTTTTCAATAGAGTGTGACGAATCTTATTTTTACAGCAACAGGCACTTTGTGGTAAAGTAATGGGATTTGACCACGTGATGACTCCTGTTATAAAATAGTTCAATTCGAGTGAGAGCAAGTCAGTTTAAGATCCTGCTCATCATTGTCGACAAAGTTTCTTCCAAATATGGTGGTCTTTTGCTTCATTCTGAAGTAAGGTGGCTTAGCAGAGAGAGAGAGAGAGTACTACAATGTTTTATTTCTCTTGTCTGAAACTAATGTTATACTGAGTTGTCAGACAGTATGTGTGTGCTTGACATGGCATTTTTAACTGATGTTACAGAGAAATTAATAGCTTGAACTGTAAATTGCAATGAAGAAAAATAAAACATTGCAGAGATGCTTAGTGCTGTGAAAGCTTTCAAAGGAAAGCAAACAGGTTTTTGGGTGTCCCTACTGCAAAACTGCAGATTTGTCCAAGTGTGCAAAAGACTGTGGAAGGAAATGGTGCAGCTGCAGAACTTTTGGACACTAAAATATTCATGACTAAAGTTCAACATGAATTTGATAAGAGATTTTGTGATTTTCAGCAGATGAAACCTTGTGTTATGTTTATTTAAAATCCCTTTATTGATGTTGATGTGAGTGACATGGCTCAACAGGTGGGATCATTGTTTAATTTGGATTGTGTTGAATTGGAAATGGATATTATTAATCTTCAAAATGAAGAAATCTCTCCACAGCTACAATGAAAGTGGTGTCTTTATATGGTTCTACTTATCTAGGTGAATCTGTCTTTTCAGACATGAAATTCCATAAGATTCCATCCAGCATCTTTATAACTGCATGAGAGTTGGCCTTTCTAATTTTGTCGGTCTGGTAGAAAGCATGCAGTGTCATCTCACATTGAAATCTAGGTAAGAATATCTTTTTTTTTCTTTTAGTTTGATATTTTTTGAAGAGAGGCTCACTTATAACCTTTGTAAGTAACTCTGTGGAACAAAGGTTGGAGACCCCTACCCTATAGTGTTTACAGTCGTAGATTTAGGCAGATTTAGTTGTTTTCAACTGGGGACTAGGCTGTCAGGCTCACGTAGGAATACATCCACCGACCTGGGAGCACATTGTCACATTAATAATTAAGAGGGGTCCCCTGCAGGGATTTGAACCGGATTCTTTTCCATTCTGGTTCTCCTCCGAACCAAGCCAGAATTTTCGGCTCCAGTTCAGAACGGCTGATTTCGTTCCGTTTCGGTTCAAATTCATTTTTTTTCTAGCCAGTAGGCTAATGTATTGGTCTTCATAGGTCTTTATTTTCTTGAATTAAACAAAAAAGCATGAAATACAGTAAACTCAAAAGGAAAACGGTCTGACAAGTTATCTGTCTGCATCAATAAATGCACTTACTTCCTGTCTATAGAAACAACATTGCCCACGTTGCAGCCTTTAAATGAAAATGACAGCAGTCCGTCCATTTTTTTTTTCTTTTCTTTGTTGCAACTTTCTTTTGCCCGAGTTCGAGTTTAAAACACCCTAAAACTCACAAAATATGGCCTGCAGTCTTTATGTCTGTATGCCAAGATTACAAGTTTTACATACAGTAAGCATACAGTGGATAAAGGTCATTGTGACCAACTTTTTTATGTTACTAATTTGAATTTACCACCATTGGTGGGGGATGAATGTCACTCTCATATTTGTTTAAACATTTAAACTACATATTCCCAATTTTACTAATAAGTTAAAGGATGTCCCTAGTGACCCATACAAATTGGCTGATAATGTGACATTCAGTGGGTTGATAACAATCAAATTGGCTGAAATTAGTTGTGTGGAAAAACTAGGGATGCAAGGTTGAAAAAAAAAACTGTGATTGATAATTATAAAAACTATTTCAATACTTCAGTGTTTGTAAAATTCAAAATAAATGAATTATTATAGCCAGATACTGTACACTGTATAAGACCATGTTTACTGCAGATTCTTGTATTTAAATAAAAACATTTAATTTGTTTGCATTTTTATTAGGACAATAACAATGCTGACCACCAGCAAAATGTTTTTGAGGAATCAAATCTTTAATGAATATGCAATGCAGCACACTTCCACAGGACATGCAGCAAATACATCCAACAATTGTGTTAATCCAGAGACTGACAGTAATTAACTTATATAAAGTGTTGGTTCATTAAATGAATATGCAGGGTCATGCATTCAGACCTCTGTATTGATCACTACTGACTTGCTGGTTCTCCCCTCACACTGGAATTCTGACACCACATGTATCACATAACCTATTTTTAGAATGTTAATTAAACCCAACATCATTAGCTTTTATTTTCAGCAGAACGTTATTTGTGTAATGAGGGTTATCTGAAAAAATGATATCAAGGACACTGCAATAAAGGGCTTAGTTCAGAAAAGCTGTGAGAAATGAAGTAGAGGATAATAACATGCAACATTTTTACAATTTGACCTTGATGCAGATTAAGTATCCAAAGAATAACCAAAACAGGCTTTTTTGGTTTGTTTTTATCATTTATATACATATGCAGAAAGTGAGATTTAAGGAATTGGCATTTAACTGCTTGGTTATATTAAAAAAAAAGAAGCAAAATAACCCGCACTTTGTAAACAAAGTTGTTAGTTATGGTGCGTAGACCAAAACATAAACTATAAAGAAAACCAAAAAAGGTCATTACTCAAAAATGAGAAATGGTTTCCTTTATTTCAAAATAAAAACATTTAAATAAATAAAAAAGGGCAGTTTTCAGTTACGAACATGTTTTGACCTTAGGCTTCATCAGCGTTCACAGGTGACTGTGATACTGGGATCTTTTAAGTATGTATAATTACTCAATTAGCAGAGATGTTAATCATCTTACAATCAATAAATAAACATATTCTATTCAATATTTCATGACATGTTTTGCATTTGAATAATACTTGTCATTTGTTACATGAACAAAAAAATGAATGGCATATTATACAATGTATATTTATCAAACAATATATCAATATCATACTAAGGCTAACACAGAGTTATACTAATAACCCAGAGAATATAGATTGGAGCTGAATGTATACAATTAAACAATTAATAGCAGTCATTATAGAATATTAAACAGTAAAGACACTCATACAAAAATGAAACAATAAGTCAAATTAAATGAACTAGAGATATGGAGATAATTCAAAGTCTTCATTGAGTCCCTTGGGCATTAATGTGTTTAGTTTGAAAATCCCAAAAGTTTCTCTTCTCAATAATTTAACAGCAACGGTTTCTATTCCTATGCATGTCAATGAATTTACGTTATGCTCAGACTCACTGAAATGCCTGGCTACTGAAATGTCTGGATGTGAGGTCATTGCGTCTTACTGCTCGTTTATGTTTGCTTAACCTGGTTTTGAGAGGTCTAAGGGTTTTGCCAACATATCCACGGCCACACGGACAAATGAACAGATAGACTACATTAGATGTAATACAAGTAATCCTTTGTTTGTTCAAAAAACGTTTACCTGTTGAAGGATGTGTAAAGCTATCTGTTTTACACAGTGTGTTACACTGAGCATAGCCTAAACAGGGATAGCATCCTGGAAGAGGAATAAAGAAGGGGGGAGGAGGAACAAAATGATCTGCTTTAACCACAACATCTTTTATATTTGTATCCCTTTAAAAGAAAAGATTGGAGGATCTTTGAATGTAGAACCCAAACATATGTCTGTAGATAAAATATTCCAATGTTTACGCACAATCTCTGTAGAGCACCTATGAGGATTATATGTAGAGGGGAAAAATACTGAAAGGGTCTTTTTAGGCTTATATATATATAATGAGTATGTGATGGGTTTTTTTTATTCTAAAAATAAAAGGTAATAAATAATAGATTTAGATAATTTTGAACTTGCACAATTAGCCGATTTTCAGCACTGAATTCAAGGATAAACTGATAGTTCTCAATCAATAGCCCATATTTAATGCTGTGTCTCTTGAGCACTGACAACAAATCCACAATATCAAACTGACAAACCCCTTTAACACACCCATTCCAAAATCTACTTAAGATTGCCATTTCCTTTAAGAATTCTAACTATTGTTATACAATTAGTCAACCAAGATCAAATACTCTATTGCTCAAATTGCATCTTGATTTTACTTTTAAAATTTACAGTACACAATTAAGAATTACAAAATTGTATGTACCATGCACAAATATTGTGCATTTTCCACAGGAAGTACAATTTGATACATCTGGAGTGGTACAGAGAGTTACGTTTAGTAGTTACTCTGTGATAGACCAGATGTACTTGTAGTTTAGAGAGCCTTATTGAGGCCACAGTGGTGCTTTAGATGTATGACTTTTAAAAAATCACCAGGATGAGGAAACAGAAAATGATATATAAAGTGAATCTAAACAAGAAGAAGAAAGGTGTCTACTTGATATTTTATACCCATACCAAGTTCCTCTTTAAGTGGATGTCTGAAAACTATGCTTAATATCTGATGAATACAGACACTGTACAGCAGAACAGCCTGTCAGATTAAAAAAATTCTGAACATGTCAAATTTATAATCATGTGCTTTCCTTTATCACACTTCTTGTCAATGACTGCACCGCAACCACTGTGATTTGCTTTTGCTCATGAAAACTTCGATCGCTCAAGTGCTAAGATAACCTGATACATAACTCCATATTTTTCATACAGCAAAACTTGACTGATTACCTGAGTTTGGATGCTTTGGTAAAAGTCTGCTTATGCAGGCAGCTTTTCCCACTGTTATGCCTCTCTTTCGGAATGTTTTTATAATGTTAATTCCATGTGCGTCATGCAAATGTTCCTCAGTAATTCCATTCAGCACTCATTGTTATTGTTGTTCCAATAAAGGGTTGGGTAACGAGGGGAAGTGACACAAATTGTAATATAAACCCATAATATAAATTGTAATGATAACCCCAACATCACTTGACTTAGGTTGTTGTTTTTTTTTACCTTACAGTTTTGTCAACTTTTAATTTGAATTCAAGGCTTTGTCAATATATAATTATAATTTATTGTCACAGTCTAAAAACTGTAACCATTTGCTGTTAAATACAGAAAACAAATCTTTCCAACATTTTATTGTAATAGCTTTGTATGAAGCTTATTTTTGAAGTGCTGCCACAATCTTTTATATGTCTCAGTTATATGCCTCAGCCAAGTAAAGTGCAGCAAATCTGTATTCATCACATAATAATGTATGAGTTTTAGTTGAACCAATTCCACAACTAGTTAACCTGCAAGACAATACAGATATAGTTTAGTCTGAAAGGGTAGCTTATTGTCTTGCTTTGTAGACGGGGGTAATTATTGTAAGCTTTCTGTGAAGATAATTTTGACTGTTGGTGAAAGACAGCTTATTTTTAGGCATACTATGCCACCCCAGCTTTCAGTAAGATTGGTAGAATCAAAGCATAAGTGCTTGCCTTGGGTCACATGCGGGTCAAGATGTTCTGTGTTTTAGTATGGTATTTTAATTATTCAATAGAACTGTCTGAGCCCTTAGCTGTGCCTGTAGTTCTCCATTTGATCTATCTACATAGACTACAATCAGCCTACATTCCACATTACAGATAGGCAGTAATCAGAGAACTGAATTTGTGTCGAGAGGAAGCTAGAACAGTCTTACTCTGGAAGCAAATAAAAACAAAAACAGATTAAATTAACAAATAAATATATAATAAAAAGATACATTACTGGAAAAATTACACGCAATGCCTAAGCCAAAAGTAGTCTTGGTGTAGCTAAAAATATATATTTCAGACTAATTGTTAATCAAAAATTATTATTATTATTATTATTTATTTATTAGCAGACGCCCTTATCCAGGGCGACTTACAGTCGTCAGCAATTACATTTCAAGAATCACAGTGCAAGTAATAATACAATTAAGAGCAAGATAAAGACAATGATGAATACAATGACTTTGGTTCAAGCAAGTACAAGTGTGACAAAATACATTTCAATAATACAGCAGATAACAGTGTCAGTGATAGTTACATCAGGATATAATTAAATACAAAATACTACAGATTAAACACTTGGCAGATTACAGTACTCTGAAGTACAGGATTACATGCAGTAAAATAGGGGGCAGATAAGAGCAAGTAATGCGCATTTAAGAAAGGATGATATGTGTCCCAGGGGAAAAACAGAGGAGGTCTACAGGTGCTTTCTGAAGAGGTATGTCTTGAGGAGGCGCCGGAATGTGGTCAGGGACTGGGCAGTCCTGGCATCTGTAGGAAGGTCATTCCACCACTGCAGGGCGAGGGTGGAGAAGGAGCGGGCTCTGGAGGCAGGGGAGCGTAGAGGAGGTAGAGCCAGTCTTCTAGTGCAGGCGGAGTGGAGAGGTCGAGTGGGGGTGTAGGGAGAGATGAGGGTCTGGATGTAGCTGGGTGCAGTCTGGTCAAGGCATCTGTAGGCTAGTACAAGAGTCTTGAACTGGATGCGAGCTGTGATCGGGAGCCAGTGGAGTGAGCGGAGTAGTCGAGTTGCATGGGAGAAGCGAGGCAGAGAGAACACCAGGCGAGCAGCGGAGTTCTGGATGAGTTGGAGCAGACGGGTGGCAGACACAGGGAGGCCAGCCAGGAGGGAGTTGCAGTAGTCAAGGCGGGAGGGTACCAAGGCCTGGACCAGGAGCTGGGTGGCGTAGTTGGTGAGGAAGGGTCGGATTCTTTGGATGTTGCTCAGGAAGAATCGGCAAGTGCGTGCCAGAGTGGAGATGTGCTGGGAATAAGAGAGGCAGGGGTCCAGGGTGACTCCGAGGTTCTTAGCAGAGGAAGAGGGAGAGAGTGTGGTAGATTCCAGAGGAACAGAGATAGAGAGATCAGAGGAGGGGGAGGAGGAGGAGGGAAAGAAAAGGAGGTCAGATTTAGAGAGATTGAGTTTGAGGTGATACAAGTGCATCCAGGAGGAAATAGCAGACAGACAGGTAGAGATACGAGAGGGGATGGAGGAGTCAGAGGTGGGGAAGGAGAGGAAAATCTGAGCATCATCAGCATAGAAATGGTATGAGAAACCATAGGATGCGATGAGGGGGCCCAGGGAGCGGGTGTAGGGAGAGAACAGGACAGGACCCAAGACGGACCCTTGGGGGACTCCTGTTGAGAGAGGGCGAGGTGTGGAGGTTGCTCCACGCCAAAATGCTAATGAATTCACCATTTTAATCATTTTATTCATTGTTTTATTAAAAAAAAAAACAGGTGTATGAACTAATTTTGTTTAAGGTAGTTCCGGTTTGGTGTGATTTCACTGTTAAAACAGTTCATTTCAATTGATTACTATTGCAGTTCTTCTACAATCAAAAGAACAGAATTGCATTGGACTGTGTTGAAAATTTCCTGGAATTTTCTGTATGAAAAAAAGTGCTTTGTACCATCTGGTGTTTTACTGTCCTTCCAACTGTGCAGTTGGCTCTGTTACTTGATTTACTTTTAAGACTGAGCTTTCGACACTTGTATTTTTCTTTTACCCTGAAGCAATTTAATTATTCTACCAGATACACATGGGATTAGCAGAGTTCACAAAAATATCTCCCTCAGACACTTTGCTAAGGCTGCAAGTACCATCGCTTGATTTAGAAGAAGCGTGTTTGCAGTTGAAAAAATGCGTTAACCGGTGTATAAAGGAATTACGATAATTGCTGTGTAGAATAAAAGGAACAGTATTAATACCGTAATGTACCTGAACCGCGGTAAACCGAAAAAGCAGTATACCGACCCATCCCTACTCTCTATACAGCATGGATACTTTACGTGCTTCAATGTGTAGTTTCCAACATTCTTAGGTGAAATGTAAGTCTCCAAAGTAAGGTACAAATGTCCATCTCCTCCTTTCTTTTTCTTGTTCTTCCGCTGTATTTTTACAGACCCCAGGTACTTTTATCCACGCATATGTATATTACAGAACATCCGAGTTAAATGATAATTAACTTTGTTTTGTCAACATGGAAATATACTAGAGAACGCACTTATTGTGACATATATATCATTTATATTAAATGATTTATTTCTGTTTTAAAATGGAACATTTGCCTGCAAAAACAAATCTTTCTTTATGTAAATAATAAAAGGTCTGGTATAACATTTGAACCTACAACCTTCAGTTTGCAAGCGTGTTGTTTTAACTGTCAGTGCTAGACGATTAGTTGAGACGAGCAGTATTTTAAAACGTGAAGTCAGGACTAGTTATATTTGAGATTTTTCGAGTCATCATACATCTTTGTCATCCTCATTCTGAGATTCTGATCATGAGCTCTACAAATATTTGGTTTCCTGTTAGCGTAACGCTCATTGTGGTCCCTATTGGCGCAAGGAAGTACTGTTTCCTCTCTTGATACTGGTTGATGAGAGTAATGATATTTGTGGTCCCCATTGGACAAAAAGGAACATTCATTTCTGAGAATTAGCTATGCTGAAGGATAGCCTATATATATGGTAAATGTAAAACATAAATAAACTTGAGACGAGCATTCATGTTCTTCTTAGTGAGCAATGGTTTCCACTCTGCCATGAATCCCATTTTTGCCCAGTGTCTTTCTGATGGTGGAGTCATGAACACTGACCTTAGCCGAGGCGAGAGAGGCCTGCAGATCCCTGGATGTTGTTCTGGATGATTTTACGCCTTGCTCTTGGAGAGATTTTGGCAGGACGGCCACTCCTGGGAAGATTCACTACTGTCCCAAACTTTCTCCATTTGGACAATATGTCTCTGACTGTGGTTCGGTGGAGCCCCAGAGCCTTAGGAATGGCTTTGTAACCCTTTCCAGACTGATAGGCATCAACAACTTTTTTTCCGGAGGTCTTCAGGAATTTCTTTTGTTCGTGGCATGATGTGCCTCTAGAACCGTTGTGCTGACAACTTCACTCTGATGGTAAGGGCCAAAGTTAGACAGATTTATAATGGGCAGGGCTGGCCCAAATCAGGCCTGGTTGTTAACCAAAGTACTCAAACAGCTGACCCTAATTATCCCTTTAATTGGGTTGAGTTAACTAGGGGGGGCAATAACTTTTTCACACCTGAAGATTGCATGTTTGATTACCTTGCACACCAAACAAATGAAAGAAGCACCAAACTTTGGTGTCATTTTTTCTCTCAGACTCCCTCTATATACTACTAAAACCCACAAAAAGATCTGACCAAATACAATGTGAAAAATGTGCAAAAATGCAGAAAATCAGACAGGGGGCAAATACTTTTTCACGGCACTGTATGCGCTATGAAGAATGTGCATCTTGTCCAAAACTTGACCTATCTATCCAACCAGAAAGACATCCATGGCAGGCCTATCAAATACTCTGGGGTCAGATAGCTATGCAACAACTTCAGTGCCTTATCCTGCTCATGACAATACTGCTGCTTCCTCCGTATGTGCAGTTTTTGCCCTCTCTCTCCCAAATGACATTCAACACTACTATCAGTTCAGTTTCCGCTCTCATCAAGGTTCCACTGCTCTCTGAAGAACTTAAACTCCATCTCAACAAATAATTTGTCAATTATCTCATTTCTGGGCTTTCCCACGGGTTCGACTATCTGCCATCCACCTTCCTCTCAAAAATCCTTCAATCCGCTCTGAAAGAACAATAAAACAGTAGACTTATTACAAATAGGAATCTCCAAAGGCTTCATGGCTGCTCCCAAATTCCCCCTTCCGTAAGTTCTGCACCAGTCCCATCAAGGTAACCACCAGAGAATACTCTGGAAAGAAGGGCCTCTCTGCTCCCCAGAGGTTCTTCCATCAATAGCATCGACAACTTGACAGCTGATCTCTTCTGAAAGGGGTCCTTTAAGGGGTTTCAGTAGCAAATTAATTTATTTTGCACATTGCTTTTCTTTTGAATGTAATTGCAAGAGATTCAAATAAAATGAAAGTATGAAAATATAAATATCATGCCAAAATTGATTCATATGACTAAATCCAATATACTAACCTTAAGGATTTACTGGAATTAGTTTGTAGCTATGTGTACTTTGTACTTTAATGCTTAACATCAGTATACTTTTCCATTTCTTTAGTTTTTATTGACATTACATTAACTATCCTACTGAGTAAGATTATGTTTCATGGAACAATAACAGTGGAAGTGTACCATTTAGTCTAGGCTCTGCCAAGATTTTACAAACCCATATAAGCACCATGTCCTAGTCAGACAGCTTGACTCTTTTATCATATCAAAATGAACAAGACGATAAGGGTATGCATAAAACTAATTACATTATTTGGCAGGTAGCATGAGAAATGGAAACAGATGAATGAGAGTCAATAGGCTATTTTCTTCTTCTAGTGCCATCTGCTCAAATGTATTTTTAGATTTATTGTAATTGGTTACAACTGTAAATGCTAGGAATATATGCCCATGCCATATTAGACAGGAAATAATGCAAAAACTATTGAAATTAAACAATATTATACTCCATAATATTGTGAAGCTTTATTATGTCTCTATATAGTAGTTAAATAAACTATGACATGTAAATCTACATATTTGTTTTCAGGTTAGGACCTGTTTACTTCTCTTTGGTAAACTTTCATCCTCCAATCAGGAAGGTCCATTGCAAGGCACAAGGTAGATGACTGTTGATCAAATAGAATGTCTAGCTTTAAGAAAAGCAAAACAGAAGCAAAGCAAAACATTCAAAAGGTAGATAAAGTGTACATTAGAGAATTAAAATGTTTAAAATAACAAAAAAGCCACCACTTGCTAACTGCGATAAAATTCAGATTATTGTGCATTACTTTGATAGTTGTCCTTGTCTGTAGCGTAGTGTCCACAGACAAGGACTACCCTGTGGCTTGGGATATTACCTTCCTGAAGTGGTCAACTACAAGACCCTAATGCCTTCTAATCAGGGTTCCATAACTTCAATAATAACAGAACATTAATATATGGTTGCATGGTAATTCAATATGTATTTATGCCATGCAAAATAAAGTCTTAAGGTTATACATCACAGTAGTGAAGATGAATATGTGAAATTATTCTAGATACCTTATAAAATATCATATGTCAATGATTAACCAAAAACAGAATGACAAGTTGGCATGGATTTAGTTGTATTACAGTGTATTTCCACAAAATTTTCTTTGAAACCACCAATGTCTTAAGCAGGATGAGCTATGGTGGGTAAGGAAAAAGTCTCAAGTAGAATTGTATGTATTTTTTATTTAGAAAAAAAAATGTTAAGCAGTATTTCACAGTAACAAATCCTGTCCAAGCATATTTCTTTGATATATTTAAAGTGGGTGACCAGCATGTGTTGTAGCCCACACCACATCTGCAATAACAGTTTCCTAAGATCTTGTGTTTAAAGAGTAATACTTCAGATAATACTTCAAATGTATCACAAAGGTAGTCAGGCCACCTGCTATGCAACTCTTTATGAATCTGAATTGCTAACTGTGTCCCTACCCTACTTAAAAAAACACGTGCTGATGTGCAGCAGCTGGAGTTCTATGTGGCTGCTCATTTTACATTTTCTAAAATTAAGCTTAACATTGATAAATTGATTCAATGTAATAATTAAAGATACAGCTAGAACAAAGACCTGGATTAGAAGTCGGGAGATTGTCTATTTTTGTTGTGGCTGAAAGTGGATGTAGATTTTATACAGCTTTGGAAAATGCATGTGTTGTGAGTGGTATTTGGCACGTGACAAGGAATGAGAAAAACTAATTTGCAGAATTTATATATTAGACTATCCAAAGACACATAACAGGTTGAGCACAGCAAAATCCCACCATCTGCATGCAATATCCCCTTTTCATAGCTCTGAACGCAATCTTCTGTTGAAATTAATTTAGCTTTTTTGATTAGTCAGCTGTCTGCATTTTTAATGCAACAATATCTAAACAACTATTTTAAACTTCCTGCCTCTGACTCGCATGTTACATCATTGTACAATATGAGGAATTCACCAGTCATGAACAGGTATTTGTTTGACCCCGTTGCCGTAGTAACAAAATGCATGGCATTGACGTCGGACCGTGTACAGCTACTGTAGTGCTGCTTCCACTTGATAAAAGTATAAGATTAACAGGGGCGGTGAAGAGTAATGTAAAATATTGTAAAATAAAATGCATATTTTTCAAGGAAGCCAGTCAAATACACGATTTCTGTGAAATTTGTGAATTTTCCAGGGCCCTACATATAAGGCTAGTATGATCTCTGTGCTCAATCTGTATCTAGTTATTACCTTCTCCTCACAAAGCCCTAGTAACGTCTGCCTAGTCTGAAATACTCTCTCCCTGACTCTTCTTCTCGCTCGCCTGTGCAGCTCTTCTGCTGGTTCTGTGACACTGCCTGAATTCAATAAGCAGTGCTTTTTAACACACGCTGAGGCACCTAGTAAAGTTAGCGCCCTTAAGTGAATATGGTTTGCATATCAAATGCCTCCATCACGGTATTTTGTGGCGTAATTTGCATAGAACATAAGAACATAAGGAAGTTTACAAACAAGAGGAGGGCATTCAGCCCATCTTGCTCGTTTGGTTGTTAGTAGCTTATTGATCCCAGTCTCATCAAGCAGCTTCTTGAAGGATTCCAGGGTGTCAGCTTCAATAACATTACTGGTGAGTTGGTTCCAGACCCTCACAATTCTCTGTGCAAAAAAGTGCCTCCTATTTTCTGTTCTGAATGCCCCTTTATCTAATCTCCATTTGTGATCCCTGGTCCTTGCTTCTTTTTTCAGGTCGAAAAAGTCCCCTGGGTCGACATTGCCAATACCTTCCCCCCATTACTGCATGCAAAACACCTTACTGCAGTGAATGAGGTCCTTAATCTTTCCACGATGGTATCAGACAAGGCATTACAAAAACTGGAGGTAACCCTATTTTGAATGCGTTAGCGTTGTCTTAAGGCCACTACACACCAGACGTGGTGCAACAAGCGAATATATACAGTACAACCTATACTTTTGATAAATATCTTTCATACCCCAGGTGACGTGACAGGTGTCACAATTGTATAGTTAACTTGTAATCTCCAACTGTTTAAAAGTTGTAAACAATTAAAAAGGTTTAATTAAGCTAATGAATACTTAAATTAAGGGTTCAATTAAGTAATTGGGAACTCAGTTGGCCTTGTTGCCAGGGGCAAGGGAACTAGGGGTGCTGGGGGTGTGGCTTGAAGTACAGGAGTGCTGTGCACCTGCTGGTGCAAGGATACGTCCTACTAGTGCCTCTTATGAGCTGTGTGTGCAAAGCACTGTGTCTTTTTACATTGCTTTAGAACACAAACGATAATAGACCAATCAGCGTTGACAGTCACAACAGGGGTGGGATATTTCACAAATCACAGGGTTGCAATCTCGCGAGAGTCGATTTGTCATTGGAACACATTAGACGCTGGTGAGTACAGTAGAATGCTTATTGAAAATGTCCCAAAAAATTCTTCAGCGGCACCACCTGCTAAAATCAGTTTGTCACAAATGCTGCAAACCAGAGGTGCTGCTTTCTAGTGCAATAAGCAATACTAGAAAAAACACACGCATAGTGACATTGAGGACGAGTTAGAGGTCCATTCCCTCATGAAAAAAAAATCAGCAGCATCGCAAGTCAACCTTAGGAGCCTTCTAGCTGCCCTTGTGTACAACTGCTGTAAATCAAATAAAACTGTTCAAACTGTTTTTGCAAGTGAACATTTCTAAATTGAAGTACTTAAGTGGAGCATAGCATTATATGCTACTTTTCTGCAAGCCAGCCCTTCTCTCTGCCACGATTACCACTTCTATGGAACTCTGCATTGTGTTATGTGTTGTGGTGAAGTGTTTCCCTGCCCTTGTTAGACCAGCTGTGTTGCGCTGATCAATAAGGGACACTGAGACAGTGCACTGCCAATTGGGGGGGGGGGGTGTCTTTATTTTCTTAGGACTGCAAAATAGTTAATCAGCTTCCACGTTTTTCTTGTCCTTATTTCCTCCACTCAGCCGAGAGCAAAACTGAAGGGTACAGAGGTGATGACGTGACCAAAACATGCCAATAAAAAAATGCAACAAAGAAAACGAAGGTTGTATCTCCTGAGTTTACAGTACTGTTTACAATCACTGAGGATTTGGGTGAAAATACACTAAGATATGTGGTATTCATGCTAGATTTGCTCTAAACATTGTATGGTAAGCATGTTGTAAACACTGTTGCAACGACTGTGGTTAAAGCATTTTTTTTTTACTTAAATAGATAAACAGGTGTTGATGCTGGCTTTGTTTAATTAACATGTTTAACATAATAACAACTGAATGCTTGGCTTCCACCATATACAGGGGTTACAGTTTTATTCAATGGCTTTCAGCACCCCCACTATAAAACTGTTCCAGTGCCAATACTTAACTGGAACAGTTGCTGAATCCCCTTAACTCTTATTGACATAAGCAAGATGATTTAGCCTACTTATTTAAATTAAAGCCAACTTCCGATTGCATTTTACCTGAAGCAAACACAATTTAAAAAGCAGAATTGATTTCTGTTCTGAGAATGATGTCAGAATTCTATAAATATAATTTCAGAAAGACAAACACAATGCTGACGGTTATCTTGACTTTATTGGAAAACAGAAAATCCATCCAGAATTATTTGCACAGTAAATTCTATGAAAAAGATGTGACATGTTTTGCACAAACATGCAAAATCTTGGTGATGCAATAGGTTAACATGTAAGAAATTAAGAAAATGCCCCCGCCCCCCGCCTGCATACAATATAATGTACAATACAAATGCGTTAGGCACCTGGGGTTGCATGAGGATGTGACTATGGTTATATAATAATTGCACCTTGACTCCCAAAGATGACTGCTACCATGTTGTCTTCATTTGTTAGAGGATTAAGAATACAATGGGGATAAAAAAAGAGTCAGCTGTTTAACTGGTACAATTGGTACTGAATCAGATTTAAAAGACTCTGGTTAATATATTGTATTAGATTCAGGTGATCAGAATCAAATAATTATAATAGCCTGTGGCAAAGTGGTAAGTGGTAAGTGCAGGTGAAACACACAGAGATTTATAATCCGGTTTGGAAACAGTTTTTATGTATGTCCAGGTCTGGTGACCAAATAATAATCCCCGGCAATACACAGCAATGTGTATTGCATTGAGTAAATAATAACGGGGTTGCAGTCCCAAACAATAAACACAAATATCCGTCCCACAATATACTAACACGGTCACCAGTCCTGGGTGCGTGTAGCAGTGCTTGTGGTGGGTGATACAAGTTTATTTAGTGACTGTAGTGAAGTGATGTTCCGGTTTAGTGCTGACCCTTGGCGACAAGACAAGACGATTACAAACAAAACACAACACTCACGATTACACAACACTCACGATTACAGTCCCTGTATTATTTTCACCACCCTTCTCGGGTCAACTCACATTTAAACCAAGCGAAGGAACTGATTACGATTCTCCGCCCCCCTTATATGCTGTCACGCATTACCCCTTGGTAAACAAATGCAGCTGCCTTTACAATCTGCGGCTGCTACATTGTTTTCCTTCCGGGTCAATACATTCTTACAACGGAGTATCGCCTTCTTCCAGACTAACCGACTTCCCGACCGGGAAAAGTTAACTTGGGGAAAAGAACTGTCAGGCCAGCCTGTCAAAAGAACTCGGTCCTCGCTGCTTAACGCCCTCACAGGTCGGGAGGGAGATTTACAACCAAGATTCGTTATGTTTCTGTCACATTGAAAGGTTTTTCTGTTGATAGTACATACTTGTGATCAACAAGTAGAGGGTTTTACAATTCATACAAGGTGCTGGATGTTTTTGTTGTTTAAGAAGTAAAAGTGGCCTTGATGATGAAAGCTAGTTGCTTTGAAAAAACAGATTACATCAATGAAATAGCATTACAGACACATTGAATGGGAGAGTGTTTTTAGAGAATAAGGGATAATGCTGAGTTGTTTGAAAGGCAGGGAGCTGTGCGATCAATGATAAGTTGTTTTCCTGAATACTAACTCTCTACGTCAAGGCAGTGAAGCAGTGCATCTACAGTACTTGTTAGAAATCTCCAGAAGTAACTGAAAGTGAGAAGTTTAAATACAACTTGTTAATTGCAAGATTACATCTTTTAAAAAAGTGTAATATGTCACTGTGGCAGGATAGCAGCAGAGGGAAGACTCAGAGACAGAAAATGCAGTGAAACCAAAATATTTTAATTGACAAAACACAAATAAAAAGGCACGATGGCCAACCAAAAAGACGAACACAAAAACAGGTTCTAAACCCGAACTATACAAAAAGACTCACTCACTCACTCACTCACTCACTCACTCACTCACTCACTCACTCACTCACTCACTCACTCACTCACTCACTCACTCCATACCCAACCACTCCCTTTTATACAGGTGCCTGGGATAATTGGGCAATTCGCACCTCATTAGCCCAGGCACATTCCACACATTCCTCACACAAATTCACTGAACCACACCCCAAACTCACTCATATCTACTCTAAACAATACAAAAAACACAGAACCACCACAAAATAGGCTGCACCCCATCACAGTCACCTATTTTCTTTTAGTAGAGCTGAAAATCAAAGCTAGAAATTAATTTGTTATTCACACTAACTAAATAATGCACAATAAAAAAAGTATTTTTGGCTAAAGCCTTGTGTCATCTTATTCCCCCAGAACTGCATATCTCTGATCACTCAAACAGTGTTGACATTGGAAGCAAGTCACAATGCTTGTTCTGTTTGGAGATAATGGAAATGATGAGATTCATGAAGCAACACAGTTAAATCCCTTGTATAATAAACAGTCCCTATACAAGTTAATCAATTGTGTCCTTTGAAAAAAATGTATTAAATTTTAACAGAGAGCAGATTATTATTATTTGTTTTAAGATTATTCCAGTAAGACTTACCTGATACATTTCAGTAGCTGTACAGCTGTTAAAACAGTGAAAAGGTTATGTAAGGATCTGTTAAATAAAGGATGTGGTTTCAAATTTGGGCCCTGTGGGAACAGTTCACTGGGGCAATTGAGGAAACAGGGAATAAAGAGGCTTAGGTCACAATTAGTCTGGAGTAGTCCATAGAGTTACAGAAGACACTGCGGCAGCATTGTTTAAAGTAGGAAAGAGGGGGGCAGGGTTTGTAAATGTAAAATGTCTAGGTTTAAATGCAACAAATATTAAGTATATAAATACAGCATAGAGGTAAAACCAATGGACAGAGAGCCAAAAGCCTATGAGAATCCATCTGGGTCAAGGCAACATAAAAAAAGGACTGATACTAGGAGTTTGTACAGACCACCAAACATAGATACCAACAACAGTTGAGATACATGCAAAGAAGGGGAGAGTGAGTGAGGGTATTGAATGGGTTATCTATTCATGTTGTTGCGATGTAGCAGGTGGGGGGTGGGGGGATCTTTAGAGAGTGATAATTGGAAACCATGTATACCAATTAAACCTGAAGCCAGACTACACCACTGAAGGTATTACGCCTCCAGAATGTACTTTGAATTTACCAGATCACTCTAATACATAAAATAATAATAATCCACCAAAGCAGACGCACACAACTCAACTCAAAACGTTTGTATTATTACTTGTACTGTAACACTTGAAATGTATTTGCTTACGATTGTAAGTCGCCCTGGATAAGGGTGTCTGCTAAGAAATAAATAATAATAATAATAATAATAATAATAATAATAATAATAATAACAATAATAATTATAAGCTTAACTCCCATAAGGACTGTCAAATACCACATCAGCTCAAACTTTTCACACAGCAGGTACAGGTTGATTACAACCACAGACTGCTTAACAGCCACATACTCTGCTTTAACTGCACGAAACAGTTTAGACCAAAAGAAAGCTCAAAATGATTATACTACCTCCATTCACGGGGCATACTCACAAACGCGTGGAGCCGACATTCCTGCAGCCTTGCATCTCCCGTGTCTCAGTTTATAGGAGGCTGAGTGGTCCAGTGGTTAAAGAAAAGGGCTTGTAACCAGGAGGTCCCCGGTTGAAATCCCACCTCAGCCACTGACTCATTGTGTGACCCTGAGCAAGTCACTTAACCTCCTTGTGCTCCGTCTTTCGGATGAGATGTAATTGTAAGTGACTCTGCAGCTGATGCATAGTTCACACACCCTAGTCTCTGTAAGTCGCCTTGGATAAAGGCGTCTGCTAAATAAACAAATAATTACACAGCCCTTTAAATGGTAACGAGGTGAAACGATTTATCCAATTGAATGCAGTTAATCAATTACACCTGCCACATTCTCTCAGTGATGAAACTCACTTAACAGGTAGCAGATGGCCTCCTCTTGTTCATACATTTTCATATGTTCTAACATCAGGAGAGAAAGATAATAGGGTGTCAAGATTAGTTAAGAAAGAGTTGCTACATTCAAGATGACAGTCATAACACACAGGCAGTCACAACAGCAAAAATTACAAGCAGAAAAATTTATATTACAGGAATAAAAATCTGTAAAAAGGGAGATTACAGGTTGAATAATAATGCTGAATGTAAAATTTAAGAAATAGGCAAATTCTCTTGAAATTCCACTTACCTTATGCCAAGTGTTCATTTCCTTCCAAAGAAAATTAACATGAAACATGAACAAAGAATGAGCTATCCTGAGACAATTAAAAGTCTTACAAATATTCAGTCTTAAAAAAATATGCAGATGTTCAGTACTTATCCAAGAAATCTTTCATAAGCTTAATTTTGTAGCTTTTTTGTAATATAATGCCCATGTGGATGTGGATGTAGATGTGCGTCTGGAGTGTTTATCTTGATGTAGGCTAAAGTGGAGGTTTATGTAAAAAAAAACTTCAACTAATCTTAATTCTTTGTATTATGCAAAAAGATTTCTATTAAAAAAAAACTTGGCAGGACTTTAGATTACAGTGCTGGGTCTCGGAGCCTCAAGCATGCCTATTCAGCCAGTGTGTTCACAGCACAGCTGGGCAACTTTAATAGTATTCTGGTAGCCTACCAGTCCTATTGCTGAGGTCCCTCTCTGACAGCCACAGGCCCTCACCAGAAGAACCTGCTCCGTCTGTCAAGACTGAATGGGCAGGCTGTAAGTAGAAACCTGCCTGCACTGGTAGCCGCACGCAGGCAGCTTTGGCTTTCCCAGTCACGCGTGCCTGACGGGGACAAAGCACTGCTGTTGTACTCTCCTATTACAACCAGGCCATATTTTTGGTCCCGTGGTGGACGAGATGCTGCAGCACTCTCATCACGCACGGGTATCCACGAAAGTGCTGTCCACAATGCTACATCTGTTGCAGTCAATCAGACACCCCTTTCCATATCCCCATAAAACCAGTGCACAGGAAGTACCTGGGTTCACCTATCTCTAGCTCCCTGTGCCTTTTTGAAGTGCATGAAAGCTGTCCTGGCCCAATTGAGACTCAAGGCATTAGGGTAATCAATTATTTGGATGACTAGCTTATTTGTGCCCAGTCTCCAGCACAGGCAGACGCCCACACAGAACCTTTCCACAGCCACCTTTAACAGTTGGGCCTTATGGTGAATCATGTCAAGCCAGCTCATGTCTTATCAGACAACCTCCGATCAAGCGGTGTGCCTGAACACCAGGTCCATGCTGTCCACTCTATCAGATGGCAGGATGCAGAGAATAGCTGCCTGTTTAGAGCTATTTTAGCTTAACAGGCTCACAGTAGTGAAGTTCCAGAAACTTCTGGGCTTGATGGACCCTACCCTACTTCTCAGACCCCACCTTTCGGTCTCCAGCGCATGCGTCCTCTGCAAGCCTTGTTCAACAGCAGGAGTTTTCAGCCCACGTTGAACCGTGACCGCCTATTGACAGTGTCTCGCCACTGTTTAAAGGCACGCTGTTGGTGGAAACAGCCTGCCCATCTATGCCTCGGCGTAGAGCTGGACAGTGTCACCAGAAGGGAGGTCGTCACCTTTGACACGTCCAGTCTGGGCTGGGATGCTGTGTGGAATGGCAGGGGGATGCAGGGGGTGTGGAGCCCCTTTTGGCAGGGTCTCCACATAAATGTTTTGGAGCTGCAGACAGTTTACATAGCCTTGCAGTATTTTTTGCAGAAGGTTCGAGGGAGAAAAGTGCTTGTTCATACAGACAACACAACAAGCTTTTGCTCTGGGCACAGAAGAACCTCTTCTCACTGCGGGCAGTACATCTGACCCATGGCAGTAATACTGCAACCATGAGGTCAGCCTCATTTGGGAGGGGTCCGGGATAACAGAGATAGATCTCTGCCTCCCAGGAATCAATCCAGTCCCCTCTGCCTCTCTATAATAGGAGGTGGCCCGCTGGTGGAAGATGCCTTGGTACACCAGTTGCCTTGCTCCCGCTGTGTCTGGAGAAAATCAGGTTGGACCAGGCCAAGGTGCTCCTACTAGCCCCTTATTGGCCGAGAAGACTCGTTTTTAAATGGTTTTAAACCCTGATGCAACTCCTGAGCAGTCAGCAGTGGAGACTGCCCAAGCGCCATGACCTGCTCAGTCAGGCACGGGAGACCTTTTGGCATATCGACACATCAAGCCTGTAACTCTGGGTCTGGCCCCCGTACGGCTACATTTGAGCCGTCTGGGTCTGTCCAATAGCATTATTGACACCTTACAAAATGCCAGAGCAGCGTCCACACGTTTCCAGTACAGGTACAAGTGGAGCGTCTTTCAGACATGCTGTCTGCCTCATGGGTTCCACCCCACATCTTGTCCCACAGCAGAAATACTGCAATTTTTGCAGGACCTGTTTGATGAGGGGAAATCCCCCTCTACATTAAAGGTCTATCTGGCAGCCATTTGGCTTGCCAGGTCAAAATTGACATGGTCTCCCCTGGAGCTCAGCTTCCTGGCGAGGCAATTTGTGAAAGGGGTTCGGCGGGTTCGGCTGCCAATAAAGGATATTATTCCTCGCTGGAGGTTAAATCTGGTGCTCAATGCACTCTTGAAGCCTCTTCTAAAATATTTATCGCTCAAGTAACTGTTTGCTTGCTGTCACCTCTGAAAAGCGGTTGAGCGAGATGCAGGCATTCTCCATAATGAAAGCCTGCTTAAGGTTACGCTCTGTACCAATCATGCCTTTTTGCCAATGACAATCTTGGCATTCCATGTCAACCAGTCTGTGGAATTGGAGGCTTCCTTCCACCTCCTTTTCAGTCTGACAGGGAGCTGCAGCTCCATACGCTCTGCCCAGTGCGGGCCCTGGCATAATACGTTGACAGGACGAAATGTTGGAGGCAGTCTGAACAATGTTTTTGTCTGCTCTGGGATGACCCCTGTCTAAGCAGAGGCTGTCCAAATTTACAGCAGACACAGTCAGGACTGCCTATAAGCTGACCTTAGCCTTGTAGCATTCCAGTCATTCTGCAATATTGCTCTTGTGACAGCTGTGGTATAATCACCCATTAGGTAATGGTTACTTTTCCTACTTGAAAGGTAACATTAGGTTATTATTATAACCCTGGTTCCCTGAAATAGATTTAAATAGATGGTAAATAGATTAATTAAGCCGGGATACTACACTTGACAGGTAAAGCATGTTGCTTTACCAACCAGTGGTACAGCTACAGCTGAACAGTGCAGTGTTACTCAGACTGTGACAAAATAATGAAATAAAAGAAAATCCAAAGCACACTGTTTTGTCCGTGTGCTACAGCCAGCTTAGTGCAGTCTCTGGTTTTCTTTGGTTGTTTTTCAGTCCCGCTTCTCTCTGGCTGTCCTTGGCTGTTTCTCTCCAATCTTTCTCTTTGTTCTTCTTACTCCAGAAGCCTGTTCATCTCAGCAGCCCGTTCCTCTCACCAGCCTGTTTGTCTCAGCAGCAGCCTGTTTCTCTCAGCACCAGCTTCAGCAGCAGCAGCAGCAGCCTGCTACTTATCCCCATGTTCCAGACCCCGCCCCCCGATGCACTAGCCACCCATCCCAAGCATGCACGGTTTCCCACTCTCCCTTGAATGTTGTAACATCTTGTCCCCTGATTTGTGACAACAATGTTGTAACCAGGTCCCGCTCGTGTGGCAAGTCAAGCCTCCAGTTGGTGGTAATTCTTCCGTCTCTGATGTCCCTGAACACCTTCTGCAATTGAACTTTTGGCTCTGGGTCACAGAACCTTCCCGAACGCGGTTACAGCAGACCCAGGGTTGTTACAATATTGTCAAGTTTAAGTAAATTAAGTTGACTGATTTTACATTTTATTACATACTTAAAAAACATTTAGTGCAGATTAAGCACATTAGGTTATTAAAGCAAGAGTGATATTTCTATTGAATCTTTATTATCAAGGTAACATTATTGCTCAAGCAAAACATTAATGAAGGAAATATTGCCTTGCATAATTCATTTGCAAAAATGAAAAGCTATATTCGGGCTAACCCATCCCTAATAGCAATAGCAGTAGCCTGGATAACAGATTGTCATTATGTTTATCAAAGTGCTTTTTTACCACTCTTCTAATTTAAAAGCTTATTAATATACAAGGTAGTTGGCCGATATAAATTAGGCACAGTTGAGAAGAAATGACTGGATACGAAAATGCACTTTGCAAGAAAACTAAATATAAAACAAAGAACTTTTTTTTTTAAATCCACAGCATACTTCCTGTGCTTCTAGGAAGTTTTTTTTTGGTCTGATTTTTTTATAGCCAGGTTGCATAATAATGGAAAGCCCTGTCATCCACAGACCTTATAAAGGGCACAGAAAGAAGACAAACTGTACAGGAGCAAAGTAAGACATTGCTGTAGATCATCCAAGTAAGTTGTTGCAAAACACATGCATTACCTTACAAGTAAAGAGAATCAAAGAGCGTTTATAAAGGAAGGGTTTGGGAATCCCTGCAAGTATAGTCTTGATTTTAAGATTTTGCTGTTAACCTATAAAGCCCTAAATGGATTAGCTCCTAGTTATTTGCAGGAGTTACTCCTTGTGGCGGTGTGTCCCGCCCCTATGTATTATTATTTGTATTTTTATTTGGCGGCGGGTAAAAGCGCCGCGTCTTTATTACTTATTATTTAAAAACCTCGTGAGGATGCATGACTGATCAGCTACTGATTATTTAACTAGCTGACAGTCATGCATCCTTACTAACTGATGCAGACTCTGGCCGAGGGGTAATAAGATAATTAACAACTAGTTAACCCCTCGGCCAGAGTATAAGAACCAGCAGTTGTCTGTTCTGGAAGTTGAGTGTACAGAGGAGAGTACGGGGAGAGAGCGAGAGCGAGAGCGAGAGTGAGGAAACAACATTTAAAAACGACTGCTAAACAGTCTTTGTTTATTCGTTTGGCCCTTGTGCCTTTTTGTTTTGTGTTTTGTTTAAATCTTTTGTTTTTGTTTATTTGATTAATAAATACGCTGAATGCCATAGCATTCAGCTTCTCCCGCCCATCCACTGTTTGTGATTCAGTTACTTCCTGGTCCGTGACGTCACCACAGCGCGCCAGCCTGCCACACTCCTCCAGTATCATCTGAACCCCTCTTAGATGCGGGGCTATTGGTTATTCTTAGGGTCAACAAAATTTACACGGGAGGAAGGGCTTTTTCATGCAGAGTCCCTAAATTATGGAAAGCCCTTCCTCCTTTTGCCAGGGAAGTTGGGACTGTTACAGTTTTTAAGTCAAGACTTTCAACATACTTTTATAAAACGGCTTTCTTATCTTAGTGGGTTTTAATGTAACTTTTAAACTGCTGCTATTTAATATACTGTTATTATATACTGTTATTTAAATATGCTATTTAATATGTAGCAGTTGTGTGTGTGTGACATGCCTGAGGACCTTTATACAAATGTACTGTGTTGTGTAAATGAAATGCTTTTTACAATGTACAGTACTTTGCGATACCTTTGTATGAAAAGTGCTATATAAATGCAATAAATAAAAATAAATAAATAATTAAGAAGCAGCATTCTGCTGTATATGGTCAGACTATGTGGAAGTAAGGTGCATTATTTCACATCAGGACATAATACAATCACTTCTGATTTTAAAACAATGACTGTAAATGCAAGACCTGTATTAACAGAAAATAAAATACCTGTATTTTGTGGAAACTGCTACTATTTAGTTGGATGAAATGATTTAATACTTTAATATTGAGAATAATCATATGATTCAGAACATGCACCATGTGTAGAAAATGCGCACCACACGTATAATGCTCATGATCATCCCTTCTGTAATGCACACCTCTACTATACTACCCAGCAAAAAACACCATAGAATATTATAACCCAAGAATATAACATGCAGGTTTTATATACCATGCATATTCTTCTCTGCATGTTATACTCCAGCTGGAGTTATCTTACAAAAACCTCTATCAAACATATGAATTGAAAACAAAAAGACCTCCAGGTTTCAATTTCATTTATGGTACTGCAATCTGTATTCCAACAACAATGATTTAACAGATGTGTTTTGCAATATGATGCAGTGAACCATTCACAGGACAGGAGAAAGGGCTGCATGGAGGGTACTGAATTGAACTAGGATAGAAGTGCTTGTTACTTAGAATAGAAGACAGGGTTTCCCCTTAGCTCATGGAGAGCCACCCTCATGCAGATGAGACCAAAACGATTGGCCGCCAAGGCTGTGAAATGAATGACTTCCCCCAAGGGTAGGATAGCGTATGAATCAAAGGGCTGAAGACAAGTCCAGTGGTCTCCCCAGCTTGCAAGGGTCGCCTATACTGAGGGAGGTCAGAGCTTTACTGGAACGCTGGAAAATAAAAAAATAAATAAACATATAATTAGGGCCAGAGGTCTCCCTCCGGCTCTCTGACAGCCATCCTATGAGGAACTGAGGCTGCTTGGCTGTGCTCTGAGGCTGGGAACAAGCTTTGCTCTCCAGAGAGTGAGACTGGCACAGGTGAAAAAAGGAGTGAGCAAAGGAAACGAGAAAAACAAAAGACAGTTTTGTCCGAGGGTCCCTGTAGAACCTTCCTTGCATAGAATGAGGCCGGCACGGCCAAGCCTCTAAGGTTGGAAAGAGAGCTTCACTTTCCCCATAAAAGAGGACCCCAGCTCCCCACAACTGCACCAGCAATGCAAAGAAGAAGAAATAGAAATTGAGGTTAAAGGTGTTTTTATCTAATGGGGAATTCAAGAATAATCTCACCGCTCAGTGGAGGAAAAAAAAACCCTGTGGGACGAAACCTCTGGTGGTCCCAGTGGAGAGATGGCCCCACTCCGGGTATACTAACAATAATCTGTTGGGCAGAATAGATAACAGTGAGAGAAAAATGAATGCATAACCTTGTAAGACCAGCACCCAATTTTTTGATTAAGTGCTGGTTGACATTAACTTTGGCTTCTGAGGGTGCTGCACCTATACAGAAGGAATGGGGGGTAATATAATTGAGGGGGCAGATCAGCTTTAGAAATGAGAGAGGAAAGATTAGTTTTTTGTTATGATAATATGGCTAGTGTTGAGGATCAGGAGATATTGTGTCTAAGCTGAGGAGAGACCATTGATCAGAGGAGGCTCCAGAAACAGTAGTGAGAGTGAAGATTGGCAGCTCGACATTAGGGGCGGGCACAGCGGGAGAGGTGGAAGTGACATGCAATGCTAGAGTGGCAGATGTGGGGAGAGGGAGGGCTCCTGGTTCCAAGCGAGTAATCCTGTAAGCACGTCCAGATGGACTGAAGAAACAGCAGAGTTGAGAGGTTGAATGAGTTCCTTGATATCATTGGTGATATGGAGATGCAAGTCAGAGAAAGAATCAGGAGATCTGGTAAAACGGCAGGCTGTCAGCTGGGCCAGTCTTTAAAGAAAAGCCAAGCTGCAGAGGCATCCCGGGGTCGAAGGCATTTAGTATTGTGGGGAGGAGCATCAGAGGCCTGTGTGACCAGAATAGTGGGAATGGGCATGGCAGGATCAGCGGAGATTGAGGCAGCAGGTCCAGCAGTGGACAGGGTAGATGGGTTAGCAGCGTTGTCAGTTGGAGAAGCAATAGGACGGACATATTTCTGAAAATGTTAGGATTTTGAGTTGAAGGATGTCCAGAAAGAGAAATGTAGTTAGCATCCGAGAATTCAGATTCCGAGGAGACAGAAAAGTGCGGCTGATGAGTAGACTTTTTTAATTGATAACCTTAGAGCAGTGGTTCCTAACCTTTTTCAATGTAGAGACCACCTTGGTGTTTGGATTTGTCTCACGGACCACTTACCACGCATTCTTTCACAACAGCATTTTAAACAATTTTTTATGTGTATATGTATAAGTACATGTCAGCAAGGAATGTTGTCATTTTGATATATTGAAAGTCGCTGATGACAAAGTTCATGTTTCTTTTGTTTAAAATTGTTAATTTTTTTCACATTCTGGAAGCTTTGAGGGTAAAAGGCATCTCAATTTTGCAGGTTTAAGAGTTTTGTTTCACAAAACCTCCTGAAAAATAATGCGATGGGGCTTGGGTCGTCCTCAGATCCAGTAAATGTAAATATGTGCTGGTCCCTGCAACCGTTACCTCGTGTAGCAAATTAATCTATCCATTTCTAACGCAATTTATTGCACTCACCGATCGCCAACTTTGCTGGATGTACAAAACACCGGAATATGAAGACAGGTGGTGGGAAGCAATTCGAAAAATTAAAAAATGATTGGAGAGTTTACATGATGTTACTTACCACTTGTGATTGGCTGAAATGGGATTGGTGGCACACAGTTGATAGGATTTATATTATTTTGGGTAAATGTGACAGTGTCAAGAACAGACTGTACACATTATTTCCAGAAGTAATGTTAATAGAATTTTCTTTTGGCATAAACCCATATAATAAATGGAGCTGAAATCGAATATTCACACTATGGTAAAGTTCACAAGTCAAGATACAAATATAGCCTATTTTTGTTTCACATTAACTTCTGTTAGTATATGCAACTAACCTCTCCAAAAACATATTGAAATAACAGTATAATGTATTCCTGTGGTTTTGATGTTTTTTTATTTTTTATTATTTATTTAGATATTCAAACCGAAGTTCCCTGAAGTTCAATGAACACAAGCAGTAGAATGAGCACAGATTAGAAAACAGTGCATTTACGTGACTGCTAGATGTAGATTTGTTGTTTTTTTTTAAATAATGCTCGCTAAAAAAAAAGGTATGTAATTTTGACAAGATAAATCTGCCTTCATAATGTGTAAGTTATTTAGTTAATATTTGTTTCACATTAGAAAACTGTTTCAGTTAATGGCGGCTTTGAAGGTGATGGTTGGTATTGCATCAAAGGGAGCTGTAATATATATTAATTCATAAACACACCCTTAATAAAAGAAAACAGATAAAGGGGAGAAATGCAGTCTACATTACATAGCTTATTATTATATATTACGTGGTTAAAGCTATTTGTTGAGTTGCTTTGTAATATTAGTAGCACAACGTGCGATTGTGTAGAAATTGTTTTTTGCAAGAATTGCGTAACCGAAGTTTGGGAGTTGATTGCAGACCACCTGGAGTTTACTCACGCACCACAGTGGTCCATGGGCCACAGGTTGGGAACCACTGCCTTAGAGTAATCAGAGTCTGCAGAGCTATGCATCGATACACAACAAAAAACAAGACAGAGAATAAGGCCTTGACTTGGGGTTTAAATAAGGAGATTAACAGATATTTTGGAGGGGACGGAAGGGGGTAAGGGGTAAGGGGTAAGGGGTAGGGGGTGGGGGCTAGTTCCTGCCCCCTGCCCCCTTGAACCACACATAAAGGTTACAATTAAATAATTGCACAATTATGTAATCCTAAAGTTAGTGGAATTTAAAAGACAAACAATTAAAAGCTTTGAGACCTTTGCTTGTACAGTATTGGTATCTCGAAGGTTCTGAGACACTGATGTACAGTACAAAGGGTTACAGATAGTATATGCAAGGGAAAAAACAGCTTTAAAGAGAAATGTGGTAAGGGGTATGGGTATCTTAGCATATTTCGTCTTCTTATTGCTCAGCTTCACTTTGTATTTTATGTTTCAGTCATCCTGATGACTTTGTAGAACTCATAGGTTTAAAACACCTATGTAGCTGTCAGAATAATGTCTGATGTCTAATTAAATATAGTACACTAGAGTGTAAACTTTAAACTGTCCACCTGCAACACTCTACTCCCTACTCTGCTCCTTCCAAGCCCTGACCAAGTCACTCTTAAATGTGTGTATTATTTGAATAAAGCAGGAGGTTCCAGTAAATTACCATTAATCTGGCATTGACTGTAAACTCAAAAGAAATGAAAGTGTGACACCTAGTGGCATCTAACAAAACACCTGAAGTTTTCAATATTTTTTTCTCTACAAATGTGAGCTGTTATAAAAGTGTGTTTTCAATAACGCAAAATAAATGAATCACAGTCTATGTTGACGTCTTGTTTTATTTCAGTCACCACCTTTCTTCACCTTGAAGGGGGTTGCTAATTGGGAGTTCCCTGGCTGCCTCATTTTAGGCATAGGGCAGCAGTGTAGAGTAGTGGTTAGGGCTCTGGACTTGTGACTGGAGGGTTGTGGGTTCAAACCCCGGTGGGGGACACTGCTGCTGTACCCTTGAGCAAGGTACTTTACCTAGATTGCTCCAGTAAAAACCCAACTGTATAAATGGGTAATTGTATGTAAAAATAATGTGATATCTTGTAACAATTATAAGTCACTGTGGCAAAGTGGCTAGTGAAGGGGAACAGGTGTAGCGGTGATGCGAGGCAGGAGTGACAAAACAGACACGGTAATTGGGTGAATAAGTGTTTTTATTGTGCCTATTTCCAGGCTGGCGACCGCCAAATAATAAAGCCCCGGCAGTACACAACGATGTGTAAAGCGCGGGGAGCGTGAACAACTAAACACAGTCCCTGAACAGAAACAAAGGCACGGTCACCAGTCCTGGGTGAATCCAAACGTGAAGGTGCTCTGTGCAGTGGTGCTCGGATAGTGCTTTCCTGGCGACAGCTCCGAGGTGTTTAACTGTCTAGTGGTGCAAACAGACAGACAGTTACAGACAGACGAAAACAACACACAACACGTAACACTCTACTTTTCTCTTTCTCTGAGAGCTCCTCTCTCAGTCCTTCTCCTCTCGCTTCTAAACCCCAAACGAAGGAAAAGATCAGCGCTACCCTGGTCTCTATATGTAATCCCAGATGATATCTAGGTAAACGGTTGCAGCTGCCTTATTACTTGCAGCTGCCCCTCGCTTACCTTTCAAGTCAAAACGGTCTTACAACAGAGTCTCGCTTCCTTCCAGGCTGACCCACTTCCCGCCCCGAAACGAACTGTCAGGCCAGCCCTTCCAGATACTTCTCCTCCCGTTCTTTAGCCCTCACAGGTCGGGAGGAAGATTTATCACCAGAACTCATTATATTTCTGTCACATATCCCACCGCTCAGAGTGGAGCCGAAGGAACACTCGGCTAAATCTACCTTTCCCATTACTCCTCCCGGAAAAATAATCCGCATTTTGGTGGTCTTTCCCTGCACGGTGTACCATATGGTACATGAAGGGCTGCAATGCCAGATACCACCGAAGTTATCCGGCATTGCTGTCCTTCATTGTGCTTAACCACTTGAGTGGGGCGTGGTCTGTGACCAGATCAAATGAGTGTCCCAGCAGGTAGTATCGTAAAGAGTGAGTAGCCCATTTAATGGCTAAACACTCCTTTTCGACTCACGGAGTAGTTGCGCTCCCGAGGTAGCATCTTTTACTGATGTACAGTATCGGGTGTTCTACTCCATCTACCTTTTGAGACAAGACAGCACCCAAACCTACATCCGATGCGCCGGTGTGGAGGATGAATCTCTTGGTGAAATCTGGAGTAATAAGAGTGGGGGCCTGGCAAAGTCTATGCTTAATCGTATCAAACGCCCCTGACACTCAGCTGACCATTTGATTAAATTTGGGGCACTCTTTTGGTGAGGTCAACTAACGGGTTAACCACTGTGGCGCATCGGGATGAAACGGCGGTAATAACCGGCTAAGCCCAGTAGTGACCTCACCTGAGTCTTGGTTTTGGGGATCGCTGCATCAACCAAAGCCTGGATTTTGGTGACCACAGGTCTCACCCTTCCATTTCCCATTAAAAATCCCAAATATTGAGTTTCTTGTTTTGCAAACGCACATTTCCTTAAGTTAGCTGTCAGCCGGGCTGCCCTTAGAGACTGAAGAACGGCTGCAACCCTAGCCAAATGCTCTCGCCAGGTGGAGCTGTAAATCACCACGCCATCAATATACGCTGCTGCATATTCATGATGTGGGCGTAAAACCTGGTCCATCAGTCTCTGAAAGGCAGCGGCGCACCATGTAGCCCAAATGGCATGGTTTTAAAGTGGAACAGCCCTTCTGGTGTTGAAAATGCGGTTTTCTCTGGAGCTGCGGGTTAAAGGGATTTGCCAGTATCCCTTCGCCAGGTCCAGAGTGGAAATAAACCTCGCTTTTCCCAGTCTGTCTAAAAGTTCGTCGACCCGAGGCATGGGATACGATCGAACTTAGCAATAGCGCTTACCTTACGGAAATCAACGCAGAAGCGGTTGGTGCCGCCTTTCTTAGCCACTATGACAATAGGACTGCACCACTCGCTCCTGGAAGGTTCAATCACCCCAAGCTCGAGCATATCCCATACCTCTTTGCTAACGCCACTTCGCCGACTTTCCGGGATCCGCACGGTCTCTCTCGCACTGCGACACCTGGTGGAGAGATAATGTCATATTCAACTAAGTTTGTTCTGCCGGGCACGCCAGAAAAACATCGCTGAATTTCTCAATAAGCTTACGCAGTTCTTTTGCTGATCTGGAACCAATTGTTCCCCATGGAAATCGCTCTTGTGCTCGGGGTCTCTGGACAGGGGCCTAAATCATCCTCCATATTGCCTGGGGCTATAAATAAGACCTCCCTTGCCTGCCAGGGCTTTAACAAATTAACATGGTAAATTTCACGCTCATTCCGCGATCGGGCTGTCTAATTTCATAATTTACTTTCCCTATAGCCCGAATCACCTCATACGGCCCCTGCCATTTAGCACACAGTTTCGATTCTGATGAGGGAAGTAGCAGCATTACCTTGTCCCCTGGTCGAAAGGTTCGAATCCGTGCATTTTGTTGTAATGCTGCTGCTGTCGGTGCTGAGCCGATCTGAGGTTGTCCTGGGCCAAACGACCGACCAAATCCAGGCGATCTCTTAGTAGGAGCACATACTTCACTACATTTTTGGATCGAGCCTTTGTGCTCCTCCCACCCTCTCTCAGCAGGTCAAGAATGCCGCGAGGCTGCCGGCCGTACAGGAGCTCAAAGGGGAGAACCCTGTTGAACTCTGTGGCACTTCTCTTACTGCAAAAGGAGGTAGGGGAGAAGCGATGCCCAATGTTTCTGCTCTTGTGTTACAAATCGCCTCAGCATCGACTTTAAGGTTCTGATTAAAACGCTCCACCAGACCGTCCGCTTGTGGATGATAAACGGATGTCCTGATGGGACGTATTTTCAATATTTTGTACACCTGCTGTAACGTGTTGGACAAAAATTGGTTCCGTGATCGGTCAAAATCTCCTTGGGGATCCCTACTCTAGCCATAATCTGCGCTAACTCAGTGGCTATTGCAGCGGCACTAGTGGACCTCAATGGAACTGCCTCCGGTATCGCGTTGCATAATCCACCACCACTAATATATGCGTATACCCGAGTCAGAAGGTAGCAAAGGGCCCACTATGTCCATTGCAATGCGCCGAAAGGAGTGGAAATAATCGGCAGTGGGACCAAAGGGGCGGGCGACTCGACCCGGCGCTACTCGCTGGCAGTCTGGGCATGTGGCTACATATCTCGACACATCAGTATGAAGACCCAGCCAATAGAATCGAGCCAATATCCGTTCCCTCGTCTTCTCGGCTCCGAGGTGCCCCGCAAAAGGGATATCATGCGCCAGCCTCATGACCTCGGTCCGACAAGACGGGGGAACCAACAATTGTGTTACAGGCTGTCCTGTGCCCGCGGCTAGGTTTACCCTATACAGTAATTGCCCCTTGATACTGAAATGTGGGTATACTAGCGCCCCAGCGCCATCAACATCCTTACCTTCAATGGACCGGACCTGCCCCCAAGCGTGCACCAGTGACGGGTCGTTATGTTGGCCCCACACTAGGTCCGCGCTTGAGTACCACGGGTCCGTACATTGAGAGGGGCTGGAATAACCTCTGCCCTAGTCGGCCCAGTAACCTCGCTTCTCGGTCACACTGCGTTCCCACTCCCTTCGACTGGCGCTTGTTACCATTGCAGCACTCTCCCACCAGACCCCAGCCTTGTCTCAAAAACGCTCCCTCCCATTTTGCGGTCCGTCTCTCCTTATTTGTTTTTCTAGGACGGAAAAGAGGGGAAAACATTTCAGTGTGAAAAGGAAACACATCACCAATCCGTTCCTTTTGTTTTTTCTGCCACGCTTACGTGTGTGGCTGAGACTGCCATTTTTGTATCAAATCTCTGAATTTTGGCCAGTCTCGGCCCAGAATAACTGGGTGTGGCAACCTTTCCGCCACCCCGACTACAAGGTGACGCTTTATCGGTCCTACCGATAAATATACTTTACTGTGGGGTATGCCGCCGTGTCTCCATGGATACAGGAGATGGCCACCTGACCTTGTGGCCGCCACGACACACCGCCCAGGAGAGCTGTCCTAATCAAGGTTTGCGCACACCCTGTGTCCACTAATGCGTGGGTTTTCACATTCCCTAAAACAACATTGATTAAACAAGGCCCCTCCCGACCATTTTCCCCACACTTACCAGTTTCAGGTGCCCAATTGCACGCCGCCACGCCACACTCCATGGCAGCGGGGCATGACCTGGCCAGATGTCCCGCTGGTGGCACCTAAAACAGATAGGAGGGACAGAGGGGCATAGGGTATGAATCTGTCCCGCTGCTGGTATGGCAACGGGGCAGGGCAGCACCTCTACCCCAGCTGGGGGCCAACCTTGGTCTCCATGGGGGAGGCAAGGGGCCCAATGGGGTCGGCGCCTCGGAGGTCTGGGTCCCGGAACGAGGGTGGTGGTGTTGGAGGAGAGGGAGGGAGAGGTCGACTGCTCCGAAGGGCAGGGGCCGATAGGATCCCGACCCGGCAGAAGTCAGGGAGTCCTCGAAATCTTCTGCCAGCTTGACCGCCTCCTCCAGGGTGTCAGGGTTGTGGCGCCGTATCCACGCCTGGGTTTCGCGCCGACCACATGGCAGAATTGCTCTATCACAATGGCTTCCCCATCTGCTGGGCGGTCTTCTTCCCTGGGGTCAGCCAATGCACCATGTGGTCGCGACAACCGCTTCTGCCACCACCCTGGGGCGTGTCTCTGGGGCTCTCCGGTACTCCCTAAACCGCGCCCGGTGGGTCTCCGTTGTTATGTTCAGGCGGCGGAGGATAGCCTGTTTGACCAGGTCGTACTCGGTGGCGTGATGATGGCTCATCGCTTGGTAGGCTGCCTGAGCCTCCCGATCAGGCAGGGTCCCAACTGGCTAGCCCAGAATTCCAGCGGCCAAGCCGCCGCGGTAGCCAGCCGCTCGAGCGCCACCAAATGCGCTTCGGGTCATCCTCCGCCGACATCTTCATCGCCCGTGCCTTCGGGCGACATCTGCGGTGTTGGGGTAGGGGCCGTCACTGCGGCAGCGGCCAGCCCTACCCGTTCAATGGCGCCGTGTAGCGCTCCTCCCTCCTTCTCTCCTCTGCGTCGCGTCTGCTCTCCAGCGCCTGCAGCAGCTCCGCCAGTGCGTTGCGATCCATAATCCCGGATCTGACACCACGTGTGGCAAAGTGGCTAGTGAAGGGGAACAGGTGTAGCGGTGATGCGAGGCAGGAGTGACAAAACAGACAACGGTAATTGGGTGAATAAGTGTTTTATTGTGCCTATTTCCAGGTCTGGCGACCGCCAAATAATAAAGCCCGGCAGTACACAACGATGTGTAAAGCGCGGGGCGTGAATAACTAAACACAGTTTCTGAACAGAAACAAAGGCACGGTCACCAGTCCTGGGTGAATCCACAGCGTGAAGGTGCTCTGTGCAGTGGTGCTCGGATAGTGCTTTCCTGGCGACAGCTCGGAGGTGTGCCTTAACTGTCTAGTGGTGCAAACAGACAGACAGTTACAGACAGACGAAAACAACACACAACACGTAACACTGCTACTTTCTCTTTCTCTGAGAGCTCCTCTCTCAGTCCTTCTCCTCTCGTTCTAAACCCCAAGCGAAGGAAAAGATCAGCGTTACCCTGGCCCTATATGTAATCCCGTATGATATCTAGGTAAGCGGTTGCAGCTGCCTTATTACTTGCAGCTGCCCTCGTTTACCTTTCAAGTCAAAACGGTCTTACAACAGAGTCTCGCTTCCTTCCAGGCTGACCCACTTCCGGCCCCGAAGCGAACTGTCAGGCCAGCCCTTCCAGATACTTCTCCTCCCGTTCTTTAGCGCCCTCACAGGTCGGGAGGAAGATTTATCACCAGAACTCATTATATTTCTGTCACAGTCACGCTGGATTATTATTATTATTTATTTCTTAGCAGTGTATTAGGAAAAGCAACATTGACTGATCTTATACTGGAAATAAAATTTGATTAAAAAGTATGCAGCTCTCTCAAAAGAACCCATGCTGTGTTTCAGGTTTCTGAAATGTCTGGCTAAAATGTCTATTACTGTGTTTCAACTTAATAACGTTTTTTTTTTTTTTAAACTGTAATTGGCATACTGAATTGTGATACTTTGCACATTACCAAGCAGCCATCTTTCATGTGCACCACTAAAGTGCCTACAATAGCACTGAGGCCATAACATTTTTATGGCCACAGTGCTATAGAACATGCAAACCTTTGTTGGATCATAGGTTCTTAGGTGACTTTTGTTGGAGGACAGCTGGGCCTTGCCCCAAATTATAGTAACTTATGTTTCAAACACTACAGCCAATTAAACTTGTAATAGTTTTAATGTTTGCTTATTATCTTACCAGGGTATGTGGGTGGGATGTGTGTGAGATCACATACAACAAAAACATTGCATTTTTCTGCATCAGTACAGTATCAAAGAATATTAACTTTTTTGTTCTATAAAACCAGACATGAATAACTTTTATCCACCCTATATTTTGGATTATAATATAGATGGATATGAGTTAATTGATTTAAAATACCATTTGTAGAAATACTGAAAATGTTTAATAGTATTAGTTGATATTATTGGAACATACTGCAGTATATTGTTGGCATTTAGGGCATGTTTGCTTTTGAAATTGTAATGAACAGCAGGGCATCTATTCAGGAGATTAAGGAAAGTCTGCATGATGATTGCAGATCAGTTGTTTATAAATAAAGGGCAGATCTACTCATTTTATTGTAAATGATTTATATGGTTTGTTTCAAAGTTAATTTTTTCCATTGTTATTGCTTAACCGGTGTATTCTGACCCATATGCTGTTTTATATATTCTTTGTTTCTTAAGTGATACAAAAGTGAATACAACATGTTGGTTTTTAATCTAATTTATAAACGAACAAGAAATGTAAAATTAATCTGGGTGCATTCTGCCTTGCATTTTTCCTTCAGCTTAGACAGACTGGATCCACAATGCTTGGCTACAGCTTCTTTCAGATCAGTCCCAAGCATTTCTATTGGATTGAGATGTGGTGAATACGAAAGCCATTCCAGAACTTTTATCTTCGTTTTCTTCAATAATTCCAGTTGACTCAGCTGTATGCTTTGGCTTGTTGTCGTGTTGTAAGATAAACTGTCTGCCAATCAGATGTTTATTTATGGATGTTTATTTGACAAAAACATATTACTGTAATGTGTACAATAAAATCTAATATCAATGCAATAAACTTTTAAAATAGTTTCACAGATAACAGATAACCAGAACTTCTGTAAATGCACTGCAGTCTGAAGTTGAACATTATCCATCCATGCCATTCTTTTAAAGGCAATTAAGGTGCATTCCACACGAATGGACAAACCACAACCCTTTTTTAGTTCCATGCAATTTCATGCATTTACAGCTGAGTAAGACAGTGCTTCCTATCTTCTGTTCTAAACTTACTTTTACTCCGCTTCCATTTCTGCCTTCTTGTTCTACTCTCGGTGCTAAATTTGAAGTAGTGTCTTGGTTTCACTTTATGTATACCATTTATGATTTTAAAGACCTCAATCAAGTCCCTTATTTCACTTCTTTTTTCTAGGTTGAAGAGACTTCATTATTTTAATCTGTTGCCATAGCTCATGTCATTAAGTCCTGGGATCAGCCTAGTTGCCCTTCTCTGTACCTTATCGAGTGCAATGATGTATTTTTTTGTAGGGAGGTGACCAAAACTGCACACAGTATTCTAGGTGGGGTCTAACTAGGGCATTGTATAATCTGCGCATAACCTCTCTAGACTTGTGTTCCACGCTTTTTGCAATATAGCCTAACATTCTATTGGCCTTTTTAATTGCCTCACCACATTGGCAAGATACTTTCAATGACTCCACTATAACCCCAAGATTATGCAATACTTAACATTTCTTAACATTAAGAGCTATACGTTACTCTGTTTAATCCAGTTAAAACACTGCCTTCTAAGATAGGGTTTTGTTACAATACTTTATCAAGCTTACCTCAAGTTGGCGACACCAGTGTTCTTTAAAACAAACATGAACAAATAAAAAGATGTATTTATTTATTTATAAATCAAAGAATGTCAAAAAACAAAGTGATGAGATACATGAATAAAAAAACAGCTTATTAAAAGTTCATTAATAAAATACAGCAGTGTGTTCCAGAAAGAAACCAGTTGTTATACACTTTCCTTTGGAATGCAAGCAACCAATCACTCTATTACCATTGAAAAAAGTTTTCATTCACATCAGCAATCTGGTCATAAAGCTCTCAAAGCTGCAGCTGAATGAGTGCATCTATGCAATGCAAGATCATTAAGCTGCAAAGCATAACAAGATGTGCATACATATTTCTTTCTTCCTTAAGCATTGCATGGGCAATAAAACTAGAAATATATTTGCAAACAATGTATTTAAGCTATACAAGTATCTCTTAAAGAGACTGTACCTATGTAAGTAGAATACTATTTATCTTTGAAACATTAGCTGAACAAAAAAATTATTAAACATCTTCTACAGCAATTCATTCTAATTTATAATTTTAAAAAAAACAAAATTCGTGTATATACAACATTAATAGTTAAAAATAAAATAGGTTTTCATTTTCATCAATAACACAATACACATATTTGTGTTGACTTACCATCCTTACACCAATAGAACTGGAATTCATTTTCATATCAGGAACATCACTTGTTACGTGGGAGTTTTGAACTTGTTGGTAAATTGTAATCTTGTGAGACATTGTATCGGATCAAGTAAAACCGATACTGAGGGAACAGCAATGCCTGATATGAGGCTGTTTTGCTTTTTTGGCAGTCGTTTAAAAAATCTTTGATGACAAGTAAGTGTGGCAGGGTGAAAGCCCTGCCGGTGCACAGGTGTGTGTTTGTGTGGGGAATATTGGGTTGGCAGGGAGGGGTTTCAATTTCTTTAAGGTGTTAGAGAATTAGTACAATTAATGTTGGTGATGGAGGTGGATGTCTGTGTTTCATGTTCCATGCTGTGCTGTCTGTTTGTTACATTCATGAGTTTTTGTAAAACCTTTTTTTTTGTCAAGTGTGTTTTTGTAAGTGTTTTGACCGTGTTATTTTTGTTTATTTGTGAAATTAAAGAGCGCATTAGTGCATTTAACTTGCAGCTTTCTGTGTCTGAGTCTCTGTCTGTGTCAATACCATCTGGGGTGAGACGCTACCCCGCCACAGTAAGTATAAACTTTTTACATGTAATTATGAAACACTTAAAAAAAAAAATCTTGAGTACAATATAATCTATTATATACTTATTTGTAAGCATTGGTAATAATTTGGGATTTTAAAGTAAAATGCTAAAACAAAGATTCAAATTGAACACGCTAGTCAGGGAAACATGACAGTAAAGGAAAATGCTAATTCCCATGTAGCTTTCTGATGCACACTGTGCATGAAAGAGGTGTATAATAATGTTAAAGCATCCCACTACCAATACAAATTTACAAAAAAACAAAAAAACAATAACGTTAATAGCAATAAGGCACACCAAAAAAAATAACCACACCTTTTGCATGCATTGTGTATGCTGGACAGTTAAGAGGTATAATGAAGCTTCTAAGTATTACCAGGCTTGTCTGTAATGACAAGTATAAAAACAATAGGAACACATGTTTTGAATGGGTGGGTCATTATGAGAGATTAGTGCTAGATCAAATACCAGAACCCAACAATCAGTAAGTTTACATGAGATCAAGTTTTCAGAAAACTAACGTAAAAACACTTTTCTGTGCTTACATGACTTGGAATAGATAATCCAATTACACTTCTGATAAATTCAACTGTGTACATGGATTACATTTTTGGAAAATGTAGAGAATTTGCGCATACGCAGTAGCGAATAGGATGGAAACAGACAGCTCGGTTCAGTCTGCAGTAAGGCCCTGTCCACACTACATAACCTAAGAGAACCTTACTCAGAAACGTTTTAATTAGTCCAGCTCAAAGCGTCTACACTAAAGTACCGTTTCATGTTTAGTTGGGCTTAATGCGTACAAACACTATTAAAATAGTTACAGTTCCTAGCAGCGCAATGAACTGTGATATTAATGTGCCTTGATTTCTGCATCTGATCACTTGGATCCATGATCCACCGTTTTACAACAAGCCTCAGTAGTTGTATACAGTACAGCAGTACTGACTGTCATTCTCAGCTCCTTCAGACGCCTGTTCCAAGTTCCGTATTTGTAATGTACATGCACCAAAACACATCAGAAAGCATTTTGGGATATTGGAGGATACAGCATCCACAGTTCTGACAAACGGCACTACCTGATGCGATCTAATTTAGAACCGGACTCGAGACTACCCCGAGGTGGTCTTGAGTACGGTATTAAACTGACGCTAGCCGTATTACCAATTTTAAGCCGGTTTAAAGGCAACTAATACGGTTTAAAGTCATAGTGTGGGCCTTAGACTGAGGCATAAATTATCAGGTATTTTAGATTTAGTGAAGTTGCAAATTCTTATGCTGTATTCAACAGATTATTGTGCTGTACATTATTAATTAGTCATTTAGCAGACGCTTTTATCCAAAGCGACTAGGGGGTGAACTACGCATCACAACTGCTACTGCAGAGTCACTTACAATAGGACCTCGGTTTTACAGCTCATCCGAAGGACAGAGCACAAGGAGGTTAAGTGACCTGCTCAGGGTCACACACATTGGCTGAGCTGGGATTGAACTGGGAACCTCCTGGTAACAAGCCCCTTGTTTATTTATCGGAAGTGTAATTGGATTATCATGTAAACACAGAAGTGTTTTCAGAAAAACAAATTTTCTGATTGTGTTTTCCGAATACGTTAGTGTTCTGAAAACTTGATCTCATGTTAACGTACTGATTGCTGGGTTCTGGTATTCTCTCTTGTTCTAATACCCCAGCATGTGCAAGCTGCCCACTCCTTGCAACAGCTCATCCATTTCTGCTTATAAGTACAAAAAGTTGTCAGGCTGTTAACCCTGTTACTTAATTTTTAAAATAATTATATAACTGTATCCATAACTAAGCAAATGGATCCGTGTAAACTGATCGTGACTGAAATCAGATATCCATTTATAATTATTTTATTGATTTTTTTGGTTTCTGAGAAACAAATACAACACAAAATTGAAAAGCATCCCTTGGACTACATATTAAATTATCCAAAATCATTAAGCGGTTCCCATTATGTACATCACTAGCCTGCTTTTTATTTACACCCTTACACAAGATGCTATTCTATAACTTGCCAAGCAAAACTGATAAATAGTTACCATACTTTCCTTTTTCCTCATCTTGTTCAAAAAAATAAGTAGTTGGGCTGTATTTGTATTTATAAAAAGTTAATTAAGACATCTGTGGATGATGAAATAGGAATATAACAAAACAAAACTTGTTCTCCCAACTCCCACTCAGGTACTAAGTCTCGTCCCTGTGTGTCCAAGAAGTGTAATCATTATTGCCACTGTGTTTTGTTTTTCTTTGCTTTTTTTTTGCTAGAAATATGGATATAGTTGCTTTAATAATCATGTTCACGGAAATTATGTCAAAGTTTGCACATGTGCAGTACACTATCAGAAGACGGCTTCTGAAAAGTGTGTTTACATGACAGAAATTATTGTAGTTTTCAGAATACTACTGGAATTTTCTAGGTGGTGTTTTCGTAAAAATCACTTTTGGAATTTTCCAATACGTTTTCAGAAAAGGTGTGTTTACATGACTTGATATCAGAATTACTTTTCAGAAAACGATATATTCCAAAAAAATTCAGAATTCTTATGTTCATGTAAACACACTGAATTACTCCACTCTGGGTAAAATAGCCCACATTTTGCAAACACTGAATAATTTCGCAAGAGTCTGATTGCAAGATGTTCTCTTAAAGCCCAAATAATTAGTGTTCATCACGTCTTCATTTCTTTCTGCAAACTTGTGCCAATGTTCTGAATTTTGGTCCCAATGTATTTACAAATTCTAATCCACTGTCATCATTTAGTTCACTGCAGCACCCCACAGATCCAGCAAGTGAGCCTTTGCCTTCAAAGCCATAGACATGACTAATGTCCTGAGCAAATCTGTCATCGTGTTCTGTTACAAAGCCATTCAATTTCTGTAAAGTTAACAAAAAACATTTGAGTTTCTTTTTTTTCAATTACATTTCTTTAAAAGTCTAAATAAAAATAATTTCAAAATGAAAAATCTCTATACAAGGTTAATAAACGTATTATACAAATCACTTCTGAGAGAGTATAAAAAGTCCATAACGGTTTAAAGATTCGATGCATGTAGAATGTAAAATTCTTATCAGTCAACTGACTATTTAGATAAATTTCATACTTCATTTCTCAGGCTTTGCATCCTGGTGACTTTTTAGCGTATTTAGGAGCACAGGGTGCTTTGTTTAGATTTAGGTTATTAATTATTTTCTACAGCAGATGATTTTTGCAGCCCTTACCTGATCAATCACCAAGCCATTTGTTCTCCAAATGCTGGTACTGTTTTGGTCTGCATAATGTTGAACTCCACCTCCAAACTGTTGTCCATAGTTATTTTGCATAGTGCTGTTGGTGGCAGATAGGAATGAGCTAGGACCATTCCACATACCACCATCCAGGGTTTCACCACCATAGCCATTACTAGTTTTCTGGAAGTCAGAGAGCCTAATATCTTGCAAACCACCTCCAGGCGGCTGTTGAAATTGTGACTCTTGTTCAAGGGTGGCATGTTGTGCAGGAGCCCTGAAATTTGAAGCCTGTTAATATAAAAATAAAGACTTTCAGACTTTAAAATATATAGCAATTTAATATAGAAAAATACTCAATCTGATTAAGGCCCGGACCAAATCAAAACTTTGACAACCCGCTAATCGCACTTAACAAAACTGTATTTAATAGAGTTTTCTTTTTTTGTAAGTAACTTATTTGTTCTACTCACAAAAAGAAAACGGTATTAAATACAGTTTTGTTAAGTGCGATTAGCGGGTTGTCAAAGTTTTGATTTGGTCCCAGCCTAAGTGAGAAAGCAGGTCCAAGTCATTCGATTGTTTTCTGTCGTGTCTGGTCCTAATAAAGATAGGCTTCGTGGTATTTAAACAAGTGAAGACAATGTCCTTTCACAAGGAAGGCCAGATGATCTTTAAAATAACCTCCGGACCAAAAAACTGCATTTATCAAATAAGTAGTAATACACTTCCTTAAATGTACAATGTGTTTTTATTTCATGTTTTTATTAATCATAAACTTTGAACAGGCGTACAAAATACATTACTACAGTTGATGGTGTATCAATGTTAAACTTACCATTACTTCTTCACCTGGTCCCTCTGTATTAGACTTGATAAGCACTGCCTCAGCTCCATTATCAACGTCTACTGTTTCTTTCTTCTTCCCACAGAAACAGGTTAGCAAAATACCTGATTAGGTAAAATGTATTTAGTCTAAGGAAAACATCCCTTTATTTTAGTTACAAAGCACACATTTATTGTCCCTGTTTAATATGCCATTAAAATATCTCCATTAAATCATAAAATAAATCAATAACATTTTACTGTACATGATATATTTCAAGCTGTTCAGATAAATAGATAGATCACAATAGAATTCTGACAGGTTCGAATGGATTATAAACTGATTTACAGCTGCTATTACATTATTATTATTTTACAAAAACCAGACTTTACACTTTTATTGTTTTCTGCGGAAATCAACCATTCTGTTATTTCTCAATAATACAAAAGATTAATTAATGATGTTCTAAAACCACTGCTTAGGATGAAGTGCTCACATGGATGCTTGAGCCCTGCTCTTAAAGTGAACTCTTTCAGTGGACTACAATATAATAGTGTAAGAGATAATGTTGTGGCAAATATATATATATACTGTATATGTATATATATATATATATATATATATAATATTATACACACACACACACACATAACACACAGTCAACTCCACTTATTTGCATATTTCGCTTAATTGCATGAAGCTGCGCAGTCCCGTACATTGCATTTTAATTTGGCTACTTGCATAATGCATAATGCAGCAGGTTGTACTCGACCGGACGACTCATTCAGGATGATGCAGCCCGAGTGTCATTCTAGTTGCTACGAGGTACAGCCAATTACAAAGCAGCAAATGTCACAGATTGACACTGCACACCCACGTGTGCTGTCACTGGTCTGTTGCTATTCGCGTCTTTGCTTCAGCTCCACTGGCTTTGAGCGTTTGAGTGTTTGAAAATAAAATAAAAGAACGTTCGATTGTTTCAGAAACAGCAGTGATGTAGCAAGTACAGCCATGGCATGACAGCGGGAAAAGCTGTCAAGAAAGACACAGAAAATGGCACAGTGAATCTGTAAAACTCGCCAGCCTCAGCACTCTATGAGCCTTCATGGATGCAAATGGTTGTATGTCTTATGGCAGTTTGTACAGTTTATCGGCCAGATACTGTGCAGACTTCCATCAAATATGCTTTTGCTACAGTATAGTCACAAGATCTATAGTAAGGTACTATACACACCTGCTTTATTATAGTACAGTTAAACTTTTATGTTTAACTGTACTATAACTAAGTTTACACCAGCTGTTATATATATATTATTTTACTTTTCATGACTTTTCATGAGTGTATAATGTATTTCAAGTTGGTTTATTTTTCTGAACTTGTTCAGTATTTTAAGTTACTTTTAATAAAATATAAGGGAAGAATAAAGTTATTAATCTGATTAAACGAGTCATATATACATGTACATGTACATATAGACCTATTGTCATTGTATCCCATTGTATTCCCTCACTACGGTTATGTGCGTGACCTCACACCAGTCCTGAGACCATGCAATAAAGCAAACAACGGGTTTCGACAACGTGTCTTCGTCAGGTTCGCATTCTCTTCATTTTTGTTTGCTTGTTTTTAATGAAATAAACTTATAAGAACTTCACTTGAAAACTGGAAAAAGCAATTGTGAGTGCACATATACTTTTTTTCTTTTCTATATACCATAGCCTTATGGTCGGCAAATCCAATATAATCAGATAATATTCTGCATTATAATTATTACTTCTAATGACTTGAGTAACATAAGCCAGTACATATTTGTTAAATTTATCACATCGCGTCATGTTCAAAATCACTATCTATTACCGATTAAAATACAATTAGTTTGTAGCTACAACGTTGCAAATGCAGACATGCCAGCTGAAAGTTATGACAGATTCACATACAAAAGAAAATTGCTCTCAGGGAGATGCGATGCTAGGTTGTTTAATGTAGATTGTTCAACACTTTTGCATTTTGTGTTTCTTAGTTACTGCATGTCGTAAAACAACATTTAAAATATAAAGTATTATACTTACAGAGCAGCAATAATAATGATGCTATCCCTAACAACAATGCCAGGATCCCCCATACTCCAAGTGCAGCTGAGAATGGACTTGTGACACACTGCCCATTGCTGCATTTGCAGATTCTGATTGTTATGCTTTGTTGTTCACTTTTCCCTTGTTGATCACCAATAATCACAGGGACATTGTAAGTACCAGAAGGTAGTTCCCTTGCTTGTTCAAGGCGCATGGAAGTGGCTAAAAGAAAACATTAATTCATGAATAAATATTGGAAGAGGTACATATTGTATGACATTCTTGTTAAATCAGACCAAAAGACAATTGCTGAATAAAGGCAAGAGTAAATGTGGTACTAATAAAATATCTATAATTATACAGTATAACCAAAATATCAAAAATCCTATGTCATCTTTACTTAACATGTTGTGTGCCCATCAAATGTGCACTTCTAAATCTATGTACCATTGTTAATTCCACTATGGTTTACTACACTGTGCCATGCTTTTAAACTTTATTAAGGGATGTCATTAAAGCTTTAATAATGTAGCATCTGGCACCCATTCCATAGGCTTTTAAAGGTTTTGATGTGCAATAAAATAATATTTCCATACCTTCTTCATTTGTTATCTTCCAATTTTGATCATGGTCCTTTGGGAAGCCAAATATAAAAGGAGATGAAAAAGGCGTATCATCTTTATCCTCTGCTTCAACCTTTACAGATCCTAACTGTCCGTAATGCTCACAAATCGTCAAGTCTTTATTGGTGATGACAGGGCTGTTATCATTTTCATCTTCTAAATATATCACTACTGTCCCAGTACCTGTTTTTGAACCTAAAGCGAATAAGAACAAAAGTTAAGTAGCTTTGTCTTAAGGGTGTAGTAACTGTAGTTTTAAAATTGTAGAAGTCCACACCAGTTCCCATAATATAGAATACAATGGCTCTGATAATATTGTGCTATAAAAAAAGAAAATATTATATATATACACATATACACACACACACCCAGTATATGGAATAGCTTCAACAATTGTCCACAATAAGTTAAGCTACAATAGACATACTCTCATATCATATATGGAATATATGGAAGTTTAGAACTGATTATTTGAATCATGGATTTGAAAATATTACAAGGCTATCAAGTGGTTTACTTACTCTGGTCGACAGCTTTGACTGTGACATTGTATATGCCGTTTGTCACAAATAATGACTCTCTATCCATGTTGCCAACTACTCGGAGTTTGCCAGTGGTTTCTTCGACTTCTAGCCACGATGCAGGGTCTGAGGTTTTATAATATCTGTTAAACCAGAAACACCAAAAATTAAATTGTTTTACCTTAAACTTAGAACAGCAAAAAACAAACAAGAAAAAATCACTGTGGTGAAAGCATAACTAAAAAAGCAAGGCTTACTTTCACTCCTAGAACAAAGATATTAAAAACCCCATGCAAACTGTATTTATTAATTTAAATAATACAGAAACTTTGGCTGTGCAGTATGTTTTTCTGTTTTTTATAATCAGCAGGTATAATGATAAGGTATATTTTGTGCTTCTGTTTTTCTGTGTTTATTAATTACATTTGTCTGTGTTTATTTTTAGATATTTGAGTTTTATGTTGATACCCTGATTTTTAAAAAAAATTTTTTTAGGGCTTTTGCTTTTTAAATACTGTATGAGATTATGCTTTTTGGTTACTTCCCAAAATTCTTGCCTGTATTTTCTTGGCACAATATGTATTATAACTTGAGTATTTGAACACTAGTACCTTGTTTCTTTGCTGTCTTCCACAACAAAATTATTATGGTCACAGGCATATTCTTCTGGAGTTTTTGTGTGTGTAGGCATTTTTAACAATTTCATCCACAATTTCTAATTCTGTTTTAAATGTGATTAGCATGTACAATCCTCCTTATCTAACTGTAATCTAGTTTTAAATCTCACAAGTACAATCCTCTGTCTGTGGAGTCTCCAATAGTATAAGTACTGTATCAAATGTTGTTTTAAATTTGTATTCATAACCCATAGAAGAAATATATGAATGACATAAAATATAAATATACTTTAACAAAAAATGTAGATAGATTGCGTGCATTAAAAAAAAAAAAGTGTTTCCTTACAGTATACCATCACTGCTTTTAGTATCTGGGTCCAATGCACTGTAGGTCCCAATAATAGTTCCGTTTGGCTCGTTTTCTTTAACGCGAAGAAACAAATTTGCTTGTTCGAATTCTGGGCCCTCGTCCACATTTGTCACTTTCACATCCACTGGAACGGTGGCCCAAATTTTATTACTGCCTACCAGTCCTGCTTCATTCTCAGCTGCCACCTCCAGCTTTACAACTGCATTTTCCTCATAGTCCAAAGGCTGTAAAACAAGTTTAAAATATAAACAATTGTCATATAATATTATCTTTAAAGAATTGTCAAAGACATGGACAGATGTACACTGATGTGCAAAAGTCTTAAACATGTTGCATTTTTCTACTCTGTTGCATTATGAGCATCAACAATTTACTCAAAGCCTCCACTAGTGTTTTCTACTATTATAACAACCTTGACTTGCATAAAGAGGGAAAAACATTGAGTGAAATAGCTCGCATCACTCGATTTTCAAGATGTGGTATCCGAAGCACAATCAACAAGTACAAATCAACTCAAATCAACAGAACAATGGTCAAAGGTGCTTTGGACTGTTGATGGATAGACAACGACACCTGTGCCTTCTGCCAGTTCTGTTGTCAATTCAACACTTGTCTTCTTTCTATTCCTTAAAGATAATATCTTCCAGTATTGCACATCCTTGTTAGACAGTTTTTTGGGTCTTCCAGTCCTGGGTTTGTCAATTACAGATGATGTTTCTCTGTACTTGTTGATTACGCTTCGGATACCACACCTTGAAAATCAATGTTTCTCCTTCTTTATGCAAGTCAAGGTTGTTACAATAGTAGAAAACATTAGTGGAAGCTTTGAGTAAATTGTTGATGCTCATAATGCATCAGAGTAGAAAAATAGGTTTATATATAGGTTTTTACACCAAAACCAGATTTACACTTTTTTTTTTTTTAAGAAAACTTTTTTACTTTTAATAAAAAAAAAAATCCTATACTTATTTTAAAGTCAGCAAATGTAAAATATTTCATAACTGTTAGCATGTGTGTTGTAGTGTATTACAATATCGTGTAACTTAAAATGCAGATCTTATGTGTACATGTTTCTGAGTCAATATCAAAGCATAATAGAACAGCAGGGAGTTTCAAAAGACACCATGAACAACTAGACCAATGTAAGAAATGTATCCTACAAAAGTGCAGTTATATGTTACAGATCAGCTTCAAGTACCAGTTAATGAAGAGTAATACTGTATGGAGAAACTTGAATCATATAACTGCACAGTAAGGGGTTTGAAATCAACATTTTAAAAAAATAGGTAGAATTTTTTTTATGGAAATTATACAAAGCAGTCAATGGGAACCCTTTGTTCAGAATGTTTTATGCATTGAATAGATTGATCCTCTGAACTGTCCATCTCAGTACTTTATGGAATTTTAATAATTTACATGTGTAGAAAGTTCTAATGAATTGTTTTCTAATGCACCTGACATTTCTAAATATATTTAAATAAATGATTCTGCTTACCTTAATAACATACAGAAGTCCTTCATTTGTGACAGGGTCTGTTTCAATTCTAAAATTTCCATTTTCATTACCCTTGTTTATAACAAACTTAGCTTTCCAATTCGATGTATTAACTAAATCCTTGTCATCCACTGGAATTCGTAAAATAAGAACATCTTTCTTATTTTCTTCAACTACCGCTTCATACTGTAAAGGAATAAGTACAGTATGTTAGTAACAGTTATTCTCCTCCACACCAGTAAATAGATCATTTGAAACATAAGTATCATGAAAAAGTAGATAATTATGGCCCATATCCACCACATAAGTGCTTGGAAAAAATGTACGTGCTAGGTAAAAATGTAAGTGTGACATTTACAAATTGTGCATAAATATAAAGTGCAGTACTGTAGGTACACAGATAGGTAACCTCGTCTGTCTACAGATTCTCATACGTTAAATTCCAGTTTCTTTCCAATTGGATAAGTGGTTCTCCGTATATACATCATGTGTAAGAAATCAGCCAATCAGAGTTTGTAAAATGTCATCTTGCGCACACGTCACCATGTGCACCGATTACACTTAGGAAGTTTTTGAATCCCTCACATTTTACACCAAAACCAAGCAAAGGGGATCCTTCCAACAGTCCCCTAGGCATGGTGGCATGTTACTTTGACTACTGCTTAACACTATCTCTTTACTCAGGTTGGTTTCAACTTACTTTGTTGGCTTTGAATGTTGGTGGATTGTCATTTATGTCTCTTAATTGAATCGTAACAGTTCCTGTACTTGACAGTCCATAAGATAGACCTTTACAATCCATGGCTTCTACTTCAATTTCATAGGTGTCTTTTGTCTGAAAAAAACAAATAAAATCAAACAACTGTAATTGATCAGCTAGATTTAATTCATTGTTTTTTTGTTTTTTTTTGTAAACACTACCATAAGCAAGTACATTGCGCTTAGATGCTTCATAATAAAGTAGTATAGGACTTTTTCATGGGTATAAGTGTAAACTTATTTTAATCATACAAAAATACTGAAATTGGACGTGTAATTGAATAATTACTCTACCATATAAAATAATTTTGTACAAAAATGTAAAAATAATAATAAATAAATGAATGTATAGCTTTTGGATCACAATGAACTCACCTCTCTATCTAATGCAGTAGATATTGTATACACAACTCCTGTTTCTGGCTGAATCCTGAACAGGTCAGTGTTGGAAACAATTCTGTAATTCACTTGACTAAAAAGTGTATTAGGCGCATCTCGGTCTGTGGCATTTACTTGTCCTACAATAGCATCTGCATTTGAAAACAAAAAAAGTTTTAAAAAACCTTATAATCCCCATCATTTAAATATAGATTATAATAGAAACTAATAGCTGTTGAGTTAAAGGTTAACCTTTAGTATTGAGTGGGGAAATGTTGTTGCATTAATGCACAATCACCCTGTGATGTTTCTTAAGTGTCTTTTTCACTGCTTTAAAATTTCAAAAGGAGTTACAGTACATGATAAACATCATGTTACAGTACTTCACAATGTTACACATAACTAGCTCGATGAGGAACAAAAATATTTACAAATACCTAAATATTTTGAAATGTACATTGTAAAATGTACTTTTTACTATTGGAATATTGTTGTAATTATTAAGATGCAAAATACTTAATACAGATTTAAAAAAAAACATGTATTTAGATACTTGTTAATATTACATTTTATTTAGTGTCATGCATAGATCAGTAAATAAATATTAGCACAGGTTTATTAGTATTATTTGATTTCTCTTTTCAGAAAAATATATTGAAATAATTCTCACCAATTTTAGAATGTTCAGGTACAGAGATAACAACAACCTTAGCAAACTCAGGGCGGTTATCATTTTCATCTTCCACTGCAACAGTTACATCAAGATCCCGATCTCTCTTAACGCCATCTATTGACACTGCCTCTGCAAAGAACTAAAGAAAAAAAAGTGAATTGCTGTTTTTATTACTGAAAGCCTTCTATTGATGGGAAATGCTCTGCCTTTGAACGCCGTTAAAACAAAGCACAATGTTTACCACAACTTTCATCAATTTTAAATGTATTTTAAAAAGTCGCTGGTGACGACGTATTGACTAGAGAGCTAATCCAGACACAAAGTATCACTTTCTTTAACGGATTACACCCATCTAGCCACTAGATGTCTCTGTTGCTCCATGTTTAAAAAATAATAATAATAATGTATAAAAAAAAAAAAAAAACTTGGGTTTTAACATTTTATTTTTATAGAAGTAGATTTTTTTAATTAATTGAATTCTACATTAATAAAGTTACTAACTAAACTCTCGAAGGTTCAACTGTTCTTGCTTTATAGGTGGTGTGCTGTTAAGGTACTTGCTGTTTTTTGTATTGCTGTAATTTCAATAATATGAGAAGCCACCGGTTTTAAAGTTTTATGAAAAGTTGATGTCCAGGTAATTTTTGCATCTAATTGTATTTATTATGTAGAATAGTTTGTATACCCTTTGTTGTATAAAGATTATCCATGGTACTGTATTTGGTAATAGATTCTACTACACTTGTGAGGATGGCCTGACAATGTAGTGCGATTTATTTTGCACTATTTTGTATTCATTTTTATTTGTTGCTGTTGTTTTGTGCGCTCTCTGAAATTCAGACGTGCTTTATTGGCATGACAACATTAATAAATGAAAACGAATAATTAACTAAAGAGGTAGTTGTAAAACTGAACGCTGGTAAATAAACAAACTACCCCCTCTCCTGTCAGTGCCCATGTGCAGAGTGCTCACTGTGTGTCCCTCAGGCTGTGACAGGCACCGACAGACTGGGGAACCAGTGGTGCTGTGTCCCTCCCCAATAGGACTGCCACACTTACTTTGTACTCTGGAATTTCTTCACGGTCCACAGCCCTGTGCACTCTCAGCATTCCAGTTTCAGGCACAACAGAGAACAAACCTGCAGGTGACAGCTCCACTCCCTGACCATAGATTTTATAAAGGACATTAAAATTCTGTGAACTGTCAGACTGGATCTGTAAAAAAAAAAGAAAACAGAAACATTATTAAAGTATAGATCCCTAAATATGAAGAAGGACCAAAAGGTAATAAAAAGTCTTCAAATAACAGTAAGGACCACATTTACAAAGCACGTAACACTATCCTAAATGAACACCAGTTTCATTCTTTGTTTAAATGTATAGTGTGACACTTCCAGTTTTTTTAATGTATTTATTGATTTTAACTACTTTATTTACAATTCATAAAAATGTCTTCCAGCTTGTTGAAAATGAAGACTCATTTTATTCACAGACAACCAGGCCAATACAGTCAAATATAAACAAGTCTTCATATGCAGATTACAGTACCTGTTGAACATCTTTTGGAAATGGTCCCAAATCATTCTCTCTAATAGAAAAAGGTAGTGGTCTCCATCGTCTTTTGGAGCGTTTCAGGGTTACCTCTCTCTTTACCTTAAGAAAAAAAGAGCCATTGAGAAGAAGAAAACTGACTAAATTATATATAAAAGTAGAAATGGGAGCTTCTGTGGACAAGAAACAAAGCATCTGCAATGGCATAATTTATAGTGCATGTCATATGGGATCGAATGGTCTGTAAACATGAAGTTAAATGGAAATGTGAAAAAGATCTGCATCATTGACATGTCCAGAGGACAGTGAAAAGGTTAAATTTCTACTGAACACTACCTGTAAAGGAACTTTATTGAGACCACTGTAAAATACAGGTTGTAAAGACCCTGTATGCACTGAAAGGGTTAAAGTTCACTGGACACCACCAGTAATTAAACTTTATTGAAAGAATCACAGACTACAGCTGTGCACCAAGTATAAAAACCCTATGTCATAGCAAATGGTTTATCATTATACCAGAGGCAGAAGTGAAATGTTTTTTTTTTTTTTTTTTTTACTAGACCACACTGGTAATGCAACTTAAGTAATCAAAGACTACACATATCTTTCAAACATTAAGACAATAACTCAAAGTGTATGTCAATATGCAGCTGTAACTTCAAAAGCCACATGACCTCAATATTGTAGCTGTTTTAGGTCAGAGAACAATGTCATGGTTGCCAATACAATTATAACTGAAAATACAAAGTAACTATGTTATATGGTTTGAGTTTTTGACATTGTTGACTTCTAATTTTCAGTGTAGTGGTAACTCTATGGCAAAATCTTTTGTGTATTTATACTGAATAAATTTGGGGCATTTTGGTTTTATATTCATCTCCAGGCCTTGCTTAAAGCTAAAACTACAGCTTTTAATAGTACATGTAATTACTAATGTGCAGGAGCTACTATATAGAAAAAACTCACTCCTTCCTACTGAAACTATAAAAAACACAGCTGATGTATTCACTTTAAAACTTTAGCCTCAGATATAAAAATTACAATGAAGTCCATTAACCTACCATATTGTGTTCAACTGACAGTGTGACATCTATTTTCCACTTTTGGTGCGATTGTTGGTCTTGAAGCCATATTACAAAAGCCCTTTCTCCAGAATGTATCGTAGTTGAATGTATTGCGTAGAGGAGGCCATCTTGCTGAATGGCAAAGTCTGGATCACTGGTAGTAAGCTCCAAGTGCGTGTTGTTTAAGCAATGTTGCAAATTAACTTTATTCAAAATACAAAAAGGTGGACAAAACAATATTATGTTATGAAAGTACCCTTTAGAAGGTTATTATTATTATTGTCATAACACTATATATATATATATATATATATATATATATATATATATATATATATATATTATACACACATTAAAACAGCTGGCGAAGGGCTTTTGTTCGAGACATCCTGAATAATAAAAAAAAAGAGTAAGTAGCAGGGTTCGGAAAAATATAGTGTTACACGTCCCCAGGTGTTGCTACAACTGTTTAAATAATGTACCTGTAAATTTTACGGTAAAAGTCGGAATACTGGCAGATCTTAAGATTTAATAATAAATGTCGACATTTATCAAGCAAAGCAGTACACGTCGGAAATAAACATAACGCTTTACTTCAGACAATTACTGGTGTATGTGATATATATATATATATATATGCCTATATATATATATATGCCTATATATATATATATATATATATATATATATATATATATGCCTATATATATATATATATATATATATATATATATATATATATATATATATATATATATATATATCAAGAATAACCAAGTGCCTTTGACTAATGACTGAATGTCGTTCCGAAATAAACATGATAACACTATGACAAGCCATATATTTCTTCATAATTCTGGTAAATCATAAGATTGACCCATTTAAAATCAGAATTGTCAATTGTCAAAAGGAGGTACATTTACTGTTAATTACAAATAATTTGTTAGCAAACTGGAAACTAGGGATGGAAATTTAGAATAGATTCCTATTCAAATACACAAAATGTATCAGATGAATCTAACTCAAGTTACTTGGTTTATTCAATAACCTGTGAATAATTCAAAACAAGGAACATACCTGGTTGTACTTTTAATGGTCAGTGCAAATGTTGACGTTACGCCATCCATTCACAAAAAGTCAAAAGTAGATGTTTTACATTAAACTACAGCCCATCATTAAAAAATAACTCCTTTCCAAGTATCTTGCTTTTTCTTATTAGCCATTGCATTGTTCTGCTTAACAGCTAGTATGTCTTTATATTAATCATAAAGTTAAATTAGCTTTCTAATGTTAATTGCACTCAAGTTTGGCTTCCTTCTTCTACACATGCTATATATATTCATTTATTTGAGTTTACAAATGTCAAGTTCGCCGGTGCCATGATCCCGGAAGCTGTTTCACGAATGCCTAGCAACAGCGCAGAAGCTGCTGTGTGCAGTCATTACAGGGGAACTGAAGTCTAGATTTGTTACCATTAGCTGAAAATGAGGCAACAAAACTGGAAACAATTTGAAACAGAATATGTTTACTGTAGAGTATTGCTGTTACAAGCATTGCATGATTAATTAGGGTCCTTGCATTTAATATGCAAATCTCATTCACATGTACAGGCATTTCGAACGCCAGGTGTAGAATATTAACGTTGGATGTAGCTAAGCCAGGCTAAATTGTTGGTTGGTGCAACAGGCATAACAACGTCTGACTTAGGGTTTAAAACTGATTTAACACTTGTCACAAATTTGCTTAGTAATAGTAGCTAATATACATGTCTTTATTGTGTACTCTAATAAGTAACATGCTGTTCGAATAGTTTTTTTTTTTTTTCTTCCCCCTTGTAATTGTGTATTCAACTACACTGATCCCTACTGGAAACAGACAACCAATTTCTCTTAAAACAATTCAAGATGAATAAGACAAAATGAGAGGTCACCGCAAAGTTGCACAAGAAAAAATAAAATAAAATGTACCTAATGACCTAATGTATTGCATATGAAATATTTGCATACTATTTTCTTAATTACATTAAAAACAATGTAACAGACCAAGAACAGCATAAAGTACCAGATTTGAACGGTCTTTTCCCTGCTTTTTTAGCCAAAGTTGTTTAGGCTAGCAAGCACAGTGCAGTGCCTACCACTTTTTAACGTGTACCTGAAAATAACACCAGTAAATGTCAGAAAAGCAATATATTTCTTCATAATCCCAGACATTTACCATCTTACTTGGTAAATTTTGATGGTTACCGGTAAAACTTAAGACTTACAATTTCTGGCTTTCACCGTAACATATACATTACAACCAAAGTCCAATGACAAATTGGTAATATTTCTGATAAACTGTAGCTTACCTTCTGATATTATGTATCCAGCCTTTAACTCCTTGGGAACTGTTGCCTCCACAGTACTAACACAAGCTTTCACTGATATGGTGGATACCTTAAAAATACAATGATAACATGCTTACTTCCATTTGTATACCACCACTTCCGAGAGGGCTGCAACACAAACTAACAGTTGTTTATTTTCTGGGAAAAAAGTAAATGTTACGGCTTCCTTAACTTACCATACATCCTTTCAAAATAAGTTTGTAAAGTGACAATATTCAGTGTTCTTGCCCAATTGATAATTATGTGGGGTGATATTCTAACTTGCAATCTGAAATCTAAACAGAGCGCAGTGTGTTCACATGCCCTGTGATGAAGACCCAGTTTGTCATTAACAGGTAAAAAATGTTAAATGCCAAATAATTGCACAATTCAGTTTGAGCAGGGTTTTCTTTTGCAATATATATATATAAACGTGATTAAACTGATTAATTTCAGAGCATATCAGTGCCAGGTTTTGCACAGCTTGTTTGTTTGTTTTTGCTTTATTAACTTGGCCAACACGGTAAAGTGATGTAGAAGTGAAAGGTAAAGGAAATGTTTGTAAACGCCCTCCAGACATTTTAATGGAAATTTCTGAATCTAAATTTTGAAATTATATTGTACATTTAGAAAGTTGTTTACGTTTTTGTTATTTAGTTTTTATTGACTCAAACATAACACCAGTACATATTTTAAAGCTCGTGCAGTGCACTGGATTTAGGCGTTACATTGTCGGGTGATTACTGAAGTCTGTTTGGTAGGCTATATAGCGACGCACAATTTGCGAATTAAAAAACGTTACTATTAAATCGATTATCATTCAATTTAATTGTACATGTATGTATTTTTTTTTAGTCTAATAGTAACCAGAAATGTAACAATAGTTACAAAACCTTTTAATATAGTACTTGGTGACACGAATGGCATACCACTAGTACGCTACAGCAACATTACAGTATCTTTTATTTATTTATTGATTGATTTATTTTGTCCTAAAGAAAGGTAATTTAGTGGCAGTCGAAATAATAATATTGATTTTAAAGGAAAAGCGTTTCTTATTTTCTTCAACATAACAAGAGATAAACCTCAAACAACTGTGAAACGTGACTTACTCGATCAATAACAATAATGCAACATGAAGTACCATTATGTCTTTTAAGTTTTAAGCTTCGTTCAAATTTAACTAAAGTTAATCGTTGAATCACATTAATAAAATGTATGTACAAAACCTAAAACCGATATATACACATAGGCATTACAAAAATACTGAAATAAAAAAAGAAACTTCTTACCATAAAAGATAAACCGAGGAGCAAATAACCTGCTCCAACAGCCATATTGTTCTCGCAGCAAAACACAGAAGCTCCTTTTTTCTCTCACCAATAAAACACACTGTACAAAATGCCGTTTAGGTTTTGAACATGTTGAGTGAGGTGGGGTGCCGCCAAAGGAGGAGGTTTCAACCCCAGTAATTAAAAGTGTCGCTTACACCCCTGTAGGATGGAACCGTTCAGTTGCTTGTATTGCTAGTGTATTACCGGTTCAGTCTGTGAAAGGCAGATTACCTGGACAGGTTCAATTTCACATGACGCGTCTGTTCTTTGCTGAGTTCTGCTGTTTATTTGACTCCACCCAGACCATCTCCATAAGTGTAGGCAGTGTGCATTGATCCATTCAAACGTTTACGATATCAGAACACCAATAATAAAAGACAAGGAACTTTTCTGATTTACAATCCTGAAATTGCATTTGTAAAGACAAGTAAAGAACAGATAAATAACATTTTAAATATATGATTAATATATTTATAACCTTACCATATATTTTCAACATATAAAATAAATATATGGCCTACAGATTAAATTATATTTAAAATATATTCCAAATATATTCCAATATATATATATATATTTGCGACAAACTTACCATACATTTAAAATATATTGTTTTTGCCTTGCATTTGTCATACATTTTAAAACAAAAAATATATATTTTGCAACAAATTGGTGGAGTCACCTGTTGGCAATCTGCCGAATTATAGAAAGAGTTGAGTTGCTTTGTTTATTAACCCATAAAGGTGATTTTAAGTGCCTGTTTGTCTACAATATTGTTTGTTTGTTATTAAGTACATACTGTATGTTAAATGTTATATTTCAAATGTATACATAATGCATTTTTCTCAAATGAATTTTATATTTCACAATATGTGTACTTTATATTTTAACAGCATTAATGATATATTTTAAATACATAAAACACATATCATATCTAGAAAAGTGGCCAATTTTGGTGTATTAAAAATGTATAAAATAACTTGATACCATATTTTTATTATATTCTATTTAAATCAAGAATGATGTTGGGAAAATATAAGCATCATATATATATATATATATATATATATATATATATATATATATATATATATATATATATATATATATCCGTATCAGTATATTTACAAAAATCATCCTAAAATGATGATAAGAATTTACAAGAGAAAAGATAGGTACAACTTTAGTTTATATTTGTGAATTTGGGTATGAGGGAATTAGTTGGATATATTTTATGTAACATTTTAAGTTGTATCTCTCTAGCTTTATTTAAAATTTGGAATTTATATGGGAGCATCCAAGGTTTTTTTCACCATTTATACAGTAGAAAAGGTCACTGGGATAATAGTATTTTTCTTTTTAAATGTATTATCTAGGTATGTACTGTTACATTTCTTATCATTAATATGTATTTTATTTACATATATATATATATATATATATATATATATATATATATATATATATATATATATATATATATATATATATATATATATATAAAAATCTGAGTCAATTTGATCTTCAAGATCTTGTAAGTGACTTTTAATTAGATGAGTCATTATTTTATCCGAAACGGCAGAATAGGAATATAGGTTATTTAATTGATGTTTTCGATAAAGGACATATACTTTCATACCAAGTATTTATGCAATATGATTTTCCAGTCCCTACTAAAGAATTTGTGCTCTCCCCCCCTGCCCATCCTGCATTCTCTGCTGTAAGGCAGCTGCTAAGGAAACTATGGTACCCTTCTTGTACTTTATAATAAACACTGTCCATATGACTAATTATTTGCCACTGTCATTATGATATTACAGTAATCCGTCGTTTATCCACCTGTCATATATCCGCCAGTGGCAAAGTGGTTAATAGGGTACAAATGCAGGTGATTAAAGAACAGACAGACAATTGTAATCCAGGTGAAAAGGTTTGTTTTTATTAGTAGCTTTTGTCCAGTGCCTGACGGCGAAACAAACAGGAAATAGTAATGATGGTAAGTAATACAGCGGCTTGTATTACTTACATTTGTAATCCCCCAAGCTGGTCCCGAAATAATAGTCCCGTTCTTGTATCCCCACATTAAACACAAAACACGTACAAAAGTCCAGTTAGTGCATGAATTAGTGACTGTAGTGCAATACAGTTTTACAGTGGTATAACTGTATTGCGCTACAATGAATACACTCAACAATAGACAGTACAAACAAACACTCACGATTATTTCACCAACAGTACAGGTACTTCTAGGTCAATGGCACAACCAAAACGAAGGAACAAATAACATTGCTTCGACCCCTATTTATACCGTCACTCATGATCCCTTGGTAAGCGATTGCAGCTGATTTTTTTATGATCTGCAGCTGCCACATCATTTCCCCTCCGGTTCAATGAGTTAGTGTACCGAAGCTCCATCTCTTTTGTATGTGACCGACTTCCTTTTAACCCCCGGAACGAAGTGTCGGGCCAAGTAGTCCAGAGTACTCAGTTCCCATTACTTTGCGCCCTCACAGGTCGAGAGGGAGATTTACCACCAAGAATCATTGTCTTTCTGTCACACCACCCTAACCTTTTATCCGCCGTGATCAAGCACTAATGCAAAATGGATACAGGAAACATAAAGCGAGTTGTGCTTACAATTGAAAGTTGTAAACCTATGCATTTTACTACAGTGTAAATTACCTGACACTAGTGTAAGTGTACACAGCACTGTGGCAGGGCAGAAGCCCTGCGCATGAAGAGGGTTTTTTGTGAAACTGTATATTGTAATCTAATCAGCAGGTAGGTGTGTTCCAGCAGGACGTCAGGTATTAAAATGTTCAATTTATTCACCTCAGGGCTGCTGCAAAACCAAAGCCAACTAGGCTAAAGAAGCTGAATTTCGCCTATGTGTGAGTGAGAACAAGAACCAGGGTTGGACACTGAAGAGTGAGTAAGCAAGTCGAAACAGCCGACAGCCAGGCAAGTATTATTATTATTTGTTTATTTGGCAGACGCCTTTATCCAAGGTGACTTACAGAGACTAGGGTGTGTGAACTATGCATCAGCTGCAGAGTCACTTACAATTACGTCTCACCCGAAAGACAGAGCACAAGGAAGTTAAGTGACTTGCCCAGGGTCACACAATGAGTCAGTGGCTGAGGTGGGATTTGAACCGGAGACCTCCTGGTTACAAGTCCTTTTCTTCAACCACTGGACCACACAGCCTCCTGGAGCTGGAGTTTGTTTATTATTGAACAGAGAAGATTAGTTCAGAGATTGTAGATCCCACAAGTTTTCATACACACTGTTGTATGTACTCTGTGCGCTACCATCGACATGTAAATAAATCCTGTTCACCTGTGGGGCGTATCAACTTCAACCTCCGTCTTGATCTCCTTGGTCAAATACATGCACCCACACAGCAGATGGCTACCCTGTCACAAGCATAAATACCCTGTATCTCTCTAAACAAGGAATTTAGGGGGATCCCTAATTAAAGCTGTATCTCAAAACAATAGTTGTGTGAATATAGTAATTATTATAGCTGTGTATAATGGTATTTAAAATAGGATTCATTTATCTGACTTTTTACATATCCACCCTTACTCTGGTCCCACCACAGTCGGATACACGACAGACTACTGTACAACAATTTGAGCACAAAGCTGGAGAACATATGCACTTATTAATACCAATTTATCACTTTTCTGATATTATCATTTAGGATGTCAGTTGTACCATTATAAGTATAGGAATCAAATTATTTAAACTGTAATGCAATCTATACTTTACCAGGATGTTTTACCTCACATCATATTTTTAAAGATATTAACAATTTATCTATGCCCATTTAAAAAACAAAACCATGTTCAGTATATTAAAGACATTTCTAGCAAATGCTTACACGTATTTTTAATATCAGTGGATGGCTGTGAAATATTTGCCTAAAATATTTAACATGACTGGCTTCGTTTTAACAACATAAATGTCACAATAGATTAATTGAACAGTAAAATAAAGTTGATCTTAACAGCATGCTAAGGGCTCAATAAAGGATACAGACAAATCTGGGCATGCTTCCACTGGTTTATTTCTCCAATCAGAATGCAAGTTGTAAGCACAACTTTATAGTGCTTTTAATTGCTTTTATGCTTTTTCAAACAAAGTTCTCATTGTGTTTCCTGGAACGTTCTTTATAGTGCTTTTAATTGCTTTTATGCTTTTTCAAACAAAGTTCTCATTGTGTTTCCTGGAATGTTCTTTGTCCACAGTCAAAAAACATTGATGTTCCTGTGAAAGGAAAACAAAAATGGTGTGCTGCACAGTTAAAGAGACTCATATCGTTTCACATGTCATACAAACACCTGCCAGGTCTGGTGTTGGCAGTGCCCTTCAAATCAAAGCAAAACAGTCAGATTCTAATGGAATTTTTCATGTGCTCTGTGCAGGAGACAACACATTTTAATGCTATTGCTGAGGATGTAATATTATTATTTATTTATTAGCAGACGCCTTATCCAGGGCAACTTACAATTGTTACAAGATATCACATTATTTTGTACATAGTTACATTATTTTTTACACATTATTTTTGCATACAATAACCCATTTATACAGTTGGGTTTTTACTAGAGCAATCTAGGTAAAGTACCTTCCCCAAGGTACAGCAGTAGTGTCCCCCACCTGGGATTGAACCCACGACCCTCCGGTCAAGAGTCCAGAGCCCTAACCACTACTCCACACTGCTGGCCGAATATTCCTAGGATAATGTGTGTGTGGCTACAGAATTGAAGATTTAGCATTCCTTACTGTATTTTTACAATTTTGCTAACTTAATAAATGTATTTGAATGAATATGTGTTAATTCAGTATTTAGTTAATAATCTGCCACTCTTTACATGCAGTATATCTGGAGGACTACTTTGTGAATAAACAGCACAAGTTATTGAGAATATCACAATCTGGGGATATATGGTATGACGATGCTTGTATTTCTGTTTGTACGTATGTCACACTTTAGGCAGATTTACACATACATGACTAGAGCGAAGCGAGCGACTTGAAAGGACGCTGTGGAGTACTCCCTTCGCAGTAGACACTCACATTGAAATAAATGGGAGGCAATTTTTTTTTCATGTCGCTCGCCTGTGAATCCGCCTGTACAATTTCACTATTGAGAAGAAATTGTTCTCAGTGCAGCTAGTAATTGCAGGTGGTGAAACATACTTCTCAGTATTTATGATGAATTGGACGCATAGCCATCTGTACTGCAGGTGTGGCAATGTTGTGTGTTTTGTCTAGCCTCCTTTTCAAAGTACCTACATGAAAGAAAGCTTTAAAACAAATGTAAGAATAGTATCTAAAGTAACACCAAGCTGATGCTAGATAAACTATTTCTACTTTTTATAAATTATAAATTAAATGGGTTTGTCTTCTCTCTGGAGGAGAAAGTACATGAGTATTAGAATTGTATTCGTGAAGAGTGCCACCAAATCTATTGGAATAAGCCTATATAAAATTAAATGGAGAAAGAAAGATTTTGAAGTCCAGAGACATAGCATATTAACAGCCAATAACAGTCCAACTAGCTCAGCAACGGCTTGTTTCATGGAAAGTACTGTAAACACGTTCTAAATTGTATTCTCACTCAGGCGGTCACGCCCTAGAATGTATACAGTATTGCTTGTGTCATTACTTATCACACCCGCACATTACCTAAATGAAAGGCGTTTTTTTTTTATGAATCACAGTTTATTGAAAAATATACTACTTTAACTCTGTTTCCCATGGAAATGTTGATGATTTCATTATCAGCCTAAATAAAAACACTGTGTCTTGTGTCTGAATTCTATATGTTTTTTTTTTTTTAGTATTAGTATCGCACTGACCTCTGTGCCTGTTCTCAAGCCAAGAGCAAATTTGTTTGATCAGGTGTTTAATTGGAGATTTGTTTTCCCAATCCAGTATTTTTTTATTTTTTTGTTACTGATTTGCTATTGTATTTGCTTATGCTTTTTTTCTTCATCATGTTCCTCAAAAGCTTTTTTTTCAGTTATGCTCTTTGCTTCCTCGAACCAAACAAACCTTACATTGTTTAAAATTTTTAAGGTGACAGTTCTAACGCCATTGGTTACTTTGTACTCTTCTGGTTTTTCCACCAGGCTTAATCAGTCTCACACAAATTTCATGTTTGCAAAGCACAGCTTGCCATTTCAGCTTGGGGGGAGTATTCAAGTAGAAACAGTAGGGATCCAAAATTCAAGGTTGTGACATCAGTTTACACTCTGTGTGCAAAATAGACTATATACTGTAGAAGTTGTGAGAAAATATCAGTTGTTTTAAAATACTTTTATTAAATATAATTTAACAATGCAAGAACAATAATATAGGCTTCTCAATACGAAAAGTTTAAAGTTGTTTTTTTTTTTTCATTTGCTTGATTTCTGCCATGGGCAGTTTTTATTTATCAATTTAAACATAATGTTTATGTGTTTTGTGTTGTCAATGATGTATTAAAATGAAAACTGAAGGAAATGTATTTCTGACTGTAATGTGGGTATATAAAGCACCTGATTGAGTTCAATTCATTTTTTGTTTGGGAGTGGCTTGGGCAGTGCGCCATGAGGAGGGTGATTTGTTAGTAGATATTCTGCAAAGGTGATCTCTTAGATGACATTTTGGGTGTGTCTGATGATGAGATAAGAAGAAGGTTTTGGCTAAATAGACACATTGTTTTAAATCTTTGTCAGGCGCTGCAGGCGGAATTAAAGAGCCAAACCTCATGTATTTATGGAGCGCCCTTGGATGTAGCACAATGTTGTAAGGGTTTGGCAGATGTCCTGGTCTCCTCATTCAATAATTGTTGCAGGTGGAATTGTACCATACACAGCCTCCTCTGCTGGTGTTAAAACGCCATTGGAATAGCAACCACAAGTGCCTTCTCTTTAACTTCCTTTTTTTTAACTTCAACTGAGACAGCATCTATGTGTTCTGTTACCTCTGCCCAAATTTGTTTTCTGTTTTATTGATGTACTTTTTTCTCCAAACAACATCTCTGCATTTGCCACAACCTCTTCTATAAGAATATTACATTCTTGAGTGGAGAATTTTGGCTTTCTTTGCCTTTCTCTGCCTTTCTCTCAGAATGGTTTGATTTCCACAAGCCATACTGCCACAAGATAAACATCCCCGTCAGCTCTGTTGATGCTGTTAAGAACTGGACAAGTTCATTTAAATTCAATTTCCGTTGTTGGAAACTTGCCAGTAATTTTCCATCACCAAGATCATGCCAGTAAAACAGGACCGTAACTTACTTTATCCTGCCTGACCTTACGGTGTATTAACAGGACAATCTTGAAATATAGTCTATTTTCATGCATAACTCCCAATATCTGGGATTACACTAGCTAAAAGAAATGCACTTTCTTGGTCATTTCATTTGGAGAGCCTGCTTTATAGTCAGTAACCAACCAGCAGTATTGTTGCTATTTGAGACCTTTTGTACCCACCAAAATAACTACCTATATGCACATGGACATATACTATTTAACTGGTAATTAACTTTAACTGGACAACAATTATTACTAATTTATGTTAGCAATAGTAGCAATGTGCATGAATAGTCCCAACCTGCTACAGTCAAATCAGAACATGTTTGGTGAAATATTTTTTTTTTTTTTTTGTATGTATATGTAAACCACAAATTGGAATTGTGCAGTGGTTCTGTTGTGGTGGGGAAAACGCCCATGCAGGAAACGTGCACTGTGCTTGGTGGCTCATGTGCAGGTTTATAGAAAGGTACAAACAGTTCATAAGCAGATCACATCATATGCAAAACATAAATAGCACATACTGTACCACTGAAATATATATGTGTGTATATATGTATTGTGTGCTAACATGTCACTGTGATAATGCAACTACATTATAAACTGATTGGAAGCAGACATTAGCCTTTTCATTGTCACATTGTTTTTAATTTCATAACATGTAAATGATGAAGATCTTTTTCATATTTACATAATATGTATGTTTACCATTCAGTCTGATATGACATACCACTTAGATCATGCTACTGAGATTTTTCGTTTTTGTTCACAAAAACTCCCATGTCTAGTTATTCTCTGCATTGGAAATACAACTGACAGAATTCAATAGATCTAGACTTGTATAGAAAACTAAGCGGTGCTTTTCCCTTCCTGTTTTACACATTTTAAAAGAGCTGGTAGCCTGGCAGGCAAAAATGTAACACGTAGATGTTGTTTCTAACACATGAATGACAGCACTGGTAAAAATTAATTCTCAGAAATGCAATACAAAAATTAAACAGTAACCTCATGGTGGGTGCCAACAAACAAACTATTTAATCTCATTGAGCTCTGTTTCCATTTTCTCCTTTTGAACATTGGTATTATTCAACAAACATTTGACTTAGCCCATCAGCAATTTCAGAAAAAGGTTAATGAAGAGATGAAAGGTGCCCCAATGTGATATCACTGTTACTGTGATTTTACAAGCAGGTGATGTCAACCGTTTAGATACTGAGAATGAAGTGCAGTCAGATCTTAATATGGGTTGGTTGATGTCATGAATGGGGTTTGTTTCAGATGTGTTGTGGCATATAAAACACAAAAAAACGTGCTCCTGAACAGTACAATTTATGTTACATGTTGAATGGTAGTGGGACAAAAAGGACTCAGATATACTGCATTTATTTAAAGAAATAAACTATTTCATCTATGTTCAAGTAAAGCACAGTGATTTTAAGTGATATAAGTGATATTATCAGATCACTGTCAAAGTGGAATGATTCAGAAAAACTCTTATGAACTTGTTCTGAAGTGAAACATGATATTAAATGTAAAGAAAGGTTTGAAGAATGTTGCAGATGGTACAAAATGATTCATATATGGTTTCTAGTCACACATTTCTTATCTTGCCAATTAAATGAAGATAAAGTCGAAACTGAATGTACGGAATGGAATGTATTGTATAGAAAAAAAACTCTTGGCATACAACAGCTAAAGCATACTTTACATACTGTACAATGATTCAAGCCTGATTTAAAACTTACCCACCACAGATATTAGTTACTCATTAGAATTTCCCCTGCATCATTGTGGAGAGCCCCTTAATTCTCCCATGAACAATTAACCCGAAACTTTGTGCAGTATAATCATATGTAAAGTCCAAGCACAATTACATTTAAGTTGGTTTTGTAAAAATATGTTATGTCATATGACACCAGTCAACAAAGATGGTCCACAATTTCATCAGTTTGCTGTCCCACATACCATGGATTAAAAGTGTGGTTACTAGAATTAAAATCAATTTTCTAAGCTTTAGTTTGATATCAATTACTCTCCTTTTAATTATACATACTAAATTTGAGTATTAAACTTACAAGAATGGCATATTGTATTTGCTGCTTTTCTTAGAGTCTCTCGCCAAAAGCTGTGTTCCTTTATCTTTTTTTGGAAGAGCAGTTGTCTGCTGTGCTGCCTCTCTTTTACTTTGACTTTTCATTTCAGGTTGATGTGCTAACCGGGTGTTAGAATTCACTTTCTTAGCACCAAATTACGATATAATCAATGGTCATCTTTTTTTTTCTGTTGAAGTTATTTTGGTCCTAAATGTATACTTTATACTTCAGTTTGGAACATGCAGAAATTTCAAAGACAACATGCCAAGAAGTAAAGGTAATGCCACAGTTTCACTCCAATGGTCTGTCTGAAATCAGGCCATGCAACCGACAGCTATGGCCAACAATGTTGCATCACCTAGAATTTTAGGATTGAGACATAATAAAAAATAAAAATAAAAACTATATGAACATAATTTAGATCTTTTATTTAACATCATGTAATCAAATAAACTACAAAATGATATTGCAGAAGTCTAATAGTAGTAAAGTATTTAATGATTAATTAGATTTTGAAACGTCACATTTTTCCATTTTTGTCTCTTTTTTGTTAAGTATATGGAAAACTAGAAAGCGGCATAAAATGCAGTATGTTAACGTAACGTAATTCAGCAGGTCTTGTAGGACTTTATGAAGCAAAAATACTTCATTCTATAGCTGTACTTTATCTTTATCTTCAATAAAATGAATAAACATAATAAAGCTTATGTTCACATTCTACACTTTTGTATCAAGTGCCTCTGAAAAGGCCCTCTATAGATTCAGCATTCATCATCCAAAAAAAAAAAAAAAAGATTTCAGTATAGCATTCTTAAATATTTAATGTAAACACCTACATTTATAAAGTAGTCTGCCTTTTATTTGAATTAATGGAATATATGTAAACATACTGGGCCTATCAATGTCATGACTCAAAGTCACATACTCATACTGTATAAATATAATTGTTCCAGGAACCCAACCAGTATAAACGTGGTCATGAAAATCTATGGTTGTTATGGTGCTCTAGAAGCCAGGAATGCACAGATACCAGTAAGGATGGAGATGACTTGGATATTCTCTGCTGTGTTCTTTGACTGGATCAATAGGTATTGCAGCCTTGGTAGTAATCATACTTATAAAGGAATTGCTGCATTGTTTCATGATTATGTTCACTTTTCAAGGTATTTTTTATTTTCCAGCAGTCTTTGTAAAGTTAGTATTTACACAGTATTAACTATAGTTAAAACTTTTTTGTTTGTTTGTTTCCTCTGGCATTTACAGATATGTTCTTGCTAGGAAGGGACATGGAGGTCAGTGAGCTGATCCTGAAGGAACTTGTTTTTTGCTTCAAGAAAAAAATAGTGCAATGTACACCTTGTGCTCTGTAATACACAGCTAACAAAATGTTCCAACTAAAACCACCCACATTGTTTTGACTGTCTTCTCAAGTCTATTTATCCCAAAGCCACTGACACAAATCAAGCTGTCTACGCATGTAAAACAAAAACAGTAAAACAGTAAAAGGGAGTGGTGACTTTTGTTTAACCTAAAATATACAATGATCATGGGAATATTATTCAATGCATATAGATCCCAGAAATGAAGCTAGCACTGAAAATACCATTGCATATCATATTCTGTTTTATCAAACTTTAACAAACAAAAAACTCCTGTGTAGGATTTATAATATAAAATCCCCACAAAGTGACATGGACTGAGCAGGATATACTCCAACATTTTGCAGTGAAGAGTCACACATGTATCCTGTACTTTGTAAATGTAATTTAATGTATTTTGGGGGTAATCATAGCTGTGAGGCATCAACTTTAGAACAGCAACAATATGCACCTAGCAAGTCTGTTACTGTAAGAACATAAGAACATAAGAAAGTTTACAAACGAGAGGAGGCCATTCGGTCCATCTTGCTCGTTTGGTTTTTAGTAGCTTATTGATCCCAGAATCTCATCAAGCAGCTTCTTGAAGGATCCCAGGGTGTCAGCTTCAACAACATTACTGGGGAGTTAGTTCCATACCCTCACAAGTCTCTGTGTAAAAAAGTGCCTCCTATTTTCTGTTCTGAATGCCCCTTTATCTAATCTCCATTTGTGACCCCTGGTCCTTGTTTTTTTTCAGGCCAAAAAAGTCCCCTGGGTCGACATTGTCAATACCTTTTAGGATTTTGAATGCTTGAATCAGATCACTTTTTTGTAACGAGGTGACCAGAACTGAACACAATATTCTGTAGTTGTCACCTACCCTGAATATAAATAAATATATATGGCTTCATTTTTGTACCAAAGTTACTTCATTTAAAAAAAAATGTTTTTATAGGATTGTCTTTCTCTTCTGGATACTGGAGCAAAAAACATATTTTAGAAAAGCTAATATTAATAGAATAAAAAATGTATCAATGAAAAATAAAATGAATTGATGTATTGATAGGGCCGGACCAAATCAAATTTACCACTTATCGAACGAGAACGCGAAAGCATTCACGGTAATAAAACACAAGAAAAATTCCAAGCGAACTCTCGCGGAACCAAAACAAACTCCTTTTGCCCTTCAAAAAGCAGCTATCGCTTGTTGACTACAAGTGGGTTGAGAAGGGGGAGCGGTTTCCTATCGCCCGACAAAATCTACTCAATTCCAGCCAACTTCGAACTTGTCGAAAGCTATCGCGTATTAAGTAAATAGTAAACATAAATAAATAAATAACACTAAACATCCTGATATTTGCAAAAAAAACAGTACATGCCTCAAGACGCTCCACTGACCTCATATATTGAACACTTGCACACAACATTGAATAATTTAAAATTAATAATTTACAGTATCAAATATTAATATATGTATTATTCCAATTATCATAATATATGTTGCGTTTGTTGTACCCTTAAACGAAACACGCACAAGACTTATTTAGCCTACTTTTTTTTTTTTTTTTTGCACTAGTTCGTGTTAAATACAACGACAGACCAGAACCAGCAAAAAACAATAATAAAAAAAGCCGCCCGCATTATCATTACGGTGAACTACACCACTGCTAACCATAAAATCGCCCATCAGCCGCTACTTTCTGCTGTCTTAAAATCCACAGTAAAAACTGACCTGCTCCCTTGCAATATTTATAGTTAAGGATAAACACGCTCATTAACATTTACACGTGAAATGCAGGTTTCCATGCGAAACTGGGCGTGGATTTGCCCATGTGTATCGTCATTTACACAAGTAAATGAGATTTACCCTATCCCTCTCTTTGGCCGTTTTTTCGGCCACAAACCTGACTTACACGAGTAATTCTCCCAAACGTACATGCGCATCGCCATTTCATGTGTAAATTGATCCGATTGGAAATCCTGTCCTGTCTGAGGTAAGTATTATGTGTTGCCGTATAGTGTGTGTGTGAGCAGTTTGGTGTTTTGCCCCGTCTCTCCCGACTGTGTGTTGAATACACTGACCTCTGTTTTGCTCTGCAGTTGTATGGGTTGGGTGAATAAAACCTGGCTGATTTAACTCTGAATCTGTCATCAATTCTGTGTAGAATGGATGTGTAGCAGTAATGTTATGCAATGTTAGAAAATATTATAATATAAATCAAAATATTGTAAAAATATATGGAAACATGCTTTGAAATATGTTCCTTTATATTTTGTTTTATGGACATTTTATATATTAAAATATATTTTTGACATGTCTTCTCAACATATTTGAAAGTATATGGAGCCATATGTTTCCTTATATTTAATACTATATGTATTTTAAAATATATGTCAAATTTTGAAATGTATTTATTGTGTATTTTTTCTGTATGGGTAGGGTACAATGAATTGCATCTCATTGCTAAGGGACAGAAAAGTCAATTTGATGACCAATCAACTTTTTTATTTGTAGTAGCTTCAGTTTTTTATAACCTTGCTTATATAACAACTTAACTAAACCCCTCGTACTGTATGCTTATTTTTTCCTATTTGGTCAAAGAAGCTTGGCAGGGCTACTTACAGATCTCAGTCTAACAAAGGATGGCATGGCCTTCAGTTACAGCAGAAAGTTGTGTGGGATTACGTCACAAACTGGATTTTCACTGCTGAAGTCTCGTGAACATAATGTACAACTTCCGGACATGTTTGCATGCAAGAAAAAGAAAAGGGTTTTGGTCAGTTAGCGTGAGAAGGCAGTCTACTCACACCTTAAGTCATAGTGTTTTAGACGCACACTTTCTCTAGCGCGTGATATGTGCATGCTACGTTATAAATAATGACTGTAGAGAGAGGGAGTATTAACGTTCTAAGCTGCGTGGAAACCCAGACAATTATGAATAACTGTTTTGTAGGTGTAGGTGTTGCCATGGCTCTATTATCTGTTTTTTTCTTTCAAATCCCTGCTGACTAAGCCTCGTAGGGAGAGAATGCACTTCAGTAGACACAACTTAAAAAAAAACCCACTTTAGTCAAAGCAAGAAGAACCTGTTCAGCAACTTCTTGGGCGTGTTGGTGTACACATACAGCCTGACAGAAAAAGACAGCTTAGCCCCACCTAGGTTACACTTGGCATTTGCTCTGTTGGATTTTAAATTAATTCATTAAAAGTAGAAGTCTCTCTGCCACTGACTTTGATTAGTATATCCTGTACTATAGTATCCAGTATTGTAATCTTTTGATATACAAGGGGTTGTATGTACTAATATTACTTACGACGTGTTTGTAAATACTGTGAATTCGTTGCCTCCATCCTTCGTAGAATTTCTGCGTGCGATTTACTAAGCAGCTCTTTTTCGTGAACAACTATCGTAATTCCACCGGAGATTTACGAACAGCATACATTACTGCTCATTATACAGGAGAGATCAGAGTTTGTATATCTCATTATAAATAGATTCGCAACGCCTAAAGTCAAAGTGTAAAACTTCCAGAAGTGAGGTAAACATTGCAATGTAATACTAGCCTAGCGCAAACAGACCCGGGCACAGCGAAAACAAACCAAAACGTAATCTAAAAGAAAGGGTCCCCAAAAACGGAAAGCATGAGTAAAACTATACTTGTTTCTAAATATGGAAGTTTAACATGGTACATATGCACGGTAATTCTGCACCCTAACCATGCGTCCCTACATGCTTTCAGTGATTTAATTTCATTTAAGAATATCGCAGAAAACTGTTGTTTGAGTATATGCATATTTTAGTTGTGTAAAGGAAATAAGTACAGTAGTCTACATACAGCAGGCTACGGAGGTAAATACTTTTTGCCGTGTGTCATTTGTCTATGTACTACGTCAGTAACTTTAATTTCTAACCGGTACTGTACAGTATTATTGTTCAGCCAACACCTGCCCCTCGCCGTGCTGTGGAGGCACTGCACTGTGCTCTGGCTGTACTGAATATGTGAGCTCTGTCCAGTTGTTCGGCTTGGATTGTGGTATCGGAGCTTTAGTTTCTCACACTGGTCCCAGTAATTTAGGGTTACCATGTTTGCAGAGTGAAACACTTTTATTTTATTTTCTTCAATTCATTGAAGCCGCACTAACTCCGAAGCAGTTAAAATAACTGTAATACAATAATACAGTAAAAAAAAATATCGGGTATGTGTATTGCAGATGATAACAACTACGTATTTTCGTTATATTGTCATCTCATAACATGTTAAATGTACAAAAAGCCAGCTTAAAATATCAGCTATTACCATTTAAACGTGATAAACACATAAATCAGAATGATTGAACAAAATAATCCATAAAATTGTTTATTTTATTTTTGAATATAGGAATGACCATTCATATATTAAATAAATAAATAAACAGATACATTTACTAAAACAATAAATAAACTGAAAAATTCCCTGACTAAATAGAAACACAACATTGGCTATGACTATGACAACTTTGATTATTATTACCAGTATTTATTTATTAAGCAGACGCCTTTCTCCAAGGGGACTTACAGAGACTAAGGTGTGTGAACTATGCATCAGCTGAAGAGTCACGTACAGCAACGTCTCGCCTGAAAGACGGAGCACAAGGAGGTTAAATGAGTGAGCTGTCATGTCTGATCCCAGACACTGATCAATATCTTAAATAATCATATTAAATCAAAATAAAGTAAACAACATTCATACTTTACCCTAACACAAGCATTTTTTGTTGTTGATCATATCTCATAAGTATGAGTAAGCATTGAATGTACCATTATTTGATCTCCATGTGACTTTACCAGGAAAATATCTTAGTTATACATAATTATATATGAACTACTGATGCTTATTATAATGAAGTGCCAGGTCAAATATTCAAACAAACACTTGTTCCATGTTCATATTTGTTTGTGTTACAGAATTTAGAAATGAATGTATCAAAATGATAACATGCAAAGGTAACGAATGCATTAAGTGACATCTGAAATGCATACATAACATTCTGCTGTACAGAACCATGTTTCCCTCCTTTAATTAGGTTTATCTTTTTATTACTGTAATATGGAGACACAATGTTCAAATCATTTTTACATTTTGAAAGAATATTCAAACAAGAAAAACGAATGTAGATTCCAGCTTTATTTTAAAGTGCAACTCCAAAATGTATAGTTAGGATAAAGGCAATAATGAGTTTATAATTTGGAGGATTTTTGTGATGCATCTTTTCAGCAAATGTAACTTCTCAAGTGTTTTAAAATGTTGATTTATTACAGTATTATAAATTATGCAAATATGAATACAAATTATATAATATAATTATTTATCTTGCATACATGTAATACAGTATAACAAGTCTTATACATGTTTTTTTGTTGTTGTTGTTGAACTATTTCTGTTTAGTTTAACATTGTACTGCTTACTATATTATAGTCTTTGCATCAATAATTTGGTCACAAAAACAACACACGGTCATGTCTTTTCATGTGACACATATGAAACAAAAACACATTGGAAATTTGAAAAAATGCCAAGTTATCAGAAGTGCCCAACCATTTAAAAACAAAAGTCAAGTTTCAAGAAACCACTGGGCAACCTTGCCCAGCACAAAGCAAATAGGCACAACTGTAAAAACAATGTGGGACAAGCTTGCCCCAATTGTTTCTTCTAACTTGTATCAAAAACTTCCTTGCACCAGTAGGGACCACAATCAGCGTTACACTGACAGGAAACCAAAACTTTTCAGAGATCAAGATCAGAATCTCAGAATGATGATGATGAATGATGACTCGAAAAATATAACAAAGTCCCGTGAATTCTCAGCTGGCTGACTTCATCTTTTCAAAATACTGCTTGTTTCAACTAATCGTGTAGCACTGACAGTATATAACACAACACGCTGGCAAACTGAAAGTTATAGTTTCAAATGCCACGTATGCCAGACCTTTTTTTTTTATATTTATATAAAAATATATATTTTTTGCAGGCAAATGTTCCATTTTAAAACAGAAATAAATCATTTAATATAAGTGATATAGACATCACAATAAGTGTGTTCCTTAGTATATTTCCATGTTGACAAAACAAGTTAATTGTCATTAAACTCAGATGTCCCGTAATATACATATGAATGGATAAAAGTGCCTGGGGTCTGCAAAAACCTGCAAAAAAACTGGAGAAAAAGGAGGACATTTTTACCTTACTTTGGCGACTTATTTTTCTTACTGTATGTCAGGTATTGACTTTTTTTCTACATTTCATCTAAGAGTGTTTGGAACTACAAATTAAAAGTGAAATGGTGCTTTTGGGTGCTTTGCTTTGCCAATACACTGAAAACACGTGAACTATACTTGCTGTATAGAGAGTTCCTGGCAGTTCTCACGCTTTGCTGATGTATAGAGAGTCATGCTGTTCTCGCACTTCACTGATAACTTGGCACAAGGAACTACCGTTCCTCTCAATTTTAATATAAGACACTGATACAATTAAAATACAAATTAAACTTGTATAAATGTGCACTTGCCGTGCTCAAACCTGGAAGAGCAGCAGAATTCAAATAATGCAGTACTAACATTCAATGCTGGCAACCCCACCACCGTTAATGTCAGAAACAGACAGTTCTGCCTTGTGCACTGTCTATACTGCTCCCTGCCTCTGCTGCATCCTAACTGCCAGTTTGTCCACTCTATCCACTACGACTTTCTCTGCTATCCCAGTCCTCCTCTCCTCTCGCGTTTGCAAAATCTCTCACCAACATTGCTCTAACCCTTCCAACCTGATCTCTCTACCCCTTCCCCCACCCTATGATTCCTCCTGCTCTCTCTCTCTAGCGCCCCCTGTAACTGCCAGTCAGCCAAAAAACAAAGCTGACTTCACCTCTACCTATGCCTCTCATCTCTCTGTCTACTTTCTGGCCATTACAGAAACATGGATCACCCCAAGAACACTGCTACCCCAGCTGCTCTCTCCTCTCTCTGTCCTCACTCACTCTCCCCAATCCTCAGGATGAGGCAGGAGAACTGGATTCCTACTTTCTCCATCCTGGAACTTCTCGATACCCTCTGCTGCTTCCCTCCTCTATTCTAATTCTCCTTGATCTCTCCTCCTCCAGCTTTGACACTATTGTTCATGCTATTCTCCTCTCCTCTGTCTCTCTGACCTGGGGATCTCAGACACTGTTCTTGCCTGGTTTTCCTCCTATCTCTATAACCGTTTCTGCCAGGTTTCCTGGTGTGGCTCTCTCTCTTCTCCTCGCCCCCTCTCTACAGGTGTACCTAAAGGATTTGTCCTGGGACCCCTCCTCTTCTTACTATACCCACTTGCTAGGTACTCTCATCTCCTCTTTTGGCTTCTCCTATCACCTTTACGCGGATGACTCCCAGATCTTCCTGTCCTTTCTCCATTGACTCCTACATCTCAGAATGCCTCTCAGCTATCTTAACTTGGATGTATTCTCACCACCTCAAACTCAACCTCTCTAAATCTGACCTCTACTTTCCTTCTGCCTCCTCTTCCGCCTCTGACCTCTCCATCTCAGTATCCCTTGACTATCAATCTCTCTCCATCTCCTTCTATTAAAACCTAGCTGCTATTCTTGACCGTTCCCGTCCTCTCAACACATCTCCCTGTCACACACTTGCCGCTTCTTTCTAACAATATCTGTCCTTTTCTCACTACTTATTCCACCCCCTCCTGGTCCAAGCTCTTGTACTCTCCAGATTAGACTACTGTAACTCTCTTCTTGCTGGTCTCCCTGCTTCAGCTATCCACCCCCTTCATTCAAAATTTTGCTGCTTGTCTTTTATTCTCCCAATCTCACTACTTTATGCTACTCCACTGTTTTGCATCCTCCAATGGCTACATATCTCTGCTCACATTCATATTTAAGACTGGCCTACTGGTCATGTCTTCCCTCTACTCTCCATCCTCCTTCTCTTCCCTAACTCCTCTGTGGTGGAACTAGCTACTGGAGAACTTCAGCACTGGTCCATCTCTCACTGCCTTCTGCAGACTCCTCAAGACCCAGCTGTTTAGACTGCACTTGTAGATCTCCAGCTGTACCGCTCCTATTATGCACTTGCCTGACCTATGCACCACGTTACTGGATCTTCAGCTAATGAACTATCATTGCACTTCTTCACTAGTATGTCACTGTTGATATAACTTGTTGCAATCCTAAATTGTTGCATCTTAGTTCATATTGTATTTTAGTAGTGTTATTTGTACTTCCTGTAAACTACACTGTATTTAAATATGAAGCTTGCATTGTAACCCTTTACTGCCCTGACAAATAAATAAATAAATAAATAAATAGCGATGGAACTGTGGGTAAACGGGATATGCAAATTTCAGCATTACAAGAGCCAATCAAATCATGTGAAAGTCGCCAAAAGGCTTCTAAATTCATAGCATTTTAAAGTCAGAGTACAGCAACTACAGACATGTTTGGGGCTCATCAGTGCAGTGTAACTGTACTCCAACTTGATATATATATATATAAATGATTTCCATTACAATAGAGTAGATCAGCTTATTTGCCTCCCTAGCGCATCAGCACACACAACGGCTGCGATGCTGGCTCCGGGGATCAACCAAAGTGCGGTCTCCCCAGCGCATCAGCATGACAACCGTCTGGATTGAGCTAAGTAGGGTACATCTCTGGGGTCTTCAAGTGGGCACCTTCCATCCTCTGTGTTTCGTCGACTAGCCCACGACACCTCAAGAGGGCTCGACGGTGATTCTGGCGTCCCAGCATCACCCCCCTCCGTCCTCCACTCAGCTCAGCCCAGCTTACTTACCCATACATCAGCGTTTCTTTCTTTCTATTGTGCTTGAGATCCCCAACCAGAATCTTTCGGTCTCAACCACAGCCAGTTGCTGCTTCTCTGTGCTGCTTCAGATAAGTTCTTCACTATGCGTCCACTGAATATCTCTGAGAAACTGTGTGTATATATATACAGTACTGTGCAAAAGTTTTAGGCAGGTATGAAAAAATGCTGTAAAGTAAGAATGCTTTCAAAAATAAACATGTTAATAGATTATATTTATCAATTAACTAAATGCAAAGTGAGTGAACAGAAGAAAAATCTACATCAAATCCATATTTGGTGTGACCACCCTTTGCCTTCAAAACAGCATCAAGCATCAATTCTTCTAGGTACACTTGCACACAGTTTTTGAAGGAACTCGGCAGGTAGGTTGGCCCAAACATCTTGGAGAACTAACCACAGTTCTTCTGTGGATTTAGGCAGCCTCAGTTGCTTCTCTCTCTTCATGTAATCCCAGACAGACTTCGATGATGTTGAGATCAGGGCTCTGTGGGGCCATACCATCACTTCAGGACTCCTTGTTCTTCTTTACGCTGAAGATAGTTCTTAATGACTTTCGCTGTATGTTTGGGGTCGTTGTCATGCTGCAGAATAAATTTGGGGCCAATCAGATGCCTCCCTGATGGTATTGCATGATGGATAAGTATCTGCCTGTACTTCTCAGCATTGAGGAGACCATTAATTCTGACCAAATCCCCAACTCCATTTGCAGAAATGCAGCCCCAAACTTGCAAGGAACCTCCACCATGCTTCACTGTTGCCTGCAGACACTCATTCGTGTACGCTCTCCAGCCCTTCGGTGAACAAACTGCCTTCTGCTACAGCCAAATATTTCAAATTTACATACGTATATATACACAGTACTGTGCAAAAGTTTTAGGCAGGTGTGAAAAAATGCTGTAAAGTAAGAATGCTTTCAAAAATAGACATGTTAATAGATTATATTTATCAATTAACTAAATGCAAAGTGAGTGAACAGAAGAAAAATCTAAATCAAATCCATATTTGGTGTGACAACCCTTTGCCTTCAAAACAGCATCAATTCTTCTAGGTACACACTTGCACAAAGTCAGGGATTTTGTAGGCATATAGTCAGGTGTATGATTAAACAATTATACCAAACAGGTGCTAATGATCATCAATTCAATATGTAGGTTGAAACACAATCATTAACTGAAACAGAAACAGCTGTGTAGGAGGAATAAAACTGGGTGAGGAACAGCCAAACTCAGCTAACAAGGTGAGGTTGCTGAAGACAGTTTACTGTCAAAAGTCATACACCATGGCAAGACTGAGCACAGCAACAAGACACAAGGTAGTTATACTGCATCAGCAAGGTCTCTCCCAGGCAGAAATTTCAAGGCAGACAGGGGTTTCCAGATGTGCTGTCCAAGCACTTTTGAAGAAGCACAAAGAAACGGGCAACGTTGAGGACCGTAGACGCAGTGGTCGGCCAAGGAAACTTACTGCAGCAGATGAAAGACACATCATGCTTACTTCCCTTCGCAATCGGAAGATGTCCAGCAGTGCCATCAGCTCAGAACTGGCAGAAAACAGTGGGACCCTGGTACACCCATCTACTGTCCGGAGAAGTCTGGTCAGAAGTGGCCTTCATGGGAGACTTGCGGCCAAAAAGCCATACCTCCGACATGGAAACAAGGCCAAGCGACTCAACTATGCACGAAAACACAGGAACTCGGGTGCAGAAAAATGGCAGCAGGTGCTCTGGACTGATGAGTCAAAATTTGAAATATTTGGCTGGAGCAGAAGGCAGTTTGTTCGCCGAAGGGCTGGAGAGCGTACACGAATGAGTGTCTGCAGGCAACAGTGAAGCATGGTGGAGGTTCCTTGCAAGTTTGGTGCTGCATTTCTGCAAATGGAGTTGGGGATTTGGTCAGAATTAATGGTCTCCTCAATGCTGAGAAGTACAGGCAGATACTTATCCATCATGCAATATCATCAGGGAGGCATCTGATTGGCCCCAAATTTAATCTGCAGCATGACAACGACCCCAAACATACAGCGAAAGTCATTAAGAACTATCTTCAGCGTAAAGAAGAACAAGGAGTCCTGGAAGTGATGGTATGGCCCCACAGAGCCCTGATCTCAACATCATCGAGTCTGTCTGGGATTACATGAAGAGAGAGAAGCAACTGAGGCTGCCTAAATCCACAGAAGAACTGTGGTTAGTTCTCCAAGATGTTTGAGCCAACCTACCTGCCGAGTTCCTTCAAAAACTGTGTGCAAGTGTACCTAGAAGAATTGATGCTTGATGCTGTTTTGAAGGCAAAGGGTGGTCACACCAAATATGGATTTGATTTAGATTTTTCTTCTGTTCACTCACTTTGCATTTAGTTAATTGATAAATATAATCTATTAACATGTCTATTTTTGAAAGCATTCTTACTTTACAGCATTTTTTCACACCTGCTTAAAACTTTTGCACATTACTGTATATATAGTATAAACTACCAGTATAATAAATTAGTGATACTGTATACGTTCTCCAAACATTCATCAAATTTGAAACACAAAATGATATCCAGCCATTTCATTACAAATAGGTGTACCTGCACCAAAGAGCCAGTTGAATTTGCAAATAGTCGTAGCTGTTTAGTGTATCTAAAACCCAGTAAAGGACCATGGGAATACCAAGTTAAAAGGGGTTATTTAGTTCCGATTTAATTTGCTGATTACTAGTTTTAAAAAGACACTGATGATAAAATTATGTTTGGTAACATCATTTTGAAGCCACTTTTTAAATGGATATCAATGTAATTTATTAACCATTAAAAAAATATGTCAATTAATCGTGTCCAAAATGTAAAAAATTTAGAAAGAAATATGTTAGAAAGATTAGTCACTGCAATTATACCGAAATGTTTAGATCATGATAAGGGAGGTTTTTTTTTATTAAATAAAAGTGATTAAATGTATTTATTAAGTTCTGACTCTGTAAGTTATTGCTTTGGCCATCAGCAACAGCACAATGTAATAGTTATGTATACCTATGACTGTCTGTCTATGAGTTAAGTAAATCTGTTTAGTCACCATGTAAAAAAAAGGAGCTAGGTGTGGTGGGAAGGACAAGTCTCAGCAAAACTATTCTGCTCAAAGAACCATTGTGTTAAAAAACACTACAAAACATTCTGTCTAGCTTTAAAAAAAATAACTACAAAACATTGAAAACATAAATAAGTCAGAATTTTAAATGTTTAAGATATTCTCTCTGTGAAACAGTTTTGCTATATTTCCATGACTGTAGTGTTTAGTTTTCTTTTTAGTGATGAAAAACGCAACCTTTGGTTGAAATAAAGGAAAATGAACCTGTGGCGGTGTGTCCCGCCCCTATGTATTATTATTTGTATTTTTATTTGCGGCGCGGGTAAAAGCGCCGCGTCTTTATTACTTATTATTTAAAACCTCGTGAGGATGCATGACTGATCAGCTACTGATTATTTAACTAGCTGACAGTCATGCATCCTTACAAACGTGCAGACTCTGGCGAGGGGTAATAAGATAATTAACAACTAGTTAACCCCTCGGCCAGAGTATAAGAACCAGCAGTTGTCTGTTCTGGAGGTTGAGTGTATAGAGGAGAGTACGGGGAGAGAGCGAGAGCGAGAGCGAGAGCGAGGAAACAACATTTAAAAACGACTGCTAAACAGTCTTTGTTTATTCGTTTGGCCCTTGTGCCTTTTTGTTTTGTGTTTTGTTTAAATCTTTTGTTTTTGGTTTGTTAATAAATACGCTGAATGCCATAGCATTCAGCTTCACCCGCCCATCCACTGTTTGTGATTCAGTTACTTCCTGGTCCGTGACGTCACCACTGCGAGCCAGCCTGCCACAGAACCCTACATTCAACAAAAAGATTGCCCTTTCTCTTTTTGCATCGAACCCGTGAGGACGACTGATGCGACCTCGCAGTTGGTGGTTGTCTTCTCTTTGAGGGAACCAGGGTTACGGTAAGTAACCTAACGTTCCCTTTCAATTCGAAGACAACCACCAACAACATTACATATGGGAAATGTATACCAGAGCCGTCACGAGGGAGAAGGAACGGCAGCATATGAGGGACTCATCAGAACCGCATAACCCAAGGATAGCGGTGCGAGCGTGCAACCTCAAGGACTCTTATGCCTATAGAAGGCAAGGAATGATCTACCACATTCAAGTGGTAGAACCTGGAGAATGTATGTGGCATAGCTCAGCTAGCTGCAGTACATACAGTACTGTGCAAAAGTTTTAGGCAGGTGTGAAAAAATGCTGTAAAGTAAGAATGCTTTCAAAAATAGACATGTTAATAGATTATATTTATCAATTAACTAAATGCAAAGTGAGTGAACAGAAGAAAAATCTAAATCAAATCCATATTTGGTGTGACAACCCTTTGCCTTCAAAACAGCATCAATTCTTCTAGGTACACTTGCACAAAGTCAGGGATTTTGTAGGCATATAGTCAGGTGTATGATTAAACAATTATACCAAACAGGTGCTAATGATGATCAATTCAATATGTAGGTTGAAACACAATCATTAACTGAAACAGAAACAGCTGTGTAGGAGGAATAAAACTGGGTGAGGAACAGCCAAACTCAGCTAACAAGGCGAGGTTGCTGAAGACAGTTTACTGTCAAAAGTCATACACCATGGCAAGACTGAGCACAGCAACAAGACACAAGGTAGTTATACTGCATCAGCAAGGTCTCTCCCAGGCAGAAATTTCCAAGGCAGACAGGGTTTCCAGATGTGCTGTCCAAGCTCTTTTGAAGAAGCACAAAGAAACGGGCAACGTTGAGGACCGTGAGACGCAGTGGTCGGCCAAGGAAACTTACTGCAGCAGATGAAAGACACATCATGCTTACTTCCCTTCGCAATCGGAAGATGTCCAGCAGTGCCATCAGCTCAGAACTGGCAGAAAACAGTGGGACCCTGGTACACCCATCTACTGTCCGGAGAAGTCTGGTCAGAAGTGGCCTTCATGGAAGACTTGCGGCCAAAAAGCCATACCTCCGGCGTGGAAACAAGGCCAAGCGACTCAACTATGCACGAAAACACAGGAACTGGGGTGCAGAAAAATGGCAGCAGGTGCTCTGGACTGATGAGTCAAAATTTGAAATATTTGGCTGTAGCAGAAGGCAGTTTGTTCGCCGAAGGGCTGGAGAGCGTACACGAATGAGTGTCTGCAGGCAACAGTGAAGCATGGTGGAGGTTCCTTGCAAGTTTGGTGCTGCATTTCTGCAAATGGAGTTGGGGATTTGGTCAGAATTAATGGTCTCCTCGATGCTGAGAAGTACAGGCAGATACTTATCCATCATGCAATACCATCTGGGAGGCATCTGATTGGCCCCAAATTTATTCTGCAGCATGACAACGACCCCAAACATACAGCGAAAGTCATTAAGAACTATCTTCAGCGTAAAGAAGAACAAGGAGTCCTGGAAGTGATGGTATGGCCCCCACAGAGCCCTGATCTCAACATCATCGAGTCTGTCTGGGATTACTTGAAGTGAGAGAAGCAACTGAGGCTGCCTAAATCCACAGAAGAACTGTGGTTAGTTCTCCAAGATGTTTGGGCCAACCTACCTGCCGAGTTCCTTCAAAAACTGTGTGCAAGTGTACCTAGAAGAATTGATGCTTGATGCTGTTTTGAAGGCAAAGAGTGGTCACACCAAATATGGATTTGATTTAGATTTTTCTTCTGTTCACTCACTTTGCATTTAGTTAATTGATAAATATAATCTATTAACATGTCTATTTTTGAAAGCATTCTTACTTTACAGCATTTTTTCACACTTGCCTAAAACTTTTGCACAGTACTGTATATCGGACAGTGAGGCCCCTCTGAAGAGGGCCCAAGATGTAGCCAACCCAATGCTGTAGAGTGCGCAGTCCATTCGAACATCCGTTTATCACCCGCAGACGGACGGTTTGGTGGAAAGTTTTAATCAGACTTTAAAACAGATGCTGAAGCAGTTTGTCAACCAAGAGCAGAAACATTGGGCTAAACTCCTCCCCTACCTGATGTTTGCAGTGAGAGAGGTGCCTCAGAGCTCGACCGGGTTCTGTCCCTTTGAGCTGCTGTATGGGCGGCAACCACGGGGTATCCTTGATCTTGTGAAAGAAGCATGGGAGGAGCAAACAAAAACTTCCAAAAACATAGTCAAGTATGTAATCATGTTAAGAGACTGCCTAGCATGGATGATAAAGTATTGTTGCTACTTCCCACATCGGAGTCTAAGTTGTTTGCTAAGTGGCAGGGGCCATATGAGGTGATATGGGGAGTTGGTAATGTGAATTATGAAATTAGACAACCCGATCACCGAAATAAAACCGAAATTTATCACATTAACTTGCTAAAACCCTGGAGTGAAAGGGAGGCCCTACTTATAGCTTGTGACAGTTTAGAAGAGGATTTTGGTGCCACTGTCAATCCACTAGCTACAACTAGCATTCCGATAGGGGAACAGTTACTTCCGGATCAGAAACGTGAGCTCCACCACTTGGTGGAAAGGTTTAATGATGTTTTTCTGACTTGCCCGGCAGAACTAATGTTATTTCACATGCTATTATTGCTCCGCCAGGTGTCAGGGTCCGAGAGAGACCGTACCAGATCGTGGAGTCTCAGGGGTCCTGTTGGCAAGGAGGTGCAGGGTATGCTGTGGCTTGGAGTCATTGAACCTTCCCGGAGCGAGTGGTGCAGTCCTATCATGATGGTGGGCAAGAAGGACTGCTCCACTCGGTTCTTTGTGGATTTTTGAAAAGTTAACGCCATCTCCAAGTTTGATGCATATCCAATGCCCTGAGTGGATGAGCTCTTCGACCGACTGGGTAAGGCACAGTTAATCTCGACTTTGGATCTGACGAAGGGATACTGGCAGATTCCACTCACTCAGAGCTCGATAGAAAACTACTTTCTCTACCTCAGATGGCGTGTTCCTTTTCTGGACCATGCCCTTCGGGTTGCATGGAGCTCCCGCCACCTTTCAGAGACCAATGGACCAGGTCTTAGCTCCCCATCATCAGTACGCTGTCACGTACATTGATGATGTGGTGATTTTTAGCTCCACCTGGAAGGAGCATATTATTAGGCTTTCAGCCGTCCTACAGTCTCTAAGGGAGGCGGGGCTAACGGCCAAGCTGGGCAAGTGTGTATTTGGCAAACAGGAGACCCAATATCTTGGTTACATTATGGGTAATGGCGCTGGTGGAGACGGCGATCCCGAGAACCAAGTCAAGTTCTACAGGTGCTGTCTGAAGAGGTGAGTCTTAAGGAGGCGCCGGAATGTGGTCAGGGACTGGGCGGTCCTGACATCTGTAGGTAGGTCATTCCACCACTGCGGAGCGAGGGTGGAGAAGGAGCGGCTCTGGAGGCAGGGAGCGTAGAGGAGGTAGAGCCAGTCTTCTAGTGCAGGCGGAGCGGAGAGGTCGAGTGGGGGTGTAGGGAGAGATGAGGGTCTGGAGGTAGCTGGGTGCAGTCTGGTCAAGGCATCTGTAGGCTAGTACAAGAGTCTTGAACTGGATGCGGGCGGTGATCGGTAGCCAGTGGAGTGAGCGGAGTAGTGGAGTTGCGTGGGAGAAGCGAGGCAGAGAGAACACCAGACGGGCAGCAGAGTTCTGGATGAGCTGGAGCGGACGGGTGGCGGCCGCAGGGAGGCCAGCCAGGAGGGAGTTGCAGTAGTCTAGGCGGGAGAGTACCAAGGCCTGGACCAGGAGCTGGGTGGCGTGGTTGGTGAGGAAGGGTCGGATTCTTCGGATGTTGCTCAGGAAGAATCGGCAAGTGCGTGCCAGAGTGGAGATGTGCTGGGAATAAGAGAGGCAGGGGTCCAGGGTGACTCCGAGGTTCTTAGCGGAGGAAGAGGGAGAGAGTGTGGTAGATTCCAGAGGAACAGAGATAGAGAGATCAGAGGAGGGGAGGAGGAGGAAAGAAAAGGAGGTCAGATTTAGAGAGGTTAAGTTTGAGGTGATGCAAGTGCATCCAGGAGGAAATAGCAGACAGACAGGTAGAGATACGGGAGGAGATGGTGGAGTTAGAGGAGGGGAAGGAGAGGAAAATCTGAGCATCATCAGCATAGAAATGGTATGAGAAACCATAGGATGCGATGAGGGGGCCCAGGGAGCGGGTGTAGAGAGAGAACAGGAGAGGACCCAAGACTGACCCTGGTAGAGTGCACGGCCACCCTCCCAGGTGGGGGTAGGCCAGCATTATTATACACAGTCGATACTGTGTCCACAATCCAGTGGGACAGTCGCTGCTTCGAGAGCTTGACCCAGGGACCTTTCACCATAGCAAACGAAGAGCTGGTCAGACTGACACAGCGCTTTCGTCCTATCCACATAACCTCTCAATGCCCTCACTGGGAAGAGGGAATTCAGTTTCCTATCCTCCTCCAAATCAAAGGGAGGGTGATAGAAGGCCTCTAGTTCCACTGATTGGTTCAAGTGGAAAGCCGTAATCACCTTAGGTATGAATGCAGGGTTCGTGCGCAACGATAGCCTGTTTCCAATATCCCAAACACGCATACAGGAACTGTGCACAGACAGAGCTTCTAGCTTACTGACCCGCTTAGCGAAGGTGATGGCCAATAAAAATGCTGTCTTCACAGATAAATATTTCAGCTGTATGGAATGTATGGGCTCAAACAGGGCCTCAGTGACAGCCTCCCACGTCTAGACTCCATTCGGGGAGGACGTCCTTCTAGGGGGACGCACCCTTTAGAAAACGGGTCACCAGAATATGGGCACCCGGGGATACTGAGTCTATAGGGATGTGGCATGCAGATATAGCTGCCAGGTACACTTTCAGTATAGAGGGGGACCTGCCCACCTCTAGCAGATCTTGCATAAACTGGAAAATAATTGCTATGGGGCAATAGATGGGGTCATGACCTCTGGCCATATACCACTGCAGTGTACTAACGACCGCATCTGAGAGCTCTAAGGTAGACAGATGGTTCCGTTCAGGGGCCAGACCCACAGTTGGAGTCTGCCCGGTTCTGGGTGCCAGAGGGTGCCTTGCGCCTGACTGAAGAGATCCATGCGCAGCGGGATCTCCCAGGGCTGGCCCTACAGCAGCTGGCAAAAGTTGGAAAACCAGATTCTCCTGGGCCATCTGGGGGCCACCAGGAGAACTGTCACTTTGTCTCTCCTGACCTTCTCGAGAAAGGCAGGGAGCGGCGGTATCGGCCTGGAAAGCGTACAAAAGAGCTTTGGACCATTCGTTGGCTAGGGCTTCGACGCCTAGTGGACCTCCGCAAAGGTGGAGTGAGAACCACGGGGCAATGAGTCATCTCTGCCGAAATGTAAAGGAGGAGGGAGAAAAACACTTTTTTTTTTTTTTAAGGCCTGATGCACCCAGGTGGGCGGGTTGAGGCAGCCGGCGAGGTCTACTCGATAGCAGGGCAGGTTAGAACACAGCCCCAGTGGAGGAACACAAGGGTGTCTGCTAAGAAATAATTAATTATTATTATTATTATTATTATTATTATTATTATTAATTATTATTTATTTCTTAGCAGACGCCCTTATCCAGGGCGACTTACAATTCTTACAAGATATCACATTATTTTTACATACAATTACCCATTTATACAGTTGGGTTTTTACTGGAGCAATCTAGGTAAAGTACCTTGCTCAAGGGTACAGCAGCAGTGTCCCCACCAGGGATTGAACCCACAACCCTCCAGTCAAGAGTCCAGAGCCCTAACCACTACTCCACACTGCTGCCCCTTTAATACATAAATAATAGATCGGCATTGTCTTCTTGCCCTGCTGCACTGTCTCAAAAAATTATATAATGGTATATTTAAACACAACTGTTAACTAAACTTTTGTATTTAAATAAATAACATAAAATAATCTTCTCATATCTTTTATCTTCCGCAATGAAAACTTTAATGGGAGTGGAGGGGCGCATGTGCAAGTGCCCCGGTAATTTTTCTGAGGCCTTAGAGTATATAAGATTTCCAACTGGAGATGTGGAAAAAAATAGAACCAAACACAGATTGTATCAGTTGTCCGGCTTCCCAAACGTGCTCGGTGTAATAGAATGCACACATGTTGCAATATCCCCAGATTCAAGGAATGAAATTGCTTTACGAAACAGAACTGTATTATCACTGTTGTAGTTGCCAAGTACCCTGGCTCATTTTACGACTCATTTATTCTGGAGAACAGTGCCTTGTTTAGAAAATTCGAACAGGGGCTTCTTAAGTAGAGGCTTGCTAATTTTAGAATATATTAAATACAAAATTAACATATGACCATTCTAAAACATTGTTATATTGAAATAAAGTTAGGATTTTTTTTTATATATGCATGCTGTATTATTATTATTATTGTTATTATTATTATTATTATTTAGTCATTTAGCAGACGCTTTTATCCAAAGCGACTTAGAGAGACTAGGGAGTGAACTATGCATCACAACTGACTTTATTAACTTTAGTCTGTGAAAAAAAGATTTGTATCAGCGCAAAATTACTGTAGCTGTCAAAAAAACGGTAAATTGTAAACAGTTTACAAAATTGTATGTTTAATTCAATTAAAAACCATCCAAATCATATTACACTTACTAACTAATGCTTACTAACACTTGAACTATTAAAAAAAATGTAATAAAGTGCTTTATGTACTGTAGCCAGCGCTCCAGATAAGGTTTTGGGTCTGGGAGTAACGATCAATAATAAGTTGTTTTCCTGAATATTAACCCTCTACGTCAAGGCAGTGAAGCAGTGCATCTACAGTACTTGTTAGAAATCTCCAGAAGTAACTGAAAGTGAAAAGTTTAAATACAACTTGTTAATTGCATTACAAAAAGTTTAATATGTCATCTATTTTTTTTTTTTTACTAGAGCTGAAAATCAAATCTAGAACTTAATTTGTTTTTCACACTTCCTAAATAATGCACAATAAAAATAAAAAAAAAGTATTTTTGGCTAAAGCCTTGTGTCATATTTTTCCGACACAACTGTATATCCCTGATCAGTCAAAACAGTGTTGACATTGGAAGCAAGAGTCACAATAAGCGCTCCAGATAAGGTTTTTGGTCTGGGAGTAACTTACCCTCTAATTTGAACACTGAGAGAGTAAAATGTATTTTCGGGGGGTAAAATGTAACATTACCTTGAAGTCACATCTTTGATGGTAATGTAGGAGGTATTGTCCAGTTGTTAAGAACAGGGCTTGTAACCAGGAGGTCCCCATTTCAAATCCTGGCTCAGCTACTGACTCATTGTGTGACCCTGAGCAAGTCACTTAACCTCTGTGTGCTGTATCTTTCGGGTGAGACGTTATTGTAAGTGACTCTGCAGCTGATGCATAGTTCACACACCCTAGTCTTTGATAAAGGCGTCTGCTAAATAATAATAATAATGGGATAGGCATTAAAAAAGAGCCTTCCATTTTAACTGCAATGTGATTTTGAACTACTGTACAACCACACGTGTGTTCTACAAGGTTCTTATCAGCTCAGCACATTTTTTTGTGGTATCACACTGACTGCAAATTAATTAGGTTACTTATATTTTAACATTAAATTCTTAAACTCAGTGAACATGTTAAAACTTAAATATAAAGCCATATATATAAATAAAATAAGGAGATGCATTAATAAGTTATAAAACTTTTGCATTAATAAGTTTGTTTTTTTAGCGGTTGCCTCTGACGATGGTTCCAGTTGGATTGGTAGCAGGACTGGGGTGTTTACGCTTCAACCTGTGTAGCTTCAGATTTTTCTTATGCTTACTGTGATTGGCTGCAAAGACAACAGAGCTAGCCAGAGATTGGATAATGCTTGTTGGGTTTGTTTTTCTTGTGTACAGTTTCCTAGTAACTGAAGACATTGTATCCTCGGAGACGTAGCTGTTAGTGTAAGTTCTAGGGGAGGCGGGAGGGGAGGCAGACAAGCTGTGCAGCAAAATTTCTATGCATACTTTTACTCATTAAATTTAAATTTAGTGCATGCATTTCGAATTTTTGAATACATAGAAATGGCAGGTATGCTAACTGTATCTCTGTGTTTGTGAGTCAGTAGTAACAGTACATACAATGAATTATGTGTCACAATCCCATCAGGTGTGATAGGCTTCAGTATAAATATTAAAGGTAATAATCGTTGATTATTGTTGGATGCAAAAAAAAAATACAAAAATGGAGGTATTATGAATTAAGTCCTTTTTCACACCCTTTGGACATTTCTATGTACAATATATACAAAAATAAAAACCTTGCCTGCTATCCAGGTCATTGAGGCATTTGCACTGTGAGCTTTATGATAGTGAGTAACAGTAGTTAATAGGCAATTCACCCTTGACAAATGTGAGTTGTGAACAGGGTTCCTGAAAAGTGTCTGTATTAATAAAATACAAATACCAAAATAAAATGTTGGCTTTAGGTAGCGCTCCACCACCAAAAAAAGGACCAATGCTCCAGTCTGCTCCAACCCCACTACACCCTTGGTAGTCTGTGACATACCGCAGAGCCGTTTCTACTGTATATCCTATACAAGAAGATATTTATAACATTGAATGTATGTTAGGTCATACAATGGCGGATAAAATGAATATAGTTGCTGCATACATATTTACAAATTAAATTATGAGTTAATCTAAAAAGGACATGTAACCAGATAAAGGAAACTGCAGCTGGACTAATTCTGCTGTTTCTAGTTCATTATTGAATGATACATTTAACTATCCTAAAGATTCAGAGTTGACATACAGTAATTAATACATGAAAGATACTTCTACCTACTTAACAACATACATTTCAACACTGTAATGCTACTTTTTGAAAATAAATAAATAAATAAATCTAAATTGGCAATTTATCCCTCTGACAATAATATCTTAAACTCTTACTACAAACTCTTATTACAATTTGAATTATATTATTATTATATTGTCTGAAATATGTTTTTGCTCCAGTATCTAGTAGAAAAAACCCACCAGAAACAATTTTGGTAAAAGTCACACCCAAGGTAGAAATATGGGTTGATTTATAGATGTACCGGTATACATTTTTAGGAGAAAATGCTTGAATTATTACTGCTTGCTAGAAAAAGAGGGTGCATATCTCAGCAAAGATTAGCATATCATAGTTCCTTCATCCACCCAAAGTTTTTTGTTTGCTGCAAATACTACAGTATGATCATACGTCCATTTTTAAAATTATTGCAAGATACTTGCAATATGTTAAAGAATATTCTGCTCAGTCCATTTATCACTTTGTATGTTGGCTCTAGTTGGATCAAATTGAGTGCTAAGGGCAATTAAATACTAGTGTTGCTCCCATGAATTAATTGGATTATGTGATGATAGTACCATAATTATATCTATTTAAGACATCACACCCTTTTAGTATATACTTTTGTATTATAGGTAAAGACAGCTTGATACCAGTGATTACACATGGGATAAAGAGACTTTAATAAAAAGGGTTTGGTTAGAGGAAGCTGGAATACACACCTTGTTTTTTAGCATTCACATTTTGCCAGCTATTACTCCAGAGTCCAAACTGCTCTTTAATGTATTATATTTTGTACATATTGCACTGGGATGCTATTATGGCTAGAACAAAAGCCATAATATAGAGACTAGAAAATTGGAGAGCAATACTCTCAGCTCAGCCATTGATTCACTGTTTGATTGCAGGAAATATAATGGCAGACTACCCATTAACAGTAGAATTGTACCATTTTCCTTAATAATAATTTATTCTTATGACTTATTGTATGGAATATTGACCCTGGAGCAACATCTGTCAAATTCAATATACTGTACAACCTCTTTGTGTTTCTGTCCTCCCAGTTATAAAAACCATGTCCAAGAAACTGAGATGTTGCTATTTGGTAAACAACAAAAGAAACAGTTTTGCTTGAAATGTTGGACACTTTTAAAAAATAAATAAAAGGAAACAACTCATGCCTACTCCTTAGTTATTTAAAAAACACATGAAAAATAAAAATAATTTAAAACCAAAACAGCGAAATAAATACATAACAATACAATATTGATTTGATAAAAGTATTTACAAAGTAAATACATACATGCATAGCTCTGTCGTTAGAAAAGAAAGTCCCAAACATAATTTGCATCTGTGGGGATGTTAATTGAAATATGTTGTGGTGTTCCTTTGGACTGTTCTTGATATATATATGGAATGAACATTCTATTCTGGCATCATCTTAACATCATCCTCAGAATTTTTGAAAATTAACAAGTTTACTGAACTGTGTTTACTTTTCTTTCTACACAGCTGAAGAAGAGCTTTTGCCCAAAACATCTTGAAATAAATGATTTTTTAAGCAGTTATCTAAGCAGTTTAAATGCTTATCAAGGATCTGGTAGAAGCAAAGAGGTTCATTAGATGACATCAATAGGGATTGTCCTACAACTGTAAAATGTATTTTACAGTTTATTAGCAACCTTCATTAACTCAACCCATTTGTCTTTACCACACTGTGATAAATGCTTTATCGATGTGTCCTTATATCTGGAATTTAAAAAAAAAACATTATTGAAAGCTGCTCATTAAAAAATACATATTATCTTGTTCCTTTGTCTACATTCATAGAGGAATCTGGTCATACTATGGGGAATGCTTTTCCATGCTGTAGGGGCAGTGTACTGTAACTGAACACTGAGCAGCAAACAGATAACAATTAAATAAAGTCACAGGGCTTGACTGTACATACAGATTTCAGCATGCAGCATACACAAGCCCATGTGTGTATCCTAATAAACAAATGTTTGGAAGCCAAGACAACTTTGTAATCTGCTGAAGATCCTGAGGTCAATTTTAATGATCTCTGAAGTGTGATTTATTGTCTCACCTTTTTTTCAAGCAGAAGCCACTTTTTTATTTATATCATTGTCTTTTAAGTATCCAGAAGTCTAAAATACACTCAAAGAACCAAAAGACCCTCAACATAAGAAAAGGGGCTCAGTGATAATATTGATAGTGGTTATAAGAGTAACATTTCAAATCCTTGGATAGCACTCTTTTAACCAGCATTTCTAACTGGCAATGGGATAACATCACTGAGACAAAATGTGAATACATTCTTTGTTTTCTGGCTCGCAACAGGAGTTTATTTTAATTTTGTTTTGCCTGTCTGTCTCTGAGAAGGAAGTTTTTCCAGTGTTGCAGCAGTCTGTAGATCATATGGATGTGTCGCAAATTACATCAACTTGCTCCATTTTTTAATAGACCATGTGGTATTTCTTACATCCACTAGGGGAAAAGTGTTGGAATTTAACTCAAGAACTTCCTATGAATCTTGTTCATATGAGAAAATCTTTTTTAAAATAATGGATACTATATGTTACAAATCAGAACAAGGATCTGAGAACTGTACAAAAAAGGACAAAACGATGAAATGAGTTTCAGGTGGAGCTGTTTAACACAGTGTACTGTACACATTCTGCCATTAATGCTGCGTGTGTATTATTGATACTAGCTGTTGCTGTCTCAAAAAAATGGTGGTCTATGAACAAAGCTTTTTTACCTGAAACTAATATGCATATGCAGAATTTTATTAAAAAAAATAAGAAATTGAAATTGTTTAACTACCACAATTTAGTATTTAGTTGTTGTTTTTTTTTCACAAAAAAGGCATAAAAGTTCCTTTGTAGTTCTATCTGTGGGCTTGACATGTTCCAAAGAGTTGTTTTCACACTGTTGTCATGCTATTAGCTTATTACAAAGGACAAGCTCAAGATTACAATTTGGAGAATCATAGAATCCCTTTAGGGGTAATTAATTGCTTGACATATTTCCTGCTAACTTCGCTGTTGCACAGAAACCATGGCCACAATTGTTTATTCAGCATTATGCTAATGAGACACAAGGCATTTGGGGTTTTGTTTGGTTTATTTCACACAATTACACCAAGGCAAGAGGAGCGACAATAGCTTTTCCCTCAAAAAATAAATTGAGACAACACTGCATCTTTCAAAACTGTAAAATACAAATATATTATGCCTTATATCTACAAACTGTGCACTTATCAATATTTAATCATAGATTAAGGTAGGCTAACAACACTAATTAATAACTAATTTGTGTACATACATGTATACTACTGGAAATTATTTTGGCAAATGCAGAATAAATCCAAAGTGGCATCGTGCTCAAATATTGAACATGTGCAATATGTTCCTGTAACATCAAAAGTGTGCAGTCGTCCCTTTCCAGTTAGAACTGTTCCATCCAACTTTAGAGATAGTTTAAACAGTTCAATATTAGAGGGAAATGTGTTGCTATGTACTGTATGCCATGTTTAGAATTGCTCTGTAAAGACTACCTTAGCATCTACATTTTAATAATACTGTATTACATTTGGTTTAATATCCTATTTTTGTGTTTTGTATAAATTACCACATATTATTATTATCAATAGCAAAATAATAAATCATTGTCCCCCTTTTATCTTTTGAACAACCCTGTTGTACTTGCCAGCACACTGCTTTAGTGCTTGTTGCACAGAGTACATGTTGAATAGAGAAGGGAAGTTTAGGTAGTCTTGAGCCGTGCTAACAAAAAACAATGCTAAGATTTTTGTAGTTGCAAGATGAAGATATACAATGAGAAAAACAAACAATAATATTTGCAATCATTTTGAAAATAAATTTGTCTTCCAGGCATACAATTGTTTAAACAAGTTTAAACAGAAGTTCTACCTGCCTGGCCCATGTTCCCAGGGTAGGGTGTACCAACACCCTTTGTTAAATTATATTACATTAGTAATATGTTATGTTCAGTGAGTCAGCTAGGCCTTTGCATGAATATTCTCAGATGACAAAATAGGATTAACATGTTTAACAAGTGTTAGAAATAGCTGAATGACTCTAATGTGGTTAAAGATTGACCCATTTTAAACAACCGTACATTTTATTGGTCTGGGGGTGTGGTCGATCCCTTTAAGTTTCTCCTAATACTTTTATTTTCAAATTTCCTTTTAAATTTCCTTTTTAACACTTTAAATCAACAGGTGTCACTTAAAACAGAAAGACCCTGTTAAAAATGTGTTAATTGTATGATGATATTTCCTGCCTTGTCTCTGCAGTTTTTTGTTCCAATCAATGATATGTTTTTCAGTACCAATCAATGATAATGAGAAAGCATCTCCTGACAATCTGAAAGCTTCTCTGCGCATTTTACACAGGCTAATGCTTATAATAAGGAAGATTAAACAGTATTCCTTTCATTAGTAAAGAAGTGACAACATTTCATTTGATCAGAAAAGGAACATGATTTAATCTTATTACATCTTGATCTCAGCCTATACTGTTGACTCAAAAAATTTAACTTCAGCCAAGATCAGCAAAATAATTAGCCTTCGTAAAATGCATAGTTATCTAATTTAGATTGTCAGAAGACTCTTCCTCATGATCATTGATTGGTACCAAAAAATGGAATAGGCAGGAAATTTCATCCATTTAATTAACACATTTATCCATTTTAAGCAATACCCGTCACCTTACAGCATGGTAAAGGGAATTTGGAAATACAAGTATTCAGAGAAACTTACAAAGGGTTTGCCTACGTGGTTTACTATATACCATACTTAATAACTACTTTAGAAGGAAATTCCTGTTTCTGCAATCAGGGCAGCTTCTAAACAAAACTCAGAAAAGCCGATTAGTGGTCTTCATTTATTGCACACAGTCAAACGATAGGATATTTCACACATTTCATCACCTTTAATAGTAATAGTTTAATAGTAGAAAGTGCCTGAAAAAATTCCTAGTATCTATTAATCACAGCACACTAACGATCCAAGCAGAAACTGCAATAGAAACAAATATACAGAACAAATACCATGGCATATTAAATGGTAAGAAATTAAATATTTAAAAAATATATATTATGTAAAGTAACCATTAATAAATAGAAATATAGAGATATGTAATGTTTTCATACAGGAAGGGCCTGGTTTGCAGATTGGACACTGGAGGAGAGCATTGAGACGGAGCAAGATGAAAAGTGGAAATCAAAAGAGAGAAGATGCAGTTTTAGGCAGAAAAGGGACTTTATGTGCAGCAGTAATCAGCAATAAAATAGAATCTCAGAATTTTATATTATTGAATTGCTACCATGTAATGTGATAACTATACTTGTTGAGTAGAAATGAAATTACAAAGACAATATGATCATTTATTCACAAAATACATTTTTGAAAGTAAAAGATTTCACTGTAAAAGAATGTAAAAGACAAAAAGTGTATGGATCACACAACCAGGGTGAAGGAATTACACTGCCGTGTGTGCACAGTTAGCCAAGAGAAAGGTAACTGCAGATAGTACTATGGAATTAAGAAAGCAAGTAGTGCAACTGCATCAGGAGGTAGGTTGCTTAGAAAGGGAATGTAAGCAAAGCCAAGAGTAGGTAGTAAAATGCAAGCATATGCGTATGAGTTGTTATTGCAGAAAAGTAGTAAGAATCCACGGTGGATGGGCAATGGAAGGAGAAATATCATGCCCTAAAGTTACATGTTGCTGCAGCCTGGAAATATGAATGTGAGGAAGAAGGTGGTGGTAGAATGCTTAAGGCAGCACCATATAAGATTAAAAGGTGTCCTGTTAGTTCTATGGTGCAGACGTTTTGGAAACCTATGAGTATGATGTACGTCATGAACATGTTCCATTATCAGCCTCAGAATTGAGAGAGCTATGTTCCAGTGTGGGACACTGGGACAAGGTCAGTGTCCCACGAATGTTTTTGTCAAAAGTACAGAGGCAGACAAGAGCACATGGTCTTGATGATCAGGACATGTGTCAGATAATACAGCTAACCATGTATGCAGATTTGGTAGAGTCACTACCAGCGGGCATGATTAGACCAAATGATGGGCTATGGGCTAATTCTGATGAGAGGGGGGCAGCCCTAATGTAGTTAGTCGGTAACTGGGGAAGAGGTGCTGAAGGAATGTGATGAGACAAGGACTTTTCTATGGCTGTGGTAGTCATGCAAAGTCACTTGAAACTAAAACTGGCAAAATAAACAATATAAACAATTCCCAACATGCCTTCCTTGCTCAGTGATAGATTGTAAAACACCTGATCACTTCCTTCAAATCGTCTTCTCCAATACACATTTCGGTTGAAATGAAATTTCTCAGGAAGTGCAATGGTAGTACTACCTAAAATTAGAAACCTCTGAACTTTCATCCACCAATCAAGAAGCTGCAAATTAGGGCTATTCTTCTAGCTTTCTAACTTTAAAAAGCAAAAATGAAAAAAGAAAGCAAAACATTGAATGCACTTGTAAATCAAACAGTGTTGCTGCTGATTTTTACAGTCTGCTTGAAATGGTGATCATGTTGATACAAGCATATGAGTCATAAATTGGCCTGTAGCAGTGTTCTGGAGTTGTCAGATTGTGTGATAGTTGCCATTGATCTTGATTTGTATACCTTATACTCTTTTTTTCTATTTTTGTTTATGAAAAACATATGAAATGTTGTTCTGACTAAGTGGTGACAAATGTATTTGGATTACTGTTATAGGTCTTTTGTGTTGTCTCTTTATTTGTTACCATTTAACTCTGGATCACATTCTCTGATGGGAAGATTCTACATATTTGTAATGAAGATATTGTTAATTGTCAGGTTTAATATACAGGTTTACTTTAAAATCGCACCATGTTAAATTCAAATGAGATAATCTCATATATTTGATTGCTCCCTGAATGAATGAATTCCAATACTGTTTACAAGCCAGAGGCCCCTATTTGTCCAGCTGTTTGGTCAATCTGTGCCATAAAGATATTCTAATTCTAATTTAATGCACAGTTTGTTCCAATTGCTGTTTTTTTTTTTTTGATTTGGAGATACTATAGTGTTAACCAATGAAGTGGAAATAAATCATTGTGATCTTCTAATCAGGATCAGTAATTTCAGGAAGAATGTGGAATTGTTGTAAGGGTTGTAACCAAGTGCCCTTTTAATAGAATCTATAGCATCATCATGTGAGAGCGATGTGTATGAACTAGCCATGTCTTGTGTGAATAGACTGAATAGATATATTGCTGATCATAAAAAGGCTTAACAGAGATGAACAAGAATAACATTAACTTCATTGAGAAAAAGTAAATGTGTACTATATAATATTCGTGGGGTAGAGAAGGTGCGGCATTACACATTGCCGTACTTGTGTGTTATCTTTAATTGGTAATCAAAAAAAACAATAGGGCAAGGCAGAGATAAGGATACCATGAACTGCATGCATAATAAGCAGAGGGATACAGCATTAACAGCACACTGCAAATACTTTACGGATTATCTTAAACAACCTTTCTACTAACTGTATTTCTGTGTGGTAAGAAATATGTAGGGCACACAAGATGTAAACCCTTTTCAAATACATTGAAAATAATCTTGTTTGAGTTGTGAGATTCTTTGCTACTACTGAAAGTAAACAGAGACAACCATAGCTTGTGAGGCTAATGATTAATACCATATCTGATGCCCAGCATGACAGGTATAGTCTAGAGCAGGGGTTGGCAATTAAATTTCATGGTGGGCCAAATTACCCCCTGCAAAAATGAGCTTTACAAATGTGTTGCTGTATGTAGACATGAAGTTAGTTCCATAATCAGTCAGTATCTCTTTGGGGATCCCTACTCTAGCCATAATCTGCAATAATTATTTGGCAATCGCAGCTGCACTAGTGGTATCGCATTGCATAATCTACCACCACTAATATATGTGTATACCCGGAATCAGAAGGTGTATGTGTATATGTGTATACCCAGAATCAGAAGGTGTATGTTTATATTGGTATACCCGGAATCAGAAGGTGTATGTGTGTATATATATACACTACCGTTCAAAAGTTTGGGGTCACTTAGAAATTTCCTTGTTTTCAAAAGAAAGGCAAATTTTTTGTCCATTAAAATAACATCAAATTGATCAGAAATACAGTGTAGACATTTTTAATGTTGTAAATGACTATTGTAGCTGGAAACGGCTGATTTGTAATGGAATATCTACATAGGCGTACAGAGGCCCATTATCAGCAACCATCAGTCCTGTGTTCCAATGGCACGTTGTGTTTGCTAATCCAAGTTTATCATTTTAAAAGGCTAATTGATCATTAGAAAACCCTTTTGCAATTATGTTAGCACAGCTGAAAACTGTTGTGCTGATTAAAGAAGCAATAAAACTGGCCTTCTTTAGACTAGTTGAGTATCTGGAGCATCAGCAATTGTGGGTTCGATTACAGGCTCAAAATGGCCAGAAACAAAGAACTTTCTTCTGAAACTCGTCAGTCTATTCTTGTTCTGAGAAATGAAGGCTATTCCATGCGAGAAATTGCCAAGAAACTGAAGATCTCGTACAACGCTGTGTACTACTCCTTCACAGAACAGCATAAACTGGCTCTAACCAGAATAGAAAGAGGAGTGGGAGGCCCCGGTGCACAACTGAGCAAGAGGACAAATACATTAGAGTGTCTAGTTTGAGAAACAGACGCCTCACAGGTCCTCAACTGGCAGCTTCATTAAATAGTACCCGCAAAACACCAGTCTCAATGTCAACAGTGAAGAGGCGACTCCGGGATGCTGGCCTTCTAGGCAGAGTTGCAAAGAAAAAGCCATATCTCAGACTGGCCAATAAAAAGAACAGATTAACATGGGCAAAAGAACACAGACACTGGACAGAGGAAGATTGGAAAAAAGTGTTATGGACAGACGAATCTAAGTTTGAGGTGTTCGGATCACAAAGAAGAACATTCGTGAGACGCAGACCAAATGAAAAGATGCTGGAGGAGTGCTTGACGCCATCTGTCAAGCATGGTGGAGGCAATGTGATGGTCTTGGGGTGCTTTGGTGGTGGTAAAGTGGGAGATTTGTACAGGGTAAAAGGGATCTTGAAGAAGGAAGGCTATCACTCCATTTTGCAACGCCATGCCATACCCTGTGGACGGCGCTTGATTGGAGCCAATTTCCTCCTACAACAGGACAATGACCCAAAGCACAGCTCCAAACTATGCAAGAACTATTCAGGGAAGAAGCAGTCAGCTGGTATTCTGTCTATAATGGAGTGGCCAGCACAGTCACCGGATCTCAACCCTATTGAGCTGTTGTGGGAGCAGCTTGACCGTATGGTACGTAAGAAGTGCCCATCAAGCCAATCCAACTTGTGGGAGGTGCTTCAGGAAGCATGGGGTGAAATCTTTTCAGATTACCTCAACAAATTGACAACTAGAATGCCAAAGGTCTGCAAGGCTGTAATTGCTGCAAATGGAGGATTTTTGACGAAAGCAAAGTTTGAAGGACACAATTATTATTTCAATTAAAATCATTATTTCTAACCTTGTCAATGACTATATTTCCTATTCATTTTGCTATATTTCCTATTCAAACTCATTTCATGTATGTTTTCATGGAAAACAAGGAAATTTCTAAGTGACCCCAAACTTTTGAACGGTAGTGTATATATATATATATATATATATATATATATATATATATATATATATATATATATATATATATATATATATATAATTTAGTGCTGGGACAACTATTTGAATATCTGAAAACATTTTTTTACATGTATTTGAAGGGGGAAAAAATGTCTGTGTCAACCAGAAATGACAGTTGACAGAAATGAGAATGAGAACATATCACAACGTGTTTTGTCTTGCAACAATTTACCACCTTGCCATATTGGTTTCTAAATTAGCAATAGGAAAAAAAAACTGTGTGTGGGATTTCTATATATATATAAAAACAAGTCTGGATTAAGCTGTGCATGCAACACTAGCTGCTAAATAGTGACACATCTACACACATGTGAAGTTGCAATGGCAGGGATTACTTTACGTTTTTATCTGAAATGCACACAAGATTTTTTTTAACCGTAACTACTGTATGACATGCTTTTTATTGTAATTAATTCACAAGGGCAAAATAAAGCCTTTCTTGTGGGATATAACTTTAATAGAGTGTTACATATTATGCAAAAGAACAAATATTCAGATACATGTCTGAATCTTGAAGAGATACCTGAACATGAAAATACCATGTTCGTAAACAGCAGTATAATAAATATATGTTACACAGATAGAATCTGGGCCCCCTCATCGCATCCTATGGTTTCTCATACCATTTCTATGCTGATGATGCTCAGATTTTCCTCTCCTTCATCCACCTCTGACTCCACCATCCCCTCCAGTATCTCTACCTGTCTGTCTGCTATCTCCTCCTGGATGCCCTAGCATCACCTCAAACTCAACCTCTCCAAATCTGACCTCCTTTTCTTTCCCTCCGCCTCCTCCTCTGATCTCTTTATCTCCATTCCTCTGGAATCTACCACACTCTCTCCCTCCTCCTCAGCTAAGAACCTCAGAGTCACCCTGGACCCCTGCCTCTCTTATTCCCAGCACATCTCCACTCTGGCACGCACTTGCCATTTCTTCCTGAGCAACATCGAAGAATCCGACCCTTCCTCACCAACTACGCCACCCAGCTCCTGGTCCAGGCCCTGGTACTCTGCTGCCTAGACTACTGCAACTCCCTCCTGGCTGGCCTTCCTGCGTCCGCCACCCATCCGCTCCACATCATCCAGGACTCCACTGCTCGCCTGGTGTTCTCTCTACCTAGCTTCTCCCACGCTATTCCACTGCTCCGCTCACTCCACTGGCTCCCGATCACCGCTCACATCCAGTTCAAGACTCTTGTACTCGCCTACAGATGCCTGCACCCAGCTAACTCCAGACCCTCATCTCTCCCTACATCCCCACTCGACCTCTTCGCTCTTCCTGCAGTAGAAGACTGGCTGTACCTCCTCTACGCTCCCCTGCCTCCAGAGCCCGCTCCTTCTCCACCATCGCCCCGCAGTGGTAGAATGACCTTCCTACAGATGTCAGGACTGCCCAGTCCCTGACCACCTTCTCGCGCCTCCTCAAGACTCACCTCTTCAGACAGCACCTGCAGAACTCCTCTTTTACCTCTGGACAATTAATCACTCTTCATTACTGCGCTTTACTTGCTCTTATCTGCTCCCTATTTTACTGCATTTAATCCTGTACTTTAGAGTACTGTAATCTGTCACAAGTTATTTAATCTGTAGTATTTTGTATTTAATTATATCTTGATGTAACTATCACTGACACTGTTATCTGCTCCGTTATTGAATCGTATTTTGTCATATACTTGTACTTGCTAGAACCGAAGTCATTGTATTTTATCTTGCTCTTAATTGTATTAATACTTGTGATTCTTAAAATGTATTTTTGTTTACGACTGTAAGTCGCCCTGGATAAGGGTGTCTGCTAATAAATAATAATAATAATAATAATAATAATAATAATAATAATAATAATAATAATAATAATAGAATCAGTGTTCTATAAAGCAGTGTTTCTCAACCGGTGTTCCGCGGAACAGTGGTGTTCCATGGGACGTGTGCAGGTGTTCCGTGGAAAAAAATGAAAACATTACTGTTAGCTAGCTAGCTAACGTTAGCCTGGTTAGTTAGCTAACGTTACATTTACATTAAGCCCTCATACATGTTCATAATAGGTAGCTAGCGTTAGCTAATACAATGTTGCAAGTAACGTTATGCTAAGTAGGCCGATAGCTAGTGGTGTGTTTCTGTCACATGAGACGTAACTATAGCGACAAGCAATTTTTGACAACTTACATGTGTGAGTTAAGTTTTTCAAGCCTTACTTACATCAAGAACAAACAAAGATAGCAGCTGCGATCTGTGGAACAAGAACTCCGAGTGTCACTGTCAACGATTCCCCCAAGGATTAAACACCTCTGTGCCACAAAACAGGCACAGGTGTCACACTGATTTTTTTTTTTTTTTTTTTGCCTTTCATAACTATGAATAGCAGCACGCACAACACTTTTGTCAACCAATTGTTTTTAATTTCACTTCGATCTTCAATTACAGTTTGAGCACACACGCGTATAATTTATTTTAAAGTATTAAATATATATATATATATATATATATATATATATATATATATATATATATATATATATATATATTAAGGACAATGCTTTCAGTTTTGAGTGTTCTGACATGGTTTTTCTTGGCTTTTATAATGCCTAATTAGCAACATAAATTGAAGAGGTGAAACTAGTTTTTATTTGAATTAATTGTTTGATTAATAATTTAAAATGAACACAATGCTATATTAGCTTAAATCAGTTGTTTGACTTATGCTAAGTGTTTTGTTCTCGATTTGAATAGGAGTGCTCATTGCAATGTTTAAGATTGTTATTTGTTACATTTTAGTCCATGTCTTTAGTCAAAAACATGGATACATTGTTTATCCTGAATTGCAATTGCAACAGACAATCTGAAGTTTAAACCTGAGGTTTAAATGGTAGTCAACAAGGTGCAAAAGCAGGAGGAGAGGATGAGATGTATAAAGGCCATTTCCCAGGCCAAGCAGGGAGAATGGATGAGATGGGAGAGTGTGGAACAACGCAAAGGAACAGAGCAGGATCAGTTTCCTCATCAGGTCAACATATGATATTCTCCCATCACCACAGAACCTAAACCTCTGGGTAAGAGAGGATCCCTCATGTCCTTTGTGTTCATAACCTGCAACATTAAGGCACATTTTGACAGGATGTAAGGTGGCTCTTAGCCAAGGACAGTTTACTTGGCGCCATGACCAGGTGCTGCAATGTTTGGCCTTAGCATTGGAAGACAAGCGTAACATGACCAATAAGTTGCCACCTGTTCCATCAAAACATTACACACAAAAGACAAAATTCCTCCGCCCAAGAGAGCAACCACCAAGAAATGGTGTTAAAACCAATCCTCGCCCAGGACAACTGGAAGCTGCTAGAGACTGGAAAATGCTGGCAGATGTTGGCCAACAGCTTATTTTTCCACCTGAGATTGCCACCACTAACCTTCGACCAGATATTGTCTTGTGGTCTGGATCAGCATGCCTTGTTCACCTGGTAGAGTTAACAGTGCCATGGGAGGATGCTGTAGATGAGGCATATGAGAGGAAGAAACTGTGGTATGCTCAACTAGCCACAGAAGCGGAACAGCGAGGCTGGAGAGTCCAGGTTTACCCAGTGGAGGTGGGTTGTCGAGGATTTGTGGCATACTCTACAACCCGGTTTCTCAGAGACGTCGGATTCAGTGGCCAAGAGTTGCGTCGCACAGTGAAGAACTTATCTGAAGCAGCAGAGAGGAGCAGCAACTGGCTGTGGTTGAGACGGAAAGATTCTGGCTGGGGATCTCAAGCACAATAGTAAGGAAAGCTGATGTACGGGTAAGTAAGCTGGGCTGAGTTGAGTGGGGGATGGAGGGGGGTGATGCTGGGACGCCAGAATCACCGTCGAGCCCTCTTGAGGTGTCGTGGGCTAGTCGACGAAACACCGAGGATGGAAGGTGCCCACTTGAAGACCCCAGAGATGTACCCTACTTAGCTCAATCCAGACGGTTGTCATGCTGATGCGCTGGGGAGACCGCACTTTGGTTGATCCCTGGAGCCAGCATCGCAGCCGTTGTGTGTGCTGATGCGCTAGGGAGGCAATAAGCTGATCCCTGGAGCCAGCATTACACTTCAGCCATCAACACCAGACAGAAGGATATCTACATCATCATATGGAAGGAAGTGCAAATGGATGGAGACACATATGGATCACATTAGTTTACTGTAAAGCTACGTCTTAGTTGGTGCTTATCTTGGCGAGAGCCGAGTTCAAATCAGCATGAAGTTTTAACATCTACTCTCGTGTAATGGAAATCATGAAGATCTGGATACGTCCAGTGACTGCTGTGAATAGTGCAGCTGGCAACAAGGGAAAGACCTCGTGACAGCCTGGAGAGACAGCTGACAGGAGGGAAGAGACCCCATTGGGGCTGGCAAGGGTTAGCTACCCTTGTCGGCAGTATCCAGCTCTGTGTTTACAGGATGCTGGAGACACCCGCCCAAGCTTCTAAGAAATTAAAGAGAAAAATACCCCTAGAGTCTGCGAGAGCGGGGGCGGAAGATGACTCAACGGTGGACAACACGGTTAACAACTTAGGAACGGAAACGGATATGAGGATGGAGAGTACTTCACAAAAGACTAGTTCAAGATCTGCAGTTAGCAAAGACATGGAACTCCAGGTTTGTGTCTGCGGCTGGAGCAAGGCGACAACGGTCAGGGGTTTGAAGATTCATCAAGGGAGAATGAAATGCTTGAGGGAGAAGGGACAAGGGCCTCGCATTGATCAGTACTTTTTACGAAGTCAGTCAAGTCAGTCGAATGAAATCCAGCGACACGAAGCAAACCACAATTCGCAGGATATCAGCACCCCTGTCAGAGACGTGAGGAGGACTTGCATGGACACAGTTAGTGATGAACCTAATGATTCTTGTGAACCCGGTCAGACAAAGCAGCAGAAAGGAGCACTGGCTGTGGTTGAGACGGAAAGATTCTGGCTGGGAATCTCAAGCACAATAGAAAGGAAAACTGATCTACGGGTAAGTAAGCTGAGCTGAGTTGAGTGGGGGACGGAGGGGGGTGATGCTGGGACGCCAGAATCACCGTCGCGCCCTCTTGAGGTGTCGTGGGCTAGTCGACGAAACACAGAGGATGGAAGGTGCCCACTTGAAGACCCCAGAGATGTACCCTACTTAGCTCAATCCAGACGGTTGTCATGCTGATGCGCTGGGGAGACCGCACTTTGGTTGATCCCCGGAGCCAGCATCGCAGCCGTTGTGTGTGCTGATGTGCTAGGGAGGCAATAAGCTGATCCCTGGAGCCAGCATTACACTTCAACCATCAACACCAGACAGAAGGATATCTACATCATCATATGGAAGGAAGTGCAAATGGATGGAGACACATATGGATCACATAAGTTTACTGTAAAGCTACGTCTTAGTTTGTGCTTATCTTGGCGAGAGCCGAGTTCAAATCAGCATGAAGTTTTAACATCTACTCTCGTGTAATGGAAATCATATACTTATTTATTTTGCTCATTCAAATGTTTAAACTGAATAATTCAGTAAGTAGTTTTTATAATGTGAAAGGCAGGAAATAGGGAAGCTGCTCCAGAACCACAGCTCCTGGTCCAAGCTCCAGAGCACTCCAGTGACCCGCTCCAGTGACTCAGCTCCAGTGACCCACCTCCAATGACCCGCTCCAGTGACCAGCTCCAGTGACCCACTCCAGTGACTCAGCTCCAGTGACCCGCTCCAGTGACCCGCTCCAGTGACCCACCTCCAGTGACCCGCTCCAGTGACTCAGCTCCAGTGACCCGCTCCAGTGACCCACCTCCAGTGACCCGCTCCAGTGACCCAGCTCCAGTGACCTGCTCCATTGACCCGCTCCGGCTCCAGCATCGCCAGCTCCAGGTCCCCACCGGCTCCGGAGCTCAGCTCAGAAAACTGGCAAGCTTTGCAATGGCACCAGGCGCTCTGGAGCCGGAGCATGGCCAACTCTAATTGGAGTCATGCATTTTTTTTTTTTTGCATGCTCTACAAATCTCTGTTAAATGTTTGAGTTCATCAGACTACACCTCATCAAGCACATACACAAGCATAATAAATGAAAAAATGATATTGTTTTGTTTTGTTTTTTGTTTTATAAAACGACCAAATTTCAAAAAAGATAAAATACCAAACTCATAATGTCAACTTCAAGTAACTCTGCATGCAATGGACTGTGGGCTTGCTTTTCAAAACCGGGTTTTATCAATTTCAATAGTATAAATCTGCTTTTGTATTTCAACTCACATTTAATGCTGTGTGCCTGTAAGTGTGCCTTTCAATTACAAACACAGGCAAGATGGGGCAGGATACAGTCATATCAGTCTATACCATATCAGACAACTGAAGAGGAGCATTCCTGGGACCACTATGCAGAGGTGCATATCATTTTGAAAACTGGTGCTAAACTGTTTTGAAAGTCTAGCACCGTAGAGCCTACTGGTGATAAATTATCAAACCCCGCCCGAATCAAGTCCCCCTCACAACCTCCCACACGACACAAACCTTCTCTCCTGTGTATGTGGATGAGTGTGGGTCGGTCATGTGAGTAGTCCAGACCCAATGAATACTTGTTTAAACAGGCTTTCCAACCTAAGGAATACAAATAAAACAATAACAAAATTAAACATGTATACTGGTGCCAGAATGTAATATTGCTGGCACTGTTGAGGCTCCCTGGTGCTAGAATCTGCACTCATAGTGCCAAATGTGCACCCCTGCCATGGGTAATTACACTTTATTTAAGAACAAAGAAGAATAGTATGGTTTAACAGGGTAATTTATGACTAGGCAGTGCAGATTAATACTGCTTTAAAAGCTCCACCACAGAAGGGTTGCCAAGAGACCTTGGCCTCTTTCTGGGGTAGCAGGGAATTCATGGTGAATGAGCTCACAACTAAGGTAACCAAGGTTCACCCTAAACATGAAAGAATGTTCTGTGATAGTCTATGCTGAACTTGGCTGTCTGACAGTGTCAGAGCTGTGGTGGGGTGTGGGAATGTTAATGCTCAACATCAGGGACAATGAGGCAATTTCTTTTTTTTTTTTTGTATTGTACATGTCAATATCTAGGGGTTGGGCGGTACATATCTTATCTGTTGAGATTGGGTATACATGTTTTTTTGTTATGTTATTAAAATCTAAATATATCAAAATTGGATCCAGCTGTAATATTAGAAACAAATGTAATACATTCACCCTGTTTCTGCGTGTATATTGCATAATAGCAATTAGAATTAGAAAATAACAGTAACCTTGAATAGTTGCTTTTTGAATCTCAACAAAAATTATGAAAAGAAACAATGCAAAGTACCAATGTAAAAATGATCTGACAAAATTATTATTATTTTTTTTTTAGTCCTAAACTCATCTTGGATACGTCTGTTAATAAAAAAAGACACACAGGGTTTCCGACCTTCTGTATAAGATTGTGGAGTTGCACTGGTGACAATATGGTACCTGTTTTTTGATGTACAATGAACATTACAGTGAATGAATGAACCAGTAGTATTACAATCCTTAATACTTAGCCTACTTAGTCCAGTTAAAAAGGGTTAACAGTGTTATTTTTGTTATTAACAATTTAAATTCCCTTATGTTAAACTAATCTTTAAAAGCGCTGTGGGGAAAAACATGCACATGACTTTTGTTCTGGCTCCTGGAGTGATAAAGTAAATGATTGCTGTAAAAGTGACTAGGTGTGGTCAAAGACAGGGAAGAGCACTGAATTGCTTAGAGTAAAAGCCACCTGATTTTACTAACCAGTAAACCCCAGAGGAAATTATACACTAACATACGTGCTGTTTTCCGAAAACTGATTTTCGGAATATTCCGATACATTTTCTGAAAACTGTGTTTACATGACTTTTGATATCGGAATTAGTTTTCGAAAACTATCGGAATTCTTATGCTCATGTAAACGCACTGACTGATGCATTTGCATGTAGTGCTGTGCATTTTGATGCAGACCAGTCAATGTGGTCAGATAACTTGCCTCTTGTATAAAAGCCAAACATAAGGAAAATCGTAGGTCAAGGGGTTAGGATCGAAAAGGGGAACGACCCTAATCATGTCTAACAGCTTATTATTAAAAATGTAGATGAATGAGATGAACAGTTGAAAATCATGTGAGGATTCCTGTTTTCCAATCCTGGGTGTAACTGGGTGTAACTATCCTGGGCATGGACAGATTATTTAATAAATGTTCTAGTGCAGAATAAAAATGTAATATCTTGTGCCAGTGTGGATGAGTAATTTTATAAAAAAAGATTAATAAAGATCCCTGATGCAAACATCTTATTAAGAAATATGTTTGAGTGCCCTTCCCATCTCCACCCATGCCTACAGCTATGACCTGTCAGTTGTAGGGCCTGGTTAAGATAGACATTGGTGTGAAACTGCAGCATTACCTTTACTTGGCATGTTGTCTTGGAAATTTCTGCATGTTTCAAACTGAAGTATAAAATATAAATTTAGGACCAAAAGAATTTCAACAGAAAAAAGATGACCATTGATTATATCGTAATTTAGTGCTAATAAGAAAGTGAATTCTAACAGCAGACTTCTGCTCTTCCAGAAAAGATAAGGAACACAGCCTTTGGAGAGAGGCTCTAAGAAAAGCAGCAAATACAATATGTCATTCTTGTAACAGATCATATTGAGGCTGGTACACATAGTCCCAAGAATATTGAGGAGAAAAAACTTTTAATTTTAAATTTAGTATGTAAAATGGAAAGTTAAAATCAACAAAGGAGTACTTGGTATAAACTAAAGCTTAGAAAATGTATATGTATATTAAATACCCATCAAATTGAGAGGAATGGTAGTTCCTTGTGCCAAGCTATCAGTGAAGCATAAGAACTGCCAGACTCTCTATACATCAGCGAAGCGTGAGAACTGCCAGGAACTCTCTATACAGCAAGTATAGTTCACGTGTTTTCAGGGTATTAGCTAAGGTTCCCACCTTTGATTTACAAAAAAACAGGACACCAGAGTCATTTCATTAAATAAATAAATAAATAATAAATCATATACTTTGACATTTAATGTTCCGGGAAGTCTTACAGATTTCTCAGGACAGCTGCCTCAAAAAGAGAACAATCCAGGTAAAACCAGAACTGGTGGCAACCCTAGTATTGGTGCAGCAAAAGTAAATCAGCCAAAAGCACCATTTCACTTTTAATTTGTAGTTCCCAACACTCTTAGGTGAAATGCAGAAACAAAAGTCAATACCTGTCATACAGCAGACCTGGGATAAATATAGTTCTAAATATGGTTTGGGAAAAGTAACTATTATTTGAAAATAATTAAATACATATTGCAGAAAGTAACTATTATTTGAAAATAATTAAATACAAATTGTAAATAATTGAAAATAATTAAATACAGATTGTAGAAAGTAACTATTATTTGAAAATAATTAAATACAGATTGTAGAAAGTAACTATTATTTGAAAATAATTAAATACAGATTGCAGAAAGTAACTATTATTGGGGGGCTCCTGAGTGGCACATTGAGTAAAGGCACTCCGCGTGGAGTGCAGGATGCGCCCTATAGCCTGGAGACCACAGTTTGGAATCCAGCTATGCCATTGCCGGCCGTGACCGGGGTTCCTAGGGGTGGCGACAATTGGCCGAGCGCTGCCTGGGTAGGGAGGGATTAGGTTGGCAGGGGAATCCATGGTTCACTGCACACCAGTGACCCCTGTGGCTGATAGGGCGCCTGCGGGTCTGCAGTGGAGCCATTCAGATCTGTGTTGTTCTCCGGCACTATAGGTCTGATGGCTTCGCTGTGGATCTGCTGTGCGAAAAATGACGGATTGGCAGGAACACGTTTTGGAAGATGCATGTTTCAGCCTCCATTTCCCAAGTACAGATATTTCATTGAAAACAATGAAATATCTTTAACCACTGGTATAATGGCCTGTTTTGAAGTTATTGAATTGAACATGTTTAGCATTTTCCTTGTTTGAAATCCTCCTCAACCATCACGTGGTAATTGCAAGACTTGGTACATAATTATACATTTAGGGTAATAATTAGGATTTAGTTTTTCAAATAGTTGAAATATTAAAATATATATGCTCGAATAAATAAATTTTGTTTATAAATATTCAAATAATAATTGCACAAAGTCAAATATAGATATAAATATAGATATATAGATAAATATACATTCAAATAATATTTGACCTGGCCCCGTAGGTCACACTGAGTCCCGATACCCTTTCCCTTGCACTTGATAGGCTGAGAAGATTCCCCCACAAAACCCCAGCCTTGTTTCATTGACATTCCCTCCCATTTTTCAGCCCTTCACTGTTTTTTGTTTTGCTAGGGTGAAATCGGGAAAGGAACAAATCAGCATTCAGTGGGAAAATATTTCCAGTAGTTTCTGCCACTGCTCCCATGGTCTTACCAGAAACTGGCTTTACCGTTTTATTAATCATTTTGTCGAAATTAGGCCAGTCTCGACCTAAAATAACAGGATAGGGCAGCTTTGCAGTCACCACCACGATTACGGGTATGACATCCAACAGTCTCATCTAATTTATTGAGGGGATCTGCTCCCTATTTTACTGGATTTAATCCTGTACTTTACAGAGTACTGTACTGTGATCTGCCAGAAGTTTTATTCAATCTGTAGTATTTTGCATTTAAGAACTATCACTGACACTGTTATCTGCTCCAATATTGAATCATATTTTGTCATATACTTGTACTTACTAGAACTGAAGTCATTGTATTTTATCTTGCTCTTAATTGTATTAATACTTGTACTGTGATTCTTGAAATGTATTTTTTTGTTTTGTAAAGAAATAAATAACAATAATAATAATTATAATAATAATAATAATAATAATAATAATAATAATAATAATAATAATAATAATAGTCCTTGTTATCTCCATGAATACAAGAAATGACCATGACGCCGCGTGACCACCAAGGTACCCCCTTCAACAGAGTTTCTTCAATCAAAGTCTGCCCACATCTTGAGTCCACTAATGCGTGGGTGCTCACCTCACCAACCCGTACATCAACAATGCAAGGCCCTTCCCAATCATTACCCTGAGGCTTAGCTGGTGCCGATGACAAGTAGTTAGAGGCCGCACCACCTCCGTTGCTGCAGGGCAATTCCTAGTGTGGTGGCCGGCCTCATGGCACCAGAAGCAGGTCGGGGTAGAAGGCGCCCACGGAGCCGACATGTCCCTCAGTCTCCATGGGTGAGGAGGGAGGCCGTCCGTTGGGTGTCGAGGAGGTGCTGATCCATGAGGGGAGGGGGTGTAGTGCTGAGGTCCCGTCCGTGGGCCCGCGATCTTCTGTCTGCTGGAGGAAGGAGCGGCTCTTCCGGTTGGCGGCGATGTTGAGGTGTGCTGCGAGTCTTCGTAGCCCTCTGCCAGTCGTATGGCTGCATCCAGCATGGTGGGTCGCTGTCAGGTGACCCAGTCTCGTGTGTCCGCCCCCAGCATCTGCACGAATTGCTCAATTGCAATGAGCTCCTTGGCTTTGCGGGTGCCGGGGCAGAGCCATCGGGTGACCTGATCCACCAGGCATTGTGCCACTACATGGGGCCGTACTCCTGTGGGTCTCTGGTATTCCCGGAACCAATGGCGATGCGTTTCCTTGGTAATGTCGAGCCGATGGAGAATGGGCCGCTTCACAACGTCATAATCCAACGCCTCTTCATGCGTCAGGGCCTGGTAGGCTGCCTGGGCCTCCCCAGTGAGACTGGGGCCCACCTGAGTAGTCCACCAGTCCCAAGGTCCAGAGCAGGTTTCTCCCAAAACAGTCCCGTGTTTTATTTAAACAGTTGATAACAAAAGCAGAAATGGTTTAAAAAATAAAGCAAGTCATCCCTATACCAGCAATGGTATAGGGGAAGCCAAAACACGGCTGGATTCAGTCCTGAACAAAAAGTAAATAAAGCAAAACAAGACCCTCCGACAGCCACCCTTCCTCTGTGCTCGAAACTGTGCGGTGGTGCAAGTGGCTGTGAGTGTCTGGTGCTCCTCGGTGCTGTGCTGTGCAGTGAAACCGAGACTCGGGTGAAATGCTGGCTCAATGGCTGCAGCTCCTGTCTCCTTGGCGCTCTGTATCTGCAAAAACAAAACAAAGTGCAGGCTCCAGCTGTTTAGTGTTTGTACACTCAGCGTAAGGTGCGTACTTGCATAGCTGCGTCCCCTTTGTACTACCCAACTCCTCCCTGCAATCAGTTCGGCGCCGCAGCAACCAATTGCTGCTTGGCCTGCATCTGATCACATTTGAGTCGTTTCATGTACTGACAGCCACCAAGATGGCCGACTTCCTGTTTCTGCCCACCGTTGAGTCTACTCGTCTATGGGAAGCGTATTATCAACCTTACACGGCACCCTTTCTGAACAGGAGGGAGATTTACAACATTGATTCTTTCTCTCTTTATCACAAGGGCCTATGTAGAAGCAAAAGCGCATAAGCTGCAAAAGTACAGTTGTGTCCCCTCTGGCTTCCCGAGAGAACCTCAGCCGTGTAGGCACATGGGCGGTGCAGCCGAACCTGAGGCAGGTGGAGTGAGCTTCACTGCCCCCCCAAAGACGGGACCCTTGGCTTCTGCAAACCTCACCGTGAAGAGAAAGACCGCTTACTGCACACATGGATATAAGCTTGAAACATTAGAAACGAGGTAGAAAAGTGTTAGCAGGACAACTATGGATTGGAGGCCATCTGCGCTGTGGAGAGGAAAAAAAATGCTTTGTTTAACTTTTTTAATGGGGGGTAAACCTCTGGTGGTCCTGGCAGAGAGGACACTCCCACTTCAGGTAAGCTAACAATTGACTGCTGGGCTGTTGCAATGTCTGAGGGAGATGATCTGATATAAGTCTCTACTGCTGATGAAGACCAACGCCCCAGGCTCTTGATGAGGGGCTGGTTCACTCCTGAGCTGCTTCTATCCGGAAGGAGTGCGGTGTATAGAACTGAGGCGGCAGGGCGGCCTCAGTTCTAAGTGAGAGCCGATAGATGGGAGGAGAACCAATGTCTTGTAATAATTGTCCTGGATATGTCCGTGAATAGTAGGTCTATTGGGAGAGCTGGTTCCTGGTGGCGAGGTATTTGGATATGGATGAAAACGGGCACAAGGGAGGGTCGATTTTAGATAGTTGGTTGAACTGCCCTTGCCACAGTTGATCAGTCTGAGATGTAAGATGAAGTGGCTGCCGGGAACCAGAGACAGGTCAGAGTGGCATAGACCCAGGGTTAGAAAGCTGTTTTTTGATGGTACTGTAAACTTTGCACATCTCATAAAGCCAAAGAAAGCTTTGAGACATAAGGTTTCCATGGTGAGGTCATTGGCTGGATTGAAGCAGCTATTTTGCAATGTATTGATGAGTTTGGAAAGAATGTCTCGGGTTATCAGCTGTCTGGTTGGGGAAGCTGAAGGAAAGCTCTTTTTGATCGCTCAAAGAGTTAGGCAGACAGCTGGAATTGATAGTAGAGGAGGGGATGGTATAGACCTGAGGCGGTACTCGTACTGGATGCCAGAGATGTAAGACCGAATAGATTATGGTGCCAGTTTGAGAATGTCTCGGAGATAAACAATAAACACCAGCAGGAAAACGATTAAATGTATTTGGTGAAATCCGATTCTAGGCACAGAAGATGGAAAAAGCAGTCCATGCAGAGGCGTAGCTAGCTCTGGTGGATGGAACCAGCGCTGCCTTGAGTTTGTGGCCATAGGTTCCCCATAGAGAGGCAGCCACTACAATAGGATACAGTTCCAACAGAGGTGATGATTTTTGTTGAGGAGAGAGTGTTTGTATTTCTTGAGGCTATGTACTGGAAAACCACTGGGACCTGAATAGCCCGCCAAATCCTGCAAGTGAGGCGTCCGTAGACAAGCTGAGGTCTGGAGCTGCTATGAAATCATCATAGAAAAGTGACAGTCCATTCCAGTGCCGAAGCAGCGTTATCCACATTTTAATGTCTTTCCTGGCTTAGGGAGGGATGAGGATAGAAGCATTGAGGTTTTGAGTGGTAGTAGAGAGGGTCAAGAGGCGTGATATGAACGTCTGCCTTGCGGGATGATGCCTATAGCATAATTGAAGTGTCCAAGGAGAGAGAGGAGATCTCTCTCTTTTATTGTTTTGCTTTTGAAATGATTTGATGAGCAGACGGAGGCGCTCTAGTTTGGCAGGAGGAAGGCGCGCTTCGTATTTAATTGTATCCAGGGTAATTGCAAGGAACTCCATGCAGTTGGTGGGGCCGATAGCTTTCTCTTTGGAGAGGGGGACACCCAGGGTAGAGAAGAGTGTTCTTAGTTGCGTAATGGCTTGCGCTGCAGGTTGAGAGGCTGGAGATATCAGGAGGAAGTTGTCCAGTAGGTGGAGGGGAAAGGGGACTGGGCAAGTGTTTATCAGAATCCAGCAGAGTGCTTCCGACAGTGAGTAGAATATCTTGGGGCTGCTGCGACATCCGAAAGTTAATTGAGTTGAAAACTAGAATCTTGCCAGAAAATCCTGAATAAATGCCTCAGAGAGAGGTGAATGGGCATGACTTTAAAGGCGCCTGTAATGTCTGCTTTTGCTAGCCATGCCCGTGCCCGGCTATTTTTATGCATTTGATGACATCTGATAGTGTAGTGTACTGCAGTGAAAACTGGTCGTGAGGGATAAGTGCGTTGATGCTGCTGGTGGATTTGCCACAAGGAGCTGATAAATCGATAATCAGATGTTTCTTTCCTGATATTTTCCTTGTTGCTATACCGATAGGGTTGATACGGTATTCTGGAAATGGTGGAGACGGGAAAGGCCCAGCCCTTATCAATATCAATTTCTGCTTTGATGAGTGTGGAGGCAGCTTGTGGATCTGATGTGGCGGATCTGAGATTTTTGCAGGTATAGGAGGAAATAGGAAGGCTGGTAATGCCGGTATGGAATCTGTTTTGTAACCCGTCTATGAGGTTCTGGGTGAATTGCTGGTCAGGGTGAGAGGGGAGAGCTTCAGTGAGTGCCTCTATGTTGATAGGTGTGCGTATTGTCAATGTGGCAAGTCATTTGTTGTGCTGCAGGGGACAGATAAGCCGGGAGTGGGCGTCGCCGCAAAAGTTACGTGCAGGAATCTGCAGTTTGTATTGAAACAGGACGACCTATTAAAGTTATTACAAATTTGCTTTTCTCCTGCAAATTTAATAGGTCATCCGTATTTGTCTTTGTTATGGGGGGCAGCGGGAGGTGCAGATGCGTGGGTCGGGTTTGGTGATGAAAGCCGGTTTCTGAAACGAAGAGTTGTATTTGGAGGCTGTGGGGTGCTAGTGTTGGCAGTGCTGGCTGTTTTTGGGCAGAGATGAGTAGAATGCGTGGTGGATGCGTAGATGCGTACACCCGTGAGTTTGCAGGTTGAAATCAGAGTCAGATGCGTTGCTCTGCTGATGCCTTGAAATCCTGCTATGTGAAGCTCTGCTGGAAGGTGCTGCTGATGTTAAATGCACTGCTGTGCCCAGGGTGGGAGTGGCTACTGCAGAGCAGCTGGTGAGCTGGCCTCTGGGAGCAGCACGGCAGCGCTTAGCAGGTGGAAAGGTGGGCTCTGCACCCTGGATGTTGCAGAGCAACAAAAATAAAGTCGGCCGGCATTGGGGGGAATTTGGGTCTGATCAGAATCCATTGTGGTAATTCTTCAGAGATGTTATTCTGGTATAGGAGATGTTATTTCCGCTTATTTAATTTATAAATAGCTCAGCCGGTCTGTGAGGATGACCCAAGCAGTTGTGGTTTGCAGAACATAATAAAATAACTCCAAAATAAATGTAATAAAATAAAATATTTGTTTTAGAAAAATTACACCGCTAACAAACAAACTTATTGCAATCTGCAAAATACATAGAGGTCTGCTGCTACCCTTTCCCTTGCAAAACAACAATGAAATTCCCTCTCCCAAGATCAGGTAGTCCTATATATACCTGGGTGGTCCCAGCTCCTCCCATAGCTACACCATTCACCAAGGAGAGGAATAATAAATAACATAGAATAACTCATATAAAATATTAACATAAGTTATATTAAACCCACATATTAATTTACACAATGTGCATCCAAAATATTACTCTGGAAATAAATCAAATTCATAAATAATATAAGCCCATATTGAATTACAAAAATAGCCTTTCCCCCCTACTAGAGAAAAGTGAGCGCGCTCCCATTCTAAATCCTAATATTAGGTACACGCATACCACGCGCACCTTGCCTAGAGACAGTCATGCTTGCAGCCAGATAACACCACATCACTCTGCGCCACCCAGCCCCACCTAGCACTCAGGCAAGCCACAGATTATCAAACAACCCTGGTAAGCTTTCTTTATTTTACCCGTTATACTAAACACATACAACCTTATACACCGGTACAACTTATACACTGTTTTTTACGGTACTTCTCATTGCGGTTTACCAGAAAGGGTTTTATCTGCAGGTCTCAAAGAAACACAGAATACATAACATAAGGAGGCTGTGTGGTCCAGTGGTTAAAGAAAAGGGCTTGTAATCAGGAGGTCCCCGGTTCAAATCCCACCTCAGCCACTGACTCATTGTGTGACCCTGAGCAAGTCACTTAACCTCCTTGTGCTCCGTCTTTCGGGTGAGACGTAATTGTAAGTGACTCTGCAGCTGATGCATAGTTCACACACCCTAGTCTCTGTAAGTCGCCTTGGATAAAGGCATCTGCTAAATAAACTAATAATAATAACATACTGTTTGATATATTTTATATAGGTATCTGTCTTATTAATTTTATAAATAACGAGTTGCTTTATACAGTCCTGTATACAATGAGAAAGGAAGCCAGCCATCTGATTTTGTACTCCTGCTCTCTAATGGACTTTGAATTTAGGTTGGAGAGAAAGATACCAACGGGTGACTCTGGCATTAGTGTCCCGCATCCTATCCAGCTATTGCAAAGCCCTATGGTCTGTTTCTATTATAAAGTCACGTCCCAGCAGATAATACTTTAAAGAGTCAAATGCCCATTTTATCGTAAGGCACTCTTTTTCCACTGTCGAATACAGCGTCTCTAGAGGAAACAGCTTTCTGCTAAAAAAGGCAACCGGTCTTTGTTCCCCTGCTTCGCCTTGTAAGAGCACTGCTCCCAACCCAACCACAGATGCACAGTGAATGACTTCTCAAAGTCAGGACTTTGTAGAACCGCCTCCTGACAAAGTACATCCTTCAAATCATTGAAGGCTTATCACATGGCTCAGTCCAGATGATCTTATTAGGTCTACTTTTCTTGGTAAGATCTGTTTATACAGCAGCCCTGGAGGAAAAGTTTGGAATAAAACGTCGATGCCATCCCACAAGTCCTAGGAAAGATCTCACCATTTTCTTTGTGGTAGTAGGTGAACAGGACTTGATGGCTTCCAATTTCTCCATCTGTGGGCATATCACTCCATTCCCCAGGACATAACCCAAGTATTCGGTTTCAACCTGAGCCAAAGTACACTTCTTGGAGTTCACAGTTAGGCTTTGTTTTAGCACCTGTCCCTCATGGAAAAGATGATCTTCCCAGGTACCACTGAAGATGATGACATCGTCCAAATATGCTGCTGAAAAGTCGGACATACCTTTCAGAACCTGGTCCATAAGATGTTGAAATGTGACTGGGGTTCTGTGCAATCCAAAAGGTATAACTACAAACTGGAACAGTCCATATGGTGTATGAAAGGTAGTGTATTCCTGGGAACTGGTACACAAAGGAACTTACCAGTATCCCTTGCTGAGATCTAGGACACTAATGTGCTTAGCCTTCCCTAGTCGTTCAACCAGGTCATCTATGTGAGGCATTGGATATGAATCAGACTTAGAGACTGAATTGAGGTGTCTAAAGTCAATGCAAAAACATATACTTCTGTCTTTCTTTGGCACCAACACCACTGTGCTGCACCATTCATTTTTACTCTCTTCTATTACCCCAAGGATAACATTAGCTCCAATTCATTCCTTAGGACTGAGATGAATCTCTCCAGTATCCGGTAACTTTTTTGTCTCACTGGGGTACCTTCTTTAATGTGAATGTAGTGCTCCACTAATGTAGTATAGCCAGGTCTTTCTTGGAATAGACCAGGAATGAAACGAGCTCTCAACTGTTGTTGCTAAATCTCTGAAAGATGGTTTAAATCCACTGGCTGAAGATCATCTTCAATTGGGAAGTTCTGTTCAGTGAGTTTTTCCTCTTCTTCAGTGGTTGAAACCCACGAGTTTGTATTTAACGGTTCTGGAGAAGGAAACCATTCCTTTAGCATGGTAAGTTTGTTTAGTTTTAACTCATTCAGGCATTGCCACTTCATATGTAAGAGGTCCCATTTTACGCAAATCTTCATATGGGCCTTGCCACTTTGCTAGTAACTTGCTTTCAGTAGAAAGCAGCAATAGAAGCACTTTCTGTCCTGGCTTGAAGGTACAGCTCCTGGCAGATTTATCGTACCAAGTCTTCTGGTATATTTGAGCCAAGTTCTCATGGGCCAGTGCAGACAATTTTTCTAGCTTTTCCCTCATTTTTAGCACATATGTAGCCACATTCTTCATTTCTGACCGGGGCCCCTGCAAAGATTCCTTCAGAATATCCAGTGGTCCTCTTACTTGGCTTCCATAGAGATGTTTAAAGGGGGATAAACCTGTGGAGGCCTGTGGAACTTCACGACATGCAAACAGAAGGTAAACCAGCCATCGGTGCCAATCTGCCCCCGTCTCACAGACAAACTTCCGTAGCGTGTTCTTTAGGGTCTGGTTGAAACATTCTACAAGGCCATCTGTTTGAGGGTGATATGAGGTGGTCTTTAAACCCTTTATCCCTAACATATTATATACTTGCTTTAGATGTTTAGACAGAAAATTGGTGCCTTGATCTTTAAGGGCTTCCCTGGGAATCCCAACCCTTGAAACTAACTGCAATAGTGCCTGTGCTACTTGCCTCATTTTAATATCCCTCAGTGGAAATGCCTCGGGATAGCGAGTGGCATGTCATGAGATCACCAAAATATACCGGCTCTCTGTCCGGCTCCTCTCCAATGGCCCTACCACTTCCATTCCTATTCTTTCAAAAGGAACATCTATAATAGGCAATGGCTGTAATGGTGCATAACCCATTTCAACTCCTATAGTTAGCTGACACTCTGGGCAACTCTTACAAAAATCACTAACATCCTTATAACAACTTGGCCAATAAAAGTGACTGGCAATCCTGGCAAGAGTTTTGTTCTTCCCTAGATGTCCTGACCAAGGTATGGAGTGACCTAATGTCATCACTTTATGAATCCTTTAGGAACAAGTAACTGCTCTTTGCCTGCTTCCGATACAATATACCTTTCTCTAATATATAGACATCTTCCTTTAAATGAGTTATTCCTTCCTGCTGTACCTCCTCAATCACAGACAACTTCTCATAAAGCGGTTTCAAAGTGATATCATCCTTCTACAAATTACCTATATCCTGGGGTACCTCCCAATCTACTGGAAGAGGTGGTCCAGTTGTCACCGACTGTGTAGATAACTCAGCAGTTTTCTGCTTTCTCTCTTCGTTTTATACTCTTGGGTTTATGAGTCTTTCCTGGCTGGTCCTCAATTCTTGTTGTAAAAAATGGCAGACTCTAAAGGATTAATGTCCTCCCTTGGCTGTCTAGCTTGCACCCTGGTAACTACAGCATTACAAGATTTTATCTGCGAGAGCAAATCCATAGTTACCGGCAAGTCTTGCCCCAGTATAATTAAATAAGGCAATTCTTTAGCCACGCCTACAGTCACCAAATATGCCTGACCTTCAATAACCAGGTAAACATCCGCAGTAGGATACTCTCTCACACCTTTTCTGGCAGAGATGAAAACTTCAGGCAACTGAGCGGCTTCTCTGGCAGTGGTTGGGTCATGCTCCTTTATCCATACTTCTATTTCTGGGTTAATCATGCGCAGGAATTGCCCCATTATCAAAAGCTCCCCAATGTCTGCAACGGCCTTCTCCTTTGGCTTCGCCCACTTTTCATAAAGCTCTTGAAGTCGCACATACAGTTCTTTAGGAGTTTCTCCAGAAAGAATGTTCATGGCATGAAATCGTTGTCGGTAAGTCTCTGGATTAATTTTATATTTATTTAGAATGGCTTCTTTGACTTTTTCATAGTCAAAGGCTTCTTCTTTCTCCATGGCTACATAAGCATTTAGGGTGTTTCCAGTTAATAAGGGCACCAACCGGATTCCCCATTCATCTGCTGGCCATTGACAAGCTGCTGCCATTCTTTCAAATGTCGTTAAAAATTGTTCAATATCCTCTTTGTCTTCCAACTTCCTCAACTTAGGCTCTTTCATCCCGCTAAATGTTTTCTGGTCCACCCTAAAGTAGACCCAGACCGGGGTTGGCTAGAAGCCCCTCTATCATCCTCATATTCATTGGTTCTGATTATACGGCTTTGATCTCCCACCTCAGTTTGTAACAAACCAAACTGATGCTGCATCACCTTCCATCAACCTTGGCCTCCCATTTCTTTCTACTAATAATTGTTTTTGATGCAAGTTCGATTCTATTTGATTGTGCCTGAAAAACATATGCCAAGTTAGTAGAAATAATTGGGGCAACCTTGACCCCCACCGCATTTACAGTTGTGTCTATTTGCTTTGTGCTGGGCATGATTGCCCCAATGGTTTCTTGAAACTTGGCTTGTGTTCTGCACTTTAAATGGCTGAGCACTTTTGATAACTTTGCGTTTTTTCACATTTCCAATGTGTTTTTGTTTTAGATGAACTATACATTTCCTAATCATTAACACATAACTGCTAAGCTGTCTTCTTCTTCTTCTTCTTCTTCTTCTTCTTCTTCTTCTTCTTCTTCTTCTTCTTCTACTTTTTCTTTTTCTTCTTCTTATTATTAATGTTTTATTTTATTAACTTCCCGTTTTGTCACAACGTGTAAGTTTAAAAAAAGCGTATCTTTATACACCATGCTTAGGGGGTAAGTAATGATTACATTAGTTGTAGTGAGAGTAATGATTAGAAATGTAACCAGCATAACAGATTTGTGAGCTAGTTTATCCCCTAGTTTAAGTCTGTATTTCAAATATGTTTACAATAACTTTTATTGTTGTTGTGGACTATTTGGCTGTCATTGTAGTTGCTGTTCTGTCTCGATGGTAGTGCGCTGTGTTTATTCATTTTTAGAAAGGGAAACGGTGATGCAATTTGATTGCAGTTTTCTAATGTGACAGTGTAGGGGAAAATGCAGCACTCCGATAGGCTGAAACACTAAAGCATGTTGATGCAGAGTCGTTATCGACATGGATGGGATGTCGGTGTGGTTCAGTTTTGTGTACCATGTGAATGATTTCTAGCGGCGCTTCTGTTGCATGTCCCATTCTGATCAAGGGCATTTTTAAACCACTCAAGGCGTCCTCAACATCAGGTATTGAGCAAATTGGAAACACTGACGACTTGCATTCAGAGTTTGCTATTCATATGCCTGTATTATTGTATCCTGTTTTTTTCAGAATGGTTGAGAAAGTGTTTGTGGTAATGTTGAAATCTGTGGCAACATCTTTCCTTTTTTGTATGGTGGTGCATTATCCACCGCTTTCAACGCCTGCACTTTTGTCTGCAAGGATATGATGAGTGAGCACTATGGCAGGATATGATGTGTGAGCACTATGGCAGGATATGATGAGTGAGCACTATGGCAACTCGAAATGCATCATAGGATCTGTAGTCCCAAAACACCATTAAAATACAATACAGAGGCACTAATCTGGAGGCAAGTTAATACATTTACCAATATCCTTTACACTCAGATTTTTGAACTTGAGCTATTTGTTTTATTCCAATTTTTCTTCCCTTGGAGAGCTCCAAAATAATTTGCACTAACAGGAAATTTGTGTTAAAACAAATTCATATTATAAGAAGTAATTTACAATAAGTGACTGCTAAATTTGGCCAGGACTGTGTTGAAAATTCATTAGTACCAGGAAATGTGTCTAATCCAAGTTTGTTTTAATGAGAAATTACTGTATATATATATATATATATATATATATATATATATATATATATATATATATATATATATATATGTTCAACCTGTATTTTTTATTATGTTTGAATACCTACCTCCCAACAATTCTGAAGCTATACAAATAAAGAAACATCCAATGTTGACCTTAGCTGACAGCTCATTCACTGTGCATGTCTGATCTGATAAGTGCCACTTGACAGTCCCACTGTAGAGGAGCATAACAATAACATTTGCAGTGGCATACCTGTTAAACTGAACAATTCCTCTCTATTACTGATTTCAGAAATGCTTATCTCCAACTATATAACATCCTGCTTACTCCACCTGCTGGGAAAAAAAGATCATATGATTACCTTTAATGTAATCTAGACTGGCAAGACAGTGCGCAGAGCAGTGTCTAAATCATGTCACATTTTGCCTTTTGCAGACACAGGAGCTGATTGATACACATACAGGTTTTTCTAAAAGATATAAAGGCATTTGTAATATATCACATATTAGGATAAGTCCATTCAATGTAGGGTTCTATTTAATCAAGATTTGTTTAAAAAAGTGTAGAAAACCAATGTTGAGGTGTAGTCTAATGAGCTGAAAGTAAATGCCTTTTGGAGGTTTTGCAGAACCTGTAATGCAAAAAAGAGATGACAAAGAACAGCATGACTCCAGAGCCATTTCCAGACTGTCAGCAATATATATACAAATAACTTTCTTAGAGGTTCTAGTTACTGTTCGGATTATCTAAATAGAATGCTTAAAACTGATATGTACTATATATTTTGAATGATTTATATATATATATATATATATATATATATATATATATATATATATATATATATATATATATATATATATTTTTTTTAATGTGTCTGTAAATAAAGAACTAGTTCTGAATTGGCTCAACACAGTAAGAAAATTGAATGACACAGGACTACATTATATATCTTTTACTGGTGTGTCTTATCACTGTCTTTTTTAATTGTCATTGATAGATAATAGTATGGAAATATATAATGTCACACTTTCTCTAGTCCACTGATATTATATAGTGTACTGGATTTTAACTGGTACCCGTTTAAGGTAATGTTACACCTTCCACAACTGGCAAGTTTTTTCACCTGTTACGCCTTCTTTTATGATTGACAGTATCTCTATTCCAGAGGTCATTTCAGTGTGGTATGACATATACAAAGTGGGGCATCAATGTCTCTGTATATCTTCCATGTTTTCTTTGGGTCTGTGCACACCTGTGCTAGTCACCATGATGTTAAGTTTCATCGACAGAAGCATTTATTACAATAATTAATAAAGACGCATACACTACATATTCATTCAATTTTGTAATTGTAAACAATGATATAATTCATTACATTATGTTTGAACTCAGATTCCTTGTACCAATATTAAAACAGCAAAATAAATGAGTACTATTGTCATCATAATAGTCTTCCTAAAGATTTGGCATGACAACACAGATTCATTGAATATATAAATTGCACAGACATTATATGTGTCATTTGCTATGTACTGCAAAACGTTGCTCAGGCAATGCAGTTTCAAAATGTTTTTGATGGAAGTAATTTAATGACTAGAGATTAAAACTAATGTAAAAATGATATGCCACTTGCTCTTACATGTTTTTGGTTGTCTGTGGCAGTGGTGTGCAAACTCTTTATATGCCGCTCCCTTACTTGGCATACATTTTGTTGCACCAACCTGAGACACATATTAAAACATTAGAACTTAACTTTATATTTTAACAGGTGTTTGTTTTCCGGATTTAATATAAATCGCATATTTTTTCCTAGATTTAACCACCAAAAGTCCAGATTTAGAATAGCTAAATACATAAATGTTAACAAACACATTCTTTCAAGTTTTGGAAATTGTACTTTCATATATAATTTATAAATGTTGAAAACGCAAATCTGGGTTTTCACAAAATAAATATTTGATTTGGCAATGTATGCTGCAGATCTGCCCTTACACTCCAAGAGCCAATGTCTCAGCTTACACATTTCAAAACTTTTAGTACACAATTTGATATAGCTCTGTGATGACCATATGCTTCACTCTCTTCATCTCCTTGCTAAATTGTGAAATAGGTTTTTCCCCATATGAAGCAAGAGCCACACCCTTTCACACCATGACAACAACAGCCTGGGGTGTGGTTACAAAAGACCTAAAGTGTCTTATGGTAAACTCTCTGCAATAAACCTGTTTTGTTAGCTTTATCTCTGTAGTTTTGCCTTTAGTAGATTTCCTATAGTTTACATGTATAGTCACCATTAATGGTGGAGCTGTCACTGAGGCATGGTTTAATGAACTACAATTCACATTGCAGATGAGCTGGAGTAAATACTGTATCTATATTATTCTGTAATTGTCTGATAAGGCTTAATAATCAGCCATGGCCAGACAAGACTATGCAGGCCTCATAAAGATTTGAAAGCTCTGGGGTATGGTGTGTTAGTACCTCATACATTTTTTTCACAATCCTTAATGATCCATTTCTGATGAGAAGAACATTACCTTTGGCCCAATAAAATGTGCAGTCTCTTAAAAAAGTTAATTACGTTTTAAATATGAAAAACAATATGTTGACATTTTAAATAATTATAAAACTATTTGTGAAAAAGCTGGATGTGACCTAACAAACTTTGTAGAAGAATTCATGAAAACATGAATGAATCCTTTGAAATAGGGTCTGTGTCTCTCTCAAACTACAATTCAGGGGGATCGAAGAGGACATTATTCATTTCTTTGGAATTTCCAGGTATTGTGTTGTCGCTTTTACAGTCCCCCCCTTGGGCTCTGGCCGCACGGGCTCCCCCCTTCTGGGCAGCTTCCATGTATCGGGCGACAAGTGTAAAAAAAAAAGCACTAATGTTTTAGCAGATGTTTTTTCCCCAGATTTAATGTAAATCGCGTATTTTTTCCTAGATTTAACCAAAAAAAGTTTCAATTTAGCTAATTACATAAATGTTAACAAACACATTCTTAACCCTTTGCAGTCCATTTATTAAGTGCGTGTCAGGCGTGTTAGGTCCAATTTATGTTCACACGCGCAGTTAATTTTAGACGCGCTGTTTAAAAGTATTTTTTTTTCCACAGTCAAATGGGTTTAAAAGGCCCTGCATATCAACAAAGCACTCACTAGGCATCTTCAGCCCCGCCCCACCCTTTCGTTTGCTATAGCTTTCACATATGCTAAGAAATAAATAATAATAATAATAGTCGTACATACCGATCAATCATCTCCTGATCACTCGTTTTATCACAAAACGCCTCAATAATGCGATCCAAGTCATTAATTTATTACTATAACATCTGAAAAAAGCTCTGCAAATGTCCATGATATTCTCTAAGTCCTGATGCAGTAACAGCCAGCTTGTTTCCTTATGGTCGCCGTTATCTGATCCCAGGGGCAAGTATGACTATTCATGAGATACGCATTTTTTTTTTTTTCTTTTTCGGCTTGTCTCGGCTCCTGTCGCTCCCACTCGGCCATTGAATGGTTTTCTCAGCTTTTTCGGAGAAAAACGACTAGAAACCCGTTTTTTGCGTTTTATTGATGATGGACTGGCATTGGACCGGATAGGAATAATTGTAATGTCGGACCAGGTCCGACATAGGACCGCAAAGGGTTAAAAGTCTGAGTGTAAAGGGCTTTACCCACTGGCTCTGTCCGTCATGCGTTTTTAACATGCGTAATTGTGATTTGTCTATTAATTTAACAAGTATGTACATTCCCTATTGCACCTTGCACACTGAGTCCGTAATTGTACGCACGATGGAATCGAAACAAGTTCTATTTTACCCTTTTAGAAGTGTGTTAAAAATTACATTGACCAATGATAATCACTTGGGAAGACACGTGGGTTCTTGCAGTTCCCTTAACAAAATGGAGAAACTAGTTATGTGTATCACCAAACAAAATGCTATGACAACATCACTGATGCTATGACAACAGTATGAAATTATGTAATATCATATGTTTATTTATTTTATTATGTATTGCATAACAACATTATTATAGATCTAGTAGAAACTTATTAATTAGCAAACATTTTAACTTCCATCTTTAGTGCACTAAAGAATAAAGTGGTTTATGATCAACGTTTGCTGATCATTAAGTTTATACTACATTTAATAATTGTTTTGTTTTCAAAGTTATTTAAGAATTAACAACATAATTATATTTATTTTTTACTGAAACTAGGTATATTTAATACAAAGCCTCCACAGCACATCAGCGGATGACGGATGATAAATGATGGAACAAACCCAGTGTGCAACAGTCTTAATTATTATTATTATTTGTTTATTTAGCAGACGCCTTTATCCAAGGCGACTTACAGAGACTAGGGTGTGTGAACTATGCATCAGCTGCAGAGTCACTTACAATTACGTCTCACCCGAAAGACGGAGCACAAGGAGGTGAAGTGACTTGCTCAGGGTCACACGAGTCAGTGGCTGAGGTGGGATTTGAACCGGGGACCTCCTGGTTACAAGCCCTTTTCTTTAACCACTGGACCACACAGCCTCCTAGATATATATATATATATATATACAATATATATATATATATATATATATATATATATATATATATATATATATATATATATATATATATATATATATATATATTGTAGCGATCCGTGTATTGTGTCTGCGTACTGTATTCCCTCTTGTTTCTACTGTCTGTTAATGCCGCTGTATTGTGTTCCTCCCCCCCCCTGTCTGTATTACCTGTAGCTGCGGGGTCGCTCTGTCTCTGGCTGTGCGAGCTGTCCCTGTCATTGGCTGTTTGTTGTATGTACCCATTGGTCTTGGTGTGCGGCTGGGGACCAATGGGATAGGTGTTCGCTCTGGCACCCGATTAGAATAAAGGGGCGGGGCTAAGGTATAAAAGGGAGCGTTGCATGCTCATTGAGGTTGGTGCAGAGCAAGTGGCTAGAGCAGTGGGCTCGGTAAGAGGTTCATCAATAAAGCGTTGAACTTGGAAACGGCGTGTTTGTCTCCTTCTATCCTGCACACTGCGTGAAACGCTACACTGGTGTCAGGGATCAAAACAACAAGTAATCCAGCGTTGAGCAAGAGCCGGATAGAAGACAGTGATGGACCAATGGCTGTGGTACGACCCCGAGCCGTCACGGAACCGGTGGGACGGCGGACTGGAGGATTTCCTCGGTGGCTTGGAGGAGGAGGGTTGGTGTCTTGCCTGCGGGGAGATCGGGCACCAAGTGGCATGCTGCCCCTTCCAGGAGGAAGGGGACCTACTGCCTGCCCGAAAACAAAAGCGGAGGAGGGGTGGCCGTTCGAGGAGGCTAGCGAAGGATTCTGGACCATCTCCAGTGTGTGAGATGGAGGGCCTGCCGCCGCCGCCTGAGAGAGCGCCGCTGCCGCCGCCGCCGCCTGAGAGAGCCCCGCAGCCACCGCCGCCGCCTGAGAGAGCGCCGCTGCCGCCGCCTGAAGAGCGCCGCTGCGCCGCTGCCTGAAGCGCCGCTGCCGCCGCCCTGAAAGCCCGCAGCCGCCGCCGCCGCCTGAAAGCCCCGCAGCCGCCGCCGCCGCCTGAAGAGCGCCACTGCCGCCGCCTGAGAAGCGCCGCCTGAGAAGCGCCGCCTGAGAGCGCCGCCTGAGAGCGCCGCTACCGCCGCCGCCGCCTGAGAGAGCCCGCAGCCTGATAGTGCACCGCCGCCGCCGCCTGAGAGAGCGCCGCTGCGCCGCCGCCGCCTGAAGAGCGCCGCTGCGCCGCCGCCGCCTGAAGAGCGCCGCTACCGCCGCCGCCGCCTGAGAGAGCCCGCAGCCTGAGAGTGCGCCGCCGCCGCCTGAAAGCGCCGCTACGCCGCCTGAAAACGCCGCTACCGCCGCCGCCGCCTGAGAGAGCCCCGCAGCCTGAGAGTGCGCCGCCGCCGCCTGAGAGAGCACCGCTGCCGCCGCCGCCTGAGAGAGCGCCGCTGCCACCGCCGCCGCCTGAGAGAGCCCCGCAGCCGCCGCCGCCGCCTGAGAGAGCCCCGCAGTCGCCGCCGCCGCCTGAGAGAGCGCCGCTGCCGCCGCCTGAGAGAGCGCCGCCTGAGAGAGCGCCGCCTGAGAAAGCGCCGCCTGAGAGAGCGCCGCTGCCGCCGCCGCCTGAGAGAGCCCGCAGCCTGAAGTGCGCCGCCGCCGCCTGAGAAGCGCCGCTGCCGCCACCGCCGCCTGAGAAGCGCCGCTGCCGCCGCCGCCGCCTGAGAGTGCCGCTGCCGCCGCCGCTGCCTGAGAAGCGCCGCTGCCGCCGCCGCCTCCGCCGCCTGAGAGCGCCGCTACGCCGCCGCCCGCCTGAGAAGCGCCGCTACCGCCGCCGCCTGAGAAAGCACCACTGCTACCTGCCTTATTAAGAGAGCTACCGCTGCAAGCGCCAGTCCTTTTAAGGGCTCCTGCAAGGGGTGTGACCAAGGCACAGGAGCAAAGAGAACCGCTGCAGAGGAGCCCAGATCTGCCGCCGCCTGAGGGAGAAACCTTGTTGCCAGAGAGCGAGCTCCTGATACTGGGGTGCCGAGAGTCACTCAGGTCCAGCAGAGGATGGCCCGCCGGCTCACCCACCAAAGGCCCTGGAGGGAAAACCGGACATGCGGGGAGGGGGTCTGTGTTTCAGGGGTGGAGGTTGCCTATCACGGTCTTATGCTGCATGGCCCTGTGAACTTTTGGGGACAAAAAGGCTAAGGTGGGGGTAGTGTAGCGATCCGTGTATTGTGTCTGCATACTGTATTCCCTCTTGTTTCTACTGTCTGTTAATGCCGCTGTATTGTGTTCCTCCCCCCCCGTCTGTATTACCTGTAGCTGCGGGGTCGCTCTGTCTCTGGCTGTGCGAGCTGTCCCTGTCATTGGCTGTTTGTTGTATGTACCCATTGGTCTTGGTGTGCGGCTGGGGACCAATGGGATAGGTGTTCGCTGTGGCACCCGATTAGAATAAAGGGGCGGGGCTAAGGTATAAAAGGGGGCGTTGCACGCTCATTGGGGTTGGTGCAGAGCAAGTGGCTAGAGCAGTGGGCTCGGTAAGAGGTTCATCAATAAAGCGTTGAACTTGGAAACGGCGTGTTTGTCTCCTTCTATCCTGCACACTGCGTGAAACGCTACAATATATTGTGAAAACACAGAATTATTTTTTCAGATTTATTTTCTTAGATTTAATTGCTGAACGATAATATTTTTCAGATTTATTTGTTAGAAATGTTAGCTAAATGTTGACTTGCCAAGTATAAAAAAATATATATGCTAAGAAAAGGGGGCGTCATATAAAATATAGCACCACTGGCCAAGAGGTTAGTGTCTATAGTCCTCAAGGTTGCATGTTCACATATTTTATTAAGATTGGAATTCCACTTTTTAGTGACTGATTCAATCTGTAGTTGATAACAATGTTTATTATTTGAGATTGTAGAGTTTTGGAGTTTAGAATTGTGAATCTTTTTCATGTTATAGGAGGCTGTGTGGTCCAGTGGTTAAAGAAAAGGGCTTGTAACCAGGAGGTCCCCAGTTCAAATCCCACCTCAGCCACTGACTCATTGTGTAACCCTGAGCAAGTCACTTAACCTCCTTGTGCTCCGTCTTTCGGGTGAGACGAAATTGTAAGTGACTCTGCAGCTGATGCAGAGTTCACACACCTTAGTCTCTGTAAGTCGCTTTGGATAAAGGCGTCTGCTAAATAAACAAATAATAATAAACTAACTCCATATCAGCCATCGGGAGTACAATCACTCCAGTCAATGTATAGGCAATGTCAAAATAGAAACAGATGTCGCACTGGTATAATTTAGGGGGCATAATGCATGCATAGCCTGCTTGTATCTGCATGAATATAGCTAAACAATGTATGTCTTTCACAGTAGTCATTACCCTACATAGGCAGTTGTACAAGATATTGTTTTGTTTGGTGTAACCTAGGGTTGGCCATGCTCTGGCTCCACCTCCAAAGCCCTGGAGCCAGTTCTGGGGCCTGGAGCCATTGCAGAGCTTGCCAGTTTACTGAGCTGAGCTCCAGAGCCGGAGGGGAGCTGGAGCTGGGGATACTGGAGCCGGAGCGGAGGTTCCAGAGCAGCTCCACTATTTCCTGCCTTTCACATTTTAAAAAATACTTCTTCAAATATTCAGTTCAACCATTTGAATGAACAAAATAAATAAGTATATAAAATAACTAAATGTAAATTCATAAGTACTTTAATGTACATAATATTTCTGTTTATATTAGGGGTTGCCCAAAATGATCAACTAGAATCATGTATTCTGCTATCTGCAGCCATTGCCTTTTATGAAACCCAGTGGAGGCATATAGAGAGGGTCCTCTTAACTGTGTAGTAAGAGGACATTGAGTGAAAAATTATAGTCAAATGTAATCTCAAATGTACATAGGATGCTAGGATTGATTAGTAAAATAAAAGCTTGGTGAAGATACAAAATCAAGGCAGTTTTCATGTTCACAATATCGTGTGTGACAGACAGACCACTAAATGAAATGTATAATGTATATTATAAGACATACTAGATACTGTACTTTAGAGAACACTGATTTGATGGCATCTTTCTATTTTTTATGTAACAGTTGTAGCAAATCCGATATGTATCGTGGGAAATGTACTGGTAACCCTACAGTAGCTTTGAGATAAAGCAGAAGAAATTGGTTTTTCTCCAAGAGTTCACCAACAGACTTTCAGGTGATCTACCACACCCCAGGCTGTTGCTGTAATTGCTTTGTGTATGATGTCAAAGGGTGTGCCTCATGTTTCATCTGGGAGTAACTGGTGGTAATCTTGGTAGTTTAAGTTATGTCACCTGTGCTCTCTTGGAAACAGATTCTCTCCAAAATGCATTCTGCAAACTGAAATTTAATACATGTTTGGCAAACACCATACTTCTGATACAAACTAACAAATGAAAAAAGTTGTATGCATTTTTACTTCTGATTCAGACAAATAAAATTAGAGTTCAAGAAGAACTGCAGTTTTATTTAAAAACAGTCCTGGCAGGAGGTGAGTGAACAAAATATTACCTTGCAAACAAATACTCCACAAGACACACTGTCCTGCTGTTGAGAATGGGGGATAGTGGAACATAAAGCTGCTTGATATCAAGATGTTTTTTTCTTAGAAAAGCCCTACAAGTAAAAATTACACCTGGTTTTTTTCTTATAAAATAAATCTGGTATTTTGATGTATTAATATTGGACTTAGGTTTTTGTTTTGTTTTGTTTGTTTATTTTATTGTGTGAATAAAAGTGCACAAGTACGCACTGAAAAAGAAAAATTCCTGGGTTGGGTCAAATAAGTTGTGCACAACGAACCCAAGAGCCAAAGGCTCGGTTTCACTCTGATAAAGTAGGACCGTCAGACAAAAAAACGAAAATGCTACACAACAGGTTTGAAATTGCACGTTGTTGAATTTGCCGCAATGCAACGCAGTGCTGAAAAAACAGTATGTGACTGGAGACAAAACAAAGACAAACTTAAACATAGTGACAGAAAAACAAGCTGCTAGAGCAGGAATGTGTTTATGGCCCGATGTCAAAATTTGTTTGAATGGAGTACTTTGAATGACTTTAATACATTATTATTATTATATGTTTATTTAGCAGACGCCTTTATCCAAGGCGACTTACAGAGACTAGGGTGTGTGAACTATGCGTCAGCTGCAGAGTCACTTACAATTACATCTCACCCGAAGGACGGAGCACAAGGAGGTTAAGTGATTTGCTCAGGGTCACACAATGAGTCAGTGGCTGAGGTGGGATTTGAACCAGGGATGTCCTGGTTACAAGCCCTTTTCTTTAACCACTGGACCACACAGCCTCCTATAACATACTGTAACTTGTTCTACATGTCAGTGCAACGCACTTTTCTTTAATTAATAATTAATACAACAAATTTGTAAAAGCCAATGCAGCTGGGACTATTGTCTATGGTACGGAGAATACACACACAAAAGGTAAACAAGCTAGGGTTGGACGATAATGACATTTTCAGTTATCAATTATCGGCTGTAAATTATCACGATAATCATGATTATCGGCTGAAAAAAAACCATATGTAAAATGTCTTGGAATGTACCAAATTTAAAGCTATATATACTTTAGCAATATGACAACTGCCTCTACGAGTTTAGAAGAAATAAAACTAGACCATTTTCAAAAAGACCAGCATCTTTAATAAAAGTTATGAAACAATGGTTGGTTACAAAAAAGCACAAATAATATAACAAAATGTTTGTTTGGTAGCTTTTCAACTTTTGAAATATAGGCTACTTATTTAAAAAAGTGTTTTAAAAAAAACAAACAAATTATAAATTGCGATTCAAAAATATCAACTTTTCCACACTGCCTACAGACGGGCTTATTACCTTGCGGATCACTTTCTGTCACTCCAAAAAACTGCCACACAGGACTGATGCTGATTCTTTTTTCTAAAATATTTTTGGAAGGTTTGGTAGTTTCTGCATTTGCCATCGCCATTAGCTCAAACGTTTGCCTTTACTCGGTGAATCTTACGTCACATGTTACAACTTCCCACTCATGGCGGCACAGATCACGTGTTGCGTCTCACGCGGACAGTTAAGTCCTGTCTTACTGCTTCAATGCAGAGTTACTGTTACACACAAGCATATCATAGTGGGTAACGGACGATAAAATGATTATCGATAATTTATTTTTCATCGCAATACAATTATCGATGCAAAACATTATCGATAATATCATGATAATCGATTATTGTTCCAACCCTAAAACAAGCAATGGTGGAATACAACAGGCAGGGAATAACACACAGCATGCAAACAGACAGGGAATACAGTACATAAACACAAATGCACAGATCGCTACAATATCTATATTTTGGCAAATACATCAAATTTTGACATCGGGCCATAAACACATTCCTGCTCTTGCAGCTTGTTTTTCTGTCACCATGTTTAAGTTTGTCTTTGTTTTGTCTCGTCACACACTGTTTTTTTAGCACTGCGTTGCATTGTGAATAAAAGGACCGCAAAGGGTTAAACCAGCAGACAAGGGTGAAGGGATTGTTGTTCAAAATAAGGTTGACTACATACGAGAGGGTCAAAGACAACTTTTGGACAGCAATTTTTATAAAAAGCTAGAATTTGACCTCATTATCAATTCAAAGAAAATATTACTTTTATTCTTCAATCTTATGTAGATCAAGGAGAGATAACTAAGGGTTCAGAAATGGTGTCATCAACCATGGCCGGCAGGGGTAACCACTGTCACCTAGCATAAGTCCCTTTTATCGTCCTTCATATTCTCTGTCAATCCTGCTCTCCTTTAAAATTCTAGTCATGGGTAACACCAGCAACAATATTTGTGATCTTGCAGGATGGATCGCAAATGCACTGCACAGTGATGTAGTGATAATTTTTTCGATTGACATATACTTGGATTCTGACGTGGGTGCAATCGATAACGCCTGCAATCCTGAGAAATCCAGAGGCTCTTTTTTGCATTTTGTTGTTGGGAAAACGTATGAACTGTCCAGCCCTTCGTTTTTGTGTGGGTTATCGGTGCCTGAATGAGGTGACATTTAAAGACGCCTACCCCTAAGATTGGTGACACATTGGATGTGCTGTCTTCCTCTAAATGGTTCTCAAACCTTGACCTAGCCAGTGGTTACTGGCAGGTCGAAGTTGACCCCTCTGATAGGGAAAAGACTGCCTTTGTGATTAGACAGGGTTTATTTGAATTCAATGTCTTACCTTTTGGACTTTGCAATGCACCAGGTACATTCCAGAGACGATCTTCAATGGAATACGTAGCTGGTTTACCTGGATGATATCATTGTTTTTGGTAGGTCCTTTGAAGAACATCTGGGGCATCTTGGTGAGGTACTGGGTAAGCTTGGACAGGCTAATTTAAAAGTTAAACCTAGTAAATGCCATCTTTTTGCTTCTCAAGTCTGATATTTAGGACACATTATTTCTGAGAAGGGAGTCGCAACTGATCCTCAGAAAATTAAAGCTGTCCAGACTTGGTCTCAACCAAAGGACGTGACTGAAGTTCGGAGTTTCTTAGGACTTTTGTCATATCATAGACATTTTGTGGCAGGATTTTCAGAGCTGACTCGCCCTTTACATTGTTTGACAGAGAAAGGAGCTGGAGTTGTATGGAGCACATCATGCCAAGCTGCCTTTGGAGAATTTAAACAGAGATTAGTTGAGGATCCCATACTGGCGTACCTTGATCCAGGTAAAACCTTTATATTGGATACTGATGCCAGTAATGAGGGAGATGAATGTAGATGAATGTGTCATTGCCTACACAAGTAGAACTCTGAATAAGGCTGAAAGAAATTATGCTACAACATAGCATTCTGTAGATAGCCCTTTTTTATTCCTTCGCCGTCCCATGTGCATTGCACTTAAGCAAAAAACAAACAAACAACAAATGTCCACAAGTAACATTTACAAAATAAATTCTCCAAAGCAGTTAACGTTCTTGTTTACTATTCAAATGACAAACTTTTTAATCAGCCTATCAGTGCGTCTTTACTGCTTTACTGTGCAGGAGGGGGTGGGACAAAGTTGGTGCTGCATTGTTTTGATTTAGGTTGCTAAAATCTAGTCTTCAGCATTGGTGGGAAAATAGTAGAAATGGACGACAAAAAAAGCAAAGTATATTTTGGCTGATGATCGTTTTAAGATATTTCCAAAAGAAACTTTATGCAGACTGAGGTAATTGTTTTCCATATCTTAATGTGTATTTGGAGAAAATACGATCGATCGCTATTTAGCTTCAGAATTACACATTAAACAAAAGGCTACTTTAGAGCCTGCTGAACAGAACGTAAAATAAACAGCTTTCAGAAACCAAACTGGAAAGTCAGCGCAGACAAGAAGTATTCCTGTCTGCAAGTTAAATCGGTACTAAAACGATCCAGCACAGCCACCTCGCTTCAACCTGCTGCTTACAGTTGGAATTTTAGACCCGAATAGCCACGTCTTCTTTGTTTTGACTCGGTACTAATAAAATAAATTATTGGATGGGACAAATAACATGACAATGAACGTGCTGCATACATTGACTTTATTAAAGTATTGCAGATGCCCTTGTGTAACCGAGTTTTTGGGCTGTTTCTAATCGATTTCCACATCTGTATAACTTGGCAAAGCTTTGCCTTAACTTCCAACCAATCCAGCGGATGCAGACGTGCAGTCTCAATGTATGGGCAAGTCAACTGCAGGGGGATGCTGCATACTCGCCTTTAACAAATGCCAGCACTCTGTTTAAGTAAGGAAGCAAGTACCACTATTTTTAGGCTTTATAGTGTTCTGAAATACTGTCAACTATAGACTTATCTATAGATGTAGTCATGGACATAAAACCTGTTGAATCCTATCGCTATACTAGCGATTACATTACCTCCCTAGCAGGTAAACTTAGGACAGTGAGGCTGGCAGTGCAGGAACATCAGCAACAGGCCTCCACAAAACAGAAGTTTTATTATGATTTTAGGGCCATTCATCAGTCATATGCTGAGGAGGAGACAGTGTGGGTTAGAGATAATGCCAGGATACGGGGTCATTGTCCTAAACTCCAAAGGCAGTTCAGAGGGCCTTATGTGGTGGTTTCAGAAGATTTCTGACCTCTTGTAAAGATTGAGAGGAGAACATAATGTGACTTTTGTGACCCACGTTAACCGCCTTAAACCCTATGTCAGTGACTCATTTTCAGAAGGCCCTAGACCAGGTGCTCCTGATTTGCATCATCCAGTGCTAGAGACTCCACTCCAATTGTAGACATACTGTATTAAAAAAAAAACATTTAACAAAATTGTGCTTTTTTCCATAACTGAAATGTTATCAATTATATTATGGTGAGGGGGTTGGCACCGAGACAAAGGTATGAGTGTATGACGCTTTCATTTGTAAAAGCAGCCATTAACTGAACCTTATGCTAGCGCGTGCTCGGCCTTTTGTATTTTGTCACAATCCTGTATTACAAAATGCATCAAGTAGCCAATTACATCTACATTGATATATCAACACCTGTACAACCATATTTTTCTGTTTCAGGCCTTTTTTATGTTTTAAACCCAAATATTTAGTTCTACCTTTTTTTTACAATATGCATGCTTAAAATGTGATTCATCCTACAAAGGTATATATTTCATTTCAATCTATGACAAATACACCAGGGGAACCATTTTCCAGGGGGACACCACCTTCCCTGTGGAAGAGGCTGAAAACAGAGACACTGGAAAGTCATACTGGAATTATGTATTAATATTATTATTATTATTATTATTATTATTATATATATATATATATATATATATATATATATATATATATATATATATATATATATATATATATATATATATATATATAAAATAGGCCTATGTTAAGTTGAATAAGGATGAAACTGGTTTTGTTGCAAATGTTTTGATGCATTTTTTTCCCCAGAATATTTAAAATCATATTATATCATTTTTGGTTATGAGTAGTTCAGTTTCATAAAAGTTGGCCATACATTTTTGGATTTTTCATATTTGTTTGAGTTAGTATGATACCACAAGTCTTTAGTCTACAGAATTTGCTGGACTAACTCTTAGTAACGTGTTAGTAAGCAGTGGTGTATGAAGTGTGGGGTGCACTAATGACTAAAGGGGCAGTTCTGTAAAAAAATATATATATATATTTACAATGATAGAACATTTTAAATAAATACATAAATGACAGCTAATTAGTCCAAGTTATTACCTTTCAAATGAGCCATTGACAATCACTCGAGGACTTGTAGAAGAACCAGAGAAATTATGTTTGAAGTGTCGAGTGTGAGTAAACCTGAGTAAAACAAGTGTAAAAAAAGCACTACTAATTTAACAGGGGTTTTCCTGGATTTAATGTAAATCACATATTTTTCTGAGATTTAACCAAAAAAAGTTCAGATTTAGCTAAATACATTATTATTATTTATTTCTTAGCAGACGCCCTTATCCAAGGCAACTTATAATTGTTACAAGATATCACATTATTTTTACATACAGTTACCTATTTATACAGTTGGGTTTTTACTGAAGCAATCTAGGTAAAATACCTTGCTCAAGGGTACATCAGCAGTGTCCCCCACCTGGGATTGAACCCACAACCCAGGTATTCACCCCCCTTGGACTTTTCCACATTTTGTAGTGTTACAACCTGGAATTAAAATGGATTTAATTGGGATTTTTACCATTTGATTTACACAACATACCTAACACTTTGAAGGTGCAAAATATATATTTTTTTATAGTGAGACACAATAAAAGAGTCCAGAGCCCTAACCACTACTCCACACATTCTTAAGTTTAGAAATGTGTAAAATAAATTTTGGCATTGCATGCAGAAGAGGTGGGGACGCAGAGGGATTGGCTCTTGGAGTGTAAGGGCAGCTCTGCAGCATACAATGCCAAATCAAAGGCTTCAAGTGGGCGGGGGCTCACTTGTTAGCTTCAGATGTAGCTGGCAAAATAAATTAAAAAATTGTGAAAACTCAGATTTATTTTTTTTAATTTATTTTTTTCAGATTTAATTGCTGAATAATAATGTTTTTCAGATTTATCTGTTACGTAAATGTTGAATCGCCAAGTGTAAAAAAAGATTTAAGTGATATGTATTTTTTCACTGATTTATTTGTTAGAAATGTTAACTAAAAGTTGGCTCGCCAAGTGTAAAAAGAAATTAGCTGTAGCATTTTGTAAGTAACTTGAACTCTGTGACTTTAAGAGCTGAAAACAATTAAAAAGGTCTAATTAAGCAAATTATTTGAGTGCTGAGTGCCAGTGTCATGTGAAAAATGGTCCCCTCTGTAAAATGGTCTCCCCAGACTAATTTTCATAGATTATCCTACGAAAAATGGTACCACCAGACCAATTTTCATTATGAAATGTAGTCCCTCCATGAAAAAAGTTCCGCCCGAAATTCGGCCACCCATTAAATATGGTCCACCTGGACTATTTTTCATAGATTATTTTGTGAAAAATAGTCTGGGGGGGGGACGATCATTTTTCATAGGATATCATGGGTTATCCTATAAAAAATGGTCCCACCCACAGGAATAATTTCATAGATTTTCCTATGAAATATACCACCCCCAACACATATTCCTTATGAAATGTTCCTTTATTATTATTTTGATTAATTATGTATTAGCCTTTATAAGTTCTTACCAAATACTGGTACAAATACGGTACAAATACCGTTTCTATATTCATCATCTTATCATTGTAAGACTAAGAAGATCTGACAAGTTGAAACATATTTTGTAGACTTTGTTTCCATGATTTTCTGATTGCTCTATGTCTTGGATGTCTTAATTATAAAACTACTGTGCCTCAGATATCTAAATGATTTTAAATAACATTGAAGCAGTGGAAACTATTTTAAAGACAATTAAAGACAATAAGTTTACCTTTGGTATTCTAGTGAATAAACAAGATACAATAATGGTAAATGATGTCCCCACTGTTTTCTTATCTTTGTTAAACTGATTAAAGGCATGAGCAAAAATGGGTACTTGCTCAAAAGTAAGATTTCAAATGATTTTTGACAGATTCTATAGAATGCTATAGTACTTCTGTGGTACAGTAGTACTTTTCTAGTATGGCTTTATAATACCTTTATAATGCTGGTCCTACTGCAGAAGGTACTGGTTCTGAGACTGTTTTGTATTTCTTAAAATTAATTGGTAACACTTTAAAATAAGTGTTTGTAATTCCAATGTAATTAACACATGATTTCCTACTGATTTCAAATGAAATTCCTATTGAATTCAAAAGTCACATGCATGAGTTCATGGCTTCATAACATTTCCCCTAATACACATGAAATAATCATGAACGGACACTTATTTTAAACTGTTACCAATTAATCATTGTATTCTATATAATAAGTTGTTTAATACTTGTCACTTTTCCTCTGAATTAAAACAGTACCATGCAGCAGGACATGAACAAAATTAAGCTGAAAACTCAGTTTTGCAATGTATGTTTTACTCTGTAAGAACATGTACTAGTTTTCAGTTACTTTTGTAACTGTTGAACACCTAGGGTCAATTGCAACAAACTAAAAAGAGCTTATACTAACTGGGGATGATCCCGCCGTTACTACTGAGGACGGTACTAAACTAGTGCGCAAGTTAATACCAACTGCAACGAACTAAGCAGCTCAGAATAGTTCCCAGCTGCGTATTAAATTTGGTCTCACTCGCAACGAACCTAAAGTGACTGCTGTTGCCCTCTATAGGATACTAAAACACAATACTAAGTTAGTCTAGCAATTTCTGTAGACTAAAGACATGTGGTATCGTACTAACTGGAACAAACACGAAAAATCCCAAAATGTATTGACAACTTTTATGAAACTGAACTATTCATAACCACATATTATATAACATAATTTTGAAATCTTCTGGAGAAAAAAAAAATAACAAACTAAAAAAAAAACACTTGTTGAAACGTTTGCAACAAAACCATATCTGAAATATGTAATTAGCATTTCTGATTCGATGTATATCTTTTACAGTCTACAGTACACCTTTGGTCCTATAAACAAATGCATTTGTTTTGTGTGTGAATTAAATAATAATGTTTATACTCTTAACGCAGCTTCATTCATGTTGGTGGCGTTTTAGGAAAAATAGATTATTCGTGTGAATTTGTTTTAAGAAACTGGAAAAACATTCTTATGCAATTCAGCCTTAGAATTTACTTTCGTGCGTAAATACATGTTCGTAAATAATTCTTTTAATTAAAAAAAAAACTATAACAATTAAGATGTTAGGTTTCTTAAAAACAAACACAAAAAAAAAAATATTTCGATCTTGTAACGAAAAATAACACTCATAAATATAATTAGCCGGAACCAATGTTCATTGCAATTGGTACAGTTAGTCGCATCTAGGGATGATCCTGATAGCACTGTATTAGCTAGTCCGCAATTTATTACGCAGCGACGTAATAAATCTATACATGTGTTGCAATTGACACCAAATGTCTACTGTTTCTCTTGTTTGTTGGACTGTGTTAGGGACGGGTGGTCACCATAATGTAGATCGGTAATGGTAATTACTGTAACTGTTTCTCTGACTCATCTATCCAAGTAAAGTGTATTTGAAAAAAAAAAAAGGAAAAAAGGTAAGCCCTCCCCTGACCAAACCCAGCAGGTTTGGGTGTGGATCAAGTGAAACTCCATTTGACGTCCTCGTTCCGTTGCTTTTTATATTGAACAGAGATCAAGCGGAGCACACTAGCAGGTTTTATTGAAATTGAACATATAAAAAAGAAAATACAAATTAAATAAGTAGTGTTCAGGGGGAGTTTAATCAAGACAGTTTTAAAGCAGTTACCTGTCATGGCTGGAAATTTCATTGCAGGGACTGGTTTGCTGTTACTGTTTGTGTTAATGGTGAGTACGGAGCGCAGTTTGCGATCACATTTTTTGTATTATTCTTTCATTTTTTTTTCTATTACATAGGCCTACAAAAAGCAATTGAAATGACACATTAGTAGCTATCGCACTTTATGATAAAGAAATCAAACTGAATAATTAAGTACTGCTGATTTAGTTTTAAGTAGTCTACTTTTTTTTTTTAAAACTGCAGTCAGCCGTCCTGTTTTCCCACAACAGTTAAAATAGTTTTAACCTGAGATCTGCTGATCGAAAACAATATAGCCTACTGACGCTTGTTTTTATTATGATCCTTTCATCTTTATTTGTTTATTAGTACTTTTGTGTGTGTGTTGCTTTCTTCATGTGTTGCAAGAAAATGTACAGATGTATGTGGTGGAAAAGACAAAGGGAGCCTCTCGCTTGTAGAGACTTTCTTCCCCCCCCAGTAAGAATGATCTACTAGTATGTTGTTTTACTAGCACTTGGTTTATAAGTATACATGCTATTGAGCGACACAATATAAATTACATTGCTTGCTGTTTTTTTTTTATTGGTAAGATCCTTGTAACCCTTTTCTTAATGTTCCTGAGAGCAATAAGAAATATTCTGTCAAGTTTCCCGAACAAACGCTAAAATATAATTGACGTTTTAGTGTGGTGTTTTTTTTGTTCCCATACTGCATTATTTAGCAAGCATTGGTATGAGGATTTCACTCTGAACTTCACGAATTATTAAAAAGCGACGATGCACTTAAACACCCCTTTCCCTTCCCTATTTTATAACCTCCCAGGAGTGTGATTTTCCCTTAGATCTGATTGAAACGCTTTACAACTGTTTGATGTCTGCACCACTAAATTAATTGTTTGCTGTAAACCACCACTATATAGGACATAAGACATAAATAGCGCAATAACTGAACCTAACAAATGTGATTCATCAAATATGGCTATGTGTAATCTGAACTTAATCGATATCTAACATTTGGGCGTGTATTTGTAATTCTAAAATACTGTCTGGGCACTCTGACCCCTGAGGCCTGTAACATATTCTTTAGTGTCCACTGTTTTTACAGTAGACCCCATGTGTGACCCGTGACCGCTTAGTCTTTAGATTGTTTTCTCTCATCTTTACCTCAACTTCTCATTAGAAAAAAGATACAAGCAGATTTAACTTTAATGTGACTACATTATATATATATATATATATATATATATTATATATATATATATATATATATATATATATTTTTTTTTTTTTACATGATGTAATATAAATGGAAGTTCCAAAATATCAAACCTATTAGATTTCATTTGTAGGAACACGTAGATTACAATTAAATATTTAATTTCAAAGAACACTGCCACTTTTTTTCAATTTGAGCATTGGGGGAATTGGGCATTTGACCAACATTAACAATAATGCAAATTCAATTAAACAGACTTTAATTCAGACCCATTGCAAGAAACTGTTTATTAAAAAAAAAAAGAAATAAATACTCTTATTCAGCTGAAGTATGGTATGAGGTATTATTTTGCCAAGTTGAAGTCATGGGTGTGACTAGTTGCTATATTTGTTTGTGTTTTGTTTTTCTTTTCTCGAAATGTGCTTTATGGCTACACACCCTGTGCATTGAAATTTGAGTCAGTCATCTCCGATACTCCGGAGTCACAAACCAAATCACAGTGTGATAAGGTGCATCTGTTGCATGCAGCCACATTTACCTGTACCTGCTTTTAAAATAAGTGCCTCAAGCTGTGAAAACTTGCTAGGACTGTAAGTTTATCAAAGATAAAAGACTTTATGGAAATTGTTTACTGCCAGAGGCATATGTTAAAAACAGTGTAATATGAGTCAGAATATATTACCGCACAATAATATGTCTCGAGTTGGTTTTGAGCCGTAATCCTTGAGTGGTGCAGCCACGAGTGCATTACTAGCTCAAAGCCAATGACAGACATTTTTGTTGTGTGGTAATATATTCTGACCTGTATTATTTGATATATTGTGTTTCTTAAACCTGGTTGCCATTACCTTTTTTCTTAAGCTTTGTTTGGCTGAGGTAGTTTCTCTTGTTTGTGTAAACTGCGACAGGCTGCTCTGGAAAATGCTGCAATTATGTCTGTGTAGGTAATAGTCAACCCTGCTAAGAATGTTGGTTCAAAGTCGCCCCCATTTTTTATTTATTTTTTTACTGACAAGATGAAATTCTAAAGGTGTTTGTCCAGGTCTTTTTCAGGTATCTGGTGAAATTCTCTAATTTCCCACATAATGCAAAGACCACTTTGTGAGGTTTATGTCAGTAACTGTTTTTCTTCTTGTTTGCATTTTCTTAAGCTTTTCAAAACGTTTATTTAAGTTCTTGTTATTGGCGTGAACCTCATTTAAAAAAAAAATAAAGTCCATATCATTGTTTTGAATGTAGCCTATTATTGTCCACTTTATACTGGCGACTGTTGGCATTAAGCAGCACAAAATATGAACAAAATATTAGTCCCGTTCATACATATGAAATTAACTAATATCCGGATGTATTTTTTCCAGTTTAGCGGTCTGTTTGCCATGGTAACATAGAATATAGTATGATAATATATTCTGATATTATTCTATGTGACACATACTGTAGATATCAAGTGTTGTTCTCTTAATATACAATGACATGTCCATCCATTTTAATTAAATGTTTTAAACATCATACACCTACTGTATTTTTTCAAAATTGCATTGCATTGCTTTACATGTGTCCATATTTTGAAATGCATACAACAAAGGGAACAATTGGTGATTAACACTGTTTGCTTGCTTCTATTCCAGTGATTACAAAAAAAGCAGAGTATTAGTAAGACAAAGTTGCAGGCCTGTATTTTATCCCCATTGCCATTATACTTTTAAACGATAGGCTGTGTTGACATGTCAGGTATAGGCACCCACTTACTAAAACTACTAGCAATAATGTATGGGCTCCTGATGCCATATTTCTATCTGCGCTAGTAAGTATATCTCATCGCGTTCCAATGTCAAAACCAACCAACCAACCAACCAAAAAGAGTTCAGATTTAGCTAAATACATTATTATTATTTATTTCTTAGCAGACGCCCTTATCCAAGGCGACTTATAATTGTTACAAGATATCACATTATTTTTACATACAGTTACCCATTTATACAGTTGGGTTTTTACTGAAGCAATCTAGGTAAAGTACCTTGCTCAAGGGTACAGCAGCAGTGTCCCCCACCTGGGATTGAACCCACGACCCTCTGGTCAAGAGTCCAGAGCCCTAACCACTACTCCACACTGCTGCCTTGAAACCATAGATCATAGCATTCTTCTTGACCGCCTTCAGAAGTATGCTGGGATCTCTGGAACCTGTCTCGCCTGGCTGTCCTCTTACCTATCTGGACGCATGCAGTCTGTTTTCTATGATGGAAGCAGTGCTGACACAAACCCGGTCACTTGTGGTGTCCCTCAAGGGTCTGTTGTTGGGCCTCTTCTCTTCAACATCTACATGCTTCCCTTGGGTCATCTCATCTGCCAACATAGCCTCATGTTTCACTCCTATGCAGATGACACCCAGCTCTACCAAAAACTAGACCCTGGATGTCCCTCTGCCATGGTCCGGCTCTTGGCTTGCATCCAAGACATCAAGGCCTTGATGTCTGCCAATTTTCTTCAGCTCAACACCAACAAATCTGAACAACTTCTAGTAGGATCGAAAACTCAACTCAAGAATCTCAATATTACTGCCTTGAACCTCAGAAACGGTCTACTGCTGCCCATGAAAAAAAGGCTCAATAGTTTGGTTCATGATAGCTATATATGGTTACAAATTCCCTTTGTTTTTACATTTGCATTTTTGTATCATGGTACTATCTGAAAGTTGTGAATATCTTATCCTGGTGTCATAACATTATTTTATATTTAATTTCAGGTTCCAATAATTATCATATTATAACACAAACCTCGACTTGGCATCTCAGTCCTACTTCTTCTACCACAGCTTTATTGTTTCCCAAACAACATAGTTTTACACCTCAGATAGGCTACTGTATGCTAACAATCTGTTTATTACATTGAAATATCACAAGGTCACGTGTATGTACTAGAACAAAAACATTTTCACTGTGTAGTAAGCCTATTCACCCAAATAACTGCACAGGGTTTTATTTCAAAAACAACTCCTCTTAATTTTAACAATGATATAGTTTTATGTTTTTTCCCAGGTGACTGTATGTTGACTTTGGTCTAACTTGTAAGTGTTGCAGCAGTGCCGTCACAAGCATGTTTCTTTTGGGAGGGGGAGCTGGTGTACCTGCCTTGAAAGGAATGTGAACAAAGCAGGCTTACAAAGCATGATACTTTAGTTAGACAAAACATAATCGTATAAAGCTTAGAACTGATCAAACATATTCACACTGCAGGATTTATGTTTATGGAAATGCATAATTCCTTATGGGTTTGACATATTATCAAAGTGTTCTTTTTGTTCAGTTTTTTGTTGTAGCCTCACTAGTCAGTGTTATATAATGAGTAAACACAGCGTACGTTTTTAAGGGCAGTAACAGAGGCCAACAAATGGCCTTCTCCCATACCCCTCTATGCCCTCTGTCTATGGAAACCATCTTGTTCTTGTAAAACCTGTTTAAAAATGGTTAATAATGAAGGTTCCACTAAAGTATTTTTTACAGTCTGGCTTCTGTAAAATCGAAAAATTAAGTTAAATACACTTTCAGAATGTTTCAGAACACAAGAAGCTCATCGCGTAAGATTATGAGGATCCTCGTGAGTGTGTGTGTGTGCACACAGGTTTTATTCCATTACAGTGTACAACAAAGAAGGCTGATTGGTTTAGCTTTTTATTTTTGTGTTTCCAGGTTTTGGAAAGTCATGTGAATGCAGAATGGATTGTTCCACCGATTAAAATTAGAGAAAATGAAGATTATTCCAGCAAAAACCCAATTGCCAAAGTATGTTACATTTATAACTTTTTATTTTGTAATTTATTGGAATGTATGCTATTATGTGTGTTCTGGTTCTGTGGTCTTTTTTTTCGTATAAAGAAAAGGCTGTTGAAAGTTGAAAGACACCTTCAATGTATGCAGGTTTTAACCTATTGTTAGTTAATTATCAGTTGTAGTAGCAGCAGGAGACTACAAAAGTATTTTAATAGTATTTTTGTGTGTTTGAGTTTTTTGTTAAGGTTTTAGTACAACCTAAATATTCAGTCTTTTAACCATAGCAATGATAATCAGTAGTGTTTTGCTTTCATTTTCAGATTCGATCTGATGCAAGAGGTGTTGCTAGATACAAACTTGTTGGTGAAGGAGCTGATCAGAGACCTTATGGCCTATTTATTATTAATCCAGACAGTGGTGACATTAGCATCACATCAGTTGTTGACAGAGAAGAAAAGTCTATCTACGTAGTAAGTATATATCAACATTCATAAATGTGGTCCATCTGAATTCCCCATATTTGTGAGTGGCATTTTCTGAATTTGATATTGATATTGTTTCAGCTGAAAGGACGCGCTTATAACTCTGTAGGACAACAAGTGGAAGGTGATATTGAGCTGAGGATCAAAATTGAAGATGTTAATGATAACAACCCCAGGTTCACCCAGACAACATTTGCTGGGAGCGTTTATGAACTGAGCGAGATAGGCAAGTATATGCACATACAAAGAGAATACAACATAATGTGTCACACCCATTGTCTTTTAAAAAGGCATGACTCATTTACCTTGAACTTTTTTAATAACTTTTCACATTGCATGACCCTTAAACTGGAATGTAAAACTAAAACATAAAGGGAAAGTGGAAAATACAAGTCATTGTATTTATAGCGATTTACAAGCATACCATTTAAGCTTTTTAAATTAGGTTTGGTTATGGTAGTTTAGTTTGTGAGATTGATTTATTAAATGTGAGACACATTTCTGTTTCCAAATATTCTTTTTTTACGGTTTAGTATTTCTCAAACAGTGCTCATGTAAAGCAGTTGCTAATGGAAATTTCTCATCTGTCTGTTTGCTAGATACTTTTGTAATGCAAATAAATGCAACTGATGCGGATGAACCGAACTCCAAAAATTCACTCATTGCTTACGAAATACTTGAACAGAGCCCTGGAAATATGTTTTATGTTGAAAGGAACACTGGCAGAATTATGGTAGCAGATTCTAACCTTGATAGAGAGGTAAGTGTTTTTGGTCTCAACTAAAAGATACATTGGGATTCCCAATCAATGGCCAAAGCTGTGTTGTGTCACATTTTTTATGAGGTCGCTAAGTCAATCTTTTTTTTTTTTTTTTTAGGACTTTGCCAAACAATTATTTTTGTAATAGAATATTCTAATCGAATAATTATTTGGATAAAGTGCAGGATTTCCTTTTTTTAACCATTTTTACTATCTGTTTATTAAACTAGATATGTCAAATGGTAAAAAGGCAAGTGTCCTTTTTATATACTGCTTTTGTCCAACAGTAACATGCTTCAAAAGCAAATCAACAATAATTTTGCTCATTATATACTCAAATACAGATTTGTGCTCTTTTTGTAATTCTGTTCCTTAGCAATAAATGTGAACAACATTAATAAATATAAATTAATAAAGTGTTCTTTTTAATTTTGTACTTACCTGCAGAAGCTTTGGCAAAAATGGTAGTAACAATGTCAATTAATGAAATCATTACAAATTTAAAATCAAATGAAGAACCACCAAGAGAACAAAACAGCATGTTATGTGTAATAAGATATTTGTAACATTCTTTTTGGTACAGAACTAAAAAAAATAAAAGTACTAAATTCACAGAAGATGAGAGTTGAAGTGTAATAAAACTAAATCTACTTTTTACACTTACAGGCAGCACATTTCGTTTTGACATTGTAGCAGGGTTTTTTTGCTTATACGGGATATGATTCCTCTGCTGGCACGTGTGATCGAGGATGTTTTTCTAAACAGAATGGAGGTTTAAAAAACATTTGGAATCAAACTTTCCTTTCAGTCTGGGCGCTGGCATCTTCACGCGCGCTGTCAGAACTGCCGTAAATGATACAAAACATGATGCAAAACGTACGCAAATTAGCAAAATGGTAATGTTTCGTCATGCACAAGTGACCTGTCCATAGCCCTACCTTAAGATGAATTCCATTACATGAAATCCAGCGATCAAGTTTTATTGCTGCAAATAATTTCAAGTTGCCTTGATAGTATTATCTTTTTTTTTGGTAAATATGTACCACTTCCCTATAAAGCTGTGGGATACCTTTGTTTAATGTGCTCCATCTAGGATGTTGTGCTATTAAAGTATTTTAATTGCATTTTGCAGATGGTACATGTTTTAGGTCCGTTGTCTAGTGGGTATGTACTGTAAAATGATTCCACACTAGTGAGGATTTTGGTCTGTTACTACCAGTGGGAGTTTTATTAATTAGTGCTCAATCAAACTGTTCTAGCATCCACATGGAAGAGGTGTACTCTGAAGAATGAATCATTTATCCTTACAGTAAGAGAACATATCGGTATCTTAAATAAAGAAACCAGGCTTTCTTAATACATTTAAACAGCAACTGTAACTACAATTTATAATCTTACTTTCATGATATTTAAAGGGTTTTATATAACTCAACAAGAGACCTCAAATCCAATCCATCCATTTTTTAAATATATATTTTTTTTACTTTCAGTTCTTCATATGTTTTTAACTATCAATTTCCCTGTACAAATTAATATTTTATTTATATGTTTATTAATGCTGGAATTAAATAAAATAGACTAAATAATAACTGTTCACATATTCATGCATCCCCTTTTAACACTAGTCTTGCATTAGTAAGCAGCATTTCTAAGCTAGAGTAACTAACCATTACTGGAAAACAGTTATTTGTAGCATTAAGGTTAATAGTAAAGTTTAAGCAATTTATAATTTTTTAAAAAACAGCTAATAAACCTGAACGCTAGTGAGATGGAGCGTAAATAAAGAGCTATCGAATATTATTAATAACCTTTGATTTAAAGTTTCCAATGGAATATTCAAGGAAAATCGATTGTTTGGCACAGTCCTAATATGTGTTTTATTATTCAGTGCCATGTTACAATGTATTTATACATTCTAGATTATGCTTTAAAATTGTGCTCATCTGATTCAAGAGGAATCTTCTGATTTTGATTTGATTTTTTTTGTTTTTTGTTTTTTGTTTTTAAAAAGCAAGTGAGATATTTTAGAGATTGTATGTATGTATGTGTGTATTTTTTTAAATCTTTCTCTTTGATTTGCAGACACATTCAAAGTATTCTCTTATGGTACAAGCCAAAGATTTGGATGGAGAAATGGGGGGTCTGGCTAGCGCAGTACCACTTGAAATTACAATTGCAGATGTCAATGATAATGTTCCAACACTGGAGATGGAGTCTGTAAGTTGCATTCTGTTTTTTTTTTCCTTTTTGTTGGTTATCATTTCACACACATAATGTCAATTAGTAGTTGTATATGCATTGAACATGTTGTTCTCAAAACATCAGATGCTATCAACTGACCAGTCTATAATTGAGGACCTGATATTAGGTATTCATGCATTCATTGAGGAATAAACCATACCCAGATTTATTAGGGCAAAAATGTTGGCACCTGATCATTTTAACAACATAATGATAGTAATAAATCACATGACTGGGTGTGTATTCAATGTCATTCCACAGTGGTACTTTTGTAATGAATGTCCATCACCTCTGTGTTTAAACCTGATGTGTTCATGTCTACTGTGTATAGCCTATACTGTATACACGTTAAACAAATAATTACTAATTTATTCTTTTAGTATGAAGGTACTATTGTTGAAAATACAAAAGGCGTGCAAGTAATGAGAATGAAAGCCCTTGATGCAGATGAAGAATTTTCAGACAACTGGCTTGCCCAATTTGAAATTGAGTCTGGCAATGAAGGAGGTTACTTCAGGATTGAGACTGATGCTAAGACTAATGAAGGGATTTTGATTCTACAAAAGGTAAACTTTTAGCATGTATAAATGTATAAGCCTTAGGTCTTAATTCAGTCAATTTTGATTATCCTTTTTATGGTTAATGAAATTGAAAAGTGAGGATATAATAAAATAGATTAAAATGTATGCAATATTAAATATCAAAATATCTTTGAAAAATATGCAGTAGTTGTTGGATGTTAGTATTTTTAATGTCAATGGTAATCACTCATCACATTATCCCATCACATGATGATGATGATGACATGTGCTGATATCCTGAAATGTTTTTTCTATTTTCAGGAGGTTGACTATGAAGAACTACAGAGCCTTGCCCTTGGAGTTGTTGTCAGAAACAAAGCAGCTTTCCATAGTTCTGTTGTAGGCTCCAGCACTAGTATTAACATAGGAATGGGAGGAGGAGGAGGTGGAGGAGGAGGTGGAGGTGGAGGTGGAGGTGGAGGTGGAGGAGGTGGAGGTGGAGGAGGAGGAGGAGGAGGAGGAGGAGGAGGAGGAGGAGGAGGTAGTTTTGGAGGATCCTCATCATCATCATCATCATCATCATCATCATCATCATTTTACACTCTAAAAAAATTTCCAGTTAAACTCAATGTGCAAAATGTGCCTGAAGGTCCTAAGTTTTCCCCAAAGGTAAAGGCAATTCCCATTTCTGAGGAGTCGTCAAAAGTTGATCTTTCAAAAGTAATTGCAAAGTATCCAGCCATTGATGCAGACACTGGAAAAATTGCTGAAAACGTCAAGTAAGTAAAGGTTTTATTCCCACATTGTTTTGGGATGATTTATATAAAGTCATTTATTTAAGAATGTATAGCTTTTATACTGTATACCAAACCGCCTGAAATTAATTTAGTTAACTGGGTAGTGGAGTATCTTCCAGTCTGTGGTTAATAAATGTGTCCAGTTCTGTCTGATTTTGAGATTTGGATTGATTAGCCAAGATTGTGCCACTAATAGTAGTACTAGTCAGAAGCTATGCAGACAGTGGATTATTGTACTCTTAATTTATAGCCATTATGTAAGCAAAATGCAATTACACAGCTAAGAGTTGGAGAGAAGATACAATTCAAATTGCAAATATACACATAGTTTAAGTTATTTCTGTACTAAACAAAACCAAAAAATTGATTTCATGATTTTATTATCTTTTATACAGGTATGTAAAGAAATATGATCCTGATAATTGGCTGATAATTGATCCGAAGACTGGAGATATTAAACTTGCAAAAGTACCAGACCGTGAATCAAAATTTTTGGTTAATGGCACATACACTGCAGAAATATTGGTCATTTCAGATGGTGAGCAATTAAGCAGCCCCCTTGTGGGTATAATTCAATAACACTTTTGTAACGATCATTTTACAAAGCTGTTCCTAGCAGTACTGACCTCATACTTTCAGGGTGCATATACAATGACGTAAAAAGGGGGTGTAAATGGGGCTTCTTAACTAATATTCTGACCTGATATTTTAACAATATCCTCATCCACAGATTTACCTGCAAAAACCTCTACTGGTACTGTTGCTATCCAGGTAGAAGACTTCAATGATCACTGTCCAACTCTTACAAGTACCTCTACAGACATGTGTTCCGATGACAAATCGGTGATAGTCACAGCTGTAGATAATGACGCGGATCCCAATAGTGTTCCCTTTAAATACCAGATTGTTGATGAACCTGAGGGTACAGCGCAGAACTGGAAAGTTGAACATCTCAATGGTTGGTATTCTATACCTGCATAAGTGGCTATTTTGACATAGATAATATGTGGAATGGAATTTTAAGTTTTATAATTAATTTGTGTTTTTGAGTGCACATTTGTAAGTCCTAACCACATATTTATGTAGCTTTTCTTTTCTTTAACAGGAACTAGCATGCTACTGAGACCCACAAAAACCATTTGGCCTGGTCAATATGGTGTAACCCTTTTAATATATGATCAGCAGGGGAAATCCTGTAGTGACAAGCAGGTTCTAAATATTGCCGTCTGCACTTGTAAAAATACTGGATCCTGTGCAACAGATTCTGACAGAGTTCAATCAATTGGAGCTAGACTTGGACCTGCTGCTATTGGCCTTATGATTCTAGGACTCTTACTGCTGCTACGTAAGTTACTGAACTACTGGTATTTTGTTTGTGTGAGGTTTATCTTCTGAACTGAGAAATATTGGTAAACTGTTCTTTCTGTGCCTGATGTTGAAAGACCAATGCATGCATGGATGCCCTCAGTTCATCTAGGATTCTAGTTTCAGCTTGTTCATAATGCTGTAGCTATGGTTTTGTCTAAAACCAAGTAAACTGAACCCAAGAAGGCTTCCATGCATTGACCTCTTGTGCAGCTTATTGCAGATTTTTTTGTTTTTGTTTTAAATGACTTAAAAGACTTGAATAACTTAAAAATACTAGAAGGGTCTGTTGTTATGGAGCTCCAAATCATGTGTGCCTTTATCTGAGAGGGAAGCTGCTATTCTGTCTTTAAAATCCAGATTGGAATTTTTTTATTTTTTATTTACTCAGTTGTTGTTTTTTACATACATTTACTACACCTTTCTTTCTTTCTTTCTTTCTTTCTTTCTTTCTTTCTTTCTTTCTTTCTTTGCTTTAACCATAAATGCTGCACTTATTTTTGGAATTGCATTCTCATGTGAAAGTTGCTGTACATTCAGGGCGACCACTTGGAATAGACTGATAAGTATGCAAGGCAGATCAATGTAGCTGAGGCCTTTTCTTATATGTGTTGACAAGGTCAGACCATGTGCTATTATCTTTTCACTATAAACATTTAGATTGGTCTCCTATGATGTTATAATACTGAGATCTGTTTACACTGCAAGAATGTATTTACCTGTAAAAAATGTTGGTGATTATGAAATGTAATCTGACCAGTTTTCATTTGTGACTCTATAGAAGCGTTAAAGGTGTAGAAAGTGCAAGGACTGCGGTATCTGATATACAGTAGTGTGAAGAATAAAGATGGTTATACAGATAGACAAATGTTCAAATGAAAAGTTATAGCATATGTTAAAACAGGGGAGGCTGTGTGGTCCAGTGGTTAAAGAAAAGGGCTTGTAATCAGGAGGTCACTTAACCTCCTTGTGCTCTGTCTTTCGGGTGAGACGTAGTTGTAAGTGACTGCAGCTGATGCATAGTTCACACACCCTAGTCTCTAAGTTGCCTTGGATAAAGGCGTCTGCTAAATAAACAAATAACAAACATGAAAGACATTTGTTCCAGTGCTTTGTCTAATTTTATTGTAGTGTTTAAAGTTATGAATAAAATACAGGTATATTGTGTTCTTTTTTTCTTTTAATATATTGTAATGTTTCTTGGTTAGAAATATATTTATTTTGTGCCTTATTACGTCTTTCCCACAGTTGTGCCTCTTCTGCTTCTATTTTGTTCATGTGGGGCTGGAGCGGCAGGTGATTTTGTCCCAATTACTGATGGCTCAGCAGGACATTTGATTCCATATGACACAGAAAAAATGGGTGAAGATAAGGTAAGCAATTTTTGTATTCAGTCTTTTTTCCCTTTTACATTCTCTTCAGAATAGATAAATTAATAGCTCCCAATCTTCTGAATAAAATATCAGTCACTGTCTCCATGAGAGACAATTGGCTATAATGAGCTAACTAACTTGAAATCCTTGTTTTAATGGCCAGTCAGTTTCAGGAACACACATAGTTATAAGTAGGCTTGCTACTATTCGATTTTTTTTTTGTTTTTTTTTTTGCCAAATCGACGATTTATATCAACGTTTATTTTTGAAAGAATTTTAACCCTTTGCGGTCCTATGTCGGACCTGGTCCGACATTGCAATTATTCCTATCCGGTCCAATGTCAGACCCTGTCCGACATCATCAAAAAAAAAAGCAAAAAACGTGTTTCTAGTCGTTTTTCTCTGGAAAGCCGAGAAACCATTCAATGGCCGAGTGGGAGCGACAGGAGCCGAGACAAGTCGAAAAAAAAAAGGGCGTATCTCATAAATAGTCATACTTGCCCCTGGCATCAGATAGGGGCGGTCATAAGGAAACAAGCTGGCTGTTACTGAATCAGCGCACAGAGAATATCACAGACATTTGCAGAGCTTTTTTGAGATGTTATAGTAATAAAATAATGACTTGGATCGCATTGTTGAGGAGTTTGGTGATAAAACGAGTGACCAGGAGATGATTGATCGGTATGTACGACTATTATTATTATTATTTTTATTTATTTCTTAGCATAGGTGAAAGCTATAGCGAACAAAAGGGTGGGGCGGGGCTGGAGATGCCTAGTGAGTGCTTTGTTGATATGCAGGGCCTTTTAAACCCGTTTGACTGTGGAAAAAACAAATACTTTTAAACAGCACGTCTAAAATTAACTGCGCGTGTGAAAATAAATTGGACCTGACGCGCCTGACACGCACTTAATAAATGGACTGCAAAGGGTTAACGGGTTTTTTTCGATCTTTATTTTTCAGTTCAAGCAGAGCATGGGTGAAATCGACCTTTATGCTTAAAAAAAAAAAAGACTTGAGAAATGTCTCATTTAGAGAAACCCCTTTATCATATTCATGCAACAAAACCATGGTTACCAACATTCTAATTGAAATAACATTTGGTCACAGCAAAGCTATACTTTGTAAAGCTAAAGTTCCTACACAAATAAAAAATGGTCTCAAATAAACTGTAGAAAACGCAGCATATAAAGTGTATTACACAGACTTTTATAGCATACATTTACAAGTAAAAATAATATGCACAGCCTTATCGGCCTTATTGACTGACAGTCATTTATAAATGAATGAGAGCATTCTAGTGCTGCTTCAGCCAACGAGATCTGTCAGGACAGGATGAAATGACTGACAGTAAAACTGCACTAGCCTATTAAGGAACCACTGAGTTGACTGACAGCGACCCCTAGCCATTCAGAGTGGAACGGAGATGGGACAGACAGCAAGTATAAAAACTACACAGACTAGAGATGAATTCTAAATTATTATTTTTGGTAAGAAAAAAAAAATAGCGAGTGATTTTACCGACGTTTATACTTATATAAATTTATTTCAGTCAAACTCATTTTTTGGGAATTCAATGTTTATCGAGCTTCACTGATTAAAATCGAAAAGTAGCAAGCCTAGTTATAAGGCTTCAACAGCAGAAAGCACAGATCACATTATTAAATGACTACCATAAGGATAGTGGAAGCTAAATGATATGTGAAGGAATAAGCAACTACTACTACATACATTTTCAGGTCACGCATAATGAAAGTCCACATGCTGCTTGTGAAACTCGGATATCATCAACATTCGGCTCTGGCCTGCATTGCCATCAAATGTATTGACAGTATGGAAATTGTAGGGCTCACCCTCAAACTCCAAAACTTTAAATTAAACAGTATTGGGTATGATTAAGTACTGATATTGCTCCCCTTCCATGCAGAAGTGCCTGTTATATATTTTTTAGTAAGTGTTCAAATGCGCATTGCTCTTAATGTTTGCATTTATTTTTTGAACAGGCTGTTCCAGCTGTTGTTCCATCAATGGACATTTTAAATAATGGTGGAGGGGTCAATGGCATCAGGACATCAGGATTTGGAGAACACGCTATGTACAGACACAACAGCAGATGTGTGGCTTCTCCTGGAGCATTTGCAATGGCAACAAGACCAGTGGCAGCTGAATATGACTTGGTGGGACCAGGATATGGGTGTGATTATGAAGCAGAATGGGGTCACTCTAATGGAGGCAGTGGAGATGCCTTTGAGGGTGTAGCTCTACCCGAGGCTTACTTGGAACAGTACTATATGGAGGTAAACTATAATAACAATAAATATACAGTATACGAGTATACGCAAATGCTGTTTTTTGTGTTGTGCCTTGCAGAACATTTTCCAGAACAGTCTACCAGAAGCTAATATTTAGTAGTGGGTACTCTTCTATGCTCTGACATATACATTAGTGTTCTTTGTAAATATGGAGATATTTGAATAATGATCTAATATTTAATGTGTAAAGATAAATATGTGCATAGAAAAATGTTTTAAACTTAAAATAATGCTTTGTGTGTGTTGTTTTTTCCACCAGGAAGTACAATAGACTAAATGCATTTCTTTTCTTTTTTTATTGTAGAAGGCTAAATATGTTTCAGATGAAGGACATCCACAAAAAGATGCCGCCTTGGTGTATAATTATGAAGGCCAAGAGTCCCCTGTGGGTTCGTTAGGATCTTGTAGCTTTATTGAAGGAGATATGGACCAAAGCTTCCTAAATGAACTAGGACCAAAGTTTAAGACTCTTGCTGAAATATGCATGGCCTCAGAGATGACTTCAGGAGTTTCAGTTGAGCAGCCTAGTGTTACTCTTCAACATCCCCCCGCGTCCGTTAACCCAGTCATCAGCAATAATCGTGTGGTGACCAACAAAACTGTTGAGATGACCAGCCCAGTTCCAGCACCCCACATCCAAAAGAATGTGGTTGTTACAGAAAACATGTCTCCTCCTCAGCCAACCGTGTATCTCCAGAAAAATGTAGTTGTTTCTGACCCTGCCTACATTCAACAGCCTGTATACTATGCCACTAACCCAGTCATTCAGACCACTCGATACATTGTTGAGCCACAGATCCAAAGGAATGTCATGATAGAAAGGTCTTCTGTCCCTGGCATGCAAGGTCACATTCTAATGAGTGACATTCCAAACACTCAGAATGTGATGGTGACCCAGAAGAGATTGGTGCATGGCTCGGACATTCAGGGTGGCGTGGTGGTGGGGTTAGATCAGGGTACTCTACGTATGAGTGAAATGCCAAGCTCACAGAATGTGGTGCTGCTAGACAATAGAGGTTTTGATCAGGGAGGCATGCGCTTGAGTGAACCTGTCTCTCAGAATGTGGTGTTAACAGAGAAGAGAGTGGTGTCTGGACAGAATATGCAGGGTGGCACGATGGGGTACGAACTAGGCAGCTTGCACAGGAATGTAATGCCTGGTTCACAGAATGTAACGGTAACAGAGAAGACAGTGGTATCTGATTCCAGTATGCAGGGTGGAAAGATGGGGTTTGGTCAGGGTAGTCTGCACATGAGTGAAATGCCAGGCTCACAGAATGTAATGGTAACAGAGAAGAGAGTGGTATCTGGAAGTAGTGTGCAGGGTGGTTTAATAGGATGAAATAACATGTACTTGGCATATATAAAGACTTGTTTAACAAACACGTGTGAGTGAGGACAGAATAAAGATTATGCCCACAACTAGACAGAACATTTTAGAATGGAGTGGTTGCAAGTCCTTTACATTTTAATTAAGTATTATAGGATGCCTTATCTAAATCAAGGAGATCCAAGGTTTATGCCAGGATTCTGGAAATTTGTCTTAAATGAATACAGTAATTGATTTTTAATTGTCAAGGACTGTTATGTAAAATACAATCTATATTGATAAAGAAATGCTTGTGTGCTGTATGTATATTTAATTTTGTTTTTGTTTTTTAATTTTAATCTAAACAGTAGCATAGATTAACTTGTTCTGTTTAAAGGCTTGGGGCTTGGTATATACATTTTTAATGAAGAATGGTTGATAATTTTAGCTTACAGGTTGGATCAGTTGTGCTATGCGTGCCTCTTTAAACACTACTGGGGTTGTATACGCTTTGTGCATCTCATCATTGCTTTTTAAAAGACTTTTGAATACAAGGTTGTGGTTCTAGAAGTGGGTGAGTATTTCCAAGAATGTAACACAGTTTGTAATTTTATAAGCAGGTATTGGTGGTGTTGGGTTATCTGAGAAAGAAAATGATTAATGAATTAAGTCGGGGGTTTCCAAAGGTGGGCCACAGGAGAAACAACGGTCTATGCATTTTTTACATGCAAAATAACAAAGGGCAACAGTAAAATAAGATTAAAATAAAATAACAATTTAGCTTGTGATTATTTACAGTGTTACAGGTTTAATATCTTGTAATCTGTAATTTTTCTTAAGTGCTAATAGTGGGCCACAGTGCCTAATTTATTTTGGTAAAGGATTGCCCTTTTATTGTAATTAGAATATATTTGTTCAAGGTAGATTCACTGGAATAAACAATATTTGTATGTATGCTTTTTAAGAAGGTGGTTGGTTTTTCTAAAGCTTTTTCAGTGGTCTGTTTTTAATCTCCTTTTTTATGTATTAAGCATCTTCTAGGGGTGTGTTTGTAAATATGCTATTGCACTTTCAACTCCTTAAATTTCATTTGTATTAGACTGTTATATTCATAAAGTGCTTTGCCTTAGTGTTTGGTTAACATTCTGTTTTGTAGTTGTGAAAAGGCTAACATTTACTGGATGCAGTATGTGTGTGTTCGCTTTCTTTTGCATGTGTATTCAATTAATACAATAGAAACATTTTCAATATCCTTTTAAAAAAGTTATCCCACTACCTATTAAACACAAACATTGTCTCTCTATCTAGTGTGTAAAATATGCTGTTAAATATTTGTTTTATACCATCTGCATGCTGCAGTTGTGTGTGTGTGTTGTTTTTTTTTTTTTAAATAAACTTGTATCATGAAACATTGTCATGCATATTGAAAGCCAACATTGGCTGGGTTTACATGCACGTGAAAATCGACTCACGAGATTTAAGCAGTCAATATCCTGTTGTTCTGATATAATATCATGTAATCTCCAGCAGAAAGGCTGTACAAAACACACACACACACACACACACACAAAATGTACATTTATGGACTACTTCAACACTAGAACCGCTGCGGTTATACTGATACCTACAACTGCCGACGGCAGTCATTATCACGGTACATTTTAAACTTCATCAGTATTAAAATGAAAGACAAACTATTGGAAATAACTCAAAAGTTTTATTCAACACTGTATTTAAATGAACAATTAAACATAAAAGGGTTTATTTTCTAACTTCCCACATATAAAGCACTACTTCAAAAAATGAAAAACTATAATAAAATAAACATTTCAAAAGAAACTACTGTGTAATCAGGTCTATGTACATACAAAACTGTAAAAACAAAAGTAGTTACTAATCTAAAATGAAAGTAACATGATTTCTCTTGCGTGTTTGTCACTTGCAGCACAAAATCCAGGCTGTGCTGCTGCAGCTTTGCAGTTTTCTGATTGTATTGTTTCTGCTGAAGCGCTGTGGTTAGCTTCAAGATGAAATCTCTCCTACTGATATTTTCCTCAGTGCATTCCTTGTACAAAACGAAGGAATTGATGGCTGCCAGGTCCAGTAGAGATAACAACAGGCTTATATATATATATATATATATATATATATATATATATATATATATATATATATATATATATATATATATATAAATAAAATATTGTAGCTTATATTCAAAATAAAAACATGTATTGTAAAAGGCAGTTCTAGTGTTAATGAAATTTATCTTTTAGATGTTCCACAAACACACACACACACACACACAAATATAAATTCTAAGTAGTAAAACTTGTACTTGGTAGGTTATATTTTATATAAGTGTGTGTGTGTTGGGAAAGTAACCAGACAAACAAGTAGCTAATGCGCGGCGTAATTCAGAATGTGCGCGACAACACGTGAATTCATTTCTCTTGTTAAATGTTTTTATCTTCATGGCAACGCATGAAGCTCTCCTCACGATATTCAGAGTCATTCTTTTCCTACTTAGTAAGCAGACACATACATTGAAATATCCCCTCCCCTAAACGACTATGAATTGAGTAATTTGCATTGGTACTGCCGATTTTTTTTCCTAAATCAGAACTGCATAGCAACACATTTCCTGAAAAGTATGGCAAACCGGTTGTGAGGAAAACTGTCATGACTTGTGCATGTAAACGTCGCCATACATACAATACATATTGTATATTGTGTAATATGTCTGTTCTTTTGTTCTAGTCTATCAGTCAATAAAAAATATTTAATTTTAACAATGGTCACGTTAAGCAAGACCCAACTGGTACTAACTTTGCCTTGTTAAGCTTCACTTTTTTTTATTACATCTTCATTGGGGTTAACCTTATTTAAAACATCTATGCAGTTTCTAAATATTCAGCATCTGACCATCTATTGTGTTTGTCAAGACTGTTTGCTAAAACATCCACATACAATTTACAAGCATTAAAGCAAAATAAATCAGGGTACATTTAAGGGCATGATGACTAAAGCTGAATCTACACCAGCACTCTCTAGATGGGTAACTTGTTATTGATATGTGAATTTTGCCATTATTACTTCACTGGTGGTTATTTGCAAGCCTTTTTTCAGGATTCCACTGTGAAGCGATTGGCTTTCTGTAATCAGGTGGCAGATATTATCAAATAAACAAGGAGGCTGTATTGTGGTCACTGTCACTGCAGTGAATGGGCCTCTGTGCTAATGTCCATATGTGAACAGAGCTGCCCTCTATTTTAACGTACCAAATGAAAGGCAAGTTTTTTTTTGTTTTTTTTTATAAACTGGCATTTAATTCTTATTCCACAACACCATTTAAAAAAAAAAAAAAAAAGTATTTCTTTCATTTTTGCATCCTATTGATCCATTCATTTTCATGCTATTTATTTGAAATTACATTGTGAGCACATACATTTCACATGCCTTATTGTGGACCATTTTGTTCTTCTGCCATCAATAGATGGCATAGACTGAAGCCATAAATTAGCATCTTTGTATTCTTCCCTCAATGTGCTGGATCGTAAATGTACCATCCTTCAATGCTGCAGAAAAGCCATTCAGAGCACAAACAAACTAAGAGAATTTTAGGTTCAATTGCAGATTAAAATCTTATTATATGATAACAAAGGTGTTTTAAAATACAGTATATGCTTCTAAGGCAACACATTTTTGCCACTGCACAATTAAGGCAATATTTTTACAGCCACAATATACTTTCACTAACTTTAGTGTAAAGAGAATAGTCAGACCACCCCCACTATTAAAAATTAAGGAAACCATAAATCCTTTATGAAATGACCTTGCTAATATGGCCAATATAAAATTGCCAACTGTAGTTTTAAAGGAAAACAATCAGATACAATATGAACCCACAGCTCATTTGGGCATTTGACCCAATTCAAGTACAGAGAAGAGTATTCAAACAAACACTGCTTGAAATGTATTCAGTGGCAATTCACTGTAATTTTACTTTTGTATTCTAGCTAAATCGAAATTAAAGAATATTTTGCAATACAAATTTTGCAAAAATATTTTCAAATAAGAAAATAAAATGTATGTTCCAGCACTATTACATGTTCTCAATATGTTTCTTTGTTTTCAAATAATAACTGAGCGTCTCAGTGTGAGAAACTTTCCTCTTCCTCGGATCACCAATACATTTGCTCTGTAGCGCTCTGAGCTGCCCAGGATGTGAGGAACTGAGCATGCTGTTATGTGGGCACTTTCACTGAGCTGCTCGGAGTGGCTCAGTTACTTAACGCAACCTGTATGAACTGTATACTGTATATATTACTGAGTAATGAACCAGTATCCTAGGTATGCCCCTGTGTGTCAGCTGGCATTAATAATTTAACATTCTGTTACAGAGAGAGGAGGCTGGCATGTAGTGAATGGGCCTCTGCTCTGATGTAATTTTGGTTGTATCCCAAACTGTTCATGCGTGAATACAGCCACCCTCTAAACTATATATATATATATATATATATATATATATATATATATATATATATATATATATATTGTGAGACAGCAGGGAGGGGGTTAATTCCTCCCTATAGGAAAACATGTGCGTAAGGCACAGTTTGTTTTGTTTAATTGTTTAATTGTTTTATTGTTTAATCATTACCTGCACCTGGCTATTATTGAAAATTAGAGCCAGGTGCAGGGTTTATAAGGAGAGCAGTCAGTCTGCTCTGGGCGGCTGCTGAAGAGGGTAGAAGCCCGACTGTGCTGGTGTGTGGGTACAGCCGTAATTTCAAAGGGGAAAGGTAGAGTGAATCCTTTTCTGTGTGTGCTGTTCTGTTTGTTTTGTTTTTGTTACAGGTAAACAGCTTAGCTGTCCTGTTTTTAGTTTAGGTTCCTGTTTTAGTCATTGCTCAAAGAAGAGCTAGGTGTTTGTTTTGTTTATTTTGTTTTTGTGTGTGTTCATTAAAAATAGCGCAACCGCGCTTCAATTTGTGTGTTGGGTCGGTGTTTTTAAAGGGGCAACGAACCGCAGAGAGGGGCGATCCTTTTACAATATATATATATATATATATATATATATATATATAATTCCTCTAGAGGAAAATATACTTGAACTTTGACCCATTTGACTCCTCGAGACCATCTCTTTCAATTCAAACACAAAATGTCTCGTTTTCAATCACTCTACAACACCCACAGTACAGAACTGTTCATTAATGATCAACAAAATGGGAATACGTTAAAAAAATTAATAAAATGATGTAAAGCTGATACATTCGTATCTCAGAGAAACTAGAGAGGAATGGGAAATGAAAACAAGGTGAAGGCAATCATCCAAATAAAGCTGAAACACTAACGCATAACAACCTAGAACACCACTGAAACATTACGTTTAAAAGAACCCAACTGTACTGCTGAACCTCATCTTCTTTAATATTAACATCACAAGGGTATCCATGTATTATAAAAAATAATAGATGGGCCTCTTCAGTTAGTTACAGGAAAACAATTCCATCTTGGGTTTCTGTGACAGTTTATAAACTATTTGACCTTTTTTCTCGTAATTTATGACATCACAGAAACCCTAGATGGAATTATTTTAATGTAAATCACTGAAGCCCATCTATTATATGTATATATGACAGCCTTAATTCATCAGGGCATGGACTCTACAAGGTGTCAAAAGTGTTCCACAGGGATGCTGGCCCATGTTGACCAATGCTTCCCACAGTTGTGTCAAGTTGTCTGGTAGTGGATCTCTACTCCGAATAGCTTGTTCCATCTCATCCCACAGATGCTCAATTGGATTGAGATCTGGTGACTGGGCAGGCCACTGCAGTAAGCTGAATTCACTGTCATGTTCGTGGACCATTCCTGGACAATCATAGCCTTGTGGCTTGGATCATTATCCTGCTGAAAAAATCCATTAGCAGATGGATACACTGCTCCCATGAAGGGATGCACCTGATTGACAATGATGTTCAGATATCCTGTGGCATTCAAACGTTGCTCCACTTTTATCAAGGGGCCCAATGTGTGCCATGAAAACACACCCCACACCATCACACCACCACCACCAGCCTGCAATGTTGACACGCGACATGATGGATGCATGTACTCATGTGGTTTTCTCCATACCCTAGTCCTCCCATCAGCGTGAAACAGCAGGAACCGAGATTCATCAGACCAGGCAATGTTTTTCCAATCCTCCAGTGTCCAGTGTTTTTGTTCCTTAGCCTACTGCAACCGCAGTTTCTTGTGTTCTGCTGAAAGTAGTGGAACTCTGTTAGGTCGTCGGCTGCCATACCCCATTCATGTCAAGGTACGACGAGTTGTGCATTCTTTTATGGGTCTTTCGGCACCAATGTTGTACTGGACTGTCAGTTGACTAACTGTAGCCCGTCTGTTGCTCTGCACAATTCATGTCAGCCTCCTTTGGCCTCTTTCATCAATGAGCCGTTTTCGACCACTGGCCTGCCGTTGGCTGGATGTCCTTTGGGTGGTGGACCATCCTTGATACACACGGGAAACTGTTGAGCGTGAAAAACCCAGCAGCATTGCAGTTCTTGACACACTCAAACCGGCGCGCTTGGCACCTACTACCATACCCCGTTCAAAGGCACATAAATCTTTTGTCTTGCCCATTTACCCTCTGAATAGCACACATACACAATCCATGTCTCAATTGTGTCAAGGCTTAAAAATCCTTCTTTAACCTGTCTACCCTTCTTCTACACTGATTGAAGTGTATTTAACAGGTTACATCAATAAGGGATCATAGCTTTCACCTGGATTCACCTCGTCAGTCTATTTCATGGAAAGAGCAGGTGTTCCTAATGTTTTGTACACAGTGTATATATATATACAATATATATATATATATATATATATATATATATATATATATATATATATATATATATATATATATATACATACTGTATATATATATCATTTTATTATCACCCTTTTTTTTAATATGAAGTACATTTCACATGCCTTATTATTTATGAACAAAGGCCATTTTGTTCTTCTGCCATCAACAGATTGCATAGACTGCAGCTGTAAATCAGCATCTTTGTATTCTTCCCTCAATGCGCTGGATCGTAAATGTGCCATCCTTCAATACGCAGCCAAGCCATTCAGAGCACAAACAAACTAACAGAACCCTGTGTTCAACTGCACTTTAAAAGCTTTAGTCCTGTGAATTTCACTTGTACTTAAAATGTGTTTCAGATAAACAAACAGTTACAACACTATACAAATACTTTCCTTTGATATATATATATATATATATATATATATATATATATATATATATATATATCAGGGATGAAAATAAGACTCCCTTTGCATAGCAGTTTGATTCATTCTTGGTTTTAGTAGTATAAGTTTTATAAGACAAACTTGAACTTGTTCACACTGGGGCTAATTAAAGTCGTTGTGAAACCTGTAATGGGTGAAACTGCTATACACTAGCTATAGGACTCTTATCTCCATCCCTGATATATGAGTATGGAGAGTACTTCACAAAAGACTAGTTCAAGATCTGCAGTTAGCAAAGACATGGAACTCCAGGTTTGTGTCTGCGGCTGGAGCAAGGCGACTACGGTCAGGGGTTTGAAGATTCATCAAGGGAGAATGAAATGCTTGAGGGAGAAGGGACAAGGGCCTCGCATTGATCAATACTTCTTACAAAGTCAGTCAAGTCAGTCGAATGAAATCCAACGACAGGAAGCAAACCACAGTTCACAGGATATCAGCACCCCTGTCATAGATGTGAGGAGGACTTGCATGGACACAGTTAGTAATGAACCTAATGATCCTTGTGAACCCGGTCAGACAAACCAGCGTAAGAGAGAAAAGAACCTCAACGGGCACAAGCCTGGAGTTAAATGGCCAAGAGCTTGTGAGAAAACTGCATGGGACACAGTAAACACAGATCTCTGCTTTGCATTGGAAAGGTTAAGTGGAACAGTTGAAAAGAAACTGGATAAATTTGGGGACATCATCTACGCATATGGAAGCGAGAGGTTTGAGTTGAAAAAGGAAGGAAAAGTACAAACTATTCCTGGAAAGTCTAGACGGCAGCAGGAGATTGAACGCTTAGTTCGAGAAAGGAGACAGCTGAGGAAGCAATGGAGAAGAGCAGAAGAAAGTCAGAAGGAGGGACTCAATCTCTTTCAAAGGGTCATAAAAGATAAGCTTGCAACATTGCGCAGAGCTGAGTGCCTACGGAAACGCTACAAAAAGAAGGAGCGTGCGAGAACTAACTTTTATAAAGACCCATTCAAATTTGTAAAGAAGTTATTCACCAGTGAGAAGAATGGCACACTAAAAGCATCTAAGTTTGAGCTGGAGAGATATTTGGAGGAAACACATAAAGATTAAAAAAGTCAGGAGCCTATGTCAATTCCGTCAGACATCCCACCTATCAATCCACCAGAATACCAAATGGAGGACTGTGCACCTATGTGGAAAGAAGTAGAGCAAGCTGTGGAAAAAGCAAGGGCTTCATCATCACCAGGGCCTAATGGAGTTCCGTACAGAGTGTACAAGAGTGCTTCAGGAGTTCTACGAATCCTGTGGAAATTGATGAAAGTAGCATGGGAAAAACAGGCTGTACCAAGAGCATGGCACCGAGCAGGTGGAGTCTTTATACCTAAAGAAAAAGATTCTACAAGCATCAGTCAGTTTCGCCCTATTTCCCTATTAAATGTAGAAGGCAAGATTTTCTTCAGCATTATTGCTCAGAGATTGTCAACTTACCTATTAAAGAACTGCTTCATTGACACTTCAATACAAAAAGCGGGCATTCCAGGTTTCCCAGGATGCTTAGAACACATCAATGTGATCTGGCAACAAATTCAATCAGCTAAAAAGGAGAGGAAGGAGCTCCATGTGACATTCCTGGATTTGGCTAATGCGTATGGTTCAGTGCCACATGAACTTCTTTGGGCAGCATTTTGATTTTTTCAGTGTACCGATGACAATAACAAATCTAGAGAAAGCCTACTTTGGAGATTTGCAATTTAGTTTTTCAACTTCAGAATTCAGCACTACATGGCAATGCCTAGAAGTTGGAATAATGGCAGGATGCACCATTTCTCCACTGGCTTTTACCATGGCAATGGAAGTAATCATTAGGGCATCAAAATGGGTAGTGGGAGGAGAGCGCTTGGCTTCTGAATGCACTACCACCAATTCGAGCATACATGGATGACATGACAACCATGACTACAACAGTAGCCTGCACTAATCGGTTATTGGGCAAATTAACTAATAACATTGAATGGGCACGAATGCAATTCAAGCCCACTAAATCAAGGAGCATCTCTATAATTAAAGGTAAAGTAGCAGATAAAATGTTCTTCATTAATGGTGAGGCAATACCAGCAGTGTCTGAGAAGCCAGTGAAGAGCCTTGGGAGATGGTATGACGGGGATCTAAAGGACACAGTTCGTGTGGGAGAAATTAGACAACAAGCTGTGGAAGGGTTGAAGAGCATAGACAGAAGCGCTTTACCAGGCAAACTAAAACTCTGGTGCTTTCAGTTTGGTCTACTGCCAAGGTTGCTGTGGCCACTGACTGTGTACGAGGTTTCTTTGACAACAGTCGAGAAGCTGGAAGCTTTAATCAGTTCACACATCAGGAAATGGTTGGGAGTTCCACGCTGCCTCAGCAGAGTGGGACTTTATGGTAAAGGAATACTGCAGCTTCCTGTCTCCGCTCTAACCGAGGAGTTTAAGTGTGCCAAGGTCCGACTGGAAATGACATTAGTAGAGTCACGCGACAAATGCGTAAGGGAGGCAGCACCTGTGTTGAAAACTGGAAGAAAGTGGGCGGCAAAGGCTGTCCTTCGAATTGGTGATATCATGGGGCAAGTTCAGCATGGAAGAGGGGGTCTTGGTCTCAGTTCAGCTCCTCCTACATGGCACAAGGCAGCCCCAGCTCAACGGAGGAAGCTGGTAGTCAACGAGGTGCAAAAGCAAGAGGAGAGGATGAGGTGTGTAAAGGCCATTTCCCAGGCCAAGCAAGGAGAATGGATGAGATGGGAGAGTGTGGAACAACGCAAGATTGGCTGGCAAGACCTATGGTCAATGGAACAGAGCAGGATCAGTTTCCTTATAAGGTCAACATATGATGTTCTCCCATCACCACAGAATCTAAACCTCTGGGTAGGAGAGGATCCCTCATGTCCTTTGTGTTCATCACCTGCAACATTAAGGCACATTTTGACAGGATGTAAGGTGGCTCTTAGCCAAGGACGGTTTACTTGGCGCCATGACCAGGTGCTGCGATGTTTGGCTTTAGCATTGGAAGACAAGCGTAACATGACCAATAAGTTGCCACCTGTTCCATCAAAACATTACACACAAAAGACAACATTCCTCCGCCCAGGAGAGCAACCACCAAGAAAAGGTGTTAAAACCAATCCTCGCCCAGGACAACTGGAAGCTGCTAGAGACTGGAAAATGATGGCAGATGTTGGTCAACGGCTTATTTTTCCACCTGAGATTGCCACCACTAACCTTCGACCAGATATTGTCTTGTGGTCTGGATCAGCACGCCTTGTTCACCTGGTAGAGTTAACAGTGCCATGGGAGGATGCTGTAGATGAGGCGCATTAGAGTAAGAAACTGCGTATGCTCAACTAGCCACTGAAGCGAACAGCGAGGATGGAGAGTCTGGGTTTACCCAGTGGAAGTGGGTTGTCGAGGATTTGTGGCACACTCTACAACCCGGTTTCTCAGAGATGTCGGATTCAATGGCCAAGAGTTGCGTCGCACAGTGAAGAACTTATCTGAAGCAGCACAGAGGAGCAGCAACTGGCTGTGGTTGAGACGGAAAGATTCTGGCTGGGGATCTCAAGCACAATAGAAAAAAGAAACGCTGATGTACAGGTAAGTAAGCTGGGCTGAGTTGAGTGGGGGACGGAGGGAGGTGATGCTGGGATGCCAGAATCACCGTCGAGCCCTCTTGAGGTGTCGTGGGCTAGTCGACGAAACACCGAGGTTGGAAGGTGCCCACTTGAAGACCCCAGAGATGTACCCTACAGAGCCAAGTTCAAATCAGCATGAAGTTTTAACATCTACTCTCATGTAATGGAAATCATATGCGTGTGTACAAGCAGACAGCATAACGGTGTAAACCGATCAGGCCCTAAGCATGGGCGGCCCTAAGTAAGGCTTAGGGGCCTGCAGCACTCAGACAGTCAGGATATATGAAGGTTACAAGGCAGGTGTATATGGAGCTGGCTGGCTTCTTGTCATATGCAACAATTTCGGCTTTGTTAATATATTTACATAGTCACCATGTACTTGTGATATTTAAGTAGGCTATGCTTAAAATAGTTTTAAAATATACAAATGAATGTACACAGAGTGAGAGTTGAGGTGCAGTCATAAATACAAGCAATCAAATGACATCACTTTTTTAACATTAAAAAAGTGATGTTTCACTAACACTTTTTGAAGTGCAAATTGTGAATTTTTAATTGACTGAGCAAGTGCTTCACTAACTTTTGATTAACATTACAAAATAAATCAGAGGGAGATCTAAGTTTTCAAATATTTATTTGATTTGCAGAGTTAAATAAATGTTCCATTAACAATTATTTTCTCCGCTTTGACTGTCTCGCAAGACGCTGTGAGTCTTTGGGGCAAGCAAGACCCCCCCCCCCCACTATGCTCATTGTGACAAACTCAGAACCGTATTTAACTTTTCTTTCAAGCACCCTTACATACTATAATAAATGTGTGTAAGGCCCGTGCAGATTTCCGTGTGATGTGACAACTTGCAAATTAATCATTTAGCTCGCTTTATTTGTGCATATAATTAGCTTAGTGAATAGAGCGACCACTGGTTTTTTTGAGTGCGGTGTGTGCGGTCTAAATTGGAGAGTAAATCATTTAATGACCCAAAACCTTATCTGGAGCGCTGCTCATAGCCAATCGCAGCCAATCGCAGTACTGAAACAGGCTTAGATTGCATTTTAGAGAAAATTGACATTGTGTTGTCATTTTAACATACATATATAGACACGCTTGTTCAGTTTTGATGGAATTTGCTAAGAACTTTTTTGTTTAATATTCTGCGGGTGTGTGGAGGCTGTCTGTTCGACCATCCGTGTGTCAGTATGTTACACTTGCATATTTTAGAGAGAGAGAGAGAGAGAGAGAGAGAGAGAGAGAGAGAGAGAGAGAGAGAGAGAGAGAGAGAGAGAGAGAGAGAGAGAGAGAGAGAGAGAGAGAGAGAGAGAGAGAGAGAGAGCTGAACATACTTTTGAACATTTTGATATTTTGGCATGGCCCACTTGTTGTTCAGAGCTCATTTCATAAAACACTGCTGTGGCCGTGTTTACAAGTTGTTGTACTACAGTGTATACAGCTTTTTAATGTAAAAAACGAACTTATAAGTTTTAGTTTGGATGGATTTCTAATTGCAATAGCCCTAAGCCATATACTGTATAAATATGTCATAAAGCATTCAATGAAACACCACAAGAAGCAGAACTCTTAACTTCCTTAACTCTATAGGCAATTATTAACTTTACTTTATTTACTTAGAACTGGTTAACTGGTCTGTGGAGTTATTTATCCTTAGGCTGCCCTGGCAGTGTGTCATTTAAAGTGGAGGTATTTTTCCTAGACTTTTATAGAGGTCTACAGTGTTGAAATTTCTCAAGTAAAATCTGTTTTGAGTGCTTAAAGACAGAAGATGATATGGGTGGACTCCACCCTGTTATTTTCCCATTGGCAAAACACCACACCTTTGTGAGTAATGACATACACCTCCCAATGCGTGAGACTTCACCTTAAAACTAACTGAACAATAATATCTTGGAAATATGCCTTTTCACATTAATTACTCTGGATGCAGTGGCAACATTGAACTGGACAAGATTATTTTTTTATTATTTTTTTTTAAGTTATGTAAAGTATACATGGATTTTCCTGGGGTCTATTTGGATTTTCAGTAAATTACCTTTTGGTTCTTTTCTGGTACCTTAATTTGGAATATACAGATATTCTAAAGACAGTAAAGAACCACAAGAAGAAATACACATTTCTGATGGTACAAAATCACTTTCTATTCTGGAGCTCATTTTGTAGTTTCACTCTGTAAACGTGGATTGGCACATCAGTTTATATTACTCTACCTCTCTGACTTTCATGTACTGCACAGACCTCACTTAGCTTCCAAATTGTATAGAAAATATTTTCATATATTTAGTACTGTAAACTTCACCATGTTTTGTAATTATGTAATACATAATAAGAAAACCAGAAACAATGTTAATACCTTGTCTAACAATGAATGTCTTACAAGTTAAAAACAGCAACTTTAGCCACATAGAACACAGGAGGAGGAAAGCACATACTGTACTGTAGAGCCTGATTTTGTCCTTCACTGAGATTTTCACAATTCATGGACATGTTAATAGTCTTCCTATTTAAACTATATATAGATTAGGTATAGTGTGATAATTGTGCAAGAATGTTTACCATTTTGTGTAGGACAAAGCAAGGCCTCCTGTCGGTAACAACCATTTTCTGCTACAGCCCTCCTCTCCAGTCCATATTTACTATATATATGTAGTGAAGGTAGAGTCTCTACGGTAATACAAAATACTAAAATCTTTGAGCCAAACATTCAGTTTTAATGGCTTACCAAAAAAGTTTTGATTAATGTGAACCTGATGAAGACACGTTAGGTGTCAAAACGCGTTGTTTGTTTGTCTGTTTGTTTTACGACCATGTTTCTAACAAGTAAAGAATTATTTTTTGATGACTATAAATGAGCAGGAGTTAAGTATTGACTATGACTGTCCCTATGGAAGCTCTTTTGGTAAGCCATTAAAACTGAATGTTTGGCTCAAAGTTACCGTAGAGACTCTACCTTCATGTGCATGTAATTACCTTATACTGGTCAGCACCTCTTCAATATGAAACATTGCTGATATAAGATTTGCTAATAAACATTAACTGTTTTCTTACATAACATTAAAGCCATGCAACAAATTCAAGGTTATCGCTCAATTCTGAATAGGTCATGTTTTGGGATTTGCAGCTTCAAGCACTTTACTTTTTGCTTGGGAACTTTCAATTCAGGGTGAATGGGGATTTTAATTGATTAACCACTTACCAAGGTACAGAGTTTGAATAAGCTCTTTGCATACAGTCTACTGTTGTTTAATCATATAAATAGGTCCTCCTTTCATCTTCTTTGTATTGTCTTCAATGATGCTAACGATCATGTAAAAAGCAGGGAAGGACAAGTGAATAAATTCCTAACGAGTTTGAATGAATGAATATACTGTAATTGTGGTGGTTTATATTCGGTACATTTCTTTGATTTACAGAAGAATAGTCTTGTTTTATTTTTAAATATTGTAGTGTAGAAGCCATTTTATAAGCGCAAAAACACAGTTCAGGGTGTGCAGCCACTGAGTAATATACCACTCCTCTGTTAAAAAGCACTTGGCTTTGCCTTGTTACACAATTACTACTTACCCTGTCGCGTGTTATGTATAGGTGTAGACTTCAAATCCATTAAAATTAGTACCTTAATAACATTCTCTGTGATTTTTATGACACTGTTGGAAATGCCAAAGGGGATAAAATCCCCCTGTTCTTGTCAGAAACATAATAATGTTAAGACATGTACAGCTATGGCCAAAATATAATTAACTAATTTTGCTTCATAAAGTCAAATGAAACCTGCTGAATACTGAATTACATACCGCTTTGTAGTTTTCCATACTTAATGAAAAAAGAGAGAAAATTGAAAATGTGGCATTTCAAAAATCTAACCTTAAATACTGTACTACTATTATGGCTTCTGGTAAACTTTTGCAATATCATATTTTATATATATATATATATATATATATGCTCAATCCAAAAAATTCTAAGTAATGCAAAACTTTTGGCCATAGCTATAGACACTAAATGTGTTTAAATAGAGGCTGGTATACAAAACGTGTATATATTTAGGCATGGCACATTAAATTCCAATTTTCAAAAAGTTTGTATCAAAAAAGTATGTGTATTTATTTAAGCCAACCAGCCAGCCAAGGACTGCATTGCAGACCTTACCAAATCTGAAATGTAGTGAGAGTGACGCCTTGTGGCAGATATTGGTACTGCACAGGAAAAAGATGATATTTTCTCCTGCTCGTATAGTAGCAGAGGTGTAGGGGTCGCGAGGCATGGGAGTCGTCACTCAAATAAAGTCTTACATTTAAAAAAAAAAAAAATGCTTAAAAGCCATATAAATAGTTGTTATTTGTGGTATTTATTATAGGTTTCTATTTGCAAAATGTTCATGAAAATAGCTAAATCAATAAATGTATACTGCATACATAAAAATACATCATTAAAATAAACTTTACTTGAGTTGGGGATTCAATTTGTCCCATTTCTGTAGAACGACCCATTTACAAAGCATCAAAATTAGAGACCTGTATAAAATACAATTCCCTCCTCAGTTTCAAGCATTTCTTTAAAAAAAAATCACTTCAAGTGTTTGAAAATCATTGATTAGGTTTATTATGTGCCAGTACCGTACATACTATTATGCTATGATTAAATGTTTTACTGAACAAATGACTATAGGTTAGAATTAGTTAATGATTTATATGTTCACAGTTAGGCAAGGTCAAAATGTGTAGGCCTCAGATTTTTATAAATTCATAAAAATGATTAAAATTGGCATTACTGTTAGCCATTACCTTAACAACTTCTTTTGTTTTAGAAGACACTTTTTAGAAATGCTTTATACTAAAACCTGATGTAAGTGCCAAAACTAAGTTTAACTTTAATTTTATTTGTCAAATCATATGAAAATCAAAGTTTATCTTTTGAAAAATAAAATGTTTTTTTCACTAATATATAATGTTATAATGCGTAATCAATCTGACGTATAATTTTCTTTATACAACAGTTTTTAGTTGTGTTACAGATTTATATACTAATAAAAATTAGAACAAAAGTACATAACAATTTCAGCCCGGCTGAGTTATGTTATATGCAGATAAGATTATTTCTTATTTAATTCTGGTTGTTTCACTAAAACAATTTCAGCTCAATTTCTAATTTTATTATTATTATTTGTTTATTTAGCAGACACCTTTATCCAAGGCGACTTACAGAGACTAGGGTGTGTGAACTATGCATCAGCTGCAGAGTCACTTACAACTACATCTCACCCAAAAGACAGAGCACAAGGAGATTAAATGACTTGCTTAGGGTCACGCAGTGAGTTAGTGGCTGAGGTGGGATTTGAACCGGGGAACCTCCTGGTTATAAGCCCTTTTCTTTAACCACTGGACCACACAGCCTCCTATATCACATAGATTACCCTACCGGAAATATCATATTGGTTGTGTGTACTCCATGTATTAAAAAAATAGAAACGTGTCATTTATTATTTTTATTATTATATGATGTGTGCGAAGCTGAAAGGACATGACAAAACACATGTACTGCAAAAGAAGATGAATGTTTACAGTGTGTAAAAAAACACTTTCAGTCTTCAACTGCATTTTATTTTGACATTCATTTGGTTTATATTAGAACGTTTTATTAGAATGAAAGATTAATAATGTGGCATGTGGCTTTTTAAAATAATATAAATAATCTATGAAAATTATTTTTGCAACCTTGCAACAAATTAGTCAAAAAAGTACATAGTTGAGCTGCTGTGACTTTACTTTCTACAGCTGGATCACGTCAATAATGGCTACAGTATATAATATTCCCTCTGACTAGTGTTTTTTTGGTTTTAGACAGTACTAATTGGATTAGTGAGAAAGGTATTTATGTGTAACTCCCCCCTGCCACCCCCCTAACTTTACCCAGCACACAGTGTGCACAGGGGTGTCTGGGAGTAGGGAGGGGATGCTCCTGAGCAGAGGAGATTGATAGCTATTACAAAACATATTCTGCTGAGAAACTTACTGCATTTCATTATTGTTTCAGTAGCTTTTCTTATTATTAAAACATTTAAATAATCTAAAACTTTCAACACTGTTGTTGGATTGAGATGTGGTTTCGGGTCTAGTGTCTTGAAAGCATTTGCTTGTTTTCCTGTTAAGGAAGATGTTGCCATTGTTTCCCTTGAGAATAATGGAGTCATTAAATCTTGGGTCATCTTTCTTGGGTCATTGACAGTTCAATTATTACAGAGTGGCTGAGACTCCATATCCTTCTTCTAGTTCAGGGGCTCTCGAACCCGGCTGTGGGGACCCCCTGTGTCTTCTGGTTTTCATTCCAACTGCGCTCTCAGTTACTTAACTAAACCTTAATTGAACTAATAATTTGCTTAATTAGACCTTTTTAATTGTATTCAGCTCTTAAACAGTTGCAGACTTGAAGTTGAAATCTGCTAACTTGTATTCTGCAACTATTTAAGAGCTGAAAACAAGTAAAAATGTATATTTCAGCAAATTAACAGTTCAATTAAGGAAGTAATTGAGATCTCAGTTGGAATGAAAACCAGCAGACACAGGGGGTCCCCAGGACTGAGTTTGAGAAGCTGTGTTCTAATTCAATCTGTCATGCGTAAAAAAAACAATTAAGCAAATGTAGGACAAACAATCCAATTGCATAAAAAAACTTTTAAAAAGTTAATGCTTTTCATAGGTTCAAGTTTAATTTTGTCATTTAAATATGCTCAAAATTGATGCTTTATCTGTATATAACAGTAATATACAGATACTGGTAAATTTTGAAAATGTTTAAGGTATATTTAATAAGGTGTAACAATTAATAAATAATTAATTTCCTTTAGACTTAGGAGTAAAGAAGATTTGTTTGTTTTTTAGACAGCAAATGATGTCCACACAAATATTGAGTTGGGCCTCATTGGAACAGTAAGGTGTATTTGTTTTTCTGTTAGACTGGATCAAGGGTCAGTTGTACTTTTACCATCATATTCAAACTAAAACAGCAGTTTAAAATGGTTGGAAAAAAGAGAGAAAGGAATTAAAAATAAATCAAATAATCCATTTATAAAGTGAGAGATAGCTAAGAAAAGTTAAGAGGAATAGGGATACAAGAATATAAAAATACAAAATAGGTTAAGAGAGTGCCTTTAGTAATTGCATAACCAAGATTAGTGCCTAATACTATGAAAATACATTTTGGGGGGCCTTCTTGAATTATTGAATCTTATCTGTCCCCAATGAGAAATCAGCTTGTGATAAAGAGAGAAGTTGATGTTATAAATCTCCCTCCCGATCGGAAAGGACGCTGTGTAAGGACGGTGGTATGCTGCCTCCTAGATGGACTGCTTTGACTGTAGGCAGAAACCGGAAGGTGACCATATTAGGGGGAGCGCGTAGTTGCATGTACCTGGAAAGACTCCATTGCAATCAGCTGCGGGATGGCCCTCTATCGGAGAAACCATGGCAATGGGTTGTTTGCACGGAGGGCTTTGTGGGTACAAAGGGGAAGCAGCTACGTCAGTACGCCGTCTTGCACTGACGTGTACAGACGGCCGGAGCCTGTACTGTTTACCTTTTTGGTCTGTTGTTTGTGTTTGTTTCGTTGTTGAGGAGGAGTGAGCCGCGGACTGGCAGACAAGAGCACGCCTCTGCACAGCAGAGGCTGTGTGGTCCTGTGGTTAAAGAAATGGGCTTGTAACCAGGAGGTCCCCAGTTCAAAGCCCACCTCAGCCACTAACTCATTGTGTGACCCTCAGCAAGTCACTTAACCTCCTTGTGCTCTGTCTTTCGGGTGAGATGTAATTGTAAGTGACTCTGCAGCTGATGCATAGCTCACACATCCTAGTCTCTGTAAGTTGCCTTGGATAAAGGCGTCTGCTAAATAAACTAATAATAATAATAACAGCACCACACTCACTGGCACTATGTTTCCCAGGACCTTGAGCGCGCACACTGCCGAGGATAGGGGGCGGACAAAGTCTAGTTTTGTTTGTCTTTTTGTTTGGGATTGAAAGCCTGCCGTGTACCCCCCAATACCATCGTTGGTAAAGGGGTGGACTACTTTTGTTATTATTATTTCTTATTATTAAAGGCACAGACTGTTTTTGGGAGAAAACACTGTTTGGACATTCTTTTTCATTCACTGTACCACTGCACCTGACGACACAGCTATACACTGAATTCCTGATACTGAAAAAATGTATTTCAAATTCTTAATGAAATATTATTTTTGAAAAACAAAATATCTCAATTTTTTTTTTTGGATGGAAATGTTAAAAATCACACTTTTTATTGACATGTAACCGCTATGGGTGAAAGATACAAACATCATATGTAGCACTAAGATCCAAGGATGTCCTAATCTGCAGTCACAACTGGTGCTCATTCTTTGGTAGAAGTAATTAATGCATGATTACAGTTCTAATATGGGTATCTTTCCATAATTTAACCAAAAATATACATTAGAACCAAAAATGTTCACCTTTGCTACAATTAAATACATTTCCCAATGTAACAATGTACTGTATATTGTACATTGTGGATAATGGTTGAAATGTTGTTGTTTTTTTATCTTTAGTGCAATATTTAAAAAAAAATGTAAGAAATGTTAAAAACAATACTTAATTAAATTCAATTACAGTAATGGGAAAAATGTGAATGCTTAAAATATGTCATGTTAACCTATTACGTGTGGTTCACAGGGCCGGAGCTGGGCTCCACCCTGTTCTTTCATCTTCTATCATCAATCAAATCTACCTCCTATTTAAATCATTAGTCACACCCTACACAGTTGTCTTGCTTTTTTCATTTTCGTTCAACCTAAGTGACTGCAAGCTAAGAAACATCTTGGTAAAGAGCAAGAAATAATAGCATGGAATACTTACACCAACTCTCTTCCTCGGATTCGAAGGGTTTCGAGGATAACTTCATGTCCGTATCAGAGCATTCTCCAACAGCGTCAATCCAAGGTCCGATCACCCCACCACTCTTCCCTCTATCAGGCGTCTCCGCAAGATCCGAACAAGTGCCTCCTGAGCAGGATACCATACCACTAGCCGCCGTTCAAGGAGTTAATCCTCGCCAATCCAAGTGGCTCCGATCTCAGGATATCTCTCGTGAGTGTCTGTACTTGAAGGACTGGACTTTCATCAAGCTCATAAAGACTGTCCTCAAAAATGGCAGCGAAATCCCAGCAGGAAGCAATCTAGAATCCCTTTTCATTTTCTATTGTGAATCCATCTCAGCAGAACCTATTTTTCCACCCACGAAAACTCGCCAGCTGCGCTCAGCTGTTCAGCGGTCCAGGTCAGAGAACAGGCAAACCACCTCAGAGCAAACTACTCCCACAGCCAGCACGTCCTCACGCCAGCAGGCAGCTGCTCCAGTCAGCAAAACTGAACAGGAACATTCTCGGATTTTTAACGAAATAAAAGCATTCTTGCAACCATTTGCGGACACGTTATCCTCAGTCAGTGTCAAAATCAGCAATCTGGATAAACAGGTGTCCAATAGAAGCAAAGTTCCTCAGTTACAGTATTTTGCTCAATTCCTGCAGTAAACTCAGCTGCCGCCCCAGCAGCTACCGCCAATTCTGATTTTATACCAACCCCCGTCCCTACAGTAGAGCCTCCGGTCTACAACCTTGTATCTGCAACAGCATATGGTTCAGCCACCTCAACTACTGCCCGCAGTCATTCAATATCCCAGCAGATTCGGCAAAGCATAATTGAAGGTAAGGACGTTAATCTGGTTTCTCTATTGATGGCAACATCCGAGTGGTGGATTACGGAGATTTATCAGTCACACTGAAATCCAGAGACCCCAGATTACTGAAAAATTTAACTCTGGGGGAATTCGTCCTTGCCTTCACTATCTACAGAGATGTGCTATGTTCAGTATAGCCAAACCGCAGACAAGAACTGGATTCTTATGAATTCTACATAGTGGAGATATCTGTCAGATATGGAGCTACCATGTTTTTCGATTACCACAAATCATTTTCAGCAGAAGCAGCTGTTTTGGCAGATAACCACATCATTGACAGGACACAACCTGATCTAGACCTATTCAACAGTATTTTCAGCGGTCTCAGTGCCAGTGCTTGTGGGGTCTGCAGTTCAACCTCTCTTTGCCCGAAAGCTGCCATAACCTCACTCTTCCCCGTTTTTCTAACAGAACCTTGATCCCTCACACCATCCATTCTTTGGCCCCACCTGAGCAATCCACAAGAGAAGAGAATCAGATAAGCAAATATGCAACAATTACAACTGTGGTCTGCTCAATGAGGCAAAGTAAAAACATCCATATGTCCACATTCTACAGGGACTCATTCAAAAGCCATCTGCCCAGTAGCTCCAAAGTGACTTTCTCCAGCACTCATAGTCTCCACTCCTATTAATATTCCAAATTTAAAACAAAAACTTCTTAATCATCGAGACAAAATCTTCATAATTGATTTAATTGACTGACTAAAAAACAGTGTTTCAACTTGCCAGTTAAATCCCTCTCTCCTCCTTTCAAAGCAAATACCTCCATTCTGCCCAAGACAGTTCTCTTTTTCAAAAAGAGGTTTAAAAAGGATTTATGGTTGGCTCATTTGCAGCTCTGCCATTTCCGATATTCAGGATCAACCCCATCGGCATTGCCCCTCAGAAAATGTCAGGAAAAAAACATCTCATCGTTGACTTGTCAGCACCACGGGGATCAAGCACCAGTAGCTTCAACTCTCTCACTCCTCACTATCAATTTCCGCTACATACATTACCATATCAGACACAATTCATTCAATTAAATTGGCAGGTTGCAGTTCCTGGTTAGCAAAAGCAGATATATCAGATGCATTTAAAGTAATGCCAGTCCATCATTGTTTTTGCCACCTGTTCGGGATATGCTGGGAAGATAAATTCTATTTTTCTACTCAGTTAACTTTTGGCTGCCGCAGCAGCCCTAAAATATTTAATACTCTCAGGAGCTTTATTTTGGATACTTCTCAATTCATATTATGTTCCATTTCTGCTCCACCTACTTGATGATTTTCTGTTGATCTCCCCTCCCTCAGATCCGCCAGCAGAAGGGATCACCAATTTTAAAAGTATTTTCAGAGGCTTGTGTCCTGCTTTCAGAAGAAAAAACAATCGGACCCCTTCATTCACTGGAATTTCTAGGAATCATACTGGACACAGAAAAGTTCGAAGCCAGTCTCCCTGTGTCGAAACTCGATCATATTCGTTCTCTTATTCCCAATTTTGCAATTCACATTGTCCCCCAGGGGCAGACATTTATATCTTGATTACTTGCTCTTTCATCAACAGCAAAAAACTTGGACTCCTACATCAATATTTCATCAGAAGACAAAATGTGGTCTGCTCTCATACAGCATTGGAATGGCCTGTTTATGTTATTTGATGATTTCATTTCAGCAACTCATGACCTGGCTTTATTTACGGACGCTTTGTTTTACAGGATTCTGAGGTCTTTTAAACAATCAATGGTTCTCTAGTGCATGGCCACTAGAAATTCAAAACCTATCACTGCATCTAAAATCCACAGCTCATCTTGAAATGTACCCAATAGTCTTTGGGGTGATCTTTGGTCAAAGAAATCAATACTATTCTTTTGCGATAATAAATCTACAGTTCATACTATCAATAAAGGCCATTCCAGTTCACCTCTTATTATGCATTTACTGCGGCAGTTAATATGTATTTCAGTATCAAATAATTTTCTAATCCAAGCGCACCACCTACCGGGCATTTATAATAATGCAGCTGATGCTCTTTCTCGTTTGCAGATTTCACAGTCTGGTTCCTACAGCTCTGCCAACTCCAGCAGTTCAACCACCTAATTTTCAACTGAACCCAACTATCAGCAGACTACTCAATGCAGCACAAGCATACATGGCTGCAGCACTCGCTCCTTCCACCAGATCCTCTTATTCCATCGACTCGACCACCTATTTGACTTTCTGCTCCTAAAGCAGGATTAATCCGACCCCATTCAACCAGGACTGGATTATGGCTTTTATAGTACACACAAAGGACTCTTTACATCTTGCACCAGCTACAATCAAATCCTATCTGTCAGAAATGCAATACCAATTTCGCTTGATGTCCATTACCTCCCCAGCAATCTTATCAATACCAGCTGTCCGTCTCCTCCTGCGTGGAATATCTAAGAGCTCTCCGACTGCTTCTCCTTCTTGTCTGCCTATCTCTATAGATATTCTGCGCAATTTGATTTCAATCCTCCGTCAAGGCTGCTTCTCTTCATTTGATGACCTAACAATGGAAACTATATGTTTAGCTGCATTTTTAGTTTTTTTTTTTTTTAAGATGTGCAGAATATGCAGTTCCTTCTATTGCCAGCAAAGATTAACCAGCATCTAATTAAAAATATGTGGCGCTGGACCTCATCAGCAGTTGAATCATACATATGTTCTTCCCCATCTGAGATATCTTCTGCACAACTGTATATTGCTAGTATGTCCAGAGTGGGGACGACTCTTCTGCCGGGACCACCAAAGGTTTCCCCCTAAAAATAAAGGTGGATTTTCCTTTCCACTGAGCATTGGGTCTTCACATAGTTAGTAGGGAGCCAGTTACTAACCTTCTTTGTTGTGTAAAATGTTTTCTTTCTTTCTTTCTTTGTATATGCATTGGCAGATCTTTTGTTTGTGTGCACTCGTAAGGATCTTTAGCGAGGAGCCAGGGGTCCATCCTTTGGGGGGTTAGTGATCTCTCTTTATCCAACCCTTGGTTAAGCTTCGTTTCCTTTACATCCATGAGGAGGGTTCTCCACGAGTCAGAGGGGACCCCCAGCCAAACCCAACCTTTTAGCATCTCATGATCTATCACTACCCTCGCAATCTGAGGAGCTAAGCTTATTCTTGCTAAACCTCACCGTAGGAGCTCTTCCTTCGTAACACAAGGCTCTCTTCTCATTTCAGGTTCTCCGGGGGTGCATCTCCGTCCCAGCTTTGGAAGTCTATAATTTACCGTATCGAGGGCAGCTCTCCAAGCCAGAGTTCCCTTTTCTTCCTACATTTCAGGTTCTCGAGTCTCTATTTATGTACAGCCCCCAAGAGACAGGGACTCCTCTTTTGTATGCTGGATTCCCCAAGACGGGGACCACTTGTGAATGTTGGGTCCCTGAGGGTGCCGTGTGCCCAGCCTTGGAGGTTGCCTCACCACGATGTGGACCTCGTCCTGCCAAGTGCTTGGTCCTAACTGTGGGTGTCTGTCTGAGAAGTCAGGCAATGTCACTACAGGTAGCCTGGCTCCCGCCCCGTGAGCAACAACACTGAGGATTATACTTGGTGGATTATGTTGGAAGCTAAATCTTTTGGAAGGTTGTTACACAACATATTTGCACAGGTTACTTATTCTCCTACTATGTACTGAGTCAATAATCAGTGTCAGCAGGTTTTAGGTCATGTGGTCCATGGAAAAAAAAACAGACTAAGTGGGGTATAAAATCAAGAGGAGAGCATTAGCGCACAACAGTCGGAAGCAGAATGGTAACCTCCACTTTCTTTGTTGTATTTGCTGTAACGGCTTTTCTTTGTAATGCAGCACCATTGGTAAGTTTATATTATTTTACTGTCTGGGATCTGTAATGTTGACAGTATTTGACCTGTTTTCAATGCAATCTGAGTTTGACTGGGAACAATAATTATTTTAGATTTTCCAGTATAAAAGTTTGCACTGCCTGACTAATTCAATTTCTAAGTCAATCCACATGAAAAGTATAAAATAAATGCCTGGGATAAAGGATGTAGTTGAGGTACATTAGCATGTTTTATTTAGTTTATCACTTCTTCCTGCTCCAAAGAAGTAAAATACAAATAATAATAATAAAGGATTTAAAAGAACAAATATTACTGTTGTACTGTCTTTAAGTGCCGATACATTATAAAACGAGCAACCTAACTAAAAATAAGGAAAAATATTCAACCGTTTTTTTTTTACTTGTACATTTTTAAAAGGACCACAAAAGCCATGGTGAAACTGATAGCAAGTGCCCTCTCATGGTGAAAGTTCTTGATGCAGTCATGGGAATTCTCGCTGCTAATGTGGCGATTAAAGTCCATCGACAGGCAGACGACAAAAGCTGGCAGTTGATCGCTAGCGGGTAAGTTTTAAGCTATACAGTACACATATGCATAATATAGCAATGCATGTATTCAACACAGGCCTCCTTAGCAAATTGAGAGTATTGGATTTCAGGTATTTATATGTGCATGGAGGTTTCTGGCCGTACAATTGCCCATCTGTATGTCACACTTGCATTTTTAGCATTGGAATTTATGGAGGGCTGTTTCTGTTTTTTTATGGGGGGCTAATTCTGTATGTCACACATGTATCCTCAAAACACAAGAAGTTTTTACACATACTGCAAATCAATTATTTTAATATACAGTACCAGGATACTAATACTGCATTAGATTACTTAATGAAATATAGGTCTTAAATACCACATCAATTGTACAGACACATCAACTATTCATTGCCATTTCTTATTCTATACTATTCTGTACATACTGTTGATGTTCATGATCGTCATCATTATGGCTCGAATTTTGAATTTGCAGCTCTGGTGGGGGATGTCTGCTTCTCACATACCTGTTTTTAGATGCCATCAGAATGCAACATTAATTAACATACATTCAGTGTTACAGATGACACTGGCGAAGTTCATAACTTAATCCCAGAGGCCGATTTCACCAAAGGAATGTACAAGGTGGAGCTTGACACAAAATCCTACTGGAAATCCATGGGTGTTACCCCCTTCCACGAAGTGGCAGACGTAAGTAAAGGAACAAAAAAAAAAAAAACCTTTATTTACTTTGAGATTTAAATATTTTATATAAATATTTTATATATATATATATATATATATATATATATATATATATATATATATATATATATATCACACACATATATATTTTCTAAATGTACACTTCTTACAAATTAGTACTATATTTTCTTCTTTTTTACCGTTATAAAATCAAAAGGTTATACAAGCACAATAAAGATGTGTACAGCTTATTCTTAACTTGTAAGTTTTATGTTAGCAGAGGTATAACATTCTCACAAATCCATTTTTTGTGGAGTTTTTCACTCCATTGAGTTAAGTCTTTTTTTTTTACTATTTCTCATTAGAGACAATGTATGAGGGATCCAATTGAAAGTTTTAAAAAGTCTTAAATGCTTGGGAATGTTATGCCAATTCATCATTACTTTCATTGGATGCTCCACCAATTGCAAGTACCAGCAGTAAAAAAAAAAAAAAATATATATTATATATATATATATATATATATATATATTTGTATGACTTAGAAATGCCAAATCATAACATCTATTTAAGTTATTACGCTAAAATGTATTTTAGGTTTCAGCAACAATAAAAAACATGTTACTAATTCAGACTTCAATGTCCACATCCTTTTAAATGGTTACTGGGACAATGGGGTTAAATCTGTTAATTCCGTTAAGTATTCATCTTTAAAGACACCAATGATATGGGTTTAATAAACAGATTTAGATTTTAGAAAAACGCAGACCAAAAGGAACTGTTATAACTGTTTCAGAAACTGAAAAGATGACGCCTATGTTTTATTTTCAGGTGGTGTTTGAAGCAAATAATGATGGTCATCGTCATTATACTCTTGCAGTCCTCCTGAGTCCCTTCTCTTACACAACTACTGCTGTAATCAGCAAAGCACATGAGTAAACATGTATACCCTCCATTGTATTTAAATACTGTTAACCAGAAATAACATAACAAACGTTTTATAACCATTTAATAAATTATGCAAGAAAGACAGAAATAAATGCATAATTAAAAAAAAAGAATCTTATGGTCATTTAAAGTTTATTTTTCATGTTGGTCAATGCTGGTCTCATGATATATTAAACAAAAAAGAACCTTTACATTTTACCAACATTTCCAAGTCACATATGTTTTGCTAGCATTTATTTTCATAAAAAGACAATGATAAAAAATATACAAATATTCTATAAACATAAATAAGATGACTGCAGTACACAAGGAAGTTCATTTGCAGCTGTGTTACTCCACTGTTTCAGTGCAAGCCACAATAAGTGTTAAGTTTACCGACAAAGTAAACTTATTACAGCATGGTGACACACACTGGTATGTAAAACTCACATATGCAGTTTTTATGTAGGATTGTGTTGTCTTAACATAGCAACATGACCAATGTAACACACCTCATAGAGACAGAGACAGAGATTGTTTTACCTTTGGTAAAACATAATACATGGTTTGTTACAAAATGTTATAAGAAATTCAGATAAACCACTGGTGATTATGTCTCACTACAAGATAACTAAAACAGGCTTTATGGTGGACTGAAAATTGTTACTGTTTTACTGCAGAACCTTCTTAACACGGACAACTTGGACAATACAATATTTCACCAAGTTAACTAGATCTATGTTAGTCTTTTTAAAAGAAACCCATGCCATGTCCTAGGAGGCCTATATATTGTACTGAAAAGCATTTTGTTGAAGCCATGTTGTAACAAAGAGGTTGCATTAGCCATCAAACTAAGTGTAAATAGTTTCATATTCACCACAGATATTGCATCATACTATATACATTAACATTAAAAGACACTATAAAAAGTAAAACACTGGTGATTGTGCAGTGTATTGTAAAATAGTTTTCAAATTGTGACAGCAGAACTAAGTCTTGAGTTTTACTGCAAATGTGTTTCCTTGGAACCAGATCAGCATTTTTACAATGATACACTGCTTAAATCTGAAATGCAAAACATCTAGGAAAGGGCTCTATTAAAACAAAAAATACAAAGTGCATACTCAAATTCTACCCTAGAACTACTCCATCCCTAGTTCACAGTCAGTCTATTTAAAAAAAAAAACTTAAAAAAACACACAAAAAAACTCAAGGCACAGAAATATAAATACTGCAAAATGTTATGCTCTTCATAAACATTTCTTTGTAATGGTGAACACATAAAGAGCAAAAAGGGATTATTCCACAAACAGTAACTGTATTAAAAGCAACTGTTTTTGAAGTTTTTAGTCATGATAAAATAACACAGCTACCAATGTACATGGCAGCAAGATATGTTTCTGTGGTATTCATAAATACAACAACTTTTACTTGCTCTTTCATGTACCCTAAATACAATCTCTTAAGATTAATTTCAAACTTTTCAAAAAGTTGTTTTGCCATAATAAGTATTTGATTAGCAAGTAGATCACTCATCATTTCAGCCATTTATTTATTTATTTTTTTAAACAGACAGCTTCTACCTTCCAGGAACCAATAGCCTATTCTGTCCCTGACATGATTAGCATGCAGCTATAATTTCATAATCTTCTAAAGTTTCTCAGAAATACTGTACTGCAATAGGGGTACTATTGAAGAAGCATTCATCAGTTACTTCTCATTTCTATTTTTAGATCTTGCAATAGACTTGTAAATACTGTTTACTGTAGTAAAACTAAAAATAATGGAGGTCCAGTGTCGGCTTCTAATTCATTGATGCTCTACTATACCACCCCCCCCCAAATTAAGACAAGTTTAAGAAGTAAGACATTTGGCTCAGCTGTCTAAAACAGTTTTTTCATCATCAACTTTCCAATAGTTATTTACAAAACAGTTTTATTTACACTCAGTCAAGTTTGCTTTGCACTATATATTACTGGGCACACTGCAGCAAATGCAGTACAGTTGGCAAATTATAGAAAGCACCAAATTGGTCTAAAGAGTTCATGAAATATATGAATTATTTATATTTAAAAAAAAAAGTTGTAATCGATTTAAAAAAAATTAAATTAAAAGGCTGAATATGTACAAAAATAAAATACATATTTCATGTAGTGCTCAAAACTTTTGTAAAAGTTTTCATTTCCTCTCATTCAGGCTTATTTAAAATATTTTATACAGCTTAAACAGAAATGCAGTATCAAATCATATTTAAAGTTGCAACTAAAGTAATCATTTTGTCAGAAACATTCTGGCATCTAGCAGCACTGGCACGTTTACCATCCCTTTGTTCTGGAACACCCTGTAAATTAATAATATGCCTTCTTAAAGGCCCCCTAGATTATCTTAAAACAGTGCACTTCAAAATATACCCAAAACCATTGTATGCAACACAGAAGGCAAAGGTAAAACACCTGAATTGATAAAAAAAAAAAGATTATATATTATATATATTTATATATATAGTCAAAAGTTTACATACCCCAGTGGAAATTTATAATTTCTCGAAAACAAATAAATCATAAGAAAAACCTTTTGTAGTAAAGGTTTTGCTTTTGTGGATGAAGAAAAAAAAAAGTTAAAGAAATATATGTCTACAATTATTTATTGCAGCAATTTCTTTGCAAAACTCCTATTCATACCCAGACAAGGAAAATGAAATGAACAGTTAGTTGAAGAACATTTAGCAATAACAACCTATTTTAAATGATTAGGATATTTGTCAATGAGCTTTTGACATGATTCTTTAGTGATTTTTGACCATTCTTCAATGCAAAATTGTTCCAATTCATTCAAATTCCGAGGACTTCTCTTGTGCACAGCTTTCTTCAACTCATACCAAAGATTCTCAATCGGATTTAGATTGGGCCTAGGCCATTCCAGAATCTTCATTTTATTCTTTAGCCATTCTGAAGTAGATTTTGATGTGTGCTTTGCATTGTTGTTGTGTTGGAACATCCAGTTGCATTTTGGTTGAAATAGAAACCCCAGTCCCACTTGCAGCCAATTCACTTTGAATATCTTTGGCAGTCAGTCTCAGATTGTTGTTAACCTTCCTCATAACTCTTCTACTTGTTCTTGGTGAAAGAACCTTCTTTCTTCCAAACCAAGGGAGCGTTGTGACAATACCATGAGTCTTGTACTTCTTGATAATTATTATTATTATTATTTGTTTATTTAGCAGACGCCTTTATCCAAGGCGACTTACAGAGACTAGGGTGTGTGAACTATGCATCAGCTGCAGAGTCACTTACAACTACGTCTCACCCGAAAGACGGAGCACAAGGAGGTTAAGTGACTTGCTCAGGGTCACACAATGAGTCAGTGGCTGAGGTGGGATTTGAACCAGGGACCTCCTGGTTATAAGCCCGTTTCTTTAACCACTGGACCATAAACAATAGTTGACATTGGAATACTCAAATGCTTGGAAATCTTCTTGTATCCTTCTCTGGCTTTATGGCAATAAATAATTTTCTGCCTAAGGTCTTCAGATAGCTCTTTATTTTTTCCCCATATTGACTTACTGGTAATGACAGCAATCACCCTATGCATAACCCCTTTATAATCTCTAAGAATGTTCACCTACAATCCAGCATTTTCTCGAGGTTTTAGGTTCTGCATTATCATATTTCAATTTTTGGAGTTTTGCAAAAAAATTGCTTAAATAAATAATTGTAGACATCTATTTTTGTAACTGTTTCCTCATCCACAAAAGGAAAACCTTTGCTACAAAAGATTTTTCTTAAAATTTATAATTTCTAGAAAATTATAAATTTCCATTGGAGAATGTAAAGTTTTGACTACAACTGTGTGTGTATGTGTATGTATGTATGTATGTATGTATGTATATGTATAAAATACATTAAAAAGGCATGCAGGAGATAGTCAACCTAAAGAAGTCAAAACTTCTGCCCACATTATATCTTCCCACATGGAAGGCCACTCACTCATTGTTTTTATAGGTTATCAAAAAAAAAAAAGTCTAGGTCATAGCTGCCAAAAGCAAATGATAAACCAAGAGATGCGTTGGTATATGTTTCATAATTCTAATATGCTAAACAATTTGTTTAAAAGGCCTGTATTTACATATGTTCGCTCATGCAAATAGAATCTGCAATACACTATACAGCCAGAAGAATGGGCAATACTTATGTTACATATGACCAGTAGTTCTACTAAAACATTAATTAAAATTTACAACACGTACTGTAAATGTACAATCACATATACACACAAATGACCTACACTTTAAAAAAAAAAAATAAATACAAAATAATAATTTCAAATTAAATCACATATGGTTTGCGTAGAAACATTATATGAGAAAGATCTCTATTGCCTCCAGATGTAAAGTTAACTGAAGTGGCTTCTCATGGTAACAGATACAGTGGTACAAAGCCTAAATGATTTATAAAGGCTTTGCAGTAAACATTTTAATTTGTAACTACTGGCATTCCTTCCTTCAAAGTGTGATGTGAATTTATTAACAAAAGCCAGCACTGACACTTAGCATGCAATGACACACACAATCAATTGTTCGATTATACAGGCCCTAAGTCTCCACTTAAAAGAAAGTAGCTTGGAAATTTAACATCATGCTCCCATTCTGAACGGCCACAAGTTTCAGCGTGAGATCTTCGTTATTGGTTCAATGGAATTCATTGAATCTGTGACCATGTATATCAGATCAATAGTCTTCAATTGGAGCTAGTTCTGGAGTAAGGTTCACTGTTATGTTTTTATACAAACTACCCATTGTTATTTCTGGGGTATACTTCAAGTTGTTCAAACCATCAAGATGTTGACGTTCTTTGGAGTACCGCAGTAACTTGTACCTGTAGAAGACAAAAATAATATATGTTTAGTAAAGTAAAAAAAAAAAAAAAAAATTAAATGTACACACACACCTCAAAAAAGGAGCTCTTATTTATTGGAAGTTGGAAAAAAAATGCAAAAATAATAAAATAAAAAAACATTGTAAAAAAGCTGCTGTGTAAGATCAATTTAAATGTACAACATGTGTTTTTATAATCACTTTTAAATAATGCTGTGGGAAAATCAGAACTTTTGCATCCCTAATCAACACACTTCATTTCTCATGAAATCGGCTGGTGTTAAGCCCTGAATAGGACTTCATAAATGTTTACAACCATGTGCAAATCCCATGCGTTCCAATGGTTTTTACAACTGCAAGGAATGAAGATCAAACCGACACATGTCCAATTTCTTATTCCTCAGGTCAGTGGACGGTCATATTGCTTCCTTAACCCTCAGAGTACTACAGGGCCGATGATCGGCCCACGGAGGTGTGCTGCGTGAGGACTAAAGGGCCGATTATCGGACATAGATCTGCCCTCCCATTTGCTCTCTGTTATTTTTTTATTGGTCAATTTTACCTAGCAACAAACTGTGCCGAGCAATAGCAGAGGGCTTTGGTGTTAATATTAGCCAATTAAAATGGTTGTAAAGCGAACACCTTTTTTTTATTGGTTAAAAAGAAAACCCTGTCTCCTAGGCTAGCTGAGAGTTGAGAAATGGCGGATTTAGAGAGTGAGTTTTTAAGATTTTCGGACGGAGAATGTTTTGAAGGTTTTACGGCTTCTGAGGCTGATAAAACGTATAATTGGTTGGGACTGTATAGCTATGTGGATAGTGATGATAGCGATTTAAAAGAGGAGGAGTATGGAGAACAGGAGGATGAAGAGGGGGATGAAGAGGAGGAGGAGGATGTGGCGGGAGGTACAACAGTACAGACGAAGACGTGCCTTTAATTCGGTTGCTGAACAAAAACTTCAGAGTCCCGATTTGGACCCAAGTAACAGAAATGCCAGAGCAGAAAATAACATCGAACATAAAGAAGTACACAGAGGTTAGTGGTCCGAGATTTATTCCACGCAGCGCAACCCGGCCTGCTGAATTCTTTGAGCTGTTGTTTTCAACGGAGCTCCAAGAACACATCTGCAACGAGTCCAATATATACGCATTAGAAATTAACAACAAATACAGGGAAAGAAATGCTAAATCTAAAACGTATGAGAGGCTATTTTCATGGTGGTCGGTGTCTGGCGGTATGACACAAAATAGATTACGTTCTGTTTTAGGATTGTGGCTGAATATGGGGTTAGTGTGGAAGCCTGACATGAAAGAATACTGGAACACGAAAGATGCACTACAAGCAACACCAGGATTCGCGCGAATAATGTCCCGCGACAAGTTTCTTTTTTGTCTTGCAAACCTGCACTTGAACAACAACAAAACCAAAAGAAAAAGACGAACCTGGTTACGACAGTTTATTCAAAGTGCGACCAGTACTTACTAAAGTGGAGTCTCTTCTTACAGTACTACATTTTAAATGAATTCATTGCAATCGATGAAAGCCTGGTTGGATTGAAAACCGAACGTCACTTATGCAGTATCTTCCAAACAAAAAACATCACCGATTTGGAATAAAGCTGTGGGTGCTTGCTGACAGTACAAATATATTAATAAGCATAAATTTACAAACCACTGAAAAAAAGACTGATTGCAAAGGACTTTACAGAGAATAAGCTTCCCTGGGCCAATTCAGATGTCACCACAACTCAAAGTAAGTTACGTGTATTAATACTAATAATAATAATAATAATAATAATAATAAGTAGTATTTTTGCATATGCTTTTATATTTAATTAACACTTATTTGTGTTGGTATACATGCTGAACAATCTTTATATAAAAGAAAAGGCTTTCGAGGGCAAGTACGTTTACTGTGCTGTGCGGTTCCGATCTGTTTGTACAGATAGATGCGTTGCTTGCAAAATTGAATATATCTTTTGATTCGTTGTTTGTAAACATCTGTGGTTTTACATTTTAAAAATAACATTCCTGGGGATTTATATGTTGTATTTTGAAAGTGTTTATGTGCATGGTTGGTTTTGAAAAGAACTGATGTTTTGATGATAAAAATACATTTTGTATAACAAAGGTGTCTTTGCCAATGCATATTTCTATATTCAGTCCAAAAATATATCAATAACAGAAAGAACAAAAACTTCAATGTCTTACGTTTCTTGTGATATATAGGTTTCATATAATATATACATTTTTGGGTGTAAAATTAAGTAATTTGCTATGCTATCCCAAGCTGTTATTTATGTGACAGCTGTAGTCCTGTGGCATAGAGCACTCTCTGTGACGTAGTACTCTAAGGGTTAAACCATCTCTGTATATTACCTTTAATCCTAAACTGTCAAACCGAAATGGCCCATCTCCACTTTCCAGTTTATATTCAAACAAACTTAAATATTTACCAAACCAAATAGAGGAAAATTACCTGCAAAAAATGTAAAAGCTACACCAAACACATATACTTTTCCACTGACTAAAATGCAGCACAGAACACACTCAGGGATCCGGTTTTTATAATTCAGTTCCTACTAAACTGCATTACCTAAAATGCCTGGGCCCTAATTTAAACACAAAACCTGATATTCAATTTAGAAAAAAAAAATATGACAGGTAATTACCAAAGCCAGCAACGATGAGTCAAATGGCCTCCTATTCCTATGCTTTAATTACAATCTTTATCTATTTTTTCCCTAGTGTCAAGCTGAAAAAACCTGCCCTTGCAGTAAAATTGGCCAGTCAAATTTTCTAGCTATTTCACATGTTTTATGAAAACAGAGACATCATATTTCACCATGAGTAACTTTTACGACACACATAAAGCAGCAATTTCATTGTCCTGTTCTACTATAAATACAGAATACATTTACATAGTTTATTACATTTAATTTAATAAGTCAACAATTGTGCAGGCATGGTGGGCAACATTATTTTGCATATCTACTGTATCAGAAGTCCTGGAAGCTTGCATCAATGCAAGATCCCTGAGTAAATAGGCTGAAGTAACCACTGAAAGGTTGCCACACTAACCTCCCCAAGAACTGAACTTCTCCTCTGTGATGATGTGGGATTGATTTGTAATTTCCTAAGTCTCCTTCTGGCCTTGTCACATTGAACCCAGCATAGTGAACTCTGAAACAAAAAAAAATAGTTTTGTGTAATATGTTACATTTAAACATCCCATATACAGCATTAAAAAGGCACTCAGCACAATATAGAACTGCAGCATTTGGAAAGAAGCTTGTGGTTTAAAAAAAAAAAAAAAGCTAGCTAATCAAGTTCACAATTATATAGGGCTTTAAACTCGCACTAGCCCTGCCCAAAGTCCTGTGTTTAAGAACTTCTCTGACTTGCACATTGTTTTCTTAATGCATAGGAAAGGACAAACTAGTCAAAAGTAGCAATGGAATACATGAATAAAAAGTTTAAGGCTGCCTAATCTTTCACTATCGATACATTTTTCTCCAAAAAAGCCGATGCATTGATTCATCAACGTTATGAAAGGGTAAAAAAACGTAGCAATACATGTGGAGCTGTGGATTACTGTGTAACATTGCAAGTAACACTTTAAAAACTATTATGCATGTTAAATTGATTACATCCGTTTATGCATATACAGTAGTAATTAAATATTTTTGTACCAGATGGGGGTCAAAGCAAATTCCCCAAAAAAAGTTGTTTAAATCCATAACCTGTCAGAGTAACAACCAATCAAGAGAAAAAAAACTAATTTAAGAAAAAAAAGTTTTCACTGTCTACAGCAGTTCAGCAACAAGAGTGTTGTCCATTGCTTATATTTGAATTGTGTCAAGGCACATGATAGTGTCCACATTTTGTTTTAATTAAGCGATGACTAGCACTTACTTACAATTTGGTCATGCATTACTGAATACCTGGGGACCGACGTTGCCGGTATGCTTTATACTTCTGACCAAAGATACTTTGGAATGATCTTGGTTGTTTCTTAATTTTTACTCAGGGGTAGTTCAAATGAATAAATGCAGATTTTGTTTGAAGTTTTGTAGGGTGCCATCTCCCGAGGTCGCTTTTAAGCAGAATTCTGCATTAAATACGCAGGACATTTTAATAAAACGCAAAACAATAACAGGAGTGCATTTCTAAAACGCAGATGTAAAAGATGTAACATTTCCCCCTTTTCATATCTATCCAATAATTTAGTTTACATTACAAAGTAGTTTTATGCAATGCAACGTGTAAAAATGGTTCCACTGCTCTCTGCATCCTCTTTAAAAAAATAAAAATAAAAAAAAAGCCAAGGAGTTCTCAGTGTCCCACATCCCTGGTATTCGAGCGACTCAGTAATCTGTATCAGAACATCTTAAATGTTGACTCTCAGCCAAGAATTTGGACAAGTAAAACATATGCTCAAAAATCATGGATGAGGCCTGCAGGGTTTTTATTGAGAACTAACCGACATCTTTCCTACTTTCGCAAAACATGCAGCAATTGCAGTTACGATACTGGTATCTTGTGTACCGGCAGAACGGGGTTTTAGCTGTGAGAACAGAGTGCAGACCAGCAAACACTCTCGTTTACGTGAGGATCATCTAAAACATGACAATTCCAATGGAAGTGAGGATCATCTAAAACATGACAATTTCAATGGAGGCTCCTGAGAATTATTAAGACTTTGATTTGGAAAGAGCACAAGTCATTTTGGGCTTGAGTGCTAAAAGGAACATTTTAAAGAACCTTTAAAACAGCAAAACTATAAAAATAGTTATGATGTCGACAGCTACCCGCAGAGACATTGGTACATGTTCTACAACACTGATTTTTACATCATGAATGGGGGATTTTCAAAAGAAAATGTTTCATAGAAACTTGTCTTTGTATTTCTACTACCATTAATTATACTGTGCACTGTTTTGCATGTTAACTTTGTTAATCTAAAATAGCTACACTGGAAAATAATATAACTGTTTATGCAGTATGTAAAAACGAAGATTTTACGGTTACAAACGCAGATTTTGAGATGGTATGCTTTTCACAAATGCACATTTAAGGCTAGTGCAACCTCTGCATCTCATCAGTAAACACTCACAGGGGGCGGGGCAGGGGGAAGAAGGTGAGCTCAATCGCATGCAGATTCAGCGAGTTGAGGGAAGCAGAGAAGCTCTGTGCTTAATGCAAAAAATAATTGTGATTTCAAATTTAATAAAAAAATAAAAACTTCCCTTTGCTTAAACCCTTTACACAAAAATGATGCACAGGCTTGACTATCGTTAGAAAAGTTTGAAACAAACAACTGTAAAAAGCATTGCAAAATAAGGTAATTTAATACAAAACCATACAAAATACTTGCATTCCTTACATTTTGAGGCAATACAACAGGCTTGAACTGCAATTGATGTTTATTTTTTACTGCATGTTTTTGCCATGTGCATTTCAGAACATTTTTGTAAATTTCAGGAATCTAACTGCATCACACTGCCCATCTCATATATGTTTAGTTAACAGAACTGTAGCCATTCTTTGTTAGCCATTTTATTTTTCCATATCAAGCTCAGTATAGTGTGCTATCGTCCATTTGCATTTACTGGTTCATATCTACTATATCTATACAAGTTTGCAGCAGCTCACCTGTTCCACAGATCATCATCTTCTCCACCCCATCCCCAGAAAGCATTGGGAAATCCGTTTATCTTCCGAAACTGTTCCACTGTTACACCACTCACACCCCCAAAGAATTCATTGTATGGAAGGCTAAAATGGCAAATACAGACAATCAGGTAAAACTAAAATTCTATTCAATACTACAAAATGATTATTTAAATAAACTTATTGTACCTATTGAATATAACAGTTTATATAAAATGCTAACTTAGAAATAATAAAAATCAAGAAAGTAAAACCTTGCCATCAAGAATCAGTGCAAGCATTAGATAACAAAGAACAGTACTGATTATATGGTTATTTTCAAAATGGTTATCACCATTTACTTTATATAAAAAAAAGTTTACATACAGTACTACTATGCAAAATAACTGACAGCAAAGCAGCAGGCATTAGAAAACACAATGTCTAAATACAATCCTGTAGACCGAGTTTTTACCACACCAGTGGGCTAGGTGTAAAACTAAGTAACTAACACCTATAAAACACACATTTCACACTACCGATTTAAAATTAAAATAACTATACATGTTTTTTTTGTTTTAGTTTATTTTTCTATTTCCAAATGCCTTAACAGATTAATTTTTTTATTCATACACCTCATATCATTTAACCCTTTGGTACTACTTGTACAGGACTGTTTATATTTTGTATGCAAAACTATTGGGTCATTCCACATCAAATGGACCTATGGTCACCACCTCAGTGGTGCAGATTCTTTGAAAAGGGTCCATGTTTGAGACGGCATATCTTTCAAAGTATTCAAGATCTCTTCTTGATACTTGCTGCACACACAATGGCTCTTCTAGTTCAATATTGGCGACCATGAAGAAAAAGTGTAATGACGCTAATAAAAATACCATATTGTACATCTGAGAACCCCTAAACTACTGCAGTTATCCCCTTCTTTTTAAGTTTCATCAGGTTATCTACAGTAACAACACCAAAGTGGACATCAGACCAGAAATGGCATCCCTTCAGCACCCCTGAACTCAAAAGGGATTTCAGACACACACTTGTGCTTTTATTAAGTTATAAAAGCTATGTTTTTTTCTAAGTTTGGAAAATAAAAATTGTAAAATGTATAACAAATGTAATCATTGGATTGGAATAGGAGCCATTTATTGATAAAATACCATAAATCTGTTTCTGCGATCAGTCTTATTCTAGTATATTTATGTATTTCATAAAATATTTCAACAAAGTTTTTCAGTTTAAGTGTGTGTGTGTTTTTTTTTTTAATTAAATCTCTAATAATGCACTAGTTTTTCATGGTAACTGATGTATTTCATGTTTACACTGGCTGCGTTAATTAACTGAGTGGCTCAGAGCGAGAATTTGTCTGCTCACTTTGATCACCGATGAAATCCGCTCTGTAGTGCTCCGACCTGCTCAGGATGAGCGGAACTGAGCATGCCGTTAAGTGCGGTTTTTCACTGAGCTGCTCTGAGGGGCTCACTTACTTAATGTACCCAATGTTAAACGGTAGTGCAATATGAATACTGCAATAGAATTTGTAAAATAGCAGATTTGAAACTTAAAAAAACCCAGATGACCTCTTACCACAAATTTAGAAAATCCACCCACCGGTGAATGCAAATACTGTTCAACATGTCATATGCTTTGCTAAATTCACTTCTGGCATAACTACGGCTGTATTTTTTCACAATTATCACAGATTCATGATTTCTATGAAATGCACCCATTGCCGTGTAATATGTAGTTCCCAGTTGTAGGGATCAACAAAGGCATGTAATTGTATGTAAAATAATGTGATATCTTGTAACAATTGTAAGTCACCCTGGATAAGGGCGTCTGCTAAGAAATAAAAATAAATAATAATAATAATAATAATAATAATAATAATAATAATAATAATAATAATAATAATAAACAAAGAACACTGGAGCCCAGCTGCAGGTGTGAGAACGTTTATCTACTCAACCAGCCCGGATGACGCAGGAGCAAGGAATTGATAAACTGGGGTACATCTTGACCTTGCATATGTTCTGCATCGGGAACATCATTATAACACATGCCAAGAAATTGATAGTATTAATATATTGTTAGGTAAACATAGTGGAAGCAAAGTTCAGCTACACACACACACACAATTAGGGAAGATGTACAAGACAGGCACTCATTAGTGTGAGTGAGACAAGCTTGACTGAATCCTCTCCTAACGACAGACCATCACCGTACCCGAGCATTTCTCCCAGATAAATTAGGTAACTGATCATTGACGGATTTCTCTTTAAAACTAGGTGCCAAATTTGTTGTGTCCAATGATAAATATTTACACTATAGGTGTGTAACTTTTGAATATTGGAATCAATAACTGGAAACTTACTAACATAGCCATTGGTATTGTGGGCACTCATTTGCAGACATCAAATTAAATTTGTTTCCTTACACTTGGCAACTCTGGTGTGGGACACCACTAAACAGATTTATATATTGGGGCATCAAACCTTTTCTTTCCACAACGAATAGTTTACATTGCTAAGTAATAATTCAAGGATCGTAACCCAGATTATTGATTGGTAAAGGACCCAGACGAGCACCCCAGATAGGGTGTGCGGGTCTGAGGTTAATTTTCAATTTTGAACTCCCTAGTTAGGGTATGATGGAGGATATTCTACAAAATACAGTTCTGAAATATAAGACAGACCAATGTGTTTTAAACGAGGTATACCGCACCGATCCATGAGAATATTATCACAGAACTATGTAAAAAAGTAGTAAAAAGAAAAAGTCATAAATGTGCTATGCCTTTCAAACTCAGCAGATGCGTAAAAGAAGAGGGTGCTGAAACCTCTCGCATATAATATCAGGATATAATCTGTAAACTTAAGCAAAAGTTAGCAAAAAAATAATTTGAACATATTTTAAACAGACGGGTTCTTATTCAAAGGTGGTAAATGTAAATGTGTTACAGAATGCTATTAAACTGACAATACATGTATTAGGGTTATTTTCTGTAAGAGGTTGTGACTGGCCACCAAATGAGAATGCCTGAACATCTTTGGCTGGACGGAATGTCCTTACCAGAGGTACAGAGCGTCACTCTTGAAAACTATGTAAATAAGTTAATCATGGTGCAATAGGGCACAAGCCCCTGTATATAATGTATTGTTCTTTGTTGTTCGTCCAGTTTACATATATACACACACACACACATACATACATATATATATATAATATATATATTATATTATATTATATATATATATATATATATATATATATATATATATATATATATATATATATATATATATATATATATATATATATACAGTACTGTGCAAAAGTTTTAGGCAGGTGTGAAAAATGCTGTAAAGTAAGAATGCTTTCGAAAATAGACATGTTAATAGATTATATTTATCAATTAACTAAATGCAAAGTGAGTGAACAGAAGAAAAATCTAAATCAAATCCATATTTGGTGTGACCACCCTTTGCCTTCAAAACAGCATCAAGCATCAATTCTTCTAGGTACACTTGCACACAGTTTTTGAAGGAACTTGGCAGGTAGGTTGGCCCAAACATCTTGCAGAACTAACCACAGTTCTTCTGTGGATTTATTCAGTTGCTTCTCTCTCTTCATGTAATCCCAGACAGACTCGATGATGTTGAGATCAGGGCTCTGTGGGGGCCATACCATCACTTCCAGGACTCCTTGTTCTTCTTTACGCTGAAGATAGTTCTTAATGACTTTCACTGTATGTTTGGGGTCGTTGTCATGCTGCAGAATAAATTTGGGGCCAATCAGATGCCTACCTGATGGTATTGCATGATGGATAAGTATCTGCCTGTACTTCTCAGCATTGAGGAGACCATTAATTCTGACCAAATCCCCAACTCCATTTGCAGAAATGTAGCCCCAAACTTGCAAGGATCCTCCACCATGCTTCACTGTTGCCTGCAGACACTCATTAGTGTGCGCTCTCCAGCCCTTGGTGAACAAACTGCCTTCTGCTACAGCCAAATATTTCAAATTTTGACTCATCAGTCCAGAGCACCTGCTGCCATTTTTCTGCACCCCAGTTCCTGTGTTTTCGTGCATAGTTGAGTCAAGCTTGGCCTTGTTTCCACGTCGGAGGTATGGCTTTTTGGCGCAAGTCTTCCATGAAGGCCACTTCTGACCAGACTTCTCCGGACAGTAGATGGGTGTACCAGGGTCCCACTGTTTTCTGCCAGTTCTGAGCTGATGGCACTGCTGGACATCTTCCAATTGCGAAGGGAAGTAAGCATGATGTGTCTTTCATCTGCTGCAGTAAGTTTCCTTGGCCGACCACTGCATCTACGGTCCTCAGCGTTGCGGCGTTTCTTTGTGCTTCTTCAAAGAGCTTGGACAGCACATCTGGAAACCCCTGTCTGCCTTGAAATTTCTGCCTGGGAGAGACCTTGCTGATGCAGTATAACTACCTCGTGTCTTGTTACTGTGCTCAGTCTTGCCATGGTGTATGACTTTTGACAGTAAACTGTCTTCAGCAACCTCACCTTGTTAGCTGAGTTTGGCTGTTCCTCACCCAGTTTTATTCCTCCTACACAACTGTTTCTGTTTCAGTTAATGATTGTGTTTCAACCTACATATTGACTTGATGATCATTAGCACCTGTTTAGTATAATTGTTTAATCATACACCTGACTATATGCCTACAAAATCCCTGACTTTGCCTTCAAAACAGCATCAATTCTTCTAGGTACACTTGCACAAAGGGTTGTCACACCAAATATGGATTTGATTTAGATTTTTCTTCTGTTCACTCACTTTGCATTTAGTTAATTGATAAATATAATCTATTAACATGTCTATTTTTGAAAGCATTCTTACTTTACAGCATTTTTTCACACCTGCTTAAAACTTTTGCACAGTACTGTGTATATATATATATATATATGTATTACTGAATTACAAATGGTACATTGAAATTTCGTTCTTTTTGATATTTTATTTTAAAACACTGAAACTCAAAATCAATTATTGGAAGGTGACATTGGTTTTATGTTGGGAAATATTTTTAAGAAAAATATAAACCAGAAATATCTTGCTTGCATAAGTATTCAACCCCCACACATTAATATTTGGTAGAGCCACCGTTCGCTGCAATAACAGCTTTAAGTCTTTTGGGGTAAGTATGTACCAGCTTTGCACACATCGTCGGTGTGATTTTGGCCCATTCTTTTTGGCAGATTTGCTCCAGGTTGTTCAGGTTGGTTGGTCGACGCTTGTGGACCACAATTTTCAAATAGTGCCACAGATTCTCAATGGGATTGAGATCAGGACTTTGACTGGGCCACTGTAGGACATTCACCTTTTTGTTCTTGAGGTCCTTGTCCTTGTGCTTGGGATCATTGTCCTGCTGAAAGGTGAATTTCCTCCCAAGCTTCAGTTTTTTAGCGGACTGAAGCAGGTTCTCTTGCAGTATTTCCCTGTATTTTGCTCCATCCATTCTTCCTTCAATTTTAACAAGATGCCCAGTCCCTGCTGATGAGAAGCATCCCCACAGCATGATGCTGCCACCACCATACTTCACTGTAGGGATGGTGTGTCTTGAGGCATGGGCAGTGTTAGGTTTGCGCCACACATAGCGCTTTGAGTTTTGGCCAAAAGCTCTATCTTGGTCTCATCTGACCACAAAACCTTTTCCCACATCGCAGCTGGGTCACTCTCATGCTTTCTGGCAAACTCAGGCGTGCTTTCAGATGGTTCTTTTTGAGTAACGGCTTCTTTCTTGCCACCCTCCCATACAGGCCAGTGTTATGCAGAGCTCTTGATATGGTTGACTGGTGCACCATTACTCCACTCCCAGCCACTGAACTCTGTAGCTCCTTCAAAGTGATTGTTGGCCTCTCTGTGGCTTCTCTCACAAGTCTCCTTCTTGTTTGAGCTGAGTTTTTGAGGGACGGCCTTTTTCTTGGCAGGGCCTGGGTGGTGTGATGCAGCTTCCACTTCCTGATTATTGATCCAACTGTGCTCACTGGGATATCCAAACACTTGGATATTATTTTGTACCCTTTCCCTAATCTATGCATTTGTATTACTTTATCTCTAACTTCTGTAGAATGCTCTTTGGTCTTCATTTTCCTTCAGATTCATAGCTTGACCAATGATCCTTCAACAGTGGGGTTTTTATCCAGAAAATGTGACAGCAACTTTAATGGTTCACAGGTGGAGGCCAATGGTAAGGTAATTGTGTCCTCGTTAGGGCAATTTCTTTCATCGGTGTAAACTGGGAGCTTCCACAGCACAGGGGTTGAATACTTATGCAAGCAAGATATTTCAGTTTTTTATTTCTTAAAAATATTTCCCAACATAAAACCAATGTCACCTTACAATAATTGATTTTGAGTTTCAGTGTTTTAAAATAAAATATCAAACAGAACGAAATTTCAATGTTCCATTTGTAATTCAGTAATATGAGGGAATTGGTCAGGGGTCTGAATACTTTTGTAAGGCACTGATTATATATATATATATATATATATATATATATATATATATATATATATATATATATATATATATATATATATATATATATTACACATATGTATACTTACATATACATGTACTTGTCGAGTTTTGCAGCAAAGTGGCGAGGCATTTGTCCACAACCATAATAATTCCGATCGTTCTCTGGGATATGATCTACATCATGGAAAACAAGACAGTCCCAGTCTAGGTCCTTCATGGCTTCTTTAAAACCAACATTAAACAGCATGGCACGATTAAAGGGCTGGGTGCCACCCTAGGAAAACAAGATTAGCATTACAAAGTGAAGGTGGAGAAATTATACTTATGTCTACTATTTCGATAAGCAAAACCCTGAATGTAAGTTACATTAAACAGACCATAAAAGCATACACATTTAGAGCAATTGTTTTTTTAAGGACACTTGAAATAGCAAATGCTGTTTACAAAATAAAATGCTAACTGGGACTATATAAAATGATACTGAAGACATGATATAGACTTCTCGTAGAAACATTTTTCAAATAATTTAGTTTGTTTCTTTTCAGTATTTATATCTTCTGATGGGGTGTTTTACTAAAACTAAGTTTTTGTCCTAGAACCAAGTTTGTGTTATCAGATAAAGGTTAGATCAATTTACTTTTTGGAAAGTTTGAAAAAATAAAAAAGTAAAAACAAAAGGAACTTGTGATTCTCTTTACATATTTTCTGTATACCATGCGTGGAAAACAGTCAATACATTGTTGAAAACAAAGAACAAATGATCTATACTATGCATTGCAGAACACTTGTAAATTACACTTGTAAATTAATTCAAAATTTAGCAACACAATTTAATCTACATTACTTACAATAGTAGTAGCTTAAATGGCCCACTAGATGTCAGTCTGCACACACAAAAATGATGGAAAATGTTGACCCAATAAAAAGGTTTTTACCTGCTCAATTACATAGAAGGCAAAATGCAAATGCTGCCTTTGGAGCATTGGAATTAGATGTCGGAAAAGTATTGGGAGATGCTCATGACGGTTCTTGGAAGGGAATAAGGATTGCCACCTGAAAAAAGTAAAAACATGCACTGGCTGAGGGGAAGTGGAGACAAAACAAAAATAAACATAATTCCATCAGGTATGCAAAATGACAATAATGCTTATTGAAATAAATTGTTTACTTCCTTTGAAGAGAAAGGTCTGCACTTGCCCTAAAGCAAGGGATATCAACCACCCCTGGAGCCTGTTTCACAAAGTGCTTTTAAAGCTAGAAGGTCAAGAAGCTCTTCTATTCGGATTTGCAAAGGCTCTGCTACTGTGCTGTTAGCTCGTATGGTTCTAGGTGACGTGAATGATAACTACCATGGTAACTGTAATCGTGTGTGGGACATCCAAAAAAAAAAAAAAAAGAAAAAAGTTGAAGATGCAGTACACTTCAACTTTAAGATGCAGTACACTTTAAGGACAATTTTTAAAAAAAGAAAGAAACCTGATGTTCACAAAAACCAAAAAAGGAGAAATATTGCAATATACCGAATTATATTCAATTGTAAAACTCCACAACACTTTAAATGTACAGGTAATGCATCAGTTAAATTAGTAATTCAAATAAATCAATACTACAGCAATTTAAATATTTTAGAAGAATATTGAGAAAGAGAGAGAAGTTGTATTGCACACTGGTAAGCTATTTAGGCAACATATACTGGTAAGCCGTTGCTGTAATATCCCTTTGTTGGTATTACAAATGTTCCTTCTGTGCTATGATTGTGACACAAGTACAATCTATGCATCCTAGAACATTTGGGAAGTTTGCATATTTATCGAAAACCTGTTTAATAAGCCTTTGATCTTCGAGAGTGAAGGGAAGCTGGATGTATTCCCTACTTTTAGCATGGCTGCGGGAAACACGGACTAATTTGTGAATCTGTTGCCTTACTAATGCCATGTAAATCACCAACATTTTTTTCGCCAGATGCTTAAAATGCCAAAGCTACAGGAATGTGTGGCTTCTCACTGGTATTCAAAATTTCACACAATGCTAGCATTAAATTTATACTCCGTCTGTAAGGTTGTTTGAACGTATTTATCTAGCGGATTTATTCTGTCCCAAAATATTCTGTTTCCTCTTACGAAATTTCCGTTGGGGTTACAGCACTGGGTTCAAAAGGTCATATATTTGTGCCCAGCACTCCAGGTAAGATTTTGGGTCATTCAGTAATTAGACACTACAAATAAAATGTATTTTGGGGGAGTAAAATGTGCAGTGCCTATAGTAAGCATTCACCCCCCTTGGACGTTTTCACAGTTTGTTGTGTTACAACCTGGTATCTTGATGCATTTAAATGGGATTTTTTTTTCCTTTGATTTACACAACCTACTCAACACTTTGAAGAGGCAAGAATTTTTATAGTGAAACAACAGTTAATGAAAAATAAAAAAAGCTAAAATGTCTTGGTTAGATAAGAATTCATCCCGAGTCAATACTTGGAAGAACCACCTTTGGCAGCAATTACAGCTGTGAGTCTTTTGAGGTAAGTCTCCACCAGGTTTGCACATCTGGCTCGTGCAATTGGTGGACAGCAATCTTCAAGTCTTGCCACAGATTCTCAATCGGATTCAAATCCGGGCTTTGACTGGGAGTCTAGGACATTCACTTTCTTGTTTTTGAGCCACTCCAGTGTCGTTTTGGCTGCGTGCTTGGGGTCATTGTCCTGCTGAAAGGTGAATCTCTGTCCCAGTCTTGGGTCTTTTGCAGACTGAAGCAGGTTTTCCACAAGGATTTGCTTGTATTTAGCTCCAGCCATTTTGCCCTCTACCCTGACAAGCTTCCCAGTCCCTGCCGATGAAAAGCATCCCCATAGCATGATGCTGCCACCACCATGCTTCACAGTAGGGATGTTGTTACCTGGGTGATGTGCTGTGTTGGGTTGGGTTTGTGCCAGACATAACGCTTTGCATTTAGGCCAAATAGTTCAATTTTTGTTTCATCGGACCACAGAATCTTTTGCCACATCTTTTCAGAGTCTCCCACATGCTTTTTTGCAAATTCCAAGCAGGATTTTACATAGGCTTTTTTCAGAAATGGCTTCCTTCTTGCCACTTCCATACAGGTCAAATTTGTGGAGTACCTGAGCTATTGCTGACACACGGACAGTTTCTTCCATCTCAGCCATGGTGTAGGTATTTCAGAGTTGTCATTGGCCTCTTGCTGGCTTCTCTGACCAATGCCCTTCTTACTCGGCTGCTCAGTTTAGAAGGACGGCCTGCTCTAAGCAGATTCTGGGTGGTGCAGTATACCTTCCACTACTTAATGATCGACTTGACTGTGTTCCAAGGGATATTCAATGTCTTTGAAATCTTTTTATACCCCTCCCTTGATCTGTGCCTTTCCACAACTTTATCCCAGAGTTGTTTTGAAAGCTCCTTGGTCTTCATGGTAGTATCTTTGCTTTGAATGCACTACCCAACTGTGGGACCTTACAGAGACATGTGTATTTAATCTGAAATCATGTGAACCACTTTTATTGCACACAGATGGACTTATTGTGGGAATTCTGAAGGCAATTGAGCTTATTTAGGAGTGTCATAGCAAAGGGAGTGAATACTTATCTAATGAAGACTTTTCAGGTTTTTATTTTTAATTGATTTGTTTTTTCACCCCCTCATTTTTTCGCACATTGAAAGTGTTGAATAGGTTGTGTAAATCAAAAGGGAAAAAAAATCCCATTTAAATGCATCAAGATTTCAGATTGTAACACAACAAACTGTGAAAACGTCCAAGGGGGTGAATACTTCAGGCACTGTAACATAACCTTAAAGTCATAAGTACTTTCAATAAATACTGTACAACTTATGCGGTATGCATTAACTACAGCCTTAAATTTAACTAATTTTACTTTGAACTACTGTACAAAAACTTGGTCTTGCAATAAAAACAATTATTCTTATTTGCTTTACTGACCACAAACAATATGGCAATGAAGCAAATAAAACACAGAAACAGAATATATAAATAAATAAAATATAAATATTCTACTGCCGACCGTGGAGGGGAGGGCTTAGGTCAGCCAGGGTGTCCTCGGCTTACACAGCACCAGCAACCCCTGTAGACTGGCCAGGTGCCTGCGGGCTTGCCTGTAAGCTGCCCAGAGCTGCGTTGTCCTCCGACGCTGTAGCTCTGGGTTGGCTGCATGGCGGGCCTGCAGAGTGAAAAGAAGCAGTCGGCTGACGGCACACGTTTTTGGAGGACAGCGTGTGCTTGTTTTCGCCGCTCCCGAGTCAGCGCAGGGGTGGTAGTGGTGAGCTGAGCCTAAATACAATTGGCCATTTTAAATTGGGAGAAAAACAGGGTAAAATACATTGGCGACTACTAAACTTAAACCTCCATTGAAAACCTGTACAGATTTAATATATTCACAACTGACCATTTAGACGTTGGGTATTCTTTATGCATTAAATTGAAATATTATACATAATTCATATTTTTTCACTGCATAAAACATACTGTACGCAGCTTATCTGGACCGCTGTTTGTGCATATATATATATATATATATATATATATATATATATATATATATATATATATATATATATATATATATATATATATATATATATGACACATTACAGCTGTCAGTAACATCAAATAGACATCCTTCACATAGCTTACATAGAATAATACACAGTATTATAATAAGTACTAATGTATACATTTCATCAAAACTGGTAGCCTTTGAGTAGCTGAATAACTGTGTGCTACGTTTATTGTATTGTATGTAAAATAACTTCAAACACTGTTCATGTACGATTTCTTTAGAATGATGACCTGTCTACATTTTTTGTTAAGATAAGAAAAAAAAATAGAAAACAGGAGATTGTGAACAATACAGCTGTGTACCAAACATGACACCCACGATCAGACTTGACCAATAATGCATACTCAGTATGAAGCAAATATCTTGAAACATTAGGTCTTTATTATCTGTAATCCAAAAAAAAAAATCACATGGCAGACATCTTAGGTAACAGGTCAAAGTGAAGGGGGGTGCTAAATTTTGCATGAGAAGTTTCCATAACATTGAAAATTTGAAGCCGAAAGCTTAAATGGTTTCTAAGATCTCAGTAGTAGGTGCATGGCAGCTATAGGTTGACTCGCAGAAAGGTGCCGAAAAATATTTGTTTTGAGTTAGATTGTTAGATCGTTATCATTACGGTGTAATTGCACTCAGAAAAAAAAAAAAAAAAACTTTTTTTCTGATTAATTGGTTTGGCTTATGCCTTTAATAGCTCACTCAAATCAGAACCAAGTATCGTGATGTATTTTCACATTCTGTGCAATAACTTACTAAAGAGTCTCTATGCAACGCTTAAACAAATTGATCAAAAGATAAAACCTTTAATTGCCCAAGTAATAAGAGTCAAAGGAGGTTGTCATGACCTGCTGATGGGGATATTCATCCCCCGTGAAAAGAAGTAGGAAATATATATTTTAAGACAGAAGTACATTTAACCCTTTGCGGTCCTATATCGGACCTGGTCAGACATCGCAATTTTCCCTTTCCGGTCCAAAAAGACGCAAAAAACAGGTCTCTAGTCGTTTTTTCTCTGGAAAAAGCCGAGAAAACCATTCAATGGCCGAGTGAGACCGATAGGAGCCGAGAGAAGCCGAAAAAAAAAGGGGGCGTATCTCATGAATACTGATTGACCCGACACCACATAGATAACACGGACATAAACAAACAAGATAGCTGCTTCCGCATCCAGCGCTCAAAGAACATCACAGACATTTGCAGAGCTTTTTAAGATGTTATAGTAATAAAATAACGACTTGGATCGCATTATTGAGGAGTTTGGTGATAAAACGAGTGATCAAGAGATGATTTATCGGTATGTACTATTATTAAGAGACATTTGAAAAATATAGAGAACAAGGGGTGGGGCGAGGTTGGAGATGCAGTACTGAGTGTCATGTTGATATGCAGTGCCTTTTAAACCTGTTTTACTGTGAAAAAAATACTTTTAAACAGCACGTCTAAAATAAACTGCGCATGTGAAAATAAATTGGACCTGACGCACCTGACACGTGCTGAATAAATGGACCGCTAAGGGTTAAAATTGAAAATGTCATGTTGCCAACTTTGCTATATTGTCGATAGCTGCAGATTTAAAGTCTGTATCTACCTTCATCTTAGTCCAAGGAATATTGATTTACAGTATTCTTTTTACCTTCCATCGAGGTTTGCAGTCTCTAGGCTTCCAGTGTCCTGCAGGTTGGATATCCAGAAACTTTGAAAAGTTCTGATGAATTTCATCCATTGTTATTTCAGTCACATTAACATCAATAACACCCTCTGGAAAGCAAACAAAAAACAAGTTTCCCAAACATTTGTAATATTATCAGGATTTGCCTATTGTTTATGCCCAGGTTGGAACATGCGCAGCACAAGGAACAGTATCCCTGTCTTGCCCATGCATATTAAAGAACATGCAGTGCATTAGAACCAGACAGAGAATGAAGAAATGGATTGATCTATACCTTCATCCTAAAAAAAAAAAAAAAAAAAAAAGACACCATAAAAACAGAATTTTGGATGTAAGTCAAGGGACAGAGTCCCCCTTACAAGTAAATGTGGATTGCTTTCTTCGCACCCAAAAACTAAACAAAAAAGAAATGCTTTGCAAATTCTGCTGATGGTTACCCTGAATAATACTGTGTGAAGAATTACATGTTTTTCAATCCAAAACATAAATACTGTTGTATTTTAACAAGCTCATATGTAAATAAGTAACAAGAGAGGCTGGACCCTGTTACTGTATTAAATACTGTTATTTTATTGTTGTATCCTAGTTCATATTGCATTTTAGTAGTATTATTTGCACTTTCTGTAATTTATATATATATATATATATATATATATATATATATATATTTTAGCTCAAAGACCCAGCTGCCCTATATATATATACAGTACTGTGCAAAAGTTTTAGGCAGGTGTGAAAAAATGCTTTAAAGTAAGAATGCTTTCAAAAATAGACATGTTAATAGATTATATTTATCAATTAACTAAATGCAAAGTGAGTGAACAGAAGAAAAATCTAAATCAAATCCATATTTGGCTAAGAAATACCGTACAACCACTCCCTCGTTTTATCGGCGACGTCAGGGTCCAATATAAATTCCTCTATGCGACCCACTTTTTCTCATTTTTCGTATTAAAAAGCAGCACACCATTTTAATTCGTACAGCGGAGGGTAATTGTTTCTCATTAATGGAACTCCAATTAAATTTCATTGAAAGAATCCCATTCCCAACTTAGGGGGCTTGTAGCTAGGGAGATGACATCACTGCCCTGTGACTTTTGCTAGTGCATTCCTGCTGCCAAAAGTGTACACCTCGCTTTAGAAGCTTGTCAAAAAGCACTAGATAATAGACTAGATAAATCAATACCAACAGCAGAGGTCCTGAACATGATCAACGTAGTTTTAGAAAACAGTTATTTTACATTTGCTAATAAGAATTACAAACAAAACGATGGTACAGCAATAGGATCTAAATTAGGAATGCATTTTGCCGATACATACATGGGGAAATGGGAAGAACAATTACTTAGAAAATCGGAAAGAGAACCTTTAGAATACATTCGGTTTGTAGATGATATTTTTGGGGGTTTGGACACATGGAGAAGAATCCCTTTTCCAGTTTCATAAAATGGCAAATGAAATACCGAGTAATATTAAGGTGGACCTTCGATGGACAAGAAAAAAAATCGAATTTTTAGATAAGTTTTTCAATATAAACTACCGAGTCTTAAACAGCTGATGAACTACGTTATCATCATTTTTACATTGAATGCCTGCACAAGAAATGCACCAAAATAAAACAGTAACAAAATAATAGGGCTGCAAAGAAGGGTACATTTTGACCTTCGAAGGTTCGAAACACATTACCGAAGGAAGGTTCAAACCTTCAATGGTATTAATCTGCATAAATTACTGGTGACATCACCATAGCTGCTTATTCATATTTGATAGAAAATCCTGTTATTTTAAAGGTAAGCCATATAAATGGAATAAAACATTCACATGTAGTTTAAAAATATGTTATATATAACAGTAATCATGTTTTTATCATTTTAATAAAAATAAAAATACACATTGTTTATTTACACGTATTTGATGTTGCTTGCGATAATTACAGTAAGCTTGCATTGCAGCAGCACCAACTGCAGCGGACTGTGGCACAACAAAGCTTTATTTAACAGTCACCGTTCCAAGCAGCTTATCAGTCACATTGTATTACTACTACAAATATTTATGCTTGTCAAGTGGGTTTTAATGTAACTTTAAAATTGTTGCTTTTGTATTTTGTGTATACTGTTACTTAAATATGTTAATATGTTATGTTGATTATATCAGTTGTATGTGTGACATGGTATACAAATGTATTGTGGTTTGTTCTTTTTTTTCTGCTATGTACTGTACAGTGCTTTGTGATACTTTTGTATAAAAAGCGCTATATAAATGCAATAAATAAATAAATAAAATAAAATAAAATAAAATAAATAAATAAATGGAGATTGGTTGTGCCTCCATGATACATCAACAGTCGCTTGCACAGTTTGCATTCAACTTTTTTTTTGGTGGTCTGGGCATTTAAAAAAATCTCAAAACAGCAGGGGAGGGGCGAATGGTGCTCAGTTTACGAAATTAAAATTATTAGTGTTTGCATATATTTTGTATGTTTCAAACATATTCTTCCATAGCACTTCTCTTACACTGTCTTGTACACTAGGTATTCAGTACATATTTTACTGAAGCACTACAACCGCTATAGGTACCCCCACAGTGCTTTGCATACTATACACTGCTCCATACCCGGCAGCAGCGCCATACCGTTACTTATAGCTAACTCGAAATCTGCAACTGTTTAAGAGCTGAAAACAAGTAAAAAGGTCTAATTGAGCAAATTATCAGTTCAATTAAGGGTTTAATTAAGTAATTGAGAACTCAGCTGGAATGAAAACCAGAAGACACAGACAGGATTGGGAAACCCTGCTCTAGCTTGTCTCTCAGCAGCCAGAATTGCTAGTCATTTAGGAATGTTGGATCTAGGGTTTAGGTTAAAATGATTTTTTTCTTAAATTTTAGCCAATACATTTTATTTTATTGAACATTAATATACTATATATATATATATATATATATATATATATATATATATATATATATATATATATATATATATATACACACACACACACACACACACACACACACACACACTATATATATATATAGTGAGATAGTGTAGTCCTGGGGGAATAGGACTACATCTCCCAGAAGGGCACACCCTTAATTTGTTTAATTGTCTAATTTGATTTTGTAAATTGTTTAATTAGTAATGATCCCCTGCACCTGGCTAGCATTGTAAATTAGAGCCAGATGCAGGGTATTTAAGAAAAGCAGCCAGTCTGTTTGGGGCTGCCGTGTAGTGAGCCCCCTTGCTAGTGAAGAGTAAGGTACTGTGTGGAAGCCTTCTTGTGAATCGTGTTATTTGTTTAAAAACCGGTGTGTTTTGTTTTTGTTTGATTTTTTTAGCAGGTAAACAGCTTAGCTGTCCTGTTTTATAGTTTAGGTTCCTGGTTGGTGTTTTAGTTTAGTGCTCAAGAGCTAGGTTTTTGTTTATTTTGGTTTGTGTTTATTAAAAATAGTGCATAGCGCTTTAAAAACCTTCAAATCCTGTGTCCTGGGTCTATTTTTAAAGGGGCAAAGAACACACACACACACATACAGTTGTAGTCAAAAGTTTACATACCCCAGCGGAATATATAATTTATAATATATAATATAGAATATATAATATATAATATAATTTCTAGAAATTTCTCGAAAACAAAGAATTATAGGAAAAATCTTTTGTAGCAAATGTTTTGCTTTTGTGGATGAGGAAAACAAGTTACAATAAATAGATGTCTACAATTATTTATTTAAGCAATTTTATTTGCATAACTCCAAAAATGCCAATTCAAATGTATTCATACCCTTACAAGGGAAATGAAATGAATAGCCAGTTGAGGCACCTTTAGCAATTCTAACCTCTTTTAAACAATTAGGATATTTGTCAATGAGCTTTTGGCATGATTCTTTAGTGCTTTTTGACCATTTTTCAACGCAAAATTGTTCCAGTTCATTCATATTCTGAGGACTTCTCTTGTGCACAGCCATCTTAACTCATACCAAAGATTCTAAATCGGATTTAGATTGGGACTTTGACTAGGCCATTCCAGAACCTTGACTTTATTCTGCTTTAACCATTCTGAAGTAGATTTTGATGTGTGCTTTGGATCGTTGTCATGTTGGAACGTCCAGTTGTGCTTTAGACCAAGTTTTGAAACGGAGGGTTTTAGATGATTGGCCAATATCATTTGGTATGATATGGAAACCTTTTTACCATGTATTGGAACTAAATTTCCTGTGCCATTAGAGGAAAAACAGCCCAATAGAAGGATATTACCGCCTCCATGCTTGACAGTTGGTATGGTGTTCTTTTCTTTGTATGCCTCACGAGACTTTCTCCAAACGTAACGACTATCAGCGTAACCAAATAGCTTGATTTTTTTCATCACTCCAAAAAACCTTTGACCAGAACTCATATCCATCATTCAAATGCTGTTTTGCAAACTTTAAACGATTGTCCTTGTGACATTTTCCTAAGAGTGGCTTTTTCCTTGACCTGAGCCCTTCACCATGCAATACTCGACTGATGGTTGAAATAGAAACCCCAGTCCCACTTGCAACCAATTCACTTTGAATATCTTCGGCAGTCAATCTCGGATTGTTATTAACCTTCCTCACAATTCTTCTACTTGTTCTTGGTGAAAGAACCCTCTTTCTTCCAGACCGAGAGAGCATTGTGACAGTACCATGAGTCTTGTACTTCTTGATAATAAACAATAGTTGAAATTGGGATACTCAAATGCTTGGAAATCTTCTTGTATCCTTCTCCAGCCTTATAACAATAACACATTTCTGCCTAAGGTCTTCAGTCAGAAAGCTCTTTACTATCTGTACATATTGACTTATGGTAATTACAGCAATCTTCCTATGCCTAACCCTTTTATACTCTAAGAAAGTTCACCTACAATCCAGCATTTTCTAGACTTTTCTAGAATTCGGTTCTGCATTATCATATTGAAATTCTAGCACCTTGTAGACAATACTAGCATAGCATCAAAGGGTATGAATACTGTTTGAGACATTTCTAGAAATTATACATTTTCAACTTTGACCACAACTTTATAATACATATATATATATATATATATATATATATATATATATATATATATATATATATATATATATATATATATATATATATATATATATATATATATATATATATATATATATATATACAGTACTGTGCAAAAGTTTTAGGCAGGTGTGAAAAATGCTGTAAAGTAAGAATGCTTTCAAAAATAGACATGTTAATAGATTATATTTATCAATTAACTAAATGCAAAGTGAGTGAACAGAAGAAAAATCTAAATCAAATCCATATTTGGTGTGACCACCATTTGCCTTCAAAACAGCATCAAGCATCAATTCTTCTAGGTACACTTGCACACAGTTTTTGAAGGAACTTCGGCAGGTAGGTTGGCCCAAACATCTTGGAGAACTAACCACAGTTCTTCTGTGGATTTAGGCAGCCTCAGTTGCTTCTCTCTCTTCATGTAATCCCAGACAGACTCGATGATGTTGAGATCAGGGCTCTGTGGGGGCCATACCATCACTTCCAGGACTCCTTGTTCTTCTTTACGCTGAAGATAGTTCTTAATGACTTTCGCTGTATGTTTGGGGTCGTTGTCATGCTGCAGAATAAATTTGGGGCCAATCAGATGCCTCCCTGATGGTATTGTATGATGGATAAGTGTCTGCCTGTACTTCTCAGCATTGAGGAGACCATTAATTCTGACCAAATCCCCAACTCCATTTGCAGAAATGCAGCCCCCAAACTTGCAAGAAACCTCCACCATGCTTCACTGTTGCCTGCAGACACTCATTCCTGTACCGCTCTCCAGCCCTTCGGCGAACAAACTGCCTTCTGCTACAGCCAAATATTTCAAATTTTGACTCATCAGTCCAGAGCACCTGCTGCCATTTTTCTGCACCCCAGTTCCTGTGTTTTCGTGCATAGTTGAGTCGCTTGGCCTTGTTTCCCGCCGGAGGTATGGCTTTTTGGCCATAAGTCTTCCATGAAGGCCACTTCTGACCAGACTTCTCCAGACAGTAGATGGGTGTACCAGGGTCCCACTGTTTTCTGCCAGTTCTGAGCTGATGGCACTGCTGGACATCTTCCGATTGCGAAGGGAAGTAAGCATGATGTGTCTTTCATCTGCTGCAGTAAGTTTCCTTGGCCGACCACTGCATCTACGGTCCTCAACGTTGCGCGTTTCTTTGTGCTTCTTCAAAAGAGCTTGGACAGCACATCTGGAAACCCCTGTCTGCCTTGAAATTTCTGCATGGGACAGACCTTGCTGATACAGTATAACTACCTTGTGTCTTGTTGCTGTGCTCAGTCTTGCCATGGTGTATGACTTTTGACAGTAAACTGTCTTCAGCAACCTCACCTTGTTAGCTGAGTTTGGCTGTTCCTCACCCAGTTTTATTCCTCCTACATGGCTGTTTCTGTTTCAGTTAATGATTGTGTTTCAACCTACATATTGAATTGATGATCATTAGCAACTGTTTGGTATAATTGTTTAATCATACATCATACTATATGCCTACAAAATCCCTGACTTTGTGCAAGTGTACCTAGAAGAATTGATGCTGTTTTGAAGGCAAAGGGTGGTCACACCAAATATTGATTTGATTTAGATTTTTCTTCTGTTCACTCACTTTGCATTTAGTCAACTGATAAATATAATCTATTAACATGTCTATTTTTGAAAGCATTCTTACTTTACAGCATTTTTTCACACCTGCCTAAAACTTTTGCACAGTACTGTGTATATATATATATATATATATATATATATATATATATATATATATATATATATATATATATATATATATATAGATATATATATATATATATATGTTTTTGAAAAGTTGAGGAGGCTCTGCCTCCACTGGTACACACACTATTACTATTAAAATAGTTTGTTACAGTTCCTAGCAGCGCAATGAACAGTGGAAATTAATACGATAGTATCCCACCATGCACTGTATTTTAATTTTAAAATAATGTGTTATGCCTCATATTAACAGAGGTCCGTATTACTTCAGTTTTGCAGTTGCCTAGTTTAACAGGGATGTCCCGACAGATTTTTTTAAGCATAAAAATGAATACTTAGTTCGGAGTGTACACTGAAAATTGTAATGCGACACTTGACAAAAGTATGTAAGTAGTAGCACTTGTCCTACAGACCACTGAATATGTTCAAAGCACTTGTCCATCCAAAGTCTTGACAGTCCTGGGCAAATGGGCAAGCCTTATATTTGAACCCTGTGAATAATTATTAAACCATTATTATTGTAGCATCACTAACTGTAGCAGACTGAAGCAAGTGCCTGAAGTATTAAGATGCAATCATTTTCTTTTAATAGTCTCCAAACCTGTAAGCAAGGACACAGTATGCTAAACATACAATCAAGTTAATGAAGAAGGAAATTATCCCACCTGACACCTACATACCTAGATAAGCGATAATCTTTGTCATTTTCTCATTTTGTTCTGAGCGTTATTGCTTCGTAAATCAACCAGCCATGATTGAACATTTGTTGCAAAAAAATATGAAATGGTTGTGGTATAGAGGAAGCCTTATAAAATGTTCTTCTGCACTACTCAAACATAATATATGATAAAAAATAAAAACCTGCATTAATCTATAAAAAATTGCTTTATTTTAACAAAACAAAGCATAATACTGTTATAGTATTACTTAGTGGCAGGTATTAGAGTATTGCTTTTTACAGAATAAAAGTTGGCTTTCTGATGCAAATATAAAAAAACACAATTTAATTCCTGCCATTATTTTATTTACCATACTATTCCAGTGGTACAAGAGGTTACTTGACAGTTAAAATCATGAACAATACAGCTATTTACTTTACAAGCAATCATATAAACTACACAATCTAAGTAAACCAAAAAAAAATAGCTATAAAAAATGCTGACCGCCGACTTACTCATAGAAGGTAGTTTTTCAGGACATGGAAGGTTTGGAGCATAGGTAAAATTCTCTGGAAGATATGCAGTTGGTTGAGCAAGGTATTCACTGGTGTTATTGCCATCAGGATAATCTAATGAAAAAATGATATAAAACAGTAAATAGGAACAGAATAGGACAGCATTCCACAACACCATTCTCGAAACAATGGAGTAAAACGTGTCTCATCATTCGTTTTTAAATCTTGCAAGCCAGCATTAAGGCCACTACAGGCCAGACGTGATGCGACAAATGAAAATGTGCAGCGATGCGATAAAATGAATAGAACCTATACTTTTGATAACGGTCTTTCACACGACAGGAGACGCAGAAACGACACAAAATAAATAAGATTGAATCCTATTTTTTGCAATTTTGTTGCATGATAACTATTGATCAATCAGCAAAGAGCTTCAATGCAGATGGTTGACCAGGGTGAAAGTATCCAAAATATTTGAAAGATAATCTATGGGAGTCCATTTTTGAAGGAACCAGATAAGCCTGGCATGTATGATTTATTGCCATATATGTATGAAATATGGTCAGAAGACACTCAATTTCCACATCATGTTGACAAGTAGGATCATAGGTTTAGTCAATAACAGTTTAACAGTTTAATAAATCTGGCAGTTTGTCGCCACAGGTGTGTATGGTCATGTTGCTGCAAAGAAAAATCGCATCGCGTCTGGTGTGTGGCAGCCTACTGATTATATTTGGGCTAAATAGATTTCATTGCTGCAGTCTAAGCAAGTCATTAAATCAGTATAAATTTAAAAAAGGAGGTACTAAACTGTAATGTGACCAAAAATACAGTACCTGAACAAAATAAGCTAATTGAGAAAAAATGCATCAGCCATTATAAAGATGGGATATAAGACCATGGGTTTATAATGCATGCCTCCAGGGAGACTTACAAATAAAAACTTACCTGTGCCATTAAGGGTGGTGTTCTTGTTTGTGTACAATCTGATCATATGTCCTATTGTTCTCACATTGTCCCTTAACATTATACCTCGTGCTTGAACCATGAAGAGGTAGGTGTTTGCTGAAATACACAGATAAAACATTCTTGTATTTTACTCATTTAAAATACACTTCTACATCTCAGAATAAAAAATAAAAAACATAGAACTATAGGTCATGCATTTAAAACTAGATATGGTAGATGGTTTAAACTATGTTTCAGATGTTTTGTAAATTGACAGTTACAATACTTTTCAGACTTACTTTGCTTAAGGCGTGTATACAGTGTACACGGTACTAGATTTATCTGACTTTGTATTATACTATATTGTTGCATGATGTTGTATACTACAGTTGTACATAAAAAGCACATCAGCTTCCTACAATATAGCATACTATTTATTTGGATTTGGATCATGCAGCATTTAATACTGTAAAAGGTACTTCTTGTTTTAAGGTCTTAACTACTTTAATTGCAATTTACATTTCTGGCAGTATACATTTGTTTAATTTCATTTTAAGAATCAGTTCTAACATTTTTAGAATGTGAAAATGGCTTCATTTACAACGACTGTTGGCACCCAGAATGAAATATTCTTTTTCTAGAATTTTGATGTCATCGTACCATCATCCTCCTGAACTTTGAGTTTGGAAATGGGCATTCCAAACGTGGAACCCCTGGAGAGGGTAGGTCAGTGCCCAGTGCCAATTTGGTACAATTAACATCCAATGGGTCAAAATGCATCAAATTCTAGGGACAAACTGAAGAACCATCATCTTACTGACAGAGAAATATACTTCCTTATCTTCTGTAATCCCATTACAAGACTTGTGTTCAGAAATGCGTGTTGCATAACAAATAATGCAAGGGTCTATGAAACTCAGTATAAAAAAAAAAAGTCAACCAGCGAAAGTGCAGAGAGACAATTGTCAAAAGAACACTGTTAGAAATTTCACAACAGGCTTATCTGTTTGTACTCTACATTTTCTATACATATCAGGGCTTCAATTTCAGCGCGGGATCACGGGAATCACGCATTTTCCAAGTTGCTCCCGCATATCTGTAACTTTCAGTGCAGGAAAATCCCGCAGAGATATTTTAAGACACCAAGCTACTGTATTTTTCACCCAATTTAGAATGCCTGAAACGCTACAACAATCTCTAAAGAAGTGGGTGTCAGTGACGAAAGCACTATGAGCCGCATTGTGAGTAGTTCTGGTTTAAATAAATAAATAAATAAATACATACATAAATAAATAAAAGTAGTGCTGGATATTTTAAGTGCCGAAAGACTTCATTCTCTCGTACGTGATTCCCGGCCGCTACCTTTAAGCATTATAGAAACTCAGTACACTGCAGGAAGTAAACAGCTTTGGAAGAAAAAAAAAGACGATATTAAGTCTATCTAGGTGTTGTTTTGCAAGCGGTGACTTTCGCTTTAACTTTAAAGGAGTGGTACTCCTAGCCGGAACTACGATCGCCTGAAGTTAAGCCTCTCATCATGTGACAGAGTTCACAGCTTAGGTTTCGTTTTGAGTCTATTGCTCCATCATTGTAGCAGCAAGACTGAAAGGGGCGGTATCGCTGGAAAGCTTAGAAGCACAGCCCCCCCCCCCATGTTCATTTCATATTGAGGTTCAATGGTGCAGTGTTTTTTTGGGGGTTTTTTTACCCATCTATAATTACAATATATATAGCAGTGACCAAACATTATTTTTTTTGGAAAAGCGTTTATTTTTTTTACATATATTCTGATCTCTACCACATGGTATGCCTGATCCTCTTACATAATCAAACTTATATAATATTAAAGGAAATTCCGTGGCCTTTCATTTGATATGTTACATGCATGCAGTACAAACTATCCAGTAGTTAAACATACATAAACGAAAACAGTGAAAAACAGGCAGAAATAAGGCTGAGTGTAAAGAGTTAAAAAAAAGAAATGGAGTGCTGGTTAAAAAGAAAAGCACCTTTTTCTTCTGCTGCAGCAAAAACTTCACGTCAGGCAATGGCAAAAGCAATGGAGTGTGCTCTGTCTCACAGTGATGAACAGCTGTTAGGTCTCCTGAAAGCAGCTTATTTTAAAGCAACATCAGTGTGAATGATGATGCAGTAAAATATATTTTGTTTTTATACTAAATGTGCCTTTTTTTGCCATTACCCCTAAAATTTTGAATCCCCACTGCCTGCAGCATAGGGGGAAATCCCCCCCAGCACATAAAAATGAAATTCAAGCCCTGCATATAAATTATGATATGTATTTATTTTCCCCCAATTTGGAATGTCCAATTATGTTTCTCACCGCAGAGTCCCCACACAGCACAGACGTTCTGAGGGTGTGTGAGCATCCTCCGATCTCACAAGCCTAAGTATATCTATATTACAACCAGACAAATTATTTAATTTTGGAAGCCGAAACAAATACTGTGATTCCATTAAATTAAATTGCAATATTGTTTATTTGATAGAACTGCACTATCATGCTGTTAAACTAAAGCACATCTATCATGCAAATGATATACAACCGTGTAAAGCATTAGGTTGGCTACATCACAAGATTACTGCTGATATTTCATACTACACGATAAACTTTGTATTTGACCTCTAATAAGCAACTGTAATGTATGCATATATGGTCTGACCTATCAAATAATAGTGGTACCTTGTATGCTGGCCTTTAGTCTATATAGGCGATATATTTTATTATAGCGATTGCAGTTAACATTTTCCACTCAGGGGTTGCACAGACGTACAGCACTGTAAGACATGGACACACTTTTTAGTGCTGAAGATTTCTTAGCCTTTTTCAAATAATAGGCTAATTTCCAGCTTTGCAACCACTGGATTGAAGACAATGACCCTCTGTGCTGCAATTCTTGAAGGAGAATGATCCTCTATTACTTATTGTTTTCTCATTTGAATTTAGAGCCACATGAGAAGCACACCAATACAAAGAAGGGGTTCTACTGCAACTTCAACTTGATACTTGCATACCAAGTCTCTTTTCTGGAGAAGCCAAGTTTAACTTCTACATATTTCTGTATGCATTTCAGAAAATGTATGGCAGTTTTGAATTGTGCCGAGTGATTTAAAGCAAGCACCTTTATAGAAAACATTCTCAGATATTTACTCAATTTAAATGGATAATTGTAACACTCAAGATCACTTCACATGAGAACAGTAGGGCAATTATACTGCTATAAGCATTTATCTGTAACCAGAAATGGGGTAACGCGTTACTGTAATATTACTTTTGTTAATAACAAGGTAATACAACGCGTTAGTTTTTAATGGGAGTAATAAAATGTGTTACTTTACGCAAAAAATAAAACGAGCTAAATGTGCACCTACATTATTGGTCTTCTCTTTTTTAAAGCCAAAGTACATTTCAGTTCAATTGTAACCGTAAATGTGAACTGCTCTTTATTGAAACACTAACAACTCGGCTTCCGGCAGTCCCTAAAGACGTAACTGCCAGATTCCCTAAATACATGGAAACCCTGAACACAAGCTCATTGCATGTGTGCACACAATCAAGATTAACTGGCTTGAGTACAGAGCTTAATAAAGTCATAACAGAGATCCCGACAGGTATATAAATAGCTTCTTCACCAACCTAATATCCTTTTGATGCGATGCAACAAAAGACTATTTAGATTTATAAACAAAACATTTAAAATAGTTTGACTGAAGAACTCAAATCACATGCATACGAAAAATACTACAATATATAATTGATGCACAGTATGCATCTCCAAAATACATATGTATCTATTGCGTTATGCAATTTATCTAACACAATGTTTTATATACATTTATATCACATTATTTTTTACATACAATTACCCATTTATACAGCTGGGTTTTTACTGGAGCAATCTAGGTAAAGTACCTTGCTCAAGGGTACAGCAGCAGTGTCCCCCACCTGGGATTGAACCCACAACCCTCCGCTCAAGAGTCCAGAGCCCTAACCACTACTCCACACTGCTGCCCTAAATACTTAATTTCTAATACTTTTATTCACAGAGGCATAATCTAAGGGGTATGTCATATCAACTGAATGGTTTGCAAATTTATATAAGCTCCACTAAAAGGGATGCTTAATTATAATGTTTTATTGTGTCATTTTCTATAACTTAATATAAAAGGAACAAAATAAATATAGAATTTTGGTCACTTCTTTATTCCACAATCAGGGACACTTAACTTCTTGAAATATCCACCCACAACAAAACTCCTTACCCCCTAGCAGCGCTCTTGGCTGTTTTATGCATTAAAGAATATAAATTACACATGATATTTAAATGTAACGCATAAAGAATAAGCATGTTATCAAGCTTCTTGTACTTCGTTGGTTCCTAGCGTCTCATGGTCAATTGTTAATATACTGCAAGCGGTAGCTAGAGAATGCTGGGACAGCCAATTGTTCCGCGTCCCGGCCGAACAAATTTGCACAAGAACGAGTGACAGGTCTCTCCCAGTCAGAGACACCAATACTAAAACAGTAACTTAGTTTGCTGAATGATTAATCTATGCAGCTGATGACTGCAATGAAAACAACATATTTGAGATATTTTGCAAGCACATTGTCATATATTTTAAGTATTTTCAAATCACTATTTTTCATTAAGCAGTTACTTCAGTAGCATATTGCTCTGGCTACCAGTGTCTGGGTAGGTGTACACTTCCTAATTACAATCCCAACTATTTCTATGCTTTTACCGTTCTTCCAATGAAATTTGAGAAATAAATTTTTCCCTTTTCCCTGCAACAGCTGATCCTCATTTCAGTACATAACGCACAATACATTTGCTTTTTTTTTCATTATGGTAACATCTTGAATTGCTGTGCCTGTTTTTTTGGCTGAAGAGCTATCAGCTCATCTAACTAGGGACGCAATTAAATCATCGTCAAACTCCTGACCAACACTAACCAAATCTATTATATCTGGGATAGATACAGCTGCTACAGAAGATCCAGCATATGAACAAAAACTTTATTAAGGCACCATATGATTTGATTGGCAAAAGACAACATTGGTTTATTGCAGTTCACAAAAAAAAAACATTTTCAGCTTGGTATGGTAACCTTTTCACTCGCACATTTATTTATTTTTTAATACTTGGAACTTTGATTTCTTCTAACAGTCACTACAATTGTTTCTGTTTGTAACTGAACTGCATGAAACAATGGTGTATTGTGTAGCTGTACAGTGATGAAAGTTGATGGAACATTCAAGCGAGGGTGAACAGCTTATAATAATGCAAAAAAAAGCTTGTTCTCATGAGCCAGATTATGAGTTAGACCTTATAAAATGGCTCATTATCAACTTTGATTTTCCTGAATGGAATTAAATGAGATCTGAACAATTTGTTGTACTTGTTTAACCATATGGTATTGGAATGTTAGCAGCCAATCAGGATTATTATATTATATTTATTTTAAGTGTTGTATAATTCAAAAAGTGGGAATGTATTGTAAGGTAAATCTTTGAAATATGGATATCATAAGTTTTACAAAAAATGGTAAACATGTGAAGCATGCAATAAAACTAAATTCAAGATTTCAAAAATGTATCTATTACAAACTGATGGACCAAGTTGCTGGACATCTTTGAGCATTACTTTTGATGTTTACAGGACATTTGTGAACTGTAGGGTAAAAGGTAGACATGTAATATTATTCAGCACATGGACAGAAGTTTACGTCATAAGTTGTTTGAACTGTCTGTGCATCAGCTCCTAATATAGACCCTAATGAAAACTACAGGATGCAGGTCGATCCACATTTTCACATGGGTCATAGGATTTGAGATTACAAGGTTTCTTATGAACCTCAAAACACTCATTTGAGAATTTGTTTACCACATGTATGGCACACACATACAGATGTTTGACATGGAATTTTCCCATCTGAACTTTAAGTTCAAATCCTCGCTAAGTTTATAAAGTTTTTTTTCCCAAATTGATCAACATGTTGTAATAAAATTCTCACTCAGACATGATGATAATGCTGCCAATCAAAGTGCCTTTGCTGGTCGCTGTCCGATTAGCCTTTTGTAAAATTGACACGATGACTCTACAATAATGAGACCTACTTTTCAATAAATTACAAGATACTGGAAATATTTCCAAATTAGCTTCATGTACTTCAGAATATATAGTGCATTTAATTTCAAGTCCACTTTATAGATCTGTTTTAATACAGTAGTGATTAGATGTATGTGTTAAAATAGTTGTCAGAATATTCAGCTGGCTGCAAATTAAATACTTTTGGCCAGCTTCTACTCTCATCACAGTGTCATTTATTACTGCAGTGCAGCATTGTATGCATTTAAAGAATACACCAAGTAAACAACTTTTTTTTTAAATCTTTCATACACATTCAAATATGTCGGTGATAAAGATCCCTGTACAAAGCTAAAAAAAATGACTGGGGACCCCAGGGGCAGGGGGAGCACGAGATGTTTCAGGGGGGCCCAAGCACATACAAAAATGTTCTCTCCCAAATGACCTGACAAAGCAATCAATTAATTGACATGAACTATAATGATGTACTTTATAATTAACAACTTAGTTTTTTTATTATTCAAATAAATAAATGCATGTTTGTTTGTTTGTGTTTGTTTGTTTATTCGGTAGAAGTTATTGATACGTGTTCTTCCACAAATGCAAAAACATTTTTTGGTGCCTTTAACACAAACATGCTGCCTCTCCCTTTAAAAGGATATGTCAATATTTATGACGCACTATGATGTCGCATATCACATATTTTAAAAACTGAAGTGCGAGAAGGACAATAACAATTTGATTGAATACAAATGCTTGCAAGTGCAGAGGTTCTGTAGTAACCCCAGTTTTGTGCAACAGTTGTGATGGTGTCCAAACGTGTGCGAGAACTGTGGTGTAAAAATTTTGCTTAAAATACACTTAAGGTTTGTATGTTGCACATGTGCCATTAACAAAATGCCCTGAAAGAATAATTTTAATGAAGGGCTGTAATGCAGCAAAAAGAATTTTAGTTTAAAAGTTTTATTTATGATGCAAATGCAAAGATTGCAAGGTATGTGAAGGTTGACTAGAAAACAATTTGGCATCAAACCTGCTTGGTTTGAGGGACCACTACCTGGCTGTTTGGACGAGGCAGGAGACCCCCCATAGTGATTGTAATTAGGATAAGTTCCTGGCAGAGATGGGGAGGTCGAGGGATGTGAATGAATCAAAACGCAAGAGAGGGGGCGAGTTATATGGGTATTTATATATTTTAATAGGTTACAATTAAATGACGTAATGCGTGGGGGCCGTCCCTCCTCCCAAACTTCAGTTTTATTAAACTTAATTTATCTTTCGCCAGTAAAATAGATTTTTAAGATGGACAAGTACATTTTTCTAGCATTTTATCCCTTGAACAAGATGTTTTTTTTCGAAAAATTGCACACCCCTGCTTCAGTGTCTTACCAAGTTGTCGGATTTTAAGCAGTTGAATATGATAGTAACCAACTTGCTCCTGAAGTGGCACAAAGCATTTGGATTTGGTGACCAATTGTTCTTTGGCCTAGGAGCAATTGGCTCCTCAGGTAAAATGTTTGTCTTTCTTGAGCCCTGAAGGTGGCTTTGGGTGGGGGTCCTCAGTCAGGATGGCAAATGTCATTGGGAGGCCTTGAGCCAAAAAAGTTTGAGAACCCTTGCTGTATAGCATGACATGTTGCTAATTTATGCAACAAAAAACAGAAGTTAATGGGCTGAGCCACAACCGATACCAGTTTGACGGCATGACGTGATGAATAGAGCCAAGACTTTGCAAGACATGTGATAGTTGGAAGACACCATTTGCCACTGGGAATGGCTTGTAATCAGTTATACAATGAGACTTTTTAATTTCCATCAGATGAAGATGAGGATCAAAACAATTTCAATTGGGACATTGTCAGCCCCAGTTAGAATTACAGGCTGGCAGAACTTTCTCTCTTAGTGCTAATGGTGGAAGTTACCAAATATCTAAGCTAAACATGAATTCTGTGAATATTTTATACTCTCTGGGAAATCTCTGAGGTCTGCAAATTACGTCTAGTTATTATTAAAAACATGACACATAAAAGGGGAAGAGCAATATGAGTCAACTTAATAAATCTAAAAATAATAAATGGGATGGCATCAACACATGGAACAAAATGAACAAAAATAAAAGGCTGATGGGGAGGTTTAACTGCAGTGTACAAAAATAATTAAACTTTTTTTTTTTTTTTTTTTGTATGTACACAACAGGTTTCAATTTATTTCAGACAAAAGACTTGCTTAGAAAGAAAAGTAAACACAGTGCAGTAAACTTCTTGAAAAATACGTTTACTGCACTGTGTTTATTTTTCCAGTTAAGAAATACATGAAAAGCCGCAGAGTCAATTCCAGTGAGGTTCAATTCAGACCTTAAATATTAAATCACACGTAATCAATTTTAAAAACTGCAAACAAGTCCACAGTGTAGCAGAAGATAAAGTTAGTGAATTACACTTACTTCCAAAATTTACAATACAGTGTCACGTTCTTAAAAAAAAAAAAACATCTTTTAATAAATTACCATCCAGAAAACATCAATGGGGGAATTCTGTTTTGCGTTAAATATCCAGCTCGGTACCGGTTTAGCATGAGAAAGTATTTGTAATACAGTTAGTAGTTTCTCGCTACAGACACAGTTATGCCGCTATCACAATGTATGTCGGCTAATAAGCTCCAATTAAGTGTGACGCTAGGTCAAAGAGAGAGACATACACATATGAACGCTGATATACTGACAGCAAAGACAGGGATAGAATAAACAGAAGAACAGATAGAAGTTATCTACTAAATCGCAAAAATGAAATACGTGATTAAAAGAGGGCATATAAACATATAATCTAGTCTCCACAGAGTTTAAACTAGATCGACCAGTTGGAAAGGGATGAGAAGCTTTCGGACTCCACTGGGTCGAAACGCAAGATGTGGACTTATAATCCTGAATCTGAAATCTTTAATTGCATTTGCAAAGAAAGTCTTACTCACACCTCTTACTCATACCAACAAAAAATAAACATAGCAGTGGGTTACAAACACTGTTAAATTTATCGGATGGGACTTAAGGTGTACAGTACCGGGCAGGACTATAGGTGTACCGGACGGTATCAGACGGGACTAAAAGTGTATCGGACGGTTTTAGTCACACCGCTATAAAAACATCTTTAAGGGGGTGCACTCTCTCACAGCTATTAAAACACATTTTCTAAGGGGTGGTACACTCTCTCATAGCTATAAAAAAAAAATTACGGGGGTGCACTCATGGCTTTGAAAAAACATTTTCTAAGGAGTGCACTATTGAAGGAGTAACATCATGTTTATTAAATTACTTCTGTTGAAAAGGTTTCCAGTTTTTGGATAAAGTAAAAGCTGCACGAGCGCAACGAGAGACGTAGCTGTATGCATTATAACGATACAGCTATTTACTATATAGATTTTTTTTATTTAAATTAAATTTATATAACAAAAGGTCAAGGATGAGAAATCTGGTAGAATTTTGTGTTTGAGTGTGTGAGTTATGTGTACCTTAATTTGTTTTGTCAGTTTGCGTTATACGGTCCGTTGTAAAAAAACAAAAGTAAACACACACACAGAAGGATTGCTCAACTGTTAAATAGCATCTTTAAAACAAACGAACAAACAAACTTGTTAAAGTGTAAAAAATACATTCAAACGTGAACTTTAGTTGCCTGCCATGGAAATCATGTGAATTGTTTGCATTACTAACAATGTGAAAAAGCAGGACGTGGAACAACCTATTTCTTAATAAAACATATTTTATTGAAAAAATAAACAGCTAAAGTTTATTTTTTAAGTTAATATTAATATACTGTAAGTAGGGGTGCACATTTGCATGGGATGCACTCTGTCATAGGTATAGCTATGCAAAAGTGAATATAGGGATGGAGAGTCATTCCCAAAAGAATCGATTCTCGATACTGTATCTTAAAAAATAAGATTTTATTCTATTTTTGGAATCATATGCAGTTGACTCTAGCACCAGAATCGATTCCAACTCATGGAATCGAATATTTCAAATAATATAAATATCGAACATGACAATTTGTAACTTTTTTTCTCTTATGAAAGCACAACTGCTGTGTGCTTGCTGTCTGAAATCAAACCAAAACAAACTATAGGAATTGTAGTTTTTCTACTCTACCACATGAACCAGAGAATGAACCTTTTAGTATGTAAGTAAATACAACTCCCAGAGTTCATTTCGGATTCCGTGTCTCGCTCTATGTTTACAGGGGCTCAACAGCATTACATAGCGGCGTAATTTGATTTCTCACATCATTCACATGACATGGGGCCACTTTGACAATCGAGGTAATACTGGTGGTAACGGTAAGTTAAATTTTGGAAAATGTTGGCAGCATCAGGAAGCAAAATAGTCAGTTGTGTGGCGCTATTTTGCTTTTGTTGACGCTACACAAAAGAAAGTAAAATGCGTAATTTGTAAAAAAAAACACTGGCTTACAATAAGACGACTTTGTCAATGTGAAAACACATCAGGATTTTTCACCCAACTGAAAAAAACAGAATGTTTAAAGTCAGATTCCCAGGTATGTGTTTCTTTGAATCCTCCATAACACAATTCAAAGTATAAAGAAACAATCAAAATCCCAAATATATCAATAATTACTTCTGCATATGTAATCATGAACTGTAAACAGTTAATGTAAAGACCTAATTTAGTATTTAATAATAGCATATGTTACTGCCAATAAAGTAGACTTTTCTGTTAGGAATCTCAAGATGATCCTCCTGTAAACAGAGTCTACTTCTACAACGAGTGACATGCCCCCACCGAGCAAAAAGCCATCGGTGTCTCTACCTCAGCAGATGATGACATCATTTTTTGTAAAGGCTCCGTATTCAAGTGAGTAGAATGCAAACTTATTTAAATGATTATTCGTAATAGTATTAATAATAAATATCATGTTATGTTTGTCAATTAACAAAAAAATATTCAAATTAATATCTTTATTGTCATTATTTTTCTGTTTGTTTTCAGCAACCAGTTTGCACCAAAAAAACGCTGGATAAAAAACTGGTTGAAATGACAGTAAAAGACATGCAGCCATTTTCCATTGTTGAATATAATGGCTTCAGAGGATTTGTACATGCTCTTTACCCAAGATATCAACTGCCATCCAGACCCACAGTTGTGCAACTGATGGAAAGACAGTATCAAGAGACAAAAACAGCTTTGACAAAGGAGTTAAAGGTATTTAATCAGAATATTGTCTGTTCGATTCAATATTTGTGCTTTGACAGTTATTTTAAAATTGCTTTTTTTTTTTTTTTTTTTTTTTTTTTAAGGCACACACACTTAACCTAATTGTAAAAGACAGCCTAGCAGCAGTATCTGAATTGGCGAACATCAGAGAGCACGTGAGGAAGATTGTTGGATACTTCAAATCAAACACAGTTGCAAAGGAGAAACGGTCAGCTTTACAGCAAGACCTTAAGCTAGAGGAGTTGAAGCTCATTGAGGTGGTGGACACCAGGTGGAATTCAACATTCCTCATGTTGGAGCGTTTCCTGCGCTTGAAGGAGCCTGTTTCAGCTGCACTGACATCTCTTGGTGCTGGCTCCCTTCCTGTCATTTTCCACAATGACTGGATTGCTATAGAGCAGACTACTAAGGTATGTAGATTTTAAATTTGAAGCAATGCAAAATGTTGGCTACCTCACAGTAAATGTTATGCTCTTTGTTATAATGTTTCTTTTGTTAAATTTTAATATTACATTTAAAGTATAGAAAAAACTTCACCTCTACCATAAAATTATAGCTTCTGTAACCACATTTCCATTAACGTACAGTTCAAAACATGTAAATAATTATTGACAGTATATATTTTGTATGTCTCTGTTTAGATTATAAAGCCCTTCTTTGCTGTCACCGAGGAGATGTCTGCTGAGAAATATGTAACTGCATCAAAAGTGGTTGTTTAAGTCAGAAATTTACCAAAAATTACTGCCACAGCAGCCCAGCAGCATGACAAAAGGAACCACTGCTCACAGCCTCGCTAATGCATTGAATACGTGTCTTTGGAAAAGGTGTGGAACATATGAATCAACATTGTGAGTTATATCATCTAGAAACATGGTGATATGACTAGCAATCATTATTTCATGTTTAAATCTCTCTGGTTTACAAGCAACATTGGTGACAAGTATATAACTATTATATTGCAAGCATTTATGTGTTCTTTTTTCCCCTACTGTTTTACAGATTTCTGGGAATCGCCACCGTTTTGGACCTACGGTTCAAAACCCTTGTAATTGGGAATGACAAAAATGCTGATGAGGCCATTAAAGCTATGACAGCAGAAGCATGACAGCTGGCTGAAGTTAGTGGCACTCAAGCTGTTGTGACCGGAGCATGCAGTACCCTACCTGATGATGTATGGAAAGACTTTGATGCCAAGGTTTGTATAGCTGAAGTCTGTACTACAATGGTTTATGTGTTGTTAATGCTAAATAACTAAAGGACATTCAAGTTAACCAAACTTGTCAATGCCTGATCAATAACTGATCAATATCTGACATCAAAACAGTTATTGACTTGTGATGCAACACACTTTTATAGTGATATGAATTATATTCTATTTGGAAGGTTACACAGCAGAATCCAAACAGGGACATCACAGCAGAGGTGAAAATGTACCTCACACTCCCCAACACAGACAGGAAGTCCTCTAGAATTTTGGAACTCTGAAGGTGTGAGGTTACCCCACCTGCTGAAGAGGGCCCTGAAGTACCTCTGTAGACCTGCTACATCAGTACCATGCGAGAGAGTTTTCTCCAAGTCTAGGGAGCTTATTTCCAAAAGAAGGTCCAGACTCAAGGCAAAACAAGTAAACATGTCCCTTTTCCTGTATTATAACATGTAGGTATACAGATAATTAATCCAAAGCAGAGGGCTTTTTACTTGACATGTTAATTGGATTAAATGGATTAAAAAAAGGTACAAACTGGAAAACACTGGTAAGGGTGTTCCAATAAAAGTGTGTACTTCTGATATTTCTGGGTCTATATCGTTTTCAAATCTTTATTTCTCTCAGAATTACCCACACACAATAGAACTACTGGTGCTGTAAGATACAAATTTGTTCCCATGCCAATGCTGTTGAATTCTGTTTTATTTTATTTTATTTATTTTATTTTATTTTATATAGAATAATGTGTGTACACAAGGCCAGTTTATTGTCATCTGTTTTATACACATGTAAAGAAAAGAATCACATTCATATTTAAATTAATTATACAAAAATAACTCCTGTATTTATAAAACTTACTATTTGACATCAGTAATGTTTACTAAATGTTTTTACTAAATGATTTTTTTTTTTTTTACACCAGTTTTATTACTACAACATATTGAAAACTTGCTTTTTGTGAATTGTTATAAATAGGGTTTGGCATTGCTGAAACATTTAAGGCAAACAGCCTGAAAAGTTTAAAACATTTATTTTAGAAAAATGTCCTACTCCTTATTTGTTGAATTGTGCATTTTCATGTAAAAACACTTTGTTTATTTGCAATATTTAAGACTAAAATAAAACCATTTATATTTTGTTGACTTGTTTTTTTTTTTTTTTTTGTTTTTTTTAAAGAATTGGAATCGAAATCAGAATCGATTCCATTAAGTCCCAGATCAGGAATCAAATCTGGAATCGACTCTCAAGTGAATCCCCTTTATGTCACGAATGCGTGGTAAAGCCAAGTGGTTCTCAATCCTAATCCTGGGGTATCACTGCCCTGTTGGTTTTTGTTCCAACTGAGCCCTCAATTACTTATTTGAACCCTCAATTGAACTAATAATTTGCTTAACTTGCCTTTTTTCTATTGTGTATCTTATAAGAAATTGGAGATTGAGTTCATTATACAATGTTATACTTAACTTGAAATCTCCATCTGTTTAAAATAATTTAAGAGCTCAGATTAGGCAAATTATTAGTTCAATTAGGGTTCAATTAAGTAACTGAGAGCTCAGTTGGAACAAAAACCAGCAGGGTAGTGTTCCCCCAGGGACCAGGATTGAGAACCACTCTCATGGGGTGCACTTGCTCATGCTACACCCGTATTGTGAGCGATATCGTAATCCTTGTCAATGCAGCACATTACTGATCGTTTTGTACACACACACCCGTCACATAACATCCGGCCTCACTGTCTTTTTGTGAAAATAAACGGAACTAAATTTTGTAATTCTGAAACCATGCGGAATCTTCAATTCAAGGCGTGTATGTTGAGCTTGGGGTGATGTGTAAATTTTAAAAAATGCAGTAATAATTTAGGACACCGCCATTCTTTTCAAGTCTCGTATTGGAATATTAAATAAAAAGCATCCTTACCTATTCCAGGGGCCACGTATATGAAATATAGACACGATGTAGACAAGGAAAATAAGAAAATTAAGGCCAGGAAGGAGCGGTTTGAGACCCGCAGCAACCTTTTCAGATTAAGCATATTGGCTTCAAAGCCTGGGTTAGGCAAAAAAAAAAAAAATTAAAAAAAATACAATCCCATAAGAAAAAGAAAAGAAAAAAAACACTTTATATGTACAAGGTCCGTAACTGTGTTAATATACTTATTTTAAAAAAAATATGCCGATACAGTCTTCATCCTAATGCAGTGGATGCAGTGAAAATGCAATGAAGCCAAAAAAAAACCCCAGAAAAACAGGAATTGCTTTACTGAGCAAGAAATGTCCAGTCTAAAAAAAAAAGAACCTGTCAAAGATGCTCAATACCATAAGAACATCACCGACAAGGAATGATATCGGTAATTACCAGTTAGTCTAAACAAAAACAAAAAAATAGCTATTTTAAAAGGCGTACGGTACACTATATCCCTCCCTGAATGCACTATATTTTTTTCCGCCGACAATAAAGCCTGGTTTGTATAGTGATCCCTGGGAAATGGTTCTGCACTCTCCCACTCACTCACTGATCAGCTGCTGGTTTTGAAAACTGTCTTGTCTGAATCTTAACGGTTAAATCTCATGTACAACATAACAACACCAGATGAACGGTGATTCTGGAAACCGTATATCCGTATTTTTAAAGAGAAAATTTGAAGTCAGGTTTCGTTCCAATTCATAGTTGCTGCTATGTTGCGGACTTTGTTTCCGGTGGGTGTAGCCAGCCCACTTTCTCCCCCCAACCCTCCTGCTTTCACTATGGCAACGGCTCAGACTGCAGTAAAGGATTGTGGGACCAAGGGGTGGGTCAGCGGGTGAGTCACACCGTTTGAGTCAAGGGGGCGTGCTCCTTTGACATTAATGCGTCAGATTTAGAAGCCCATGTTTGTTTTAGTGGCGTAGATAGGTTTGGAAATGTGGGTGAGCCCCAATTTAGGGTGGACAAGCAATGACCAAAGGTCTGACGTCACAGGAAATAGTTTACTTTACAAAAAATGATTTAAATACAGTACATCAAATATTTCCCCTGTAAAATCCTAAAATGTTTGAACTAGAGAAAAAAAAAGAAGTACATATATCCACAGTGAATGCGGTATAAAAACCAAACAGGAAGCGTCACCAAACCAGCGAGAACACAGAAATATTACATTGTAAGCAATTGTTAAATATAATGAAAGTTAGTAAATGACTTCTCATTAGGTGCCCCCTGTCCGGGTTTGACTGACAGTCCGGGAATTGGCATCTGTGTCCAGGTGGCAGGAATTAACAAGCCCGGAAGCCTTGATGTCCGGTTTTAAGTGAAACACATAAGAAACACCAACCTTCCTTTAATATTTTCTTTGGCATACCGTTTAACTGGATATTTTGGAATGGAATTTATTTAGGCTTTATTGGCGCTTTGGATTGGATCACCAATAATACTTCCACCAATCAGAGTGTGGCATACAGTGTGCGATCCCGCCCTCTGACAGACTTGTGGTATGCAGCACAGGTTAAAGAAGCGCGCGCTGGACAAGGGAAAGAATGTGTCGGATGTTAAAGTGAATATGGGAATGGCAGTGATGAATCCAGTTTGCTTAAAAAAATTAAAAGCAGACCAGACATTTCCATCAATGGATTTAAGAAATCTGGAATTTATGATGCGATCAGAAACTCTGAGGCTGTGTAAACTGCTTTGTGGTATCTGCAAGACTATTTGTTATGTTAAGCAATTTTGTGTTATTATTATTATTATTATTATTATTATTATTATTATTATTATTATTATTATTATTATACAAGGGGTTAATTAAGTAGCAGCCAAAATTGTTTATGCCAGACTTCTTAGAAAGTCTGTAACAATGGTGCAAATTTGCTTTGCATTGTTATTGTCAATACGTTGTAGACACATGATGTACTACTATTAAGATTGTTAAAATAAATGAGTTCTGCAACGTCTATTAACCAGTTTTAAATTTAAAGCGTTTTAGTTTCGGCTTTATTGTTAAAGTTTTCACACATGACAATACTGTACTTCAGTTATTAAATGATAATGTGATCATTCCACTGTTGTTAGTGAACCATAGATAGCTACGTTTTAAAACTGAGAGTTAGCAAACGCCTATTTAAAGTGTACTACAGCTAGTAATCTTTTCCAATTACTGATATCTTAAAATTGAAGGGCCATAGAAGAACGATACATAGTGTAACTCATTTTTAGAAGGCCTTCTTTGTTGTTCTCCAAGTGGCTGCAGTGACAAAATGTATACGTGCTGTAACTAGTTACTGTAAATTAGATACTGTTGTTACAGATGGCAGATTTCATGAAGTAAACATGTTTTTGAATGTTTTTGAAATTAAAAGTAGAAATACAAAACTGAGGCATTCTTGTTTGTGAACTTGCCAAGTGAAAAACCGTCAAAATCTATGTAGCAAATCACGAGGCTCAAGTTGGCTTTATTCGCCTGTTCGCTTGTTTCTTATTCGCCGTTTCTTATTCAGACGTTGATGTGCTCCAAACTGAATGATTGGCTTTGTATTTAAGGGGTTAAATCACATTGGGCTGCTAATTTGCTCTGTGGATATTTATAGAAGGGCAGCTCCTCAACAATATTCATTTCTTTTTTGCTCAGCCCAACACTGAGTTCAGGGTCAAAACAGCTGGCACACATGCCAATGTATGTATTATAATTGAATAAGTAACAGTGTATTTAAGGGGTTAAGATTACGTTTTGCTGAAAATATCTCTGTGGATATTTATAAGGGGCAGCTCCTAAACAATATTCATTTCTTTTTTGCTCAGCCCAACACTAATTTAAGAGTCAAAACAGCTGGCACACATGCCAATGTATGCATTATAATTGAATAAGAGTAGTAATAATAAGGCGTATGTTGACCCAGCTGTACAGAAAGACCGGTTTGGGTCTCTTTTGGCAATGCTGGAGCGGCCTGTAAGCTTATGCAAAAGTAAACACAAAAGTTTTCAAAAGTACAGACTGAAGGATTATCAAATTAACAAAACAGTCTTTAAGCACATATTTAAACACTTTGAAATCAGGTGTTTATGCAGAAATGCATGGATCATGAATGTCTATTTAAGTTTATTTAGTTTAAAGCTCAAAAATGTCAAAAAAATAGCAGTGTTGATCGACTTAAACAACTAGGCTAACAATCTTTGTTTTGCAGGCAGTGTTTTCAGGTTGTACAAGACCGTGGATATCGTGACTGGGAATTGTTAGAGGGGACTAAGAAAATACATAGAGATCAAGGCTTTTCTGAACTGAAAAAGATTCCGATGACAAAGCATTTGAAAACTATTTGACTGTTACCATTAAAGTGCTTTATAAACTTTTGTTGCCCTTACACTTCACAGTTTTGTTCCTGGAAATGAAAGCCCTGAAATTTAAAAAAAAGTGTATTAAAAAAGTGAATAGTTTTACAGTGTGTGCCCCAAGTAGGCCTACCTGTTGTCAATATTTTGAAAATGTTTTGTAAACAATGTTTTCTGATGAATAAAATGTGTTTATGGTTTTTTTTTTTAATTTCAGTAAACATAACTGAATTACTAGAGCCACATTTTTCAGCACTGCCCAGTAGTTCGTTGGAGAACATTGACACAAAAGTGTTTCTAAAAGAGTCATGTGAATGTACTCAAAAAAATCCTATAGACAGATTTCACCGCAAGATTCTCACACTATAAAGCACTTTAATGGTAACAGTCAAATGGTTTTCAAATGCTTTGTTATCGGAATCTTTTTCAGTTCAGAAAAGCCTTGATCTCTGTGTATTTTCTTAGTCCCCTCTAACAATTCCCAGTCATGACATCCACGGTCTTGTACAACCCGAAAACACTGCCTGCAAAACAAAGATTGTTAGCCTAGTTGTTTAAGTCGATCAACACAGCTCTTTTTAGTGCTTTTCAATACATATTTCAGTTAGTACTACTAAATGCATGTGTGCACCACCGTCCATATTCCAAACAACCGTCAGGACTAAACGTAGCATGGCTTAGCCAGTAGCTCTGTATGACAGATAAATGACATTCTACTTGCCCTGTGCTAAGAACTCCCCAACAATTGTTAATCGCAATTGCATTGCCGATTCTCTTGTGAAACTGGCTGGACAACCTCTAGATATCAGCGCGGGATGCAGCGGTTGGAGGCTTTGAAATGCGCTGTTCACTTCTTTAGCTGTCTTGCTTGTCAAAGGGCCAGCCCCTGCATCCTTAGACAGCGCAGCTATACATGTTAAAATGTAACCTAAAACCATCGTTGAAGTTTGAATACCGGCACATCTCTAGTTCATTTTGCTATTGCTACTCAATGTCAGCTTCGTTCTGTTTCTCTTAAAAATGCTCCCTATGTGGTTTATGCCTCGTGTAAGCGGACTGGTCTGTTAACCAAATCTGTTAACCAATTTGACACTTATTTTCTTTATACAGACACCCTGCTATTCTGAGCTCTTTTTAACAAGCTATCTGGAATAGTTTTTCATGCCGTTTTCTGTAAATACATAACAGTCCTATGTATGAAAAACTATAAAACGAGAGTGACATACTGTGTAAGGAGAAGGTTTTCTATGTCATTATTGAGAGGGGCTATCTATACGATAAATGACTGTATTTTATTTATTTAACACAAACACCAACACTGTCAATTCTTGTTTTAATTAACTTATAAATTGTTTACCATTCCCCTCTTTGAAACTGTTCTCATTCTACCTAAAGGAATTACAGCAAACTCTTGTACAGCATCTTAAACTAAAACACACTTATCGCCTATAGCCTATCACCACAGGCCATTGTAATCCCCTGCCCCCTTGCCCATGAGGGGGACCTGTCGCTTGTACAATTGTCTCTCAGTTTGCCATGCTCGCACAAGAATAGACACAGCCTAAGTGTTGCATTTTATTTTAAAACAGTTTTTTGTTTTAAGTAAATACGTTGTAAGAAAGTTGGAAATTGTCTAAAATATGACCGCTGATAGTCAATGTTTGTAGCATATTTTTTTGGACGTTTTTAAGCTTTAAACTAAACTTAAATAGACATTCATGATCCGTGCATTTCAGCATAAACACTGGGTTTCAAAGTGTTTAAATACGTGCCTAAAGACTGTTTTGTTTAGTTGATAATCCTTCAGTCTGTAGTTTTGAAAACTTTTGTGTTCGTTTACTTCTGCATAAGCTTACAGGCCGCTCCAGCATTGCCAAGAGAGACCCAAACTGATCTTTCTGCACGGCTGGGTCAACATATGCCTTATTTTATTTGTATAAATTAAAAAATACAGCAACTCTATGCTTTAGTTTTATTTTTGTTTTACGGTAACAATTTGTTTTCTTTATATCAAAATAGACTTGAAACTACAATCTTTAAAACTGTTGCTTTAAAACTACACACATGGCCCTTAACCGAGGTACAACTTCTGTAAAAACTACAAACACGTGACAGGAAGGGGTAGTGGCACTTCCACAGTGCCCTCAGCATGTGTGCCAGCCACACTCACAATTCTCTCTCTGTTTGTTCAGATACAGACAAGCACTGACACTGAAAAGATTTGTAGCATTTTATTTTAAAACAGTTTTTTTCTTCAGTTTAAGAAAATACATTGTAACAAGTCTAACATAGCAGCAGCCGATAGTCGTTGTAGGGTTGTATTCTTTTTTTTTTTGTTGGACATTTTAATGTTTTAAACTCAAGACACTTGGTACAGACATTTCAGAAGCCGACCGTTCTGTTTTACACGTGCTTGTACATCCAGCTTTGTAAAATAAACAATGCAATAAGGTTTTTAAAATGTTAACTTAACAATGTATACAGTGTCTCACATTATTATTTTATTGTTGGTTTATTTATTTATTTATTTGTGTTGGGTTAAGTAGGTACATTTCTTAAACAGGTTGTTCCTTATTTTAAACATTTTGTCTTTTCAACAGACACACTTCTCTGTTTAAAGCCATCCTGTGTCGCTTCTGTGTCGGGGCAATATAGCTCTGGACATGCAGCCTCTACACGTGTTAATTAACATTTCCCCCCTTTAAAATTGTTTTTCATTTTTAAGTAACTGCATTGCAACCTTGTTTTTACCATTTATTGCAAAGATTCGCCATTGGTTCTGGACCCTTTCTTATCTTCGAACAAACGTACCAGCAACACTCTTGGCACATGACCAACGATGCTGTAAGCCAGTGTTGGGTCCTCCTCGTTTCTTATCTTCGAGCGACGCCCTTAGCTCCTGCGGGGCTCACTTTAGTGTACAACAGTGTTCTCTTTCCCTTAGACACAGACAAACACAGACACATTTAACGTTTGTAGCATTTTATTTTAAAAATGTTTTTTTTTTCTTTAAGGAAATACACTGCAACAAAGTTGGAACTGGTGGTTAAGAAATGTTTTAAACTGTTTAGCATGTTTTTAGTCTTTTCAACAGACGCGTTCTCTGTTCTCTGCAGGTTTTAACAATTCACATTTCTCTGCTTTTAAACTGTTTTTCATTTTTAAGTACACACATTGTAACCTTTTTTTTAACATTTTACTGCTCAGTTTATTTTCAAAATTTGCTTTATCTTTTCAACACTTTATACATTTGTTTTCCCTTTTTACTAATTATTTTTCAACACTTTATACATTTTTGTTTTCCTTTGCACATTTTATTTTTCAACACTTTATACATGTTAGTTTTCACATTTTCAAGCTTGCTTTATTTTTCAACATTGCATTTTTTGTTTTCACCCATTTTACTGCTCATTTTATTTTTCTGAAGTAAAGTATTTAACAAACTGTATTCCCCTGTTTTCAACGTGGATTCACATGGAGACTGCCTCCTGTTGGTTTCTTAATCAGCATTGCTATGCTCTTCCCTCACTTTACTCTTAACTAAATTTATCACAAACTCTCTTGTTAGACTCTCTTGTTGTTTAAGAGTTTGGATACAGTTCTGATGGACAGCACTCTCTCTCTATTAACTCTCCACTAGATGCTAACCATTTGTTTCCCCCCTCTCTGGGCAATGTGGCCTTTCATATTTGACACACCAAAGGTCTTAAATCTACTAAGGACCTGTACATTAACAGTCAGTTTGCCTCCTTCGCACAGCTCTGCCAAAAATGTAACTTGCCAAAAAAACATTTTTTCCACTACCTGCAAATTGTAACTTTGTTCGAGCTAGAACAATGCAATTTGCCTGTATGCCTCCCAAGTCCATCATTGATACTATTTTAGACTTGAACACTGATCCTAAGGGTGCAATATCTAAGATATATTCTGTTATCTCTATCTTTCAAACTCCTTTATTTTCAACACTTTCAAAAATTGTGGGAACAGGATCTCGGTATAGAACTACAAGAAGCTGTATGGGATTCCATATTGATGCGGATACACTCTTCAATTTGTGCCAGACATGGTCTGATGCAGTTTAAAATTGTACATCATATTTATTGTTCAAAGGTTAGGCTATCAAAAATGTACCCAGTGTCAGATTTGCACGTACTTTATATTATATATATATAATATATCACTCTCCACAGCTAAAACAAATCCTATAACTTATAGCAATGCATCAATATAAAAGAGATATAAATTCAAAATAGTTCTTACCTTCCAAAATATACATGGACGTGTAGAATATAGTGTAAGGACAAGAACTGTCTTCAAAGGCAAAGACTTCTGAATACGATCAAACAGCAATCAGCTTGATCAGAGATCTTCAAGGCATGGATCACGTCAGCTTGTAGTTAGCAAGTTGAGTGACACTTGACTAGGATTTTACCTGGGTTATTATAGAGTTTTTGCTTCGCTTTTTACGTCAGAAGTCATAATTAAATCTTAAACATTAATATGCCTTGACAGCGCATGTCCTTCAAGTGAATAACATTTTCAAATACAACCAGTAACTCTTTCTTTAAGATTAATTGGCCATCATCACATAATCCACCTCCCCTACATGTCCAAAATATGTGAGGTGAACTTTTGAACTAATGTTATTCTCTTTTGGTACCAGGGAGTTCCTGAATACAGCATACAAGTGAATACAATTATAGATATAAAGAATACATCTAAAGGGATGTGTTTTAATATATAACACCTATGCTGTATACTTATTCCAGCCTGGGTTTAAAATATACTTCCCTTCTAATATCAAAAACATCCTCTGCAGTAAGTTGGCTTTATTTCATGTATAGATGTGGTTTAACAATTAACAAAGTCATATTGGATAAAGGCTGGTAGAAGGTTCATAGCAAACTTATAAGTCTGCAATTATAGATCCAATTATTTTCACTTAAATCCAGGCTATCAAGAACATAGTCAAAATATTTAACACAAAATCCTGTTCAGGCAAGTCTCAGACCATCTGCTTTCCCGCCAAGGTCATTCATTGTTAACTGTAAACATTTTCCCAGACATATGACATTCTTACTAAATCTAAATATGGTCCTATGCTATTTTTCCCCCTCACTTGTTTTACCAGGTCTTCAATAATTACTATTTAATGAAGCCATAGACAGCTCACCATATACTCCCTTTCATGTACCAGAAGGTATTTCTTAAAAAGATCAATCATCATAGAAACCTTGGATGTTAAACTGCTAACCAGTAAGTCTAGCTTCAGTTGCCTACACATGGTACTGCTTCGCTTCAGGCAAAGACAAGGTTAACAAATTAATTACATTCTCTTTGGCAGACCTACTATATGCTTGACACAGACTGGTACCATTATGCTTTGACTGAAGTTTTTACTTTAACTTATTTTCTGCCAGGGGCGGCGCCACGCTTGGGCCTGAGGGGCCTGGGCCCACCCATTTTGCTCATGGGCCAACCCAGTTATGGAGCGATTGACAATTAAAAACATTTCATGCCAAACCGTATCAGACTGTAATCCGCTGCGGCAAGTCTAGCTCATCCTTGTGGTTCAAAAAATATATCGGTCCCACCCACCTCAGCACCGTTGTCATGGTTATGAAAAAAAAAGATTGGTGATTGGACGGCTGAGATATGAGATCTTACGTCTTCGATACTATTGAATGCGCCAGTAATGTAAGTACCTACATTTAATTTTATCAACTTGAATTCAGTTGACTGATGCAGCTGAGATGTATGTAATGCTCAACTCATGCCTCTTTTCCTGTTTTGTTTTTGTTCCCATATAACTGACACTTTTTTAAAGCTCAAAGGGAAGTATTAGCATTCACTTTTAGTCACTGTATGAGAGCTTTTTAAATTTAAGCTCACTTTGGGAAGTCGAAACACGTTTGAGAGCTTTTGTCAGACGCTAACGTTATGGAATTTGTGCTCCTATGCCTGTTGGTGATAAATTGGATTTCCAACTGTCAAAATGTTTTGGTAGAGTGTACGTTCTTGGAAAATATGGTGCTATTTCTGACAGTATGGAGTCAAAGATCTTCTAGTTACTATAAATATCTTTGATAAAGTGTCCTTAGTATGCATATGTGACAGGATGGCACAAGAGATGAGGCCCAGAGACAGACTGCAGTTCAAATAAAATACTTTTATTAAATAGAAAAACACAAAATAAACAGGCACGAGGGCCAAACAAAAGGTTTTTAAAACACAGACAATAAACATGAAGCAAAAACTTACAAAAACAAGGCTTCCAGGCTGAGCTTTGCCTTCACTGGATTGCAAAATTAACAACAAAAAAACCTAACACACAAAAACCCACCCTTGCTTCCTCAGCTACCTCTCCTTACTAAGGAGCTGAGGCCTCCTTTTATGTCAGGTGGCTGGGTGCTAATTGATTGCTAATGATTCCCACCTGACACAATAAACCTGGGCAGGGAGGAGAATTTAACCCCATCCCTGCCAACAATTACAAGGGCAGAGCCCTGCTCTGCCACAGCATATTAGTAATTACGTCATTACGTTTACGTCATTATGTCATAAACGGCCCGTCCATGAAAATTTGGGGCCCAGCCAGGAATTAAATCCTGCAGCCGCTTCTGTTTTCTGCACTATATTCTTAGTTTCAAACTCTTACAGTTCTGTTATAATAAAACATTTAGCTTAAAGACTACTTTCATATCAAGCTTACTTCTTTTTTTCTAAATAAGAGACTTGACTGTGAACATTTCAGTTAATTAAATGAGATTCTCATTTCTGCCTTTCTCCTAAAGGTTATAAGCCTTGGCATCGGTAGCTCAGACAAGGACAAGCTTAGCTCATTTCACAGGTGTTTTTTGGTCAGCGTGACCCCAACCCAGCTCCCTTTTTACTCAGACTTACAAAGATCCAATAATATTTTTTTTACTGTTATAACAGAATAAACAGGAATGCTCTAACATAACTATATGTTAATATTATAACTTTTTGTATGAACAGTGTGTTTTAACAATTTGTTTAGTATTCCTGCTGGCTTTATATTCTATAAAACACAGTACAGTTATTGCAACATTTAAACACGCATGCAATTTCACAAATGTTCAATTTGTATCCCAAAGATCAGCCTGATTCCAGTAGCGGTCACAATCTTGGGTCAGTTTCTGCTCTCAGTGAGTCTGTCAAAGCCACCGCGGGTGTGGGTGACAGTCTTTAAAAACTTGATGCCTCAAAAAATTAAATCTGGTTAGCTGGGCTCCCATCTCTACATTCTCATTCCCATCATCAGTGGGCAAACTTCAAATAAATTAAGCTGTTTCTATCAGAGCCATCCATCTCTGCCACATACACCTTTCACTCAAGAAAGGTGATTGCATCTTGTACAAGGGAAGACAGGTTTTAGGGTCACTCGTGACACCAGATTTAGACTCAACTTGTGATAGATGTAAACAAGAACCTGCTTCACTTTTTCATTCATTCTAGTCATGCTCCAGGTTGGTTCCTTTTTGGAATTTTTTTTTGGACACTATTTCTAATGTTTTTGAATTATCCATTGACCCATCCCCTTTAATAGCTATTTTTGGAGTAGCTCCAGAGGATATCCCTTTAACTAGATTCCAATCTGATGTTTTGGCCTTTTGATGTTTTGGCTAGATGCCTTGTCTTGCTCAATTGGAAGCAGTCAGCCCCTCCCTCATACCCGTTGGACTGGGAATGTCATGCAGTTTCTCAAATTGGAAAAAATTAAATTTACCTTCCGTGGGTCTACCAAAAAGTCCTACACTGCATGGCAACCCTTTCTGTCCTATATTGAACAGCTTGAACTTTAATATCTTAAGATTCATTGGTTTGTGCTCTGATTCCTCCCTTTGCTATTAGCGAGTGCCGAGCTGGGATTTATTTTTCTTTTTTCTTCTTTTATATTACTCTCACTATGTTGGAGCATTGAGGGTGCGGGCTCTTAGACAGGATAATCCCTAGTCATTCTTTGTTACTTGTTGATTAATGTTGTCCTACTGTACTCTGATTACTTGTTGTGTTTTCTGTAACTATAAAACAAACATTATTTAAAAAAAAACAGCAAAACAAAAGAGTTCAGGAAGAAAAACTCTGTGTAAGAGGAAGTGGAGTCTTGGACATGGTACTCAGTTGAGTCTCATTGTCTTTAAACTAGAAGTGTGTGGATCAGATACAAAAAAATAGTCTTCTGTATTCTGTGATGGTTTTGTGATGGGGACTAATGTGCACTGCAGGCTATGCAGAGGCCAGCAATCATCGTCATCTACCTGGATGCATATCCCACCAGGGGAAATACATGTAGTGGAGGAGGGGGTTTCTACATCCTTTTCTAGGAGGGGGTTTCTACATCCTTTTCTACATCCTTCCTGTTTTGATTAAAATATTTCAATGAACCTTGTCAAACAGAGTACAATTTCTTTGGAGTCAGACCAGCAGAGAATGATGTGTTGTGGTATTTGATATCTAAACTTACTGACAAATAATACAGTATATATAATGTACCTACCACTAGATGGTGATGTTGTACCACAAGCCATTCTGGGGAAAAAAACATGTACTCTATATCAATGAGGTTTCTTATGTGTTGCTACAGAGGGACCTACAGAGCCTATTAATTAACAATTACAATTAATAAATGTGTACATCAATGTGACATGAAGAGGGTATTTATTATTACAGCATGTCACGTTAAGGTATACAACATTTCTGTATTTAAAATATAAATAATTAAAATGAAAATGTATAAAATGAAATACTATGTATTTTTGCGCTGGCCTCGGATCTCTATATCAATAATGTTTTGCCCAATTACATAGTATAATTCTGTAAAATACAGCCTCTCCTGGATGCATTGGTTCAAAACATTTTTTGTGGATTGCAATTTGTTTTAAAAAAGTGCATTTCACACGTACAACAACAGGCAAGTTAGAACAAACAAGTACCCTTAATGCCTTCTCTGTCTATTCTGTGAATGGGAATAAAAAAAAAACTGGTCATTATCGTCAAATTGTTTTTATTAGGCTTGGACAAAGAAAAGAGCATTAATGAAAAGTATGGACACCAATGCAACAACTATTACCGAACCTAAAATTTGAATGTAATGTGCAATGTGTCCAGTAGGTGGTGATGAAGTAATTTAGTAGTCTTAGCAGTCGAGGAAAGAATCAAGTGGCAACAGTACTACTAGGTCATAGGAAGTCACCATAAAGGTTTTGCTAGTTATTTTAGTAGAATACAAGTTTTTGGTATTCTGAGGGCAGATGTGAGATTGAAGTAATTGTTGGCTTCGGATGGGATTATCCAATGAAAGACAAACTAGTAAGTTATATCGTTTGGTTTACAAAATGCTGTTCCGGCACATTTGTTTTGAAAGAAGAAATTAATATGATATTATTATCTTGTATTATTTAGTAAAACAAATAATAAAAAATAAAAAAAAACAGGTGAATATGTTCATGTTTTTTTTTTTTATATATAAGAAACCAGCAAATCTAATTTATTGACAAACTATGCAGTTGTATCATTAAGCAATATCTATTTTATACCTGTGAGCAAAAAAAATGTAACCTGTCATCTGATAGACCTGTCAAAACATTGTAGTTTTAGCATTCTTTCAAACACTGCTTTATTTTTAGCTTTAAAAGTCGACAAAAACAATAACTGAAAAGGACGATTTAATATTTGCCAAATATGCCCGTGCATCCAGCGCACAGAAGGGGGGAGTTCATGCATCCAGCGCCCAGAAGGGGGGAGCTTGTGCATCCAGCGCCCAGAAGGGAGGAGCCTGTGCATCCAGCGCCCAGAAGGGGGGAGCCCGTGCATCCAGCGCCCAGAAGGGGGGAGTTCATGCATCCAGCGCCCAGAAGGGAGGAGCTTGTGCAACCAGTGCCCAGTTCTTAAATGCTTAATAATGGATTGAGAGGTTACAGACCACGTCAGATCCTAACTCATACAGTCTGGTGGATCCAGTGTCCTTACAGACTGACAGCATCAATATTATATAGCAAATATGCCAGGTCTCTATAACTAAACATAATATAACAATTCTATACCTAATTGCATATTCCAATAAACGAGAGACACAAAATCAAAAGTTATGCTTACCCCAAAAGTAAATTTAGGTTCTAGGTTTCAACGCATCAGTCAGTCAGACTCACAGAAGAGCTCTTCAAGGTATGGACGGTATGTTTTCAGCTTGTTTTACCAGGTTTTCAACTGATGGCTAAACTGTAGATTCTTCCCTACATTTATAGTTATTTTTCCCTGCTTCGTGCATCATAAGGCTTAATTAAACTTAAAACATCTGGCTTTTTAGGCAGCTCTTATCGCTAAAACTAATAATATATTTTATACTTTAAAATGAATAGTATATGATCTTATGCTCTCTATTTTTCGAATCCCTATGTGAGTTAATTTCTAAAACTAATCATATATTTTTATTGTCCCATAAAGTTCTTATTACTTGTTAAGATAAGAGTTTATAAAGACGAAGGGCCCCTGATTTAAAGCACTTGTTCTTGTCAAGAAAATATATTTCCTTTTCCTTAGATAAAAATAAACAGCAACTTGTCTCTTGATTTAAAGTAGTTTTATATCACTACATTTATACATAATTTTGCAATGTTTTATCATATGTGTGCATGCAGGACATGTTGACAGTCCAGTTTGTGGCAGTTTAGTTCTGCACCTTTGACAGCCACACCTCAATAAAGGGGTATGTCTGTCTGGCCCTCTCTTTAAAGAGAGACTCCCATCTGAAGTAACTGTTCTGGACCGGTAAGTATTAAATATGCTCATTTCTTTCTGTTCACATAAGGCCACTTTAACTGGAATATCTTTCATCCAAAATACAGGAGTGGGCCAGAACTCACTATTGTTCATATCACGAGGCTCCCAAGCCTCACACTCATTTCCATCTCCAGTGGGAATACCCCAAAGGAACAAACATGTCCGCCGCATACACCTTCTGCTCAAAGGGTACGAGTATCTTGTGCAAGGGAAGAGAGGTTTTGGGGTCACTTGTAACAACCCGGACCATTTTAGTAAAGCTCAGTCTATATAATGATTGTACATCAGTACTGTAACAACATGCAAATAACTAGACATCTTTCAAAAATGGAAGGTGTCATTAAAACATTTGCTATTAGTGTCAAAATATCACTGGTTTTGCCTTGCAAAAGCACCGTTGAAAAAATCCCTTTAATTGCCAGGGATATACTCGTGTTTAGTATACTCTCATGGGAGGCTTATTAATACACTAGAAAGAAATACAGGTTGACTTAGCCTTTTGGTTGACATGAATTATTTCCATATAATTATGCACAATACGTTACATCTGCATCGTTAATGCCATATAAAGCCCATCAAGACAAGTAAACAGATAGAAACAGATCGTAGCAATTCCCCAAACTTTGTTTTATTGTATTTTTTCCCCTTGTATACTCCCACATTGTTTCTTCTGCACTGCGAACCTGCAATGTCTTAGTCTATTTTCACTTCTAAAAATGGAAGGACAGGCACTCTGAAACTTCCGATTTCACAGAGCTGACACGTTTTCAAGAGCTCACGACAGCAGCTATAATTATAAGCACGTGAGCCTTGTCTGAGACTGAAGCGAGAGCCAGAGTAAATATAGCTTTCTCTCAGGGACCAAATCTGAGAGAAAGCAGGTTAAGTGTGAGCCTTGACATCACAAAAACTGATATGTCATAAAGAACAATGTTTAGAGATTCACTGGTAAACGACTACCACAGACACATGTGCATACCTGAAACAATAAAGCTGCGAGCTGGCTTGTTCAAAACAGGGGGCTAGGCTGAGTGTAGGAGGCTTTGTAATGCTTCCTTTCATTTAATCTGCTCTATTAATTTTAGAAATATCCATCAACTGTTTAAATAATGTGAACCTTTTTTTTTTTTTACCGGAACAATTAAAATGAACACCTGTTAATTAGGGTTTATATAATTTAGACACAACTGGGTACCAAATAAAAAAAAATAAAAAAAACATACTTCTTATAGTTGACCCCCATTCTTCATAAAAAATAAAAAAATATATTGTTTTAATACTGATTAAACCAAACTCCTGGAGAACAAATAACACACAACCATAACCCTGGTTCCCTGAAAGAGAAGACGACCACCAACAACATTATGTATGGGATATGCCTGCCCATTGGCAGTTATTCACTGAGCTCTCTATACCAGAGCCGGCAATAGGCCCCTTCCTGGATGACATCCTAGGTCCCGCCTACCAAGGGGTTAAAACCATCATTCCACGGAAGCCATTTCTCTTTTTGCATCAAACCCGTGAGGGCGACCGTTACATCCTCGTGGTTGGTGGTTGTCTTCTCTTTCAAGGAACCAGGGTTACGGTAAGTAACCTAACATTCCCTTTCAATTCAAAGACGACCACCAAAACATTACGTATATAGACCCTCGTGCCTATTGAAGGCAAAGAAGGATCTAACAGAACCTGGAGAATGTATGAGGGGTAGCCCAGATAGCCGCCGTACATATATCGGACAGTGAGGCCCATCTGAAGAGGGCCCAAGATGTAGCCAACCCTCTAGTAGAGTGTGCAGCTACTCTCCCAGGTGGGGGTAAGCCAGCACTGTCATACACCACAGAGACTGTGTTCGCAATCCAATGCAACAGTCGCTGCTTCGAGAGGGGCTGTCCTAGGGTCCATATACCGTGACAGACAAAGAGCTGGTCAGTATGACACAGAGCTCTTGTCCTATCCACATAGCATCTCAATGCCTGCACTGGGCAGTGGAAATTCAATCTCCTATCCTCCTCTGAAACAAACAGAGGTGGATGGAAAGACTCCAATTCCACAGACTGATTCATGTGGAAGGCAGTGATCACCTTGTGGAGGAAAGCAGGGTTTGTACGCAGTGACACCCTGCTGCCATTGTCCCAAATACGCATACAGGAGCTGTGCACCGACAGCGCCTGCAGCTCACTGACCCGCTTTGCGGAGCTGATAGCCAAGAGGAAGGCTATCTTCATAGACAGATGCTTCAAGTCTATGGAGTGTATGGGCTCAAACAGGGCCTTCGTGAGAGCCTCCAGTACAACATCAAGGCTCCATTTGGGGAGTACGGCCCTCCTGAGAGGAGGTAACCACCGAGCGCCTTTGAGAAACCGGGTAGCCAAAAAATGCGCACCCTGAGATACCAAATCTACGGGGGCATGGCATGCAGAGATAACCGCTAAATACACCTTCAATGTGGAAGGGGACCAAACAGCATCAAGCAGTTCTTGCAGAAACTGCAACATAACTGGCATGGGGCAAGAAACTGGGTCATGACTTCTAGTCAGACACCAATTCTGAAAATACTTCCACTTATAGGCGTACAGCGACCTCGTGGAGTCTGCCCTAGTGCTCTGCAGAGTACCCACAACCATGTCTGATAGCCCTAGCACTACAGCCCCGTGGAAGACAAGGCCTGCTGTTGCTTTTTTCACCTAGCTGTAGCACAACACAGGAACACAGGCAAGCTGCAGATATATATTTTGTATATATTTAAACTGCTAACAGCAGCCAGCAGAGTCGGTAAGGCAAAGCCTAGCCCCATTGGAGGACATGCTCCCACACGAGTGAAGGCTGGAAAAAAGACAACAACACTCACTCTTCTAATCAATACTGCACAGGCATTTGACTCACGTACCACAGATAGAAAGCAGCAGCCTGCAACGCGAGCGTGCGCAGGTTGCTGAGGAAAGATAGAAGAAAAAGGCTGAAACAGGAGTCATTGATTCTGTGAAAGTGGCTAGCCAGCTTTCAGCCTGAAAGGCAAGGGAACTGCAGTAGACTCAATGCTCTTTTTCAAAAAACAAGACATCAACACAGAGGGTCTTACCTTACCGTCTTGAGAGGCAAAAAAGAGAAATGGCTTCCGTGGAATGATGGTTTTAACCCCTCGGTAGGCGGGACCGAGGATGTCATCCTGGAAGGGGCCTATAGGCAGCTCTGGTATAGAGATCTCAGTGAATACCTACCAATAGGCAGGCATATGCCATACGTAATGTTTTGGTGGTCATCTTCGAATTGAAAGGGAACGTTAGGTTACTTACCGTAACCCTGGTTTCTTGAAAGAGAAGATGACCACCAACCGAACTATCGAATTGAAAGGGAACCTCAAACTTATAAATGCTTACAATGTGCATTTTATGTTTAGATTCAAAACATATGCATGTGGAAACTGACAGATACTGTAGACTCACGCATATCTATTAACATTAATTTCTCTTAAAACCCGCTTTCCATATCTATTCTGCATTATGCAAATTGCAGAGAAATATCAGGATGAAAAGTTTTTGTGCATTCTTTTTCTTGTTTTTCTTGATTATCAAAAGGTGTTTCATGAGCTGCAAACCTTCTCAGGCCATTGTTTAGATATAATTCATCTGTAAATATACTCACATATCATACATTCATAGCCATTAGTGATAGAACATGCATTTTACAGTTTCGAAGTACCAGACAGATCCCTTAATACAGTTGAAAAAGTATGTGTTCTATTTTTTAGTGCAGGATAATCAATAAATACCCGAAACGTATACTCTATTTCAAACTAAAAGTAAAATAGGATAAACAAATGCAGTAAATGAAGGAATGGTGTACAATTTGGGTATTTATTGCAGAAGTTTTATTCTGTTTATTATTTGAATTAAATAAACAAGGACAGTTTTTGGGAGCAAAACCCTGTTCTAGTCATTACCTTTATTACACCCTTTGCACATCCTGTTCACAGGGGAAATAACAATAAAGCTTATTTACTTGATTCAAAGACTTGACTCATTTTGCCATCTGTTCCAAACTGAATGTCTTATAAATATCTTGCAACCCTAGAAACCACTTTAAGCTCATTACCCAAGAACCATTATGGCTCAAGACACATGCAGTAACAGTCATTAAAATTTCACAAAACACAAATATAAAACTACAAAAATATACATTTTATTCTACATGGAATCTTAACATGTACACAATCTAGTAAATAACCACATAGCTGTGCTTTGATATGTAAGGCATGTAAGGCATATAAAAAGCAGCTTCAGTCTTTTCAACAAAAAAAGTCCTGTAGATGGTGGCACATTTACTCAGAATTGCTTGTCGTCTCTCTCAGCCATCAATTCTGTAAGTCAGTGGAGGTTGCACAATAGTGGTAGCCTACAGTCAATAAAAACAACACTTTTTTGAAGTTTCATATGTATCATTCTAAAATTGGAAATGGACTCCATAGGGCTGAAAAAATGAATATAGGGCTAAATCATTCATTTTAGATACCCCCTTTCAAAGCTACTAAAAACTTTAACCATGTTTACTCCTAGGATTACTCCTGTTTCTACACTGGATGTTTGTTATCTTAATTTATATTGAATTATGATCCTCATTTGTGTCCCTTGTCGGTGTGTAAAATAAAAATAAAAATGAATTGTTAGAGAATTATGAATATTAATGTAATGTACTAAAGTATTAGCACCCATCGCTTATTATACTATAATTCAAGGTAACAGATTAAGGACTTAAGATTAAGTAAACATAAATCACTATTTAATAAAACAAAAAATTAAATACACAATTTCTAGTAATTTAACAAATAATCTTTATAAAAAAACACACACACACTTCTTTCATTTAAAGTATTCATTCAAGACAAAAGAATTGGCACCCCTGCTTTAGTATTTAATGGGTCCTCCTTTTGCTTTTATTACGACTTTGTTACTTGTTGGTGAAATCTGGACCCATTCTGTCTTGCATATTTCCTTCACCTCAGACAGATTAGATACACAATGCTGGCTACAGCCTTTTTCAGATCAGTCCAAAGCATTTCTGTAGGATTGAGATCTGGTAATTGCCAAGGCCATTTCAGAACTTTTATCTTTGTTTTCTTCAAGAATTCCACAGTTGACTTATCTATATGCTTAGGGTCATTGTCATGTTGGAAGATAAACTGCCTGCCAATCAACCAACGAGCAGATGGTATCATTGTACTTTGTAGAATGTTTTGATACATGGCTGCATTCATTCAGATCTTCAATTACATCCAGTCCCTGAACTGCTAAAACACCCCCATATCATGATTGAACCACCTCCATGTTTAACTGCAGGCAAAAGGTTTTCTTCATTAAAGGCTTTCCCTTTTTTCCTCCAAACATAGTGTGGTTCATTTTTGGGGAAAAGTTATATTTTAGTCTTTGATCAGCGTTTTGCAGCGAGGTCTACATGTATTCAACTCTTTTGTGTTCAGGTGCTTTTGTACAGTTCTTTCATGCAGTATTAAACCGGATGCTTCTAAATCTTTCTTTAAGTCCTTGGCCGAGATGTTATCTGAATGTTATTGCTTGCTGAGATTAATATACTGACTTGTGCTATATTGATACTAATATTGTTTTTTATTTTTATTCCGTATTGATAAAATTGCAAAAAAAAAAAAAAAAAAAAAAAAAGGTAACGGTGTTGCGTGTTTTAATGTTTTATTGTCTATGCGATCTTGAACTCGACTGGGAGAGATTTATTACTAAGTGTGCTAATTAAAGTAAAACCATGACAGTTATTAATTAATTATCTTTATTTGGCTATTTAAACAGTAATTATCCCTGTAGTATGACCGTTGCCCTGTTCACACTTGCATTTTTAAACCGGTATCGTTGTGGAACAGTATTGCAACGTCTCTTCACACTGGAGTTGTTAATGGCGTTGTACTGGTATAAGTGTATCGATACAAAACCCAGACAAGAGCAAGTTTCGCACAGGTACAGTTTCGATATGACTCTGAACAGATCATTGTGGACAGGTGGATCTGTATGACAATGGAATGGATGAGTCTGAGGCATGTGCACACTTACACCAAAGATATTCTATTACCAAGAGTCTCAACTACACATTTCCATCTTGCTTGTTTAATGAATGTATTGTTTTTTATATTTACAGATAAGTTACAGTAGTTGCTAAGAGATAACAGCGCTCTCTATATCCCACAACCCTTTGCACACAGCGTGACGGAGGTCCCCATAGAGAATCAGTGGAGTGTGTAATACAGAATGCCTCTGATGTAAGTGTATCGATATAAACCAGCTTAAATGTGGACAGGTATATCTCAACAATATCTATCAATCCTGTACTGGTGTTGAAAAGTGAGTTAGGATAGAAAGTGTTATCGTATCGGTATATTCTAAACCAAAACACATTTTACCAGTATCATTCTGATACAAATGTGAACAGAGCTAGTATGGCAGTAAAAATGTCAGCACCCGGATGAGAGGAAAATTCACTTCCAAACAGCTTTTAAAACACTGAAGTTAATTGACATTGATTGGTACTCAGTTGTTTTGAAATCAACACATTAATAAATAGGTGTGTTTTGATTGATTTAATGACAGCCAACAAATATTTCTTAAAGGTAATTACTCAGCACTCCCCTAATAGTAAACAAATAATACATAAATAGTATGAAAATGTAGATTATATATCCCTTTAAAATTATTTTAATTGAGAATCCCAGAAGATTGAAAACATAGCCATTGTATTACGTATCATTACTTAGCCTGCATTTTAAAAAATCTACTTTATACATATACTTTCCCTGTAATGAGGAATGCAGACTATGTTCAAGGCTTAACAAGGTGTCTTAACATAAGATAATCACACCCCTAGGGGCTTTACCAAGCATGAGTGCTTTCATATTAAGGCAACCCGGAGTTACCTTAACATTTACATTCCCCATTTTAAATATACAGTAGCTCTATGCGTAAGGAAAATATGCTTCAAGAATAAAGACCCCATTAACAAAACCTTGACAGTAACAGAGTATTGACTACATGGATATGACACTGGTGCATTTGAAAAGGAACTGAGTATTTACCCAAAACAGAAATAGAAGCAAGCTTTTTGCTCCTAAAATACAATAATTCTGAGGAATGGCGTTGAGGGTGCTTTGAACCAATAGACCATTCAGTAAGATCTGTCGATGGAAAAACCCCTGTCTGGTAGTTAAGAAAGTAAACTGTGTCTGTGTGACTATGATTTACAAGTTACGCTTTTTAAAGGTATTTATATAATTATATAACTTTTGTTTATTGCGTTTTGAGAAGTGAGAACATACTGACTGTTTGTTTTAGGGAACAACAATCAATGAGAACCCTACAATTAACATAACAGAATGTTCTTGTTACTCTGAGATACCGTATGGTTATTTACAAACGGCTGATGAATCTGAGGTTAAGAGGTATGCTATAAAAATAATACCACTAAATGCCACTTAAAAATGACAAACTGTATCTAATCACAAGGAATATACACGTTGTATCTCAGCATGGGAATGGAATATCGTAGCGTTTTATTGAAAAATATTTCATTTGCATATTTTACAATAATAAATACATATAACATAGGCAAGATATTGTAATAAACAAGCCCAATAAGTGCAGAGGCATCCCCAATGTTATATATTTATTACTAATGCAGAATAACTGATGGGATGTGGTAGTCATCATTTCAGAGGAGTTGAAAAAATATCCCACCCAGTTATTTTGCATTGTTAATAGATAGTTATCAGGATGCCCCTGAACTTATTGGACATCTTGCTTATTAATATATTTTTTATTTTTAAGTCGATTTTCTATTCATGGATACCAAGATATTTAGTAAACAAGGGTTTTGAGAGGTGTAAATGGGCTATGTCCCACTCCGTGTCACTCTGTATTCTCAGAAAATAGAAATATTTTAAATGTATTTTTTTCTGAAATATGAAGACTACAGTATTTAGGTGAATAGAGGATATATCTCTAGATCGGATAATTGGACTATACATATGTGTGATTTCAATTAGTGCATTTGTTGTTTAGACAAATCTGTACATATTCAGAAGATCCTTCACACAGGTTTTGGCTTGCATTTAAGCAGATGGACATTGACATGTAATTGAAAAATGTAATGCATTATCAAAAATAGTTTTCTCATTTGAAGCTTTTTTTTTCTTGTTGCAGGAAACAATTTACTCAGATAGAAAGAGACCAATTATTTTAATTTCTGATAGTTTGGGGTCAGTCTTCTCAGTCAATGTGAATGTAATGACATTTGTTGAATTATTTGCTTGACAAAGTCTTAGCTGTGGAATACAAAACAGCTTTGATAAGCGGTCCAGATTTCTTTCAGTTCACTTGGATTTGCGGTTTAGCCAAAAGACAATCAAGGACATAGAAGATACTTCATAATAAAATGTATGCTGATTTTAATTCAGAGACTTCTATTGAAGACTCTTTACAATATACAATATTAACAAAATAGGCTACCATCCATTTACCACCTTTGTGACAGTTTCAAAGATTAAGTTAAGATGATCAAATAAACCATTAAACTCAATAAAAGGCAACCATATTTTTTCGGAGGCATCAATCAAAATAGGGCAGTACTGATGTTTTAGGGGTTTTATTGCTGTTGTCTAATACACATTGAAACAGGAAATGTCTAACCCATGGGGTTTTCCTTTTTTAGGTTTTCCAAATTTAGTCCCTCTAATATGGTGCATGGAGTTGTAGGTCTCAAATTATCCTTCAACAAAGAGTGATCATTTTCTTTGCTGTCTGTACTCTACTCTCATTTTAGTGCTGCTTCTTGTTATAATTAAATGGTATCAATCAGTTTGTCATGGAAATAACCTAGTTTGAACAATCACTTTCAAACAGGGGACTTTTTTGACCTGAAAAAAGAAACAAGGACCAGGGGTCACAAATGGAGATTAGATAAAGGGGCATTCAGAACAGAAAATAGGAGGCACTTTTTTACACAGAGAATTGTGAGGATCTGGAACCAACTCCCCAGTAATGTTGTTGAAGCTGACACCCTGGGATCCTTCAAGAAGCTGATTGATGAGATTCTGGGATCAATAAGCTACTAACAACCAAACGAGCAAGATGGGCCGAATGGCCTCCTCTCGTTTGTAAACTTTCTTATGTTCTTATGTTCTTTAGTGCAAATGAATGAAGGGGCCACTCAACTCAAATTTACCTCATACTTGTGTCAAACTAAGTTACAAATAGAAAAAAAAATCTCCCAATAAACCCAGTATGTTTGCAACCACTTTGAGCTCGATAATCAGTTGCAAATACTGCAGCTTTCATGTCTGGTGTTAGATCTTTGCTTCCAGTCCAAAAATAACTCTGTGATATTGTATTATTTAAAAAGTTATTTTAACTAGGTCAGTAAAACAGAAAGTGGAATGAATTGTGGCTGACCAGCGCTGATATATATTTATTTTTGCCTAAGAGACATTCTTCTTAATTATCTGTAGCCCATTGATGTAACGACTTAAGTGTACATTTCAACCCATTTTCCCTGGGATTTCCTTGTGACAGTGTGCTTTAGAGCAATTTTTTTTTTAAATTGTCCTTCACGGTTCATGGGCAAGCCTGTATATCACAATCAGAATGTTATAGTTTGCTAAGTCCCTTCACTGCTTTTTCATCTTGCAGACAGTTTCATGTCACTATCTGGTCTTTGCATTTAGCAGAAGGAAGAAATATTAGATTCTGCTTTCCTAAGCAAACCATAATGTCTGAGTATGCTTTCTGCAAAAGGCATTTGGACCATTTGGGTAATGGGGCAGAGATTTTTTTTTTTTTTTAATGTATCCTTCCACATAAGCACTCTAAAATGAACATTCTACAAAATATAGTCCTCTATTATAACAGCGTTGCCTATGAGCTTCTCTATAAAATGAGTGTACAAATAAGCATTTCTAAAACTAATGCCTGGAAGTATACCAGATATTTGTATCGGTCACATTGGTTGGATCTAGTCCGGTTCCTGGATAAAGATAGAAAGCTGGAGGATTCTTTGGACATTTCAGTATATATTTCTCCAGTGACTTGATGGGGCAGTTTGGATCATCAGGGTCCTCATACATTTAACGATCATATTTTGACATGTTGTAAATAAAACATGACCCTTTTAAACGACTCCTACGTGTTTTATTGCAGTACAGACACTGGGGCAGCAGCTCAATCAGTGCCTTCCACTTTTGACAGTCGGTTTACAGTGAGACATGGTGTCTTTAGAGCAGTGGTCTCCAATCCTGGGGCTATATTTATCAATCGTGTGTACGCACACATTTCATTCTAAACTGTGCGTATGCACAGTCTAACAGAAAGTATGAGGTTTATCAACATACAACTTTGCGTGGATCATGCGTGCAATCGTTTCCTTGTGTTAGAATGATGGTACTGCTAGAAAATAATCTAACCCTGATTATTCAAGATAGATACACCATCACTGCATAATGAAAAACAGTTGTGTGCATAGCTGAAATTTGACGTGCCTATATAATTAGTCTAATATTATAATTATTATCCACGCAGTGGTATCAATATTGATTATCACCACCATGAGTATTACAAACTAAATCGAAAAAAACATTGTTGTTAGTCCTTCCTGTCGTGCATTGTGGATTGCAAAATAATATAATAAGTAGAAACAGACTTGGCTGAGCTCTCCCTTTTGGAAGACCTTGCTAATGCTGCTTTTCGCAGAGAGAGAATGTTTAGGGCTTGTTATGACTTCTTTGCACAAAGCACAGAAACACTTTTTGCAAGATATCGCTTTCCCAAGGAAGTCTTATTGGAATTGTATGATATGTTGGGACCTAGGCTACACAGACCAACCAAGCGCACTTATCCCATTCCTGCACACAAGTCCTGTCTACTCTTGGCTTTTTGGTCACTGGTACCTTTCAAAGACAGATCAGAGACATAAGTAGCATTTCAGTAGCCTCTTTAGTGCACTAATGCCAGTGGTTTTGGACTCCATCATTGCACTTTGTCCTCAGTACATTGTTTCCTAATACTGACGGACTGACGCAGATTGAAATAAAAAGGGATTTTCATTTAATTGCTGGGTGCCCCAATACCGATGGTGCTATACAATGCACCCAAATAGCAATTAAAGCACTGACATTGAATGAATTTCTTTTTGTGAACAGGAGACAGTACCACTCAGTTAATGTGCAGGTTATATGTGATGCCCGAGCATATAAGGCTATACAGGGGCTTATAATAAGCACTTAATTGGTCCAATTAAGTAATTTAGGGTACAGTTGGAACAAAAACCAGGAGGGACACCGGCCTTCCAGGACCAGGACTGGAGATCCCTGAACTAGACAGTTATTAGATGGCACAGGTTGATACATTTAGCCTGTGGCATTCTATCGATATCAGGAATGCCTATGAGTTGTTAGAAGTATCAACTACAACAAAGTATCAATCTAGGCGTTAAGTAGGTCACACAGATTGATACAATTGACTTGTGTCATTCTATCACTCTTGCAGTTAATGGTTGAGGGGCACATTTTTACACGTTACTTTGCACAAGAATGTCTGTAATCTCTCACCAGATGTAATCATTACTATTGTACAATGCATTTATTTTTTTCCATTATATTTGCATAGTCCAACTGTTTAAACAGTATCTGTAGCCTACAGTTTAAACTATCAAGAACAGATAAGGAAAATGTTGACTAATACAATACAATAAGATTTATTTGAAGTTGTTGAAGGGCACTGGTCTCTTAAACCCAGAAGGTCTGATAAACCCCATACGCATGATTATATATTGATAGACATTACATAAGCAAATGCAATGTCCTTTTTTTTGCAATACCATGTTCCTTCTCTAGAACCAGAACAAACAAACGATCTTAACGAAAGCATTTCAAAACGTTTGCATGATCAAGAACAAAATGTCAATGGGATTGAAGAAACAAAAGCCAAATTAATGTTTTATCTAAACATTTAATGCATCTGAATACCAACATGTAATAGATGGAAGGAGAAATATTTCAAATGGTTTGAAAACAAAAATGTGATTGACTTACAACAGAAGGCAATCAAGGTATTACAATTTAAATTAGAGTACATTCGAGAATAGGAGATGTTGAAACAATTGACATTACATGAGTACCAGAGGGAGCTGAAAACTGGATCTTATGACTTATCTTTGGTATTTAATCATATCTTGATGTAACTATCACTGTCACTTTTATCTGCTGTATTATTGAATTGTATTTTGTCACACTTGTACTTGCTTGAACTAGTCATTGTATTTATCTTGCTCTTATTGTATTATTACTTGTACTGTAACACTTGAAATGTATTTGCTTACGATTGTAAGTCGCCCTGGATAAGGGCGTCTGCTAAGAAATAAATAATAATAATAATAATAATAATAATAATAATAATAATAATAATAATAATAATAATAATAATCTTGTACAATATTTCAACCACTCATTGGGATTACAGTTAAATAACTCGGACATAGAACGCAGTCATAGGATGCTCACTTTTGCCCCAGCAATCAGAGTACATAGGAAAGTTGAATACCATTAGAAAGTGTTGTGTCTTTATAATAACGACAGATTAAATTAAAAACTAATATATACTCCTCAACTTTGTATAGCTGGTGATACATAGGCAGTGTCATACTAGAAAAGGTTTTTTTTTTTTTTTCCAATTGTTGAAGGAAGAGGGATTGAAAGTTTATTCTCATAATAAGATGTACAGTATGTGGCAGTTATGTAGTACTTGCATTTAAAATATAAAAGTACTATTTCAGCTAACAAGATCTGAGAAACCTGTAAAAGCATTTTGATTTTCAGATGTTACAAGTCACGTTTGATAGATATCTTATTTCACAACACATTGTTTGAATGCTAAAGGAATTAATCACATATAAAATGGTTGAAAGTCTTTTAACATTTTAAAAAAACTGAAATCTGACATTCTTTTTGCAAGAAACTCACCTTAAAAGGGCTCAGGTGAGAGACTGAAACAAAGTAAAATTCAGCAAATATACAGCAGCTATTTTAATATCCATAGCAGTAGATTTCAAATTGATTAAAACTATTACAGACCCTGAGTATTTAATAGTCAACTCGCTTATAGATGGTGTGCTTCATACTCTAGTAAATATCTATTCTCTCAATTATTTCACATCTTTCCTATGTAAACTGTGGAATATTGATAATTGGAGATTTGAACCGTTCTTTAAATGACAAACTAAATGCGTCTTCCTGTCATTCTAAATCACCACAAAGAATCCATCAGATGATGGCTAACTTTATTGTAAATCATGATTTGGCGGACACCTGGAGATCATTACACCCTGGGGAATGAGATTACACCTTTTTCTCTCCAAGTAGTCAAACATATTAAATAATTAACTATTTTTTCATTGAGGAAAAACACTTCCACAAGGTACTTTCTAGTAACATTAAAGACATCCTAATATCGGCTCATTCACCAATTACATTACAACTTATCATCAACTCTAGTAAAAACTCCTATTTGGTGAATTGATCCTTCATCAAGCACCTCTCTGCCCAAACAGATCTATTCTGGCAAACAAATGTAGATAATACTAATGAAATCACATCAATTCAGACAGTATTAAATATTTTACAAGAAGTATGGCGACCAAACAGGCTCTTTTGTTTCATCTCGTAGCGACTACACCACATGGGGATTGTGCCCTAAGAAATTGTTTTTTTGTTGTATTATATTGTATTATATAGTGTGGTAAAAAAAAAAACACTTTTATAAAATGGCTTTTTTTTTATCTTAGCAGGTTAAAATTGCTTCTTTTTTTCCTGGCTCTAATTCTAACCCCAGGGTATACTGGGGGATGTAGTCCTGTACTACACCTCATGGACTACATCTTCCACTCACCTCCCCCTACTCTGCCACACCGTCTAGTCATGAGTTTCTGAAGGCGATACAAGAGTTTTGGGATACCATTACACACATTTCTCCAGAACTGTCATATCCAAAAAACATCCATGCAAAAAATATATCTAATATAGGAAATGATTAACTTCAGTTTCTCGAACCAATTATGTCTTCAACAAGGATTTGTATTAAGAATCTTACATACAACATACATTTTTGCAAGCATGTTTGCCTACTCTTCAGCTTGTTATTTTCAAATGGTTATATTACTTAAATTGCCATTTAATTAATAAAGAACTGAAAAACAATCACTACATTTACACTGCTATTAGTACAGGTAATCACTCTTCTTTGAGTGATTGTTCATTATACAGCAGATGTTAAATTATAAGAAGGCTTTAATAAAAAATATATGTTACACTCAGATTCAGGATTCAGTGAATCATCGATAAAAATAACCATATATATTTTTCTCAATATATACCAGGACAGACTGCTGGAATTTATTGTTATTATTGCTTGCTTGTCACACATGACCACTTTTAACTTGACACTGGTTTGTACCTAAGGTGTGACTCAGACCCATTTTGTTCTGCACCGTGGTCCAGTGTTCTAAACTCCTGCAGTCACACAAGCACTTGTAAGGGCCTATTGAAAGTAATATTTACTGTAAATGTTCAATATGTATGTCTTTAAAGAAATGCACCCATAATGAAACAGATTTCAATATAGTATGTTATTTTTTGTGTTTGCTTGCTTGGAATCTACAAAACAAAGGCCTGTTATTATCCTGCTTACTGATACATTACATATTTAAAATGGTCTATTACTGTCCACTGAATTAAACACTGTTCTGACTGGCAGCATTCCCAATGTGTTTATAGTAATGTACTCTAGGCTTGGAATACAATTATACATAATTAAAAATTGAAAAAAAAAATGTTTTAGAAACAATTAATTTGGCAAATATAATGAAATGAATGTGAAATGCTCTGAAATCTGAAAAATCCCAAAAGTAGTAAGTAGACATGCCGATCTGGATGAAGAACAGTTAAATGAACTGGAAGATAGCAAAATTGACAAAAAATACCCAAAAAATTAATTTAAAAAAATGCTGTATAAAAAAAAACTGGGGAATCTATCACTGTACACACTTACCCTCACTTCAACAGTGTCTTGCACTGAGATGGAAAAAATGAATTCAGTGCCGTCTCAACTCCGCCACCTGGTGGATCTTTTCAATGGCAATGTACAATTCAACACAATATCAAAAATAAAGATTTAGTACTTTTGCATGTTTCAATTCAATTAATGTACTCAATTTAACTTAGGGTGTAGTTCAAAGTTATAAATGGGACTACTTTATTGGCGTAAGGATATTTAATCAAAAAATATATATATATATATTTTTTTTCCCTAAATATGATTTATAATTTAGGCGGTTAGAGGCACTCGACTTTGTCTCTTACCGCTGCTTGCCGAGCGTCCATTATAGTGGACATATACAGACACCCTGTTGGGCCTTATTGCATATACATATAGTCCTAATGATTATTGTAGTCTCTGATCGCTGAGTTTACACCACTGGGCAATAAAAAAAATGAAATCACAAGGTTTCAACTACCTCCCCATACACGTGATAAGTTACAATGGTGTTGATATGACAGCCTCAGAAGTAGAAGTATCTTCCTGTACAGTCACATCAACAAAACAAGATGAAAATAATCAGCTGTTTTACTTCAAAGCCAATTTCATGAAACACGGATCAGTAACACAGCTGTTAATCAAAAGAAAACTTTTTGATTATCGATCCTCATTGAACAGAAATGAAAGCTACACGCAGATTGTTTTAAATTCACTCTAGATGTATCACAGGACTAGCCAGCGCTAGCGTTCAAGCAGGCTTTAAATTAGGTTTAACAACTGTGTCACATCGAATATATTTTATCCGTCTAACATAATGAAATTGAAACCACTGCCCCAATAATATCTGTAATAACTTCTCGATGAGCGACCTGAATGAATTAACGACAATCCAGCATTTTTATTGATTTATTTTTTTAAAACATGTTTATAATAAGGACATACCTGGTACGTCCGGCAGCACTGAGCAAGTATTTCTGAGGACGTACCAAGTACATCCAATAACTGTCAAGGGGTTAATTCACCCTTTCATGAGCCACAAAATATTTAGAAAAATGTGTGAGTGTGCTTTAAGACAAACTGGAGTTTCTGGATTGAGATTTCTGTGTGTTCTTGTTGCAGTTATATGAAAGATTGTTTCAAGTTGTCCCTACTAAATGACGTTGTAAATGGTACGGTGTAATATTTGTCAAGACAAAATGGCTATAATTGGTTAATCCACTGACGGTACCACGCAGCAGCCAAAAAAAATTAACTCTGTCTTCATTGTTATTTATCTTGAATAGTAGCCTGTTTTCTTTCTCCCCAATACTTCATTGTTCCCAACTAAACCTTTCATCGTATTGTGTGTGCGTCTGCTCTCTGGAGCTCTGGAGCACACGCAGTCACTGGAGTCTTTATGCTGAAACGGACAAGCGGCACCGTGAACTGAAATTGACGTGATAACTGTTTTTGCGCGAATGCATTTTTTTGGTAAAAAATGTTATCACATAATAATAACATGTTGATTCAGTTAAAACATTTCTACAGTAAACTAAGTGAAAATTAGCTGACCTTGTTTTTTCTTCCAAAACTGCCTTCCTCATTGATCCTGATCTCTCGATTTGCTGAAAATAATTGTGAAAGCTTATAATATAGCGAATGTTATTTAATATCATATCAGTGTTAAATAAGACACCCATTTTTACAAGACTATAATGTAAATCCTTCTGTTCTTTATTATATTGCATACATTTTCTCAATGTTGTTTCTTTATTTGTGACCTGCTATTTTGTCCGATTTTTTAATGCTTTTTTAAAATTTTAATTATGCATTCTGTTTGCTTGTTTCTTATTTCAGTGATCTGTGATGTCTGTATGGTCTTTATAGTTATTGTAAAAGAGCTTTGGGATACTTTATTATATGTAAGAAGGGCACAAGTGCTTGGCTATTGTTACATTTTTTTAAGCTTTAGTTTTCTATTTATGACCTGCAGTTTCATGGTCTTTTTATGCCTTTTTCTTTGTAAAGAGCTTTAAGATCCTTATAATGAAAGAAACTTATAATGAAAGACACTTTCTAACATAAAGATGTTCTCCGGTTTGTCTAATCCTAACATTTTTTTAAACATCATACCAGAGATTTAGTGTATTTAATAAGTAAATGTTTAAACACTTTTCTTTGGAACCAGTTCGGAGATGTGCATAGTCAGATTGTTTTCCAAATGGATTCATGTGGGTCCAACCGACATTAACATTTTTGAAAATCAAGTATTGGACCGAATATAGCCTTGCAGCTGAATAATATTTCTCAAGAACAGGCCTCCTAGTTTAGAGAGTGAGAGTCTCCTTTTCTTTATTCTGGGCTGGGGACCTTCCATAGACAATCTACCCAACAGTGAGATTGGCAGCATTTTACAGTTTAGCATGTTCTACTATTAATTCTAATTTATTATACTGATTACTGATCGCCTAAAACTTAGTTCCAATCTTCACATAGTATAATTCTTTCCATGCAAATTTACATTTTCCCATCCAACTAACAGAATGATTTTTCATGGACCCAGGCTCCCCAATTATTAATATTGTCATCTTTTTAGGTGTAAAATTGACTGCACTGACACTGGAAATGTGACAAACCCACTGGGGGCATTATAGGTCCCAGACTCTTTGCGCATAGAAAAAACGAGCACCGTTGCTCCACATTGCGTAACCTATAGAGTCCACTCACTATTTTCTGTAGGAGTCTAACTCTGCCTTTAATAATGTATAAAGGTAACATACACAAGTACTTTGTACACAAGGCCACGGAAATAGTGAACTTGAAAACAAGTCAGTAAAATCTTAGAAATGGATGTAAAAACTCTTTTGATAAGGAGCTTCCTTTATTTCCTTTAAAAAATGCAGTATGTCATGCATTGAAAATGCAAATCTGTGAGTATTTGTAAATTGTTTGGTTCTGTACACGCAGCATTTACGTGTAGCTATGTAGGTCAGTGAATGAGATAGCTGAGTGAGCAAGCATGTAAATCGGGGACAGCTAAAATGCAAAAAAAATTATAAGAGCTGTTTTCTGGAAAGAAAGAAGAGCAAATGCATTGGAAAGCAGAGGTTTACCATCTTACAGAGGCTTTCTTTACAACATGCTGTTTGTTTCATAATCGTGGAAATCTATAAGCCTGGTTCATGCAGTATTTGTGTTACAGATGTGAATGCGATACGTCAGCCGCAGACAGCTAAGCTGTGCAGCTTCACTATTTGCTGTACGGGACGCATCATGTCGCATCCCTTATGACTGCACAAAGTGATCAGCAATACATATCCGTGTAGTAGAAGGGGTAACAATAGCTGACTATTTTAAATGCATATTACCTGATCGATAAGAAAACTATGTGATGCCGTAGTTTCATCCATCACATCCATTTAAATGGTTAATAAAATATACTTTATTTTGTGTGACAATGTATTTATTATTATTTCTCTTCAGAATGGAAGAGAAGATTTCTGCTGTTTATAACTATGTGCAAAAATACGAATATACAAAGGTGGCATTTTCTGACACCCATATGACCTGTCAGAATGTACTACCTTTCTTTTCACAAAGGGCCTCTGCATGAGCTGACTCAGAGACTCATAAATTCACAATAAAGCAAAAAACAGACCAAAGCCACACTCTGGAGCAGGCCATTTTAGGACAGCTGCGTTTACTCTTCAAAAAGTGTACCTAAGAGCTAAGCTGCCTTAAGTCTGTTTTAAAAGTGTCTAATGTAAACGGTGTATTTAAGTATAAGTAGGGGCTTTGTTAACATTGAGTATAAATGGGTATTACAGAATAAAGACAAAGAAAAAGAAATGCTCCGCAACTATAAAAAAACATGCAAGACATCAAAAAATAAGTGTACACACTTTAATACTGACAACATTATACCATACAGCACATTTAGATCCTTTTAGACCCACAAACAGGTGATAGTGGTAGTGTGCCTTCCACATATACTGCAGAAAAGGTATTGTATTTCCCATAGGAAAGAAAAAAAAAGTTTGAGTTTGGTATACCTTATGAGCATTTGGGAACAGGTTCATCTCTATACCAAGATTGCATTTGTTTCACTTTTATGAACAGGCGATCATACTGTGAGACTTTGTCTCCTCAGAAATTGCTATCTGTGTATCATTAACAGTTTGAGTTTTTCAGTCACATAAATTGCATTTTATGTAAAGACTTCAATAAATCCTTGTTTTGTTTGGATGCTCATTTTTAACTAAAGAAAACTTGTGTTTCCTGAGTTTTCCAAGAATGTGACAGCTGATTTGCATCAGAAAGTTTGTACAGTATAGATTTAAAATAAATATGAATGTGTGTAATTACTATAAAAAAAAATGTATTACTTTAAACCATTACGTCACTGCTTTTGACGTATATACTGAAGACTTTTGTACTTTTTTAATGTTTAAGAAATTTAAGCTGCTAACACAAGTTATCTATACAAATCTAAACAGTTATGTGGCAATCCAATCAAAACGTTAAATCCATCTCTCTCGGCCTCACCATCAAAAAACAAACACACTCACACTCACTAGGGGTTGCTAAGTTTATCTTGTTCCCTTTGTGCTCTGAAAGATAAAATTAAAACTTAGCCCTTTAAAACGACATGTTTTTATTTGTTTAGTTATTCATATATATATATATATATATATATATATATATATATATATATATATATATATATATATATATATATATATATATATACAGTACTGTGCAAAAGTTTTAGGCAGGTGTGAAAAAATGCTGTAAAGTAAGAATGCTTTCAAAATAGACATGTTAATAGATTATATTTATCAATTAACTAAATGCAAAGTGAGTGAACAGAAGAAAAATCTAAATCAAATCCATATTTGGTGTGACCACCCTTTGCCTTCAAAACAGCATCAAGCATCAATTCTTCTAGGTACACTTGCACATAGTTTTTGAAGGAACTCGGCAGGTAGGTTGGCCCAAACATCTTGGAGAACTAACCACAGTTCTTCTGTGGATTTAGGCAGCCTCAGTTGCTTATCTCTCTACATGTAATCCCAGACAGACTCGATGATGTTGAGATCAGGGCTCTGTGGGGCCATACCATCACTTCCAGGACTCCTTGTTCTTCTTTCGCTGAAGATAGTTCTTAATGACTTTCGCTGTATGTTTGGGGTCGTTGTCATGCTGCAGAATAAATTTGGGGCCAATCAGATGCCTCCCTGATGGTATTGCATGATGGATAAGTATCTGCCTGTACTTCTCAGCATTGAGGAGACCATTAATTCTGACCAAATCCCCAACTCCATTTGCAGAAATGCAGCCCCAAACTTGCAAGGAACCTCCACCATGCTTCACTGTTGCCTGCAGACACTCATTCGTGTATGCTCTCCAGCCTTCGTGAACAAACTGCCTTCTGCTACAGCCAAATATTTCAAATTTTGACTCATCAGTCCAGAGCACCTGCTGCCATTTTTCTGCACCCCAGTTCCTGTGTTTTCGTGCATAGTTGAGTCGCTTGGCCTTGTTTCCACGTTGGAGGTATGGCTTTTGGCGCAAGTCTTCCATGAAGGCCACTTCTGACCAGACTTCTCCGGACAGTAGATGGGTGTACCAGGGTCCCACTGTTTTCTGCCAGTTCTGAGCTGATGGCACTGCTGGACATCTTCGATTGCGAAGGGAAGTAAGCATGATGTGTCTTTCATCTGCTGCAGTAAGTTTCCTTGGCCGACCACTGCGTCTCACGGTCCTCAACGTTGCCCGTTTCTTTGTGCTTCTTCAAAGAGCTTGGACAGCACATCTGGAAACCCCTGTCTGCCTTGAAATTTCTGCCTGGGAGAGACCTTGCTGATGCAGTATAACTACCTTGTGTCTTGTTACTGTGCTCAGTCTTGCCATGGTGTATGACTTTTGACGTAAACTGTCTTCAGCAACCTCACCTTGTTAGCTGAGTTTGGCTGTTCCTCACCCAGTTTTATTCCTCCTACACAGCTGTTTCTGTTTCAGTTAATGATTGTGTTTCAACCTACATATTGAATTGATGATCATTAGCACCTGTTTGGTATATATATATATATTTTTTTTTTTTTTAATTTTAAAACTGTTGATGTGAATTCTATGGGAAGTAAACCACCCAATAAAAAACATATATGTATTACAAAGTACATGCATACTGGAAACTTAACATGGTACAATTATACACGCAGTGCCCAAAGTGTCTTTGCAAGAACTAGCCAGGTAGTCTGTCTCAGAGGATGCAAAAATACCCATTTATTAAAAATAATAATAATAATAATGAATAAATAACTGTATGGATTTTTTTTCATAAAGTATTGTGCTTTTTTACACAGTATCGTAAAAGGTTGAAGACACTAGATCGTTCTTTCATTTAAAAAAAATTCAACAGAAGCCATTGAAAACACGTTCTATCTACATATATTGACATTTCCAAGCACTATTGTACATATTATTGCTGTATTCCTTCATTGATATTTGGATATGTGTATTCAGAAAAGAGAGGATCTGAACACTTCTCTTCATCCAACCCATGAAACAAATTTGCAAAAAAGTTTAGTAGTATGTTCATAATCATAATTTAACCCTTTAATAATTCATTAGCTACATCAGTTCATACAGATAGAACAATAAATGTGTTAGAATATATTATCATGCAATAATATCTCGAGTTGATTTTGGACAGTAAAAGGTAGCGTTATAAAAAATTCAGTCCAATGCATTGATGTGTGTATGTAGGCCTACTGTATATTTAACACACACCGTTTTTGCCTCCGTTTTTGTCTCTGAGGCAGATCTCCATACGAGTCAACGGTGCTTATATAGAGAGGACAGTCCTTGTTCCCTAGCAAATGTCCCGCTTCCCAATGCAGAAGAAAATCCTGATATTATTCCTTGGAATTTTTTTTTTTTTTTTTAATCTCATGTGGGAGCCAATGGAAGTTAACTGGAGTTAGCTAACGTCGCCAACTGTCCAGATTCTAGCACCAAAGTATTTACATTATCTGTTCATCTGTATTAGGGCTACTTCATATACTCCAGTAGTAGTGAATTTCTCTGTATAATATTTTACTTGCATGTTAATAATAAAACTTGATTACTGAGACTTGAAATTGTTTGACGTGCCTACTCTAGTTTTTGAACCTAACAGAAATATCTGGACGCTGTAATGCAGAAAATCTGAGTGCAGCCATATTCAGTTGTTTGGAAAATACACAAAATAATGATCCAGTACAGAAAATGGTATGGTTTAAATGGGACTGTGCGTCGGTAATGCTAGCACAGCATTATGAGGTAGGTTTATTGTATATTATAATTAAATGTATGTGATATATGATCATGTCCATTAGTGAGGTCAGTATGACTGTACTTACCCCTGCATATGATGCATTATTTAAGTTGAATGAACTGCTCTGCCCGGTGCTCCCCAAGCAAGTTTCTTTGATATTATGCAGGGCAATTACAGCCATGGAAAATGTTTTGCAGCACCCTACAGAATGAACCAATTTTGCTTCATAAAGTCGAATGAAACCTGCTGAATAATGTTACGTTAACATATTGAATTACATAACGCATTATAGTTTTCCATACCAAAAATTGAAAAACGTGACATATTAATGTAACATGAGCCACTGTACTACTATTATGGCAATCAGTACACTTGTGTGATATCATTTTGAAGTTTCTTTAATTAAATGGTGTTAAATAAAAGATCTAAATTATGTCCATGTAGTTTCTTTTTTTATTGTCTCAATCCTAAAATTCTAGTTGATGCAAAACTTATGGCCAAAGCTGTAGATTTGATTGACATTAAGTGTTAATTAAGTGGCCCATCCGAAAACGTGCTGCGTTTACCACCTAAATACAGCCATAGGACTGAAACCGTAGCCTGTTTCCTTCACAGTTGTCTAGCTTTTTTTATTATATGTATTAGCGCATAAAAAAAGTTTTATGGAAAGATAGCTACAGCTATATGAAGAAGCCAAAACTGCCAAGACCCCCCTTTGGGTTGTACCACTTTTTATAAATACATCACGTACGTTATGTAAAGGTAACATACCGTTCTGGTTTGCTAAAAGTCACTGTAAACATAGGCATTGTAGGCTTACATATCATGAATGTTGTAAGGTTGAAACTTAATGCCCATAACAGTTAAGTAAATCATAACCAGTAACTTATTTAAGCAAAAAGACACTTTTTTCATTTTTTTTGTTTATATTTAAAACATCAACTATAATTAATCCTGTAAAATACAATGAAAAATAAGGTAAATAAATAAATAAATAATACCGTATTCCTTGGAATTTAAGATGCAGCCCAAATTTCACACCCTCAATTTGAGGAAAAAATAAAAACATCAAATAAATATGCATTTACAAATACACAACCTCAATTACGCATATGGAGGCAGTTTGCGGCTGTCTGCTGTCACACAGAGCATTACAGTTATGTGCTGCTTCTCATTTCCAGTCGTGATTTCTCACACCTGTTTTTCTTCCAATTTGTGAACAGTGGTGCGGGTATTGCTTGGGATTCCGATCTGTCCAAGCTGATACTGTTTGTTAGAACAGAGCCTAATAATGAAACGCTGGAATTGTAAAAGCTTCTCTTCAAATTCCTCAGGAAGCTAATGATGCTTCTTTGAAAATGGCTGCCTATATGTCATGGATGATTCGAGATTGGGCAGTGACGTCTTTGTTCTTTTCTCGGAAGCCAGTCACGTTGCTGTTTGTGTGCTCGGTTAGTCATATCTTTTTTTGCCGATTTTAATACACGCATCATTATACTCAAATTTAAGAAGCAGGCCATTTTTGAGAACAAAAAAATGGTTTAAAAAGTGCGTCTTAAATTTGAAGGAATGCAGTAATAATAAATAAATATCATTGAAAAAAACTGTCAAAAACAACCTTATGGCATAACACCTATTGCATGTACTGGCATTGTTTCTAAAGTTATCTCCAAACTGTCAAGTCCTGAACATGTTTGACCTCGGACGATAACTCTTACAGATTTCTTTGCAGTTTGTCTCATTTTTGGCTGCTGTTTAGTACTTTCCTGAGGTGTGAATTGCAGAGTGTTCATGTTTTCTTGGCAGCTTTTTGGGTAGTTTTTAAAACATTCAAAGGTGTCATTGCACCTTTCACATGTACAGTGTGTACATCCATGTCCAGATTGCACAGAGTTTGTGCTTGAACCATTTTTTCTTTTTATTGACTTCAAACTGATCTCAACGGCTGCTCTGTAGTTATAGTTCTGTAACGTCTTTACACATAAACAGTTCTTCAAACACATTTGCTGAAACGTTCCAAAATACTTGCAGACCACGTTTCTGAAGTTAGGCTTCAGCAGTAGGTAGATGAGAGGATTATAGAGTGTGGAGGATTTAGCAAACACAGCTGGCACTGCAAAAGCTATCGGAGGGATGTTGTCCATGCAACCAAAAGCTGCCCACATGGCCACCACGGCATAAGGAGTCCAAGCTGTGAAGAACCCAATGCAAACTGCAACACTGATCTGAAAAAAACAAAAGAACAATATAAGAACACAGTATGTAGACAACTGTGTTCTCATTAAATAGCTTCGAATTCGAATCTGCTTTTACTGTTCCCTTACCTTTTTATGATCTGTGCAATGATGCAGGCACTTCAGATTAAGTTGCCACCCATTGATATATGTAACACAGATTAGATCTGTGTCTTTGTACTAGTAAGAGCCAGTGAACAGCTACAGTACACTGATAGTAATATAAAAGGTTGGTGTTGACTCTAACTACTATTTAGATACTTTGGCTGACCTAGAATGTGTTACAGATGTCTTGGGCATGCAAATACTGTCGAGCAGCTTCTAAACACAGAGAGCACCTTAACACAAACTATATAAAACTCATCATAAAAAGGTAAGTTACAGCAGAAATTAGATAACTGTTCTTTAACAGTTATACTCATACCTAAAACCACAGCAGGCAGTCATTATAACAGTTACATTTTAAACAACATCAATATTAAAATGAAAGACAAACTATCAGATACAACTCAAAAGTTTTATTCAAGTGCATCATATCAAACATCTGCACAGCCAAAACACTGCATTTAAATGAGCAATTAAACATAAAAGGGTTTATTTTCTAACTTACCACGGTCGCACTTTATTTTAAGGGCCATTTTTTTTGTTTATTAACTGTTACAAAACAGCTAATAAACATGTTAATGTACATTATTTATTTTCTGTTAACTGTTAGTTAATAATATATAACAGGTCAGCTAAAACTGCAAACACCAGAGCCCTATGGATGATCAATCAAACACCAGAGCCCAATGGATGATCAATACCCAGTCGATCATATGCTTGAAATTCGTTCAAATTGATACTGTAGTAATGTTTAGCAAATTAAATCAGTTTTTTATTAACCCTAACCTTAACCCTTAGCTAAAAATTTACAAATAAAGCGTGACCCTTACCACATATAAAGAACTACTTCAAAAAATTAAAAACTATAATAAACACACTTCAAAAGAAACTAGTGTGTAAACAGGTATATGTACATACAAAACTGTAAAAACAAAATTATTTTTTAATTTAAAATGAAAGTAACATGTGTTTTCTCTTGCATGTGTTACTCGGGGCAGCACTGAATCCAGGCTGAGCTGCTGCACTCTAATGCTTTGCAGTTTTCTGATTGAAATGTTTCCACCGAAGCGCTGTGGCTAGCTTCAAGACGAAATCTCTCCTACTGATATTTTCCTCAGTGCATTCCTTGTACAAAACAAAGGAATTGATGGCTGCCAGGTCCAGTACAGATAACAACAGGTTATATTCAAAATAAAAACATGTATCGTACAAAGCAGTCAAAATGACTGATTTGGCAGTTCTAGGTGGGAGAGATTATAACTTCCTTATTTTCGTGTTCCTGCCTTTCAAACGTCATCAGGGTATTTAATACATGTATTTAGGAAAAGTCATAAATGGACAACTGCATAACTTTCAGACATGCAGAATAATTTAAATTTGAAAACCTCAAACCATCAAAATGACTGCCGTGGCAGTTCTAGTGTTAATTTAAACAACTGAGATCTGCTGGAAGTAGCCCCGACAAGCTTCTTTGACCAAATAGGAAAAAATAAGCATACAGTACGAGGGGTTTAGAGACACCATTATGCAATACCATTTATTCAACATTTCAAATTATTGTCATTTGACTCATAAATAAGGCCCTGTGTAAATCACGATTTCACAGGCTGCACGGAAATCATGAAATTAGCCCAAAACTGCGATTTTTACAATATTCTTAAGAAACAAAAAATAATTATTTCATAATTATTATTTGTATTTCATACAAAAAAAATCACATTAAAGAAACTTTACAGCTCTGCTGTATGCCAGATCAACAAACCGTCTCAACGGATACAATAGAAAATCTGTTGTAATTTGGAAATGACACTGCGGGACATTCAAGGATCTGCTCCAACATTCAGGATACAAATGTCACTACAGGACACTGGAAAAAGTGAAGTGGAAAACTATGAAGGTTAAACTCCTTTTCCAGTGTGCAGTGTGTCCTCATGTACATGCTACAACTGTCAATAACACTAGAACTAATAAACATAATATTATATAATGTTTGATTTTTTAAATCATTTATATAATGGTTTATTTTTTAAATCCTTTTTAACCCACTACATATTTTTAACCTGTTTACTCTCTGTCACTGATTATTTATTTTTACTTAACACTGGAACGACTGCGATTATAGGCATATCTAGAACAACCATGACCAGTCAATTTGACTGCCATATTAAAAACACCATAAATATTAAAATGAAAGGACAAACAATTGAATAGTTTTATTCAGGAACGTCATATAAAGCATCTACACAACCGAAACATTGTAAATAAAATGGACATTGGAACAGAAATGTGTTTATATTACAGACATATTACATAAAGCACAACCTCAAAAAATAGTAAAAATGAAATAAACTAATATTTGATTAACATATTTGATTAACATTTGTGTATATACAGGTATATCATGTACATACAAAACTGTACAACTGAAACGATGTAAATAAGTATCAATAAATGAATTTATATTGCCTACATAACAAAGCGCGTATACGCAACTGTAGTAATGGCTTTATGCGTAAGGTATTAATCATGTAACAGATTATTGATTAATAAGTTTGTCATTATGTTTAGATTGGGTTGCAATGTGCTTTTATAGTTAAGTTGTTTTAAAGTGTTTACTAATTCAGTTGCTTTAATATGCTTTTATATTAAGTTTCTATACAGTATTGTGTAAGTTTTGAGTTCTTTCATTTCACATCGGCAAAACCAGCTACGTTGAGTTTTGCATAGCCTAACACGACTCAAAGTCACAGATGGGTGTCTAAGCAAAACGCCAAAAGGCAGGAGACTAGCAGAGATAGTGTGAGATGGGGGAGGGGAAATGAAAGACAAGATGGATGCACCCTGCTATGTACAATGTGGTATGCAACAGGTCATGGACAGAGCGCATACCCCTCCCCCCCATTTCCCCCGCAGAGGGAGTGTGCAGTGATAGAGTGGAAACCCTACCATTTGACAGAAGTAAGCCAAATGGGAGGGGAATCACCAGTTGCTTACGAAGATATAAATGGAACTTCCCTCAAAATATTATGTTCACCCCATCTACCTGCAGCTTCAACACCAGGATTTATAGTGTTCCAAACAGTGCCATCATTACCAGCCTCTTGAGTGCCAGGTGGTGCTACCGATGGACAAGCGGCTGCCTCAGGTGAAGTAGTGGCTGGATCAGGTGCAGGGGCTGTTGCAGGTGAAGTGGCTGGCATCCTTGCAAGGGCCACCACAGGATTGCTTTTTTCCCACAGGATCTCCTGTGACCTCGGTGTTGGAAGATTCATCTTCGCAAACCAAGTCTGCTTCAGAGCCAGATTCATCATTGTCCGTCTCTTCTGCATAAGAATCGTTGTTTGGTAAAATTTGCAGTAATTCCAAACATCGCTTTGCTGTAATGCATCTTACGCAATCCATTTTCAATGTGTATTAGGACAACAATTAATTTCTTAGAAAAATGAGTGACTTATAGTAACCAGAGTGCAGACAGACAGCCGAGCGCCGTGAGCTGTCAAGGCTGATTGATGGGCTATCAGAGGCTCATTGAAACAATAGAAATGTCAGAAGACCGCTCACTTGAGGAATGCAGACTGATATAATCAAACTTCAATACATGGCAGCAAGTCCCGACTGATAAATACAAATAATACTGCAACATTTAATTGTTATAATATGTTTTATATGTAGCAGTCAATTTGACCGCTCCTGGTCGGAACAGGTATGACAGTATTTTATCTCGCAAATTTTTGCAGCTATGTGATTCTTTCTTTGTCAGGGTAATTAGTACATATATTTAAGAAAAGTCAGGAAAGCACAGCTCTGTATCTTAAACACACGCACCGCAATTTAAATTTAAATTCCAAAAACGGTCAAAATGACCGCCTTGGTCGTTCTAGTCTTAAATCAAGTCTGGTAAATCAAGAAAAAGAATACTGTACAAATCTATAAAGTATCAGGTAGGTAAATTAAAGATACCACTTACCTTAACAATGATGGTCTGTACATTGCCCATTCTTGTTGCTGCAGAAATGTGCTTTTCCACTGCTTTTCTGGATTCTTTCACAGTTATCAATATTTGAGTGTAAGAAGTAATAATTATTCCACAAGGGATGAAGAAACAGAATATAAAAAGAGCCACAGTGTAAGACTTTGCGACAGCCTCCATGCTAGAGGCTTTCCAGTCAATGCAGCAAGCTGTTCCGTATGGTTCAGGCCCATAATTACCCCAGTGGGCCAAAGGTGAACAAGCGAATACCATTGCAAAGGCCCAGGCACAGGCAATTAGCAAACGTCCATGATCATAATTAAATCTATTCCCTGGAAATTGAAAAGAACAAATATAGTAAAGATTTTGTGAAGTGCATTTTGCCAGCTGTATATATACAGAGATCACATGCTCTGTAAAAACCGTTGTATAAGTCGATTTTCTAGGCATTTTTGAGGGGCCCTAAGAAGGGGGGAGCGACTTATACACTGGTGCGATGTATACGCCGGTGTGTCTAATATTAAACTACTGTACCAGGGCCACAATTGGGATTACTACAGCCATGGTTATGTCTCACACAAACTTAACTGTCAACAACCTGATTTATTTTTTCAGGATCTATGGCATTCAGGTCATGTTGCTATGTAGAAACACAAAACCACTGTTCTAATTAAAAGTTTTAATTAGTTATCTCAATACCCTTAGTCATTCTGAATGTTAAACACAAGCTTTTAGACTCTGACTGACCTTCTCTCGACCGTGACGTGTGTAAGTGGAGAAAAAAGCTGTCCAGCTCTATGAATTTCCTTATTCCCACCCTCCCATACCATTGATTTGTCAACATTCAGACTGAACCCGCCCCTGGGATCTATAGCAAACAGCTATTGGTTAGAAAGCTGAGTAAACTTATCAAATCTTCCGTTCATTGTAACTGCAATGCAATATTATAATGCAGGTGTCTTTGAGACTGGATAAGTAGGACAGTCAGACAAAAAACAAAAATGCTTAACAGGTCTGAAATTGCCCGTTGTTGAATTTGCTGAAAAGCATGGCATTGCAGACGAAACAAAGACAAATTTAAATATGGCAAAAGAATATAGGTTAATACAGATGTGATTTAGGATGTATAATTAGATTTTACTTACTGGTTCACTGTTAATCATTACTTTTTAAATCCATTCAAGTACCATTTGTCAGTAGTTTACACTGTTACTACTGGAATTTACAGTAGTAGTGTTATATCTATATGTTGATGTATTTTGATATTGCACTTAAATTCACTTGAACCAATTATTTTGAAAACGTTTCCATTAGCAGTTTAACTACAAATGAAAAACAACACTGTCAAATTATTAATGGAATAAAATGTTGCAAACAAGGGTTATTTTTCTTTATATATCGGTGCTGAGCATGTAGGAAGAAAATACATTGTAAAAAAAGTATTTTAAACACAAAAAAGGTGTTTTCCTAAAACTGAAGTCTCAAAAAGGTAGGAGCGACTTTTACGCCAGTGTGACCTATACAACGATTTTTACAGTAATTGCTTATTTGAAAAATTATTTCTATTTATTTATTTATTTAAACGGGAAATACACAAGTTATGTGTTCACAGAGATAACAAAGTGTTATTAGCTTAGTGAAAACACTAATGTACAGCAAGTCCCTGTAATACAGATATTGATTAGAGATATGTACAAAATAAACCAAACAATATTACAAAAGCTATGAAACTTTTTTTGCTTTTACAAAAAGTACATTCATCCCCACATGCACAAGAATATCGTACACACAAAAAACTATAGAAAATATTGCATAATTGTAAACAAAATCTGAAAGCTGCAATAACGTTATAGAGCATTCTATTAAAACACACCCTTCTTTCGTAACAGGTTTTTGAGGGTGTGATGAGACACCTCCACAAATCTAATACTGGCAGATGGAATTGGAAGGACTGAAAATGTCTCTTCACCTAGTATTGGTTTTCACATAATATCAAGCAACATGTTAAAAGAGTTGGACAAACAATTTGAAACAAATATGTAGCTTACATTTTGTCTTTGTAAATATGTTGCACAAGAATGTTGTAAAAAAAAATGTATTATGTAAACAGATCATGCACAAATTAAATGATTGTTTTTCTTGAGGAACAGTCTCAAACAGTGACGACTGTATGGGCTTATCTGGTGAACAGCCTTTGGCTCTCACCAAAAACCTCCTTAAAGGCATAGTCTAAAATAATTGAGGAATGGTTACATATCCTTCTAAAACAACTCAATAAGGTGCAGGACATGTCAGTTATGAGGACTCTACACCCAATGAAAGTTTTATGGCAGGTGTGTTTTTTTTGTTTTTATTGTTTGCAAATAAATGGGTAACTGTTTGACCTATATTATAAGTCAATTTATCCATATGTGGGTATAACACACAAGATTGAACATAGGAGTATTCCCTATTTGAGTCATTGGGGGAGTTTCCATGTGTGGTTATTTACTCATTATCTCATTTACTCGTGAGCATCACGTAAAACACGGGAAATCCACACCCATTTTCACATGGAAACCTACATTTCACGTGAAAATGTCCAGTGCTTCCAATCTAGACAGCCTTGGGAACATACGTGGAAGGTGTCTTGCACAGATTGCAATAGCTGGGTTGGACAGCTTCATTATATAACTGGGTTAATTATTGCTACTATTCAGTACTAATGACATGCCACCTGGGCAAGAGCAGTAAAACACATTATTAAACAAGGCATGAGGCATTTACAAATCATAGCTTTATTACATGAGCTTAAAACTGTGCTTTAGAGTTTCACTCAAACAAGATATCACCTGACAACCATGGATTTCTATGTGAGATTCTCTCTTGTACCTGTTCTCTGTACATCGAAAACACATTTTCCCAAGCTGTCTGCGAAAACAGCACGAGAATGCTACACATGGCTAATTTGCATATTTACCTCCTTCTTTCCCCTTAATTTGCATGATGTCAAGTGAAACAAGGGACTTCTCGAGTAAAATAAACTGAGCCAATTGAAACCCGAAATGTATAGGGTCATTTTTCACTTGGCTCGAGCACAATGTCTCAAGAAAAATGAGATCACACATGGAAACTCCTCCATTGTTTCCAATTGCACTTATCACTAACATCCGCATCTTTGAATTGGCTTTCCTTTTAAATAAGACAATTTGAAAAAAAGAAAAAGCTATTCAGATAGAAAGGAGATAACAGCTTCAGTGGCTAATTATGAGTAACATTTTTTGTATTGATTATAGGTTGTTTCAATGTGCGACCAGTAATTAATGGTGATCATAGTCCTATTGCATTTTAACTTTGGAGATTTGTTTATTTCTTGTAATTATCACTTTAACAATTAATGTCAGACACAGCAGCCATTAATTTCCACTTAACTTACAGCAATGCCAGTTAAGTGTTCCAAGTGAAAAGCAAGGGTACTTAATGAGAGATCAAATGTCTGCAGGTAATGGCAGCAGCAGAGCACATTAATGCAATTATAGAACCAGAAATAGTTTTTGTATAATTGCATTTTTTAAAGAGGAAATATTTTGTCATGAAGTTTAATTTATTCTGATAGCTTTAGATGGTATCCTTTGTTAGAATAATGAAACTTGATTGGCTTAGAGATTTACAGTATTAGTTCTATCTTTCATTTTAATTTCTAAACTATCTTTTGCAATTATTTTGTTTACATTTGTGCTGCTGCTGCTTCCAGTCCTACAGTATAATAAGTACATGTTTACTTACCGTATATGGGGTAGCACACTTTCATGCAGCACACAGTGCTAAGTAAGGTTAGTGTGGATAGACTGCATATTCCAAATAACACCCCACAGAATGCATAGATTAAGCATATTGTTTTTCCATAGAGCCACCTGTGAAAAGACATTTCCACACATTTAAAATACATTGCATGGATGGTTTACAGTATGTCTCTCCTGCTTAGGAAGAATTAGTCTGAAAGTCTGATAAGCTCCTTATGCTTTGGTTAGCGACAAAGGTTACTGGCTGAACTTCTTTCTTGATTTCATTTCACACCTTCAGACAATTGCTCCACGATTAATTTTTTGACTAATTAATATTTAATGACCTGTCTTTCATTGTATTTTTTTTTTTACGAGTTTAGTTTAATTCACCTAACGGAAGAATTTTCTCCAGTGCATGTGTGAGCGAGATAAGTGACGTCATTTTTTTTAAATCAGCATAGATCCCAGTGTAGGGAGCAGTTCCGTCTGTGCAGTTGCAGTTCTGGAAAAGCCGCTGACTAGAAAGCAATCGGGGTCCAGAACTGTTGCCCCCCAAAGATTCTAAGCCCCCTTTGTGTTGGTTTTATTTTTATTATATACTGTGCTGATGTAATGAACGTAGTATACTCTAATAAAGTATTTCCTCACGACATCTTTAGCTGTGGCCATTGTAAAGGCAGAATTAACACTTGTTAAACTGCACATTTCCATTTATTGTGAAGTTTCGCATTGAAAGTGGCATCTGAAAAATAGACGGCACAGCACAAGCTGATGAAGTGGTTGGTCTGGGCTGTTTCAAATAAAACTGAGGAAGGACGTAGAGCAGCTGTGATGGAGGCTGACCGGATTTCGAGGTGAGTTTGAGGATAATATTGATCTCCACTCTTTTCTGTTTTGCAGTGTGGGAGTCCAGTAGCTTAGCAAACGCTTTCAGATCGATGTCCGTTTACAGGCATTATTTCCCTTGTGAAGAGCACCAGACCTTACGTACCAATCCGACCATGGTGTCCAGTAAAAGTGCTTCAGATTGCCGCAGGCACTTCAAATCCAGGTCGGTAATGCAGGTGGTGTTTGGCCTTGTCTTTACCAGCTTTTCTTAAGTTTTCATGACTGACATGAAGACATTATTGCTGGTCTTAAACTCGCTGTCAACAGAGATGTTAAAACTTCTACTGTAAAAAAATCTATTTATTCCAGCTCTCAACATTAAAAAACTGGAGATGAATACTGGTCGCCAATTAAACTTCTTGCAGTGGCATTAAATTCCCTCAGAATGCTGGTGACTTGTTTCCTTAAAATGAATGTCCATATATTTTCTTTAAGCCAGTCTTTAAATACATCAACAACCCATGTTGTATTTTTTATTAGTATTTTTTTCTTCTTTTATTCAGGTGGACTACTGTCTTCACTGGGAAAAGTTGCTGCTATACCAGTTCTCTGGAGTTTCATCTTCAAATATATGAAAGAAAATGGGTGGACATTTTGTGGTAGTGGTTTTATAACTAATAAATAGAATGGCAGTTTGCCATAGAATTTTGTGATGGAATTTATAATGTGGTGCGTATTGATTTATACAGTGTGCAGCGGATCATTAGTATGCTATTTTTCATGTGATGCTGTTTAACCAATCAGAGGTTGCTATTTTTCCAAGCCGTTTTATCAGTGTATTTATTGCAGTCTATATCATTCAGGGGTAGGACAAAAAATCTGCTTAGTGAATGGGGTCGTCTGCACATATACATTATAATATAGCCAATATCTCACAATAAAAAAGGCATGACAACATTCCTTAATTCTAAATAATGTCATTGTATATGATAATATTTTGAATGACCACATCCTGATTCAGCATGATTCATTTTGGTAGTTTTTGGAAAAAGCGTTTTTTTCCCAGAAAATGTATCAATATATTGTTACAGTATGTTATTACCTCTTCCAAATCATGTAGAAGGAGAAAAGTGCTTTTACTCTCATCTGGGTTTCCATAAAAAGCACATTTGAGAAAATGTAAATCTATCTACAAGCAGTGACTGTGTTATTAACAGCAGCTACCAAAATGTGTCACAAAGTCCTTTACCTGACTTTTAGAAATCCTGTGTAAAAGCATGATTTATGGGGCATGAAACATACTGTAAGACCAAGCCAAGGTCACTATAAAGGTACTTAAAACATAACTGTAGTTAACTAATATACTTGTTTTCTAGCTCACTCTGACTTCATTATTCATGTGCATTGGATGGAATAAATAGTTTCAGCTGTGAGATTAATGCTGGTTAATCTACTTTTATTATTTATTATTTATTTCTTAGCAGACGCCCTTATCCAGGGCGACTTACAATTGTTATTATTATTATTTGTTTATTTAGCAGACGCCTTTATCCAAGGTGACTTACAGAGACTAGGGTGTGTGAACTATGCATCAGCTGCAGAGTCACTTACAATTACGTCTCACCCGAAAGACAGAGCACAAGGAGGTTAAGTGACTTGCTCAGGGTCACACAATGAATCACTGGCTAAGGTGGGATTTGAACCGGGGACCTCCTGGTTACAAGCCCTTTTATTAGAATGCAAATTAGCCATTCTGAGTGGTCTCTCAATTCAATCATTTTATCTATTTATAGGTTTGTGAAATGAGTCTGATCTGGAGGGGAAGGGGAAAAGGGGATAAAAGGGGTTAAAAGATGTTCAATGTTTGGACAGATTTTAAGAACTAGTTTCTGTCAGAACTTAGAAGTAGGTTAGAACTAGGGTAATCCACGATAATTCTAGCATTAACCACATTTGATCTAGATCAGTGTTTCTCAACTCTGGTCCTGGGACCCACTGTGTCTGCTGGTTTTCATTCCAACTGAGCTCTCAATTACTTAAATAGACCCTTGATTGAACTGACAATTTGCTTAATTAGACCTTTTTCAAGTTAGCTATAACATTTTATAAGTAACTTGAACTCTGCAACTGTTTAAGAGCTGGATACAATTAAAAAGATCTAATTAAACAAATGATCAATTTAATTAAGGGTCTATTAGTTGTTTATTTAGCAGACGCCTTTACCCAAGACGACTTACAGAGACTAGGGTGTGTGAACTATGCATCAGCTGCAGAGTCACTTACAATTACGTCTCACCCGAAAGACAGAGCACAAGGAGGTTAAGTGACTTGCTCAGGGTCACACAATGAATCACTGGCTAAGCCGGGATTTGAACCGGGGACCTTTTGGTTACAAGCCCTTTTCTTTAACCACTGAACCACATAGCCTCCTTCTAGTCTAGTTAAGTAATTGAAAGCTTAGTTGAAATGTAAACCAGAAGACACACTGGGTCCCGAGAACCAGGGCTGGGGAACACTCATCAAGATAATCTTAGAATTACTGTAACCAAGTTCTTACTGTAACAGTACTATTGATACCCCACCCACTACTACTGTGTTTCAAAGCCTTTGAAAAGGCAAGCTGGTTTGTTTGTTTGAACATATTTTCACATACTGATATCTTTAATATAGATCTATCACCTGCTTCTTTTGACACTGTGGACCATCTCACTGGAGAGATTACAGAATGATATTGTCATTACATGAAGTGCTTTGCAATGGTTCCACTTTTATTTATTACATTGATGACAATTTGATCAATTGGGTCAGTATTCTTCTGAGACAGGTGATGTGACGTGTGGAGTTCCTCAGAGCTCAATCTCTGGGCCCCTGCTCTTCAGAATCTATATGGTCCCCCTTGGATCAATTATTAACAAATATAACCTTGGATTTCACTGTTATGCAGATGATACTCAAATATATAATGTTTCTACTATATATTATCCCAATAAGACAGAGGTGCTATTAGTGGGCTCCAGACAAAGTTTAGCTGAATCACCCCATATTGAAATCTCCTTTGATGGTAATCTTTTGACTCCATCTAATACTGTGAAAAACTAAGGAATTCCTGTGGATTCAGAACTGTGTTTAGACACCTACATTAGCTCTGTTATAAAGGCCTCATTTTATCATGAGGAATATTTCCAAATTGAGACCCATTCTATCTGCTAAAGATGCCGAGATGTTGGTTCACGTTTTTGTTATGTCTCGATTAGATTATTGTAATGCTTTGTTTGCTGGCCTTCCCGATTTTAAATTACATCGGCTCTGTTTCAAAATGCTGCAGCTCTGGACTCTTGACCAGATGGTTGTGGGTTCAATCCCAGGTGGGGGACACTGCTGCTGTACCCTTGAGCAAGGTACTTTACCGAGATTGCTCCAGTAAAAACTCAACTGTATAAATGGGTAATTATATGTAAAAATAATGTGTAAAAAATAATGTAATTGTATGTAAAAATAATGTGATATCTTGTAACAATTGTAAGTTGCCCTGGATAAGGGCGTCTGCTAAGAAATAAATAATAATAATATATATAGATAGATAGATATATTAAAAAAGTATCAATAAAGATCCAAATACTTATCGCTTTTGGCAAAGGCTTGTAGCTTGATGGTAGACCTTTTAGAGATGTCTTGATTGCACACTCATCATATAACTTCTATTTATAAGAACATGACCACTGCAAATTACTTATTAAAACTTATTGCATTTTATTGAGAAAAACTAAAGCAGCATATAAACAGATAGATGTACACCACAACACGTTTTGACACTCTTGTGTCTTCATCAGGTGTCCACATCATGCAGTTTTTTTTATTTTGCTTTAGATGTAATTGATTCTTTATGAACCCAAATTTTCATACGCATCTTCTCGTCACATCACTTAGCGTAAGTGTACACTTATTCTAAGGCTGCATGTGACATATTCACATAGAAAAACTGAACTTCTAAAATGTATTGTGGTGACACAGGGTCTCTTTTGTTTTCTTTTAAACAGAATAAATGGACAGACTCAGCAATTGCAGGTGCAAATGGAATGTCCAATTTTTATTATCTTTAACACTCGGTCCCTATGGGCTGAGACCACGCTAAAACAATTAACTCCCTTGTTTATATAATTTATCTCTATAGACTGTCAGTACCTGCTCCCTCTATTCTCGTTCCTACTCCAGTCGCTCTCACAGCCACTACCCAGCTCTCGTTCTGGCTAACCCTCACAGGCTTATTTACTGCAATTGTACTTTTCTGTCTGCTCTAAGTCATTCTCATTCATCACTCTCCTGCTCTGACATATTCCCTTGCCTTATACCCCCAGCTTAAGCTCACCCCCTGACCCACTCGCTCACTAATCACTGCAGCACATCACTCTCCCCAGCTGCCATGCAACCGCGGGAGCTGCACCATTCCTCACTGGGGGTGATCCGACTGGACTGCTATAAACTCACAAACCTTACCCACAGACACAGACACAGACACACACCCACCCTCCCTTCCCCCTTCACTAACACTCACCTAGCTACTTCCTCTCTCCCCCTATTTGGGGGGGGGGTTACTCATAAAATACTTGAATTTTCAGATTGCATGCCCCTTAAAATGGCATAAATAACTTAAATGAAGAGGCATATACAACACAACTTAATAAAGAGAAGTGGAAAATCCGGGCCACAGAACCTACCTACCTGTGTGATATGCTGGAAGTTATAGCTAGAGGATATAAAGTCACAGTCATGCCAAGGTCACTGATGGCAAGGTTGATGATGAAAAACTCTGCTGGCTTCAGCAAATTCTTTTTTTTGTATGAGACATACAGGAGCATACTGTTTCCAAACAAAGAGAAAACTCCTGGAAAGACAGAAAGAGAATAACATTTGAATAACAGTAAATGTATAATAGATGTATTCAACTATGTATTAAATATAAATATAAATGTCGCTTGTGTTAAAAAAATAAAAAAATAGCAGGGTCCACACAAAAGTCTTTCATTTTTAGTAATACCATTAGCAAGGAAATACTAGATGGAACTGTTATGCTGGAACATCATGTGCCAGAAGTGAGCAAGTGGATGGTCAAACTGAGCGATTTGGATAAACGGGTGTCTAACATCGAGCTAGAGAAGCAAAGTTCAGCTCTTTCAATATTCTCCACCATTACTGCAGTAAACACACCAGCGGCAGCTACAGTCACTTTTGGTTCTGCTCTAACCTCGCTCTCTACAGTAGAGCCTCCGATCTACAACCTCACTACTGCAACAGCATATGGTTCTGCCTCCTCAACCGCCATCACTCAATATCCCAGTGAATTCAGCGCACCATAATAGAAGGTAAGGACATCAATCTAGTTTCATTACTGATGGTGACATCAGAGTTCTTGGATCAGTAACACTGAAATCCAGAGATTATTCAGAAATCTAACTTTGGGGGAATTTGTCCTTGCCTTTGCCATATTCAGAGATGTGCTATGTTCAGTATACTCAAACCGCAGAGCTGAACTACTCCTGCAAATTTTACATTGTGGAGCTGTCTCTCAGATATGGAGGGACCATGTTTTTTGACTATCACAAAGCATTCTCAGCAAAAACAGCAGCTGTATTGGCATCAGATAACCACATCATTGACTGGGCACAACCAGATTCAGATCTGTTCAACAGGATTTTCAGTGGTCTCAGAGCTAATGCATGCGGGGCCTACGGTTCCACTGGTCACTCAACATCTCTCTGCCCGAAAGCATAGCATCAACCTCCTCCAGACCTCACTATTCAAACAGGATCTCCATCCCCAACTCCCCCCCAGAGCAATCCACAAGGCAAGACAAATATGGGCGCAGAATCAGATTCGCAGGAGGAAGACAAAGCTGGAATAATTTCAATACCGGTTTCTCTTCAAACAGGCAATGCAATTTCATTCACATGTGCAGTACTTGCAGGGATGCTCACTCTAAAGCAATCTCCTAATTAGCTCCCAAGTGACTTTCTTCAATGCTCATTGTCTCCACTTCCATAAACATTTCGGTACTATCACAAAAACTTCTGAATCACCCTGACAAGATTTTCAACAGTTACTTAATCGACGGACAGGAAAACGGTTTTTCAACCGGTCTCAGTCAGATTCCTTCTTCCTCTTTTCAAGTAAAAACCTTCATTCTGCTAATCAAGAACCAGAGTCAGTTCAATCTCTCATTGAAAAATAAATCAAAAAAGGATTTATTGTCAGCCCATTTTCAGCTCCCCCGTTTCCAATTTACAGGATTAATCCTATTGGCATTGCCACTCGGAGAAAGTCAGGAAAAAAGAGGCTCATCATCGATTTATCAGCACCACGGGGGTCAAGCACCTGCAGCATCAACTCACTCATTTCTCACGATCAATTTTTCTTCATTACATTACCATCTCAGACACAATTCATGCAATTAAATTAGCAGGCTGTGGTTATTGGTTAGCAAAACAGATATATCAGATGCATTTAAAGTAATGCCAATCCATCCTTCTCTTCGCCACCTGTTTGTATGGCCAGTGTATGGCCTATGGAAATCGAAAACCTATCACCGCATCAAAAATCCACAGCTGTTCTTGAAATTTACCCAATAGTCATGGCAGCTCAGCTATGGGGTCATCTTTGGTCTAAAAATCAAAATTATTCTACTGCGATAACATATCTACAGTGCATATTATCAATAAAGGTCGTTCCAGATCCCCTCATCATGCACTTACTACGGCGGCTAATATGGATTTCAGTATCTAATAATTTTCTAATACAAGCTTGCCATCTACCGGGCATCTATAATAATGCAGCAGATGCTCTTTCTCATTTACAGATTTCCAAATTTCACCGTCTGGTTCCCACAGCCCTGCCAACTCCAGCAGCAACCCCCCAGTTCAATCAGATGATCTTCAACTGAACCCAGCTATCAGCAAACTATTTAATTCAGTGCAAGCTTACATGGCTTCAGCACTCGCTCCCCCTACCAGATACTTGTACTCTCCAGGCTGGGTTACTTATGTAACTTTCTGTTACCAAAGCAGGATTAATCAGACTCCATTCAACCAGGACTGGGTCATGGCTTTCATAGTACACACAAAGGATTCTCTACATCTGGCTCCAGCTACAATGAAATCCTATCTATCAGGAATACAATATCAATTTCGTTTGATGTCCATTGCTTCTCCAACTCTCCTATCAATTCCAGGTGTCCGTCTCTTCCTGCACGGAATCTCTAAGAGCTCTCCGGCTGCTTCTCCTTCTCACCTGCCTATCTCTATAGGCATTCTCGGCAATTTGATATCAATCCTCCGTCAAGGCTGCTTCTCTCCATTTGATAACTTAACAATGGAAACCATATGTCTATCTGCATTTTTGTGGGTTTTGAGATGCTCAGAATACACAGTTCCTTCTATTGCCAGCTTTCCTACTCTTGGTATTCGCTGCAGTGATCTCACACACATTTTAGATTCCCATTTTATTCTCTTCCTACGCATTTCAAAAACAGATCAGCTTCAGCAAGGACAATGTATTCAGCTTTCAAAAACTGACTCTCCATATGCTTCCTGCAGAGATATGTTGCAGAACACAACCCCATTTCATCTTCTGACCCCCTGTTCATCAATTCAAGCTGGTCTGTTTTATCAAGGTATTGGTTGACTTCTCATTTCTCCACTTTGGTTTCCAGATTAGGACAATCATTCAGAATTGGGGCAGCCACATCAGCAGCAAGAGCAAAAATTAACCAGCATCTAATCCAAAATATGGGGCGCTGGACCTCATCAGCAGTTGAAACTTACATTCGTTTTCCCCATTCGAAAAATCCTCTGCTCACCAGTCCATTGCTAGTATGTCCGGAGTGGGGATGACCTTTCAGCCAGGGCCACCAAAGGTTTCCCCCTAAAAAAGAAAGGGGTTTTTCCTTTCCACTGTGCAGAGGGTCTACACAGTTAGTAGGGACCAAACATCCCAACCTCTTGTCGTGTTAAATGTTTTCTTTTTCTTCTTGTGTTAAATGTTTTTTTCTTTTTCTTTTCTATATGCATTTGCAGTTCTTTGTCTGTCTCCACATGTAGGAGTCCTTTAGAGGGGAGCTGGGGGTCCATCTTTGGGGGGTTATTGATTCCACTTTCTCCAACCATTTGTTAACCTGCCCTTCATTTACCTCTAAGAGGAGGGTTCTCCACGAGCCAGAGGGGACTCCCGGCCAAACCCCTCCTTTTAGCATCACATTATCTTTTCTTCTTCTCTTTCAGGTTCTGAAGCCTCTATTTATGTGTGGGCCCCCAAGCAGCGGGACCCCCCTTCATATGTCGGGTCTCCTCAGCGATGGTGACCCCTCTCCTGTTTGTTGGGTCTCCTCAGCAACGGAACCCCCCTGCTATATGTTGGGCTTTGGAGGAGGCGCAGCCCCTCTCTTTATATGTTTTAATATTCACTAACTCCATGTTTCTTCCTTTCTGGTTCACAAGCCTCTTCGTATGTCGGGTCATCTAAGAGATGGTGACCCCTCTTCGTATGTCAGGTCTCCTCAGAGACGGTGACCCCTCTCTTGTTTGTCGGGTCTCCTCAGTGACGGAACCCCCCTTCTATGTGTTGGGCATTCGAAGACGCAGAGCCCCTCTCTTTATACGTTTCATCTGTTACTAACTCCACGTTGGTAAACATCACCTTGGGTGGCCTTGCTTCTGCCCTGTGAATTGTATGGATGAAACTTACTACAATGGAGAATACTCCATGTAGACGATTGGCTAGTACCAGCCACCTGTACTATTTTTCTTGTTGGCCGTCTTAGGCTCATAACTGTGGTTCCCTAAACGATAGTTTCGATTTCATCACTGGTCTGAAGGAATCATATGGTTAACATGATCTTGGTATTGTGCCTCTGTCAGGGTGCTTGCTTGCTAAAGCAGTGGCTGTTGCAGCACTGTTACATCCATTTTCAACACAGCAAAATTAGCTCAGTGTGCTTTGTAAGTGTAAACTGTGACATTCTTAACAGGTGTCCCTCTGCTGTGCATACTGAAGAACTGTAGGCATCCAGCCTCTTTATACCTGAACAATCCTCTGGTGGCCAAACAGTGTGTCACAGAGATCCTTTGTCACAGACATTTTTCATTTGCATATTCTACTCAATGTACCCTCCTTCTCGATGCTCTGACATTTGCATGAATTATGAATCAACCAGTATATAGTATATACAGTATACTTTTAAAAGTGTATCTAACTTTTAAAAGTGCTTCTTTTGTGAATACAGCAGTTAGAAACAGGGAGGCAGCATATGGAGGTGAGTGCCTGCTCACAGACAGACTGGTAGTGACTTTACTCGGGTGTTGACCTAATTTCCATGGCGAACACTGTCACTTTCTTACACAAGCAATATGGCATCAAAGATATTCTATTGCACCAAGATACTCAAAGGGTTATGGGTAGAGGCAGTCCAAATCTGCTGGAAAATATGCAAAAAAACTACAGAAATTTTAAGTAGATATCTGCAGTGTTCTTTTGAAGGAGACAAAACATATGTTAATATAACAAAATTAGAACTGAACAACTAAGTTATGTATTTCATGTCACTTTAGCAGTCTTTTTATGATAACTTATGATGACTATACAGCTGCAGAATATGGCAAATCTGAGGAAGACTGTAATTCTGCAGGAGCCTGCCAATTCAACACTAATATACCCTTTTTAACATTAGGATACTTTTTCCATTACAGAATAGGTCTATTTTTTAAATGTATAGCCTATTTCTGTACCATTGCAATTAAGAACAGGATTTATAAGGGGTATATAAACTCACAGATGTGTTTTACAAAGTGTCTGGAAATTGTAAAATGTTTTTATGTCTATAAAGTGCTTGCAGTAGGCTATATTTCCTGTAACGTGTAATGCGTCACTATGATCTATTTTGGGCTAATTGTAGATGAAATAGGCTAATAAGAAAATATGCTAAAATATTTTAAGTCATCCTTTATTATCTAGGTGTCATACAACAATGTGTACAATGTATCAGCACGATGTATTTGCATTTGATTTATTACTGGTATCCTGTGTCAGTGTAACAACCGTCACTTAAACTGTTGCAAAATACTGAAGGCGTTGTGATTAACTGAAATAAACTCCAGGGGCTGGTTGCACAAAACACCTTAAGTATTAAATTTAAGCATAACACATAAGGATACATTTCCGCTTAACTGGGGTATTGACTTAAACGTGTTGTGTTCCTGAGCTTCTGAGTGAGTGAGTGAGGTAGGTAGGTAGGTATACTTATATGTATATATAAGTGAGACAGCATCTCCTGGAATCCACTAATTTATTTTTAATCAAAACCTTGTCACAGACAAAGTGGGTTGTAACATTATGGCAATGAAATGTAACAATGTAAAATTGTTAGCTAGGTTTTACATTTTAGTGACATACTATATCCTGAAATGTAAATCTGTTTTTGCAATGGTACAGAAATAGGCAACACATTTTAAAAACTGGACCTATTCTGTAATGGTAAAAGTATCCTAATGTTATAAGGGGTATGATAGTGTTGTATTGTTATTTCATTTCTAATACACACAGTACATGGCGCTGTAGGTTTTTTGACTGGAATGTAAGAGCAGAAAGGAGAAACATAGTGTGTCAATATACTGTGTCAACAAGTCCCGACTGATTAAATACAAATAATACTGCAACATATACACAACCCAACACTGACTCAAAATTACAAACCAACTGTGTAGCCTGTGGAGAGTCCCGTTCTTGTGAAGTGGTTTATCTGTAGTGCAGCTGAGATTGGCTACACTTATTAAATAATTAAGTGCGAATTGGAGAATGGTCATATGTATATAAAGGGAGGACAAACCCTTTGTTGGTTGGAGGTGTTTGTGGTGAGTTTTTGAGGTGGTCAGTGAAGGCGAATACCCAGCCTGAACAGTAGTGTTTTGTGTTCAGATTGGTTTTGTTTAACCCGTTAACACTAGAACTGCCAAGGCAGTCATTTTGACGGTTTGAGGTTTTCAAATTTAAATTACTCTGCGTATCTGAAAGTTATGTGGTTGTCCGTTTATGACTTTTCCGAAATGCATGTATTAAATACCCTGACAGGATCACAAAAATAAGGAAGTTATAATCCTGCCCACCCTGACTGCCTTTACAATACATGTTTTTATTTATTATTGTTATTTATTTATTAGCAGCCGCCCTTATCCAGGGTGACTTACAAGATATCACATTATTTTTACATACAATTACCCATTTATACAGTTGGGTTTTTACTGGAGCAATCTAGGTAAAGTACCTTGCTGAAGGGTACAGCAGCACTGTCCCCCACCAGGGATTGAACCCACGACCCTCCGGTCAAGAGTCCAGAGCCCTAACCACTACTCCACACTGCTATTTGGAATGCTGTTTTGTACAAGGAAAGCACCGGGGGAAAGATTTCATCTTGAAGCTAGCCACAGCGCTTCGGCAGAAACATTTAGATCAGAAAACTGCAAAACAGCAGGCTGCTGCAGCTCAACCTGGATTCAGTGCTGCACCGAGTGACACATGCAAGAAAAAACACGTTACTTTCATTTTAAATTACAAAATACTTTCGTTTTTACAGTGTTGTATGTACATATACCTGTTTACACACTACTTTCTTTTGAAATGATTATTATAGTTTTTCATTTTTTTAAGTTGTGTTTTATATGTGGTAAGTTAGAAAATACACCCTTTTATGTTTAATTGTTGATTTAAATACGGCATTTTGGCTGTGCAGATGTTTGATGTGTTTGATATGAGTTGCATCGAATAGTTTCTTTTATTTTAATATTGATGTTCTTTAAAATGTATAATGACTGCTAGCGGCGGTTTTAGGTCTGAGTATAACCTTGGCGGTTCTACTGTTAATTTGTTTCTGTGTTTTGCTTGTTCTTGTTTTTATTTTGTTCCAGCTTGCATCGTAAATGAACGTGTAACAGTGCTTTCACTGCAGTATCCAGCCTCCGAGTCTAATTTCTGACGCTATCCTGCTACAGTATCTTTAGTACACGTCTTTTAAATTTGACTCATTAATAATGCTTGTCAGAAATATGTGAAAAAAGGTAAAATATTGTGAATTTCTTTTTTTTTTTTTTTTTTTAAATGTGATCATTCACTAATTATCAAAACAAAACAGCTGCCGTATATTTTTTAGTGTTTTAAAAAAAAATGTAATTGAAACATAAATGTTATACTTTGGGACTTGCATCTACTTACCAAATACAGAATAAACTATTGCAACAGCAATATCAGCAGCTTTGGGTATATTTGACTGGAATGTAGTGCTATCTGCAAACCTTCCCATCTGAAATAAAAATAACAAAAGATAATTTGTAACATAAGTCACAGCGTGAAGAAAAAGTACCTGCTTCTCAGGGTGAATCATACATTGTGAAGCGGAGATTCTTTGCTGGGGATTCGACAGGGAGCATCATATTCACTCTGGCAAATCTGGCCAGGACTGTTGCTCTTTATCACTCTGCAGCGGACCCTATGGCCCAGTCCCCACGAGAGCTCAAGCAAACACCTGCAAATTACCAAACCCATATTTGATACCATGAAAGGAAGACCTTTCTGGAGCGGATTGAAGAAACTTTTTTGAGGATTTCTCATAAAATACTGGTGGGTGACAGCAATATTTCTCATTGTAAACTGACACAACTGCAACAACAGCAAGCTTATTTGTTTAAACATCAGCTGCATCATATATAAGCACCAAACTTAATCGCAAAACAAACATCATTTTAAGGGACAGTTGATGCAGATATACATATGAGTGGACAGCTAATTACTTTCACTCATGTTGTGCAAACAGGAAACCAGCTTGTCTTATCCATAATGAGACAGAGGATATGGTCAGGGCTAGTAACATTAAAATACATTAAATGCATAAAAAGGCAATAAAATAACTCAATAACTAATAAACAAAAGTTTCTGAAAACATTCTTAAAATAGTTGTGTACATTATGTATCTGGGTCTTATTGCAATAAAAAAAACTGGCAAACAGCACTTTTATTATTATTTTAAACATTTTAATTCTTTAAACCTAGACATGCTATGTGAAAGTTTCACCGTTATCTACTGGGTGGTAGTCATCCAGAAGAGAGCTTCCTGATTTGTGTTTGAGCGCTGTGAGATTCCTAATACACATTATTAACTCACTGCAGTGCATAACAAACTTTAAATACAAATTTCTGTAGTAATAGATAACAGTATTATTGTGTGGCTAACATTTAAACTGAGTAGTGCCTGGTTCCAGTGGCATGGTTATGCCCAATCACTGCGTTTCATTGAACTAGAATATTATAATATTATATTATGGTTTCTTGCGAAGGCTGGTATTGCTTTGAGGTGAATACCTCATAAATACTATATCAATAACATTACACTGACATGGTCTTGAGATACGCCCCTTTTTTTTGGCTTCTCTCGGCTCCTATCGGTCTCACTCGGCCATTGAATGGTTTTCTCGGCTTTTTCCGGAAAAAAAAACGACTAGAGCCTTGTTTTTTACGTCTTTTTGATGATGTCGGACAGGGTCCGACATTGGACCGGAAAGAGAAAATTGCAATGTCGGACCAGGTCTGACATAGGACCGCAAAGGGTTAAAAGTTTAAACGGAGGGCCAGTCTTTCTAATGAAGACGCGGGCAAAGAAGAGTAATGGAGCTGCGCTTTGGACGGCGCTGTTGCTGGGCTGGAGACTGGATGGAGCAGGAAAGACTAACGTTGGAGATCCTGCAGCCGAACAGAGAAGCTGAATGATGAGAAGAATCACCGGAGCAGGTAGGAAAATAGTTGATATATCTTGGTAGCGGTATGCACAGAAATGACCTGCAGTGAAGCGAGAGTTTAGATATTAGCTAAGACGTTAAGCTGAAGCACGAACGATGGAGTCTGAGCGTTTGCTACAAAACGAAAAACACTAGACAGGGAAGGGATTAAATAGGAGATTGTTAATGATAGGCAGCAATTAAGGGTTGCTCAGGATGGAGGGGAAATTAGATCTGCTGAATACCATATCACTGAGGTTTAATCCAAAGCCTTAGCATCCTTCTTTTTGCATGACAAAGTAGTCAAATTGTTTGAAGTAGTTGAGGTTCCAGTATCCCCATCATCTCACCAGTGGTAACACTGTTAAAATTAATATCGTTGGTTGAAAGCATTTAAACACAGTCAAAGATGTTATTAATACACAGTAATCAAAATACATGTTGAATAAATATGATGTTTCCAATGTGTTTTCTTTCCTGTCTGGGTATCTGATATACCCCCTTCATGGTACAAGTGCAATATTCAGTGGAGAATGGATAGCTTTCTTCTTAACCTACCTTATTAATATTCATGTAACAAAATGCTTTGATGATATGACAGGGAATATCACAGGGAATGTATAAAGTAAAATAAAAAATCTTTCGAAAGCCTCTTTCAAAAAGGTTACTGTTAAATTAACGATTTCCATGAATCTAATGTTTTTACTACTACTGAGAAGCTGTGAATTGCAAAAATAAGCAACAGGTGCATGTAGGAACAGGCGCTTACTCTTTCACTTATAAAAGTTTACCATGGTAAAGTTGCACTATAATTCTGCAGTTTTCTCATGCGTTTTTAAGGACTAGGCTATGTATTTAGCATCGTTTACCATGGGTTGCTATGTTTGTTGAATATCCTTTACCATACCTCTCTGGGTCTTACAATGTTTTCACTCTTCTTTATTATTATTATTTGTTTATTTAGCAGACGCCTTTATCCAAGGCGATTTACAGAGACTAGGGTGTGTGAACTATGCAACAGCTGCAGAGTCACTTACAACTACGTCTCACCCAAAAGACGGAGCACAAAGAGGTTAAATGACTTGCTCAGGGTCACACAATGAGTCAGTGGCTGAGGTGGGATTTGAACCAGGGACCTTCTGGTTACAAGCCCTTTTCTTTAACCACTGGATCACACAGCCTCCTGTTACACTCTGCTATGCTTTTAATTTGGTAAACAATACAGTCTGATTTCCAAAGCTCCAGTGCAAAATTTCAGCAAAAAATGAATTCAAAACATCCAGCAACCTATGTTACAGGAGTAACTTGCATGCACAGTCCCATAAAATACAAACTGTAAAAAAAAATGGAAATGTATCTCTGTTTTCCGGTGTTTCAGCAGCATGTAGTTTAACTGTCACAGTAAGTAAGGAAAGCGGTTGGAGAATAAGCAATGCTTACCATTATATTCTGGTGAACGACCATATTTAATATTAAATGCGATTCTATCAGCTAGCCAAAATATTTCATATTTAACCATTTAAAGAGGTTGAGGCTAAGAAACAAATTCCAACTTCTCTCTTTTGTACTTCCATTAGCTACATACTGTAGGTGTGTAAGGGTAAAACAGGTAAGATGCATGGAACTATTTTGTTAGCTACAATCACTTTACTGTGTATGTTTCATGTTGTAATTCTATAGGGAATTGGTACTCAACACGTTGGGCCATATTTATCAAGGTCAGACTGTTAATATTACAAAATAAGTTCCAAACAATGTAGGAACAGCCCGCAGTTGTTTCTTAATAGTTTTGTAACAGTATTATATTTCCTATAATTTGAGTTTATATACCTTGATACAATTTACCAAATTATAGATCCAAGCATTAAAAGTTTCAATATTCATGAGGTACACACATAACAAATTGTATCCCAGTGAAACAGGGTTTCATAAGGTTTTGCAAGGACTAGACCATTTGTTTGCATCAGATCTTATTAAATGTAAATGTAACTTCTTTGGAACATAATACATAAATAGGCAAGTGCAGGTTACCCAGGTAATGGGAAACATTTGTCTAGCATAACGCCATATACAATTTAAAAACTAATACAAAAGCATAAACAGACGAAATAAACATCCCCAAAACCTTATTGGGTGCATTTATCTATTCCATGAAAAAAAGGAATGCTGTGTGAGGATGATGTGGTGCACTGTGGATCTAGCCCAGTACTTTCATTTTGTCTGTCCTTTGATGTTCTTTGTTATTTATGGCAGGTGGACTAAATGTATCTATCCTACGTCTTAAATAAAGACCAGAAGGACTCAAATAAGAAAGAGTGAATTCATTAACAGTCTTGATGCTGAGCTAGGGCTTAAAGTTGCCTATTGACGAATCCTTTCAAGAATGTTCATATAAAGGTCCATTATGAATATGAATACTCGGACGAAAAGAAAGAAATGCTCTGGGGCAGATCTTGTGCTGATTTCAGTTCCACCCTTTACAGTTAAATAAAGAGTATCAAGATTGTATCAGGTAAACCCTTTACAATGGTGATATACATGTGAAACACTATGAGGATGTGATATGCAGTAATTAACTATGGCAAGCCCTATTAACATGCAATCATCAATTTCTGATATCAGCATTTATATTACCGATATCAGTAATGTTTTGTTGATATCAAAAATAACATTTAATGAACTCTAAATACAATTGATGTAATTGTTTATATCAAAAATAATACCTTTTATTAAGATATTAAATGCATACTAATTAACATCCAGTCTGAATTTTCTATATAGAAAATGCATATTAATGAATACCTGGACTGCAAAGAGAGCTCCAGGGCTATGTTTCCATTGTGTGTCAATGGAGAGGTGTCGGATTGGGTGGATTTTCTCAGTTTATAATTTTTAAAAGCTTTTGAAGTCTGTTTCATTGTTGCGCAGGGTCCACGGAAGAAATATAGTACTTCATAAGAAATATCCGGTCTAGAATTTTTATATCAAACATGCATATTAATGAACATATGGTCTTATTTTTTTATATCTGATTTTTAAATCCAGTCTGTACTTCTCTTGTATAAACTTTATTGTGAAAATCCTCTTAGGCTTGGTTTACATGCACGTGAAAATCGACTCTACAGTCAAGACTGTGTGATGTTGTTACGTGAAACAGCACAAGGACACCCTTTTAACAGCGCGACTTTAAGGACAGGGTCAATCCCGTTCTCACGACAGAACTGCCGCGGTTATACTGATACCTACAACAGCCGTCAGCAGTCATTATCACGGTACATTTTAAACATCATCAGTATTAAAATGAAAAACAAATCTATACAACTCAAAAGTTTTATTCAAGCACATTTTATCAAACATCTGCACAGTTGAAACGCTGTATTTAAATGAACAATTAAACAGAAAAGCGGTTATTTTCTAACTTACCACATATAAAGCACTACTTCAAAAAATGAAAAACTATAACAAAATAAACATTTCAAACAAAATTAGTGTGTAAACAGGTTTATGTACTGTACATACAAAACTGTAAAAACAAAAGTAGTTTGTAATCGAAAACAAATGTAACATATGATTTCTCTTGCGTGTGTGTCACTCGCAGCACAGAATCCAGGTTGAGCTGCTGCAGCCTGCAGCTTTGCAGTTTTCTGAAATGTTTCTGCTGAAGCGCTGTAGCTAGCTTAAAAGGCGAAATCTTTATTCAAAATAAAAACATGTATTGTAAAGGTGGTTCTAGTGTTAACGAAATGTAACTTTTAGATGTTCCACAAACACACAAATATAAATTCTTAGTAGTAAAACTTGTACTTAACAGAAATTATATTTTATATAAGTGTGTGTGTGTTGAAAAGGTAACCAGACAAACAAGTAGCTAATGCGCGGCGTAATTCAGAATGTGCGCGACAACACGTGAATTCATTTCTCTTGTTAAATGTTTTTATTTTCATGGCAATGCATGAAGCTCTCCTCATGATATTCAGAGTTGTTCTTTTCCTACTTAGTAAGCAGACACAGACACTTAAATAACCCCTCCCCTAAATGATTGTGAGGAAGGTTAATAACAATCCGAGATTTACTGCCAGAGATATTCAAAGTGAATTGGTTGCAAGTGGGACTTGGGTTTCCATTTCAACCATAGGTCGAGTATTTCATGGTGAAGGGCTCAATGATCAAATGCCAAGGACAAAGCCACTCTTAGGAAAAAGTCACAAGGACAAATCGCTTAAAGTTTGCAAAACGGCATTTGAATGATGGAGATTTTATGGAGTGTTTTTCCTCCAATGACACAGGAAAACGTAGATTCAATATGTGGTAAAATGGATTCCATAGCATACCAAAAGATATTGGCCAATCATCTGAAACCCACAATACTTTATTTACAGGCACAGCTTTTGCTCTGCCACACATCCTCCGTACTTGTTATAGAGGGTACAAGCTACGCGTTATTTTCAACCGGAGTGGTGAAACCCGGAGTCTCCACAGTACCATCCTCACACACGTTTGCTTCACAATCAGGAACTTTTGCATGTCAGCAATGCTAAGGTAACCATCCCAACAACATAATTACCTTGAATTATTCCTTCTACTGAGTTTATTGCTTTTAGATCTTAGAATGATGTACTTCATAGGCATAGGCAAAAATATAAGACTGAAGACAAAAATCTGACAGATGGCAGTACATTTTTGTTGTTTATTGGGGCACAGACTTCTTTGTATGTAAAGTATCTGCTTATTCGGTGTGCTACTGTCATTATAGTAATCATTGTACAGTTCTGCATGAATACCTTGCATTGGCACCTGCTCTGATTGTTTGCAGTGTGTGCACTATTTCCATCTGCACTTAAATGTTTTTGCACTTCTTGCATGAGCTCTACTGGCTCTTTAACTGTAATTGTCTTTAATGCAACCGTAACTTATTTGTAAATGTGTTGTACTATAACTGTACTTGTCTTAATTTGTACTCGCTCTTATTATACTGTAATAACTTGTTACCACTGTCGCCCTGGATAAGGGCGCCTGCCAAATAAATAGTAATTCGGGGATACGTGCTTTTAGTTTACTTATAGAATGTCTGAATGCATAGATAATATAATTATTCACAACTAAATTAAGTCAGAGATGGCTCAAACACTCACCCATGATCTGATGTGTCACAGTCTTCAATAGCGTCTACAATATAGTAGAAAAATAGATTGGCAGAACGGCATTGGTAGTAATACAAGGTAAGTGGTATAATAATAATAATAATAATAATAATAATAATAATAATAATAATAATAATAATAATAATGGTGATTATGTAGTGCGTAACAACAACGTAATAATAATAATAATAATGTTGCACTTTAAAATACTAAGTTAATAAACAAAAAAGATCAAAGAAGGAATTTGTAAAGAAACACAATTGAGATTGCAGTAAGTTGTATATATATATATATATATATATATATACAACTGACTCATTGTGTGACCCTAAGCAAGTCACTTAACCTCCTTGTGCTCCGTCTTTCGGGTGAGACGTAATTGTAAGTGACTCTGCAGCTGATGCATAGTTCACACACCCTAGTCTCTGTAAGTCGCCTTGGATAAAGGAATTGGCTTTTTGATCAATGGAGTTGGAAATGTTTTAGGTAGGCTACAGCACACAGGGCATAACATTTTTCATAACTAAGAAATGAATTGGATTAAAATACCAGTAGATTTATTACATTTCTGACAAATGACTATATTTACTGAAATTGTATTAGCATTTCTAATTTGTCCTCTAGTTATTATGTGACAAGTGCTGTGGACTTTCCTTTTTGAATTTCTGAATAATAAAAGGCCAGCGTGTGCTGTCTCATTCTGAATTCAATGAAATTAGCAGACGGTGCTGTGCTTTGAATGGGAATGTGCCGCTCAGAAATCATATTGGGACAAACTGCTCGAGGTACAGTGGAACCCTTCTAACATTACTGCACTTTTCTGACACCGCTAACAGCACTGTAACATTAATCATAAAAAGTGTATATTATTACACAGTAATATATGTCTCAATGGTTTTAGGCAGTAACTAGTCCAAAATCAACGAGAGATACAGTACATTTCTGTGAAAATAATATTTTTGACCCATATCTTATTTGACATATTCTCTGTTTCTTAAATTAGACAACCAACTGTTTCCCCATAGACTAATAGCAAATATGACTTTGCAAGGGTTAAATTGATTAGTTGTCACCCGAAAGCTGTCTAAATCCATGACTCAAGAAGTAACCAAAACAGCTTCACAACAACTATCATTTGGCAGTGTGACAGGGATGAGGCCCGGCACCTGTAAATATTCTATGTGTAATTTGCATTAATAAAGTTTGGTTTATTTTGAACTTAAGTTTGGCAGGCATGGGGTTAAAATCCCATCCTTGCAAAAAAAGTATGGAATTCCCAAATTGGTTAATTGATTGGCAATTTAGGGGTGGCCATCTGTATATAAGAGGAGCCAGTGCCTTTGTTTGGGGGTTAGTTAGTGCAGTGACAAGAACTGGGAGCAGCAGGCTGTGTTTGCTGTCCTGCACTGCGCTAACCTTAGCTTGCGTGCTGTTTTTGTATTGTGCATTTTGTTTAATTAATTGTTTATTTTGTTTTTCTTAAATAAAAGTGCATGAGAAGCTCTGAACTGCAGCCGTATGCCTCTGCTTCTGCTATTCCGGCCGCTAACCAAACATGACCGCAATTCTACCCCACCACAGGCAGCAATATCCCTGCGTAATGACTGTCCACTTCACCAGCTGAGTGTCCCTCTGTGATATCTACAAAGAGGGCAAGTTACAAAGATTACTTCTTTAGAATGTTATATCCCTTCCATATAATCTATTTTTAACATAATGGGAGAACCTTTATTAAAACCATAGGCTTTGAGATCTACAATGGTATGCAGAGTCAGTACGGAGTGGGCCTCCCAGAGTGGGGCTGGCTCTGTAGAGTCAGTACGGAGTGGGCCTCCTGAGTGGGGCTCGCTCTGCAGAGTCAGTATGGAGTGGGCCTCCCAGAGTGGGACTCACTCTGCAGTCAGTACGGAGTGGGCCTCCTGAGTGGGGCTTGCTCTGCAGAGTCGGTATGAGACTCTACAGGATTCATGCTCAATATTCAAGACATAAGCACATACAAATCAATCCCCCTTTTCAAAGACACACATCATGATCTAGCATTCAACCTAATGGCAAATTAGGTTCCCAAAGCACCTGAGGATCATATAATACAGACTAGCAACTGTTATCAGATCATATTATAGAATTATACCTGTGCTTTACTCAATGCAATTAGTGTCTCTTTTCACATACGTCATTACTCATCAGGTTACAAATGCTCGGTCATTTTAACTACTCAAAATTCTACTATAGAATCGATGGCTTTCGCTTACTTAATGCAATCATGTCTCCCTACGATATGCGTTACTAATCAGGTTGACATATCACCTTCGCTACTCGCAATTAATGTTTCCTTTAACTCACTACCTTGGATACAGATGTCGCTGCGGGACATTCAAGGATCTGCTCCTACCTTCAGGATACAAATATCGCTGCAGGACATCCAAAGAACTGCTCCAACCTTCATCTTCCAAACCACCCATTACAAAGGAGTCCTGGAGTCTGTCAACACTGCGCTCTGGATGCTTCTCCCTATTCAAGGATGTCCTTCCAGAAACCTGCCACTACAGTATTCATCAGCAATAAAACAACATATAACCAACAACTGGAGTAAATGAATGAATGAAAATGTGAATATGAACACTATTTTGCTTTTCTTTTACTTCTAGCCATCGTTTGGTATAATGTGTTGTTTATGCTATGCAAAACAGATAAGATGTCCAATGCGCACGGCTGTCTCCTAGCAAGTGAGGGCACCGCTGTATTCTGGACATTGCAGTTTATTCTAGGAACATATCATCCAGGCACGTGAGATAAAATTGGAAAGCCCCAAACCTCCTCTTTCATTTGGTATATTGACTATTTCCGTTTTTGAGTTACAGGCACCTGAATACACCTACTGATTTGCTGTGCGTCACAGCACTGGAGCATTGAATGAGGGGGTGGTAGAAAGTATGCATACTGACATCAATGGAAAGCGCAATGAAACAACAGAGTAATAGGCAACAAACGAAACTTAGGAACGGACTCATGTCACATGACTCAAGCCTTAGTTTCGGTTTGCTGTAGTTTTGCTTAGGAATGTGTGTCCATGACATACGATACATCATTGGAAGGCTCCAAATTTGTACTTTCAAACAAGCCTTGAACCAGTAAGGAACACCAAACAACTACTGGCTGTTTTGTATGTCCTTTATCTTTCCCTGTCCAGAATCATCCTCAGGATTTTGTAGATGCTTCTGGGTCTTAATTCAGTGCAATGTGCTCACGCAGACATGCACGGTTATGTCTTTATTAATATAACATGGAGAAAGACTGAAGATGAATTTCTATTATCGAGAGCTGTAACTGTATATCATTAAATAAATACATGTATGCTGTTTTTAAATTTAGATGTATATTTGCAGATCTAGCATGTATTGATATTTGCTTTCTGTATATTCTTTTGTACTCAAATTGTAAGAGCATGTTATACTGTATCTATACAGCACCCCGATACCTACTGGTGAGTGGCACTTTAGAAATTTTGAAAAATAAATAAATAAATAGATAATATGTATGTGATGGCTAATATATTACAATGTGATGACACACTGACAGAATTATTTTCCTTCAGCCTCGTCAGTCAGCTGGTCAGGGTAACTTTCTTCTTCAATCCCGATGCCCACCACGCTAGTGTGAAAGTGCACCCAGTGATATAGTGCACCCCTTACATAATAAATACAATTTTCTTTTTTGTTTTGTAATGTTTGCTACTTACTAGTTATATACAGCGCTACACTTAATAAAACACTGAATACAACACCTAGTTTTTTTACACACTTATTGTCAGTTTTGTAATACGAGTAAAAAGTTGTGTGAATAAACACACCTATAGCAAAAGCAAAAGTACAGAGTAAAATGTACAATATGTGCTTGTTTTATCTTCTTGTTTGAAAATGTTTCTTTTAATAGAATTGATATGATCATCTTCATGGGGGGGAAATATGTTATTATTACTATTATTATTATTATTATTATTATTATTGAAACTGCGTATTTGAATAAAACATTTTCCCAATCTAAATATTCTATCTTTATATTTTCAGTTTGTATCTATTTCCTTTGCATTTTATAAACATGTCCCCTTTCAATAAATACGATTTATTTTCTGCTATATGCATACATTCAATTAAACCTTGAAAGGGCCTAAAACATTCATTTTTTTATTACGCACTGTTCAATAATATGCATTTTCAATTGGCATTTCATTTTCAATGTGACATGGTTCTATTAATGGGCTGCCTTTATACTATTATACATGCAATAAAGACGGAATTCCTGGAACAGACAGACGTTTGAGTAAAGAATTTAAACACGTGCGCAAACGTGGTGCAGAGGCAGCCGAGGCAATCGACTGCACATATTGAAAGTTAATCGAACTGTCCACCCTAACTAGTGAACACTAGGAGTTATAATATAATGTATATGTTACATTTTATCACTTAATAAACAATGGCTTCTGTTTTAATAGTTTGTCTTGTATGGTCTTGAGGTAACAATAACGAAAAACTGCGAGTGAAAGTATTTTTTATTATAGTCTGTAGGTGTCCAACAGTTACAAAAGTAACTGAAAAATACTGCATTTTCTTACAGAATAAAACATACATAGTAAAACTGAGTTTTCAGCTTCATGTCTTTGAGCCATGTGGTTGTGCTGCTGCTTGGTTACTGCAGTAATTCAGATGAAATGTGAAAGTATTAAACAACACTTTATACAGAATACAATGATCCATTTTAAGAAATACAAAACAGCCACTGAACCAGTACCTTCTGTGGACCAGCATTACAAAGGTTTATAAAGCTATACTAAAAAAAGTACTACTGTACCACAGAAGTACTACAGAACAAGTACCACAAAAGTACATTAGTTTTCTATAGAATCTGTCTATAGAAAATCTTTGAAATCATTTGAAATCTTACTTTTGAGCAAGTACCCATTTTTGCTAGTCCCTTTAATCTGTTTAACAAAGATTACCATTATTGTATCTTGTTTATTTACTATAATACCAAAGGTAAACTTACTGTCTTTAATTGTCTTTAAAATAGTTTCCACTTCGCTTTAGTGTTATTTAAAAGCATTTAGACATCTGAGGCACAGCAGGTTAAGACATAAAGCACTCGGTCAGAAAATCATGGAAACAAAGGAAGCAGTCTGCAAACAAACGTTTCAACTTTAACAGTCTTCTTTGTGTTGCAATGATAAGATGATGGATGTAGAAACGGTTATCACACCCGTTTCTTTTAGTTATCTAGTATTTTGGTAAGACCGTATAGAGGCTAATAATTAATCTTAATTAATTAATAATTAATAAGGCTATAATAATAGAGGTACATTTCATTTCATAAGGAATGTGTCGGGGGGCTGTATTTCATAGGACTATGAAAATGATTCTGGCGGGTGGGACCATTTGCTTGGTGACGGTGACGGAGATGGACATTTTTCATAAAATAACCCATGATATCCTATATGGCGGGGGACTTCACGGAGCTTGTGGGTTACGCTTCATAGTCGGAATATGTTGTTTACATGGCTTTATATTCCACTAGTATTCCGCATACTTGTGGAATATGCCAACTCCAAAATTCCGAATATGCAGATATGGAGTATTCCTCTTAATCTCACCTGTGCCATTCAATGAGAATTGCATATCATACAGATCTGCATTGAAACTCCAGTAGTACATTTGCTTTATAATGCCAGTAATCGTATTTAAAGTTGTGCACATCTGTAGAAGTTTGTTTTTGTATATCTTTTTTTAAAAATTATTTTCTACAATTTAACTTGTACTAACAATCTATAGCTTATACATTTAGTTATAGCACGTTTGCTGTTTGAAGTAATTCCTTATTCATGAAAATAACTGGTATCTTACCAGCATCATTGTCTATAGCAAATTCATGTCAGTTTCTCACCTCAATTCCATATGGCAATGTTTATAATCTAGGAACTGTATGTTAAAGTACTTATGTTTTCTAGATTTCAACAATGCAATATTGTACAACAGTAGATGGTTATAATTACGATTGCAACACTGCGTTTATATAAAGAAAAATACAAATGCAATGTGTTTTACGCATTAACGACAATAAAATGTAACAACTGCAAACCATCACACTGTGCATTTTACCATCATAATAAATTAACTTATACGTTTTCTTTTTGCATTTGGGTGATTTTGAGATTCTTCTGAGTTGGAAGCCCCCGTGGGAATCTGCTGATGTTCTGGTGACTTCTCAAAATGTCCTTGCTTTAAGCAAACTTTATATAGAACAAAAAAGAGCAATCAAGAATTGATCGAGTAAAACTTATTCTTGATATTTTAAACCTATTTTTCAACGTCTGCCAATATAATTTACCAACAGCAACAATGGACGCTTTCTTTAAAAAAAAACAAAAACAACAACAATGTTTTTGATAAATAATGCATAATTTACCTTGGTGTGGTGGTTCTCACTGAGCTGGAACAAATCCGAGAAGTCTGATCCAGTTTCACGGAAAGACCAACATCTTAACCGTAGCAGTTATATTCGACATGCCACTGCACTAGTGAGACAGCCAGTTTGAGCATATTCTTATAAACGCGAGAGAACTGGCTATGGGGAGTATCTTGCTACCTGCTCCTCCCACGCTGGTGGCTGACACACACTGACCGATTCTGTGCCGTCTGAAGGCGCACAAAGAAAGGGAAAAGCCCTGGCAATTCCTACTAAAAATATATAACATTTCACAATTGCTAAGCAAGTTGTTGTCCTGCGTTTTGGATATCAATGTTGGTACAGTAACAACAAGTCACCTTACCATTAAAAAAAAGGTTATTGTAACATAACGCCGCGGACGCAATTTCAGATCAATTGCAATGATGTTTCATGCGACTAGGTAAGAATAACATCCGAATAACAAATGTTTTGTTTTGTAATTATTTTGCTAGTCCCGAAGATACATTTTTGTAATGGCCATAAATTAACAATGAATTCAAGTGTAACAGCACAGGATTACCAACTAAATGCAGTCATGGGAATTTGCTACAATTATTTTAAAGTGTAAGCCAAAAAAAGTGTATCCTTAAAGTGATCAAGTGTTTTTCGTTAAAATGTTTTTAAAACCCACGTGAACGTGGGAAATGATGACGTGGACAAGTGTAAAATAAAGCAATCAAAAACAGGTTAAATAATATAATATAATAAATACACACCATTACAACTGCCATACAATACAGTATGAATTGACTACACTTCTATGCTTTTACAGTCTGGTTGGGGAGATGACAGCAAGACTCACAATATGCACTGTTAATTTGTCATTCAGTTTTAGGTGAACCGAGGTGTACGGGGAACCCACATCATTAGAGTGCAGTACTAATATTTGGGCATGAATGTGATTCTAAATGTGTTAGCTGTGGGGAAATACAAAAATAATAATACAAATAAAATAAACACACGGAAGGCTGACAGTGAACACGCAGTTCTAATTGGCGCCCAGAGGGTTATGAATTGAGAATTACGATCTGAAGGATTTCTTCAGTAGAAAAAGCGATCAGCTTTATGGAGATTCGGTGTTTGTGGATTGTGTTTGGATCCAGTTTTGAGTAGATACAGTATGGAACAGAATTCAACAACTTTAACAAACTGCTACTGTCCATTGAAATCTGTTTTTAAATGTTTATATATATATATATATATATATATATATATATATATATATATATATATATATATATATATATATATATATATATATATATATAAATGAAGAAGTCGGGACGCCTAAACGTTGTAGCTAATTATTAAAGTGAGTTTTCAGTTTATCAATTACTTTTCATTATATAGATATACAGTCAGCACTCGGATATCCATTACCCAGATACAAGTCATTCACGTTTTGGTTTTCATTTCAACCAGCTCTCAATTACTTAATTGAACCAGTTATTGGTTTAATTAGTCAAGATTAATATGTGTTCCAGATCTTTAGCTATGATGTAAAGACACCTAGAAAACCCGCAGAATTGGGCCTCTCCAGGACCAGGGTTGGAAACCACTGGAATAGAGGGATACCATTAGTGGCATACAAGGCCATGCCTGTGGCAGAGCAGAGGAAAAGCCCTGCACATAAATAGAGGGGGCAGGGCAAAGCCCTGCGTGTAAATAAATATATTGTTTGGTCTTTATTGGTGACGGAAAATTATTGTTTATTTTGAACGGGTGTTTGCATTTTGTGTTTCTGTAAAAACACGATGTATTATGATTTAAAATGTATAGTTTTGTGTTAGTTAAAATGAGTATTTTGCTTTGTTATTGTTTTGTTATGGTTAGTATTGATTTAACATACAATGTTTTGTTATTTATGTATAAATTTGACGTGAAAAAGCTGTGTTTGTTACTGTTTGGCAGTGTGGCTGGGGAAACCCCATCCAGACAAAGCCTTGTGCAGAAGGTGGCCATCTCCTGAGTTAATTAATTGATTAATTTGGTGATAATCAGGAGATGGTCACCAATATAAAAGCCTGCAGCTCTCCCTGTTTCAAGGTGGGTTGTTTGGAGTAGGAGTGCGTGTGCGTGTGCGTGCGTGTGCGTGTGAGAGAGAGAGAGAGAGAGAGAGACTGGAGAAGGAAAGGAAAGCAAAGCAAAGCTAAACAAAACCAAACTAAACAAAGTAAAAACAAAACTGCTACGAGTGCTGGAAGCTCCAGCACCGTATTTATTTGTTTGGGTTTTGCGTGAGAGACCTGTTTTTGTTTACCTATTTATTTTTGCTCTGTGAGCTGTGTTTTCTTTTTGTTAAAATATTTTATTTATTTTTGTTAAAATAAAAACATAGCGCCGCAGTGCGCTTTGCACCCGAGTACTGCCCGTCTGTTTCAGTTCCTGCTTTTGGCCTGACGTCACTACCCTGAGTCGTCCTGTCACACTGCTTAATTGGGTTAATCTTTGGGAGCTGTCTTTCCACTGAGTATGGTAGCACACCACCAAAACAATACCCCTTGGGTAGACATTCATGGGGTTTCCATGCAAGTTTTTTTTTTCAACTCGAGACATTTACACGAGAAAAATGTCTCGTGTAAAATGCTTTTTTGGTTTCCATTCATTCAGTTTATTTTACTCGAGTAAACCAGGCTTTTCACTCGACGTCATGCAAATGAATGGGAAAGGTGGGGGTTGGTATGTAAATTAGCTATGCGTAAAGTACTTGTGCTGTTTTTGAAGATTACTAGTGAAGTTTGTGAAAATGTGGTTTCCATGCGCAGAGAACTGGTACACGAGTAAATCTAAGCTGCTGTAATAAAGCAAAATACCCTGTGCCTGCTTGGTAAATAATGTGTTTTACTGCTCTTGACCAAATTGCTTTTCAAATGTCAGGTGGGTTGGCTTGTCATTAGTATTGAATCCGGTTTCAAATAATTTATCTGACGACTCATTAATTAAAAATTAACTCTTAGGTATAAAATGAATCTGACCTACATAGGTATGGAGATATACTATATACATACCCTGGCTTAGAAACCCTACCCGTCCGGACTGCTAAGGAAGCATTCAAAATCACGCTTGGGCAAATACGGGTAGTGGGCACTTGAAAGGGAGGTGGCAGATACTGATGAAACAGACTGAAGTGCATTAATTCGTTCCCAAAATTGCCACTGCCTGCTGCCTGCACAAACAACAAAATTAGGTGTTCAGAAATCAGTGGCTACCTGTGAGACAGACGGGGAAGGTTACAGTCTCACGAGAAAAAAAAGCGGCACTGCCTTTCACAACAAGCCCAAAACAAGCGCAACCCGTTAGAGTATGGGTGTTTATGCAAATTACAACCCGTGACTGTAAAAATTTATTATAAGCGGACTTGGCAACTGTGAAAGTTACCTCAGCCGCCAGTTTCAATTGGACAGCAGCGATTGAGGAGGCTTGTGCTGTCAGAGATGCTCTCCTTTCTTTTACTGCTGTGTTAACTATTAATGATGCAAACAAATAAAACACAATCAATATGTTCATTTGCAATTTTATTTGGTCAGTTCTGAGAGGGCATCAACTTGGATGTTGTTGCGCTGTTTTGGGCAATCGATAGATATATATATATATATATATATATATATATATATATATATATATATATATATATATATATATATATATATATATATATATATATATATATATATATACATACATACATAAAATCTAGCCCTTTACCCCCCTCACATGGCTTGCTCACTAAAATATTTGGTAATTTATATTTTGAAACTCAAATACTTAATGAGCAAGTCGAATCACATTTGCACCAACAGCTGTGTGGTCAAGTGGTTAAAGAAAAGGGCTTGTAACCAGAAGGTCCCCGGTTCAAATCCCACCTCAGCCACTGACTCATTGTGTGACCCTGAGCAAGTCCTTTAACCTCCTTGTGCTCCGTCTTTCGGGTGAGACGTAATTGTAAGTGACTCTGCAGCTGATGCATAGTTCACACACCCTAGTCTCTGTAAGTCGCCTTGGATAAAGGCATCTGCTAAATAAACAGCCAAATAGCTGCCCTGACAAAATCCCATAGAATCCTATTCTCAACTTTTTTTTTTTTATAAAGGGCCTGTAGGTTGAAAGGTAATAAAATAAAAATACATAAGTAGCTCAATCTCTAAATTAAAGTATTAGACTAGACCAATCTCTTAAAGCCTGCCAAATTTTAAGTGTCTAGCATAAGCCTGAATATGTGTTGCTAAGGACATAGCAAATGTACGTAGCTGAAAATTGTTGCTTTACTTTATTCATGAATTTCTCAGCATTAGGATTTCTCTTATGCGAGACTTTAAAATGTTGTAACTTTGTCATTTTTAAATATATTTGAATAAATTTGGTGTCAATATATAACTCTTTTTTGTTACAGGGTCATATGTGACTGATTTTGTAGGAGCAGGTCACAAACGTTCTTGGTTAGTTAAAAACTACACAATATTGACAACATGTAAAATGCAAAAAGAAAACAAAACAAAACAAGAAAACAAAACATCCCTGGTAGGATAATTTAAGTAAATAAACATGAATTAAAATGGAAATCTGTAAAAGATCCAGAGGTTAAAAACTATGTGGCACTGAAACAGTTAAAGTTCACTGGCCCCTGCCTGTAATGAAACTTTATTGAGAGAATCATATAAAACAACTGCATGGTGGGTTTAACCATGAAGTCACTGCCTCAAATGGTTTCATAAATACAAAGCTTTGACAATTGATGAGATGTTAGCATTACTATCACTTTAAAGTGATAGCTTTTAAAGTACCATAGTAAGCATGTTTTTTTATTGTTTTTTTTTTCCTGGGAAGTTCGACAAGCTAGGCGAGATTGTTATGCAGAATGGTAAAGTACTTTCAGCAGTTGTTTTAAAACTTCTAATACCAAACCAGATTTTCAGCAGTTACATGTTACAGAGTATAAACAGCACATTTCCTAAACACAGTATCTATGAAGGTTACCTGGAATAAAATGCTATTGTACATTCAATTCCCATTTCTCAAGGCAAAAAGCTATTTTTTTCCTTTCACTGTTTTGTTATGAGAATACCATGCAGGTTGCTGGAAAAGTAAAAAAGTTATGATTCAAGAACATCTAAAATTAAATTAACTAATTTTTAAATGCTTGAATATTAAATTTCACCCAATTTTAGCCACCATTATCATATACCAAAAAATATTGTTCACATATTAGAAACATCATAAACATAATGCTAGTACCATACATAACTTATGATCATGTATTCGAAACATTAATTAAACTCACCCCTTCTTAGGTTTTAATGAAGCATAAAGCAAAATATAGGACTCAATTTTCTTTGCACTTGTAACTGACCTGAAAAGTGTAAAGCTCACAATAAATATTCAAATGTATTTTATGTTATTGTAAAATTTTAATTACAGTGCTATTATATTTGTAACTTCTGTTTGATCTATTGCCTGGAAACTAAAGGTAATTCAGAAAATAACGTATTCGCCATCTGGTTTGACAGTACCTTCTGTCTCTAATCAGTTTGCATGAGAAGAAAGAAAAAAAACATTAGCACATACTTTGGGTAAACCTTGCACAATTCAAATACATTATTTCTTTAAAGCTTTTGATCATGGAATTTCTCTTTAGCTGCAAACAAATAAACCGAGCAGAGCTTGTGCCCATTTAGCAATTACAATGTCATAAGAACATAAGAAAGGTTACAAACGAGAGGAGGCCATTCGACCCATCTTGCTCGTTTGGTTGTTAGTAGCTTATTGATCCCAGAATCTCATCAAGCAGCTTCTTGAAGGATCCCAGGGTGTCCGCTTCAACAACATTACTGGGGAGTTGGTTCCAGAACCTCACAATTCTCTGTGTAAAACAGTGCCTCCTATTTTCTGTTCTGAATGCCCCTTTATCTAATCTCCATTTGTGACCCCTGGTCCTTGTTTCTTTTTTCAGGTCGAAAAAGTCCCCTGGGTCGACATTGTCAATACCTTTTAGAATTTTGAATGCTTGAATCAGATCACCACATAGTCTTCTTTGTTCAAGACTGAATAGATTCAATTCTTTTAGCCTGTCTGCATACAACATGCCTTTTAAATCCGGGATAATCCTGGTTGCTCTTCTTTGCACTCTTTCTAGAGCAGCAATATCCTTTTTTGTAAAAAGGTGACCAGAACTGAACACAATATTCTAGAGGAGGTCTTACTAATGCATTGTTAAGTTTTAACATTACTTACCTTGATTTAAATTCAACACTTTTCACAATATATCCAAGCATCTTGTTGGCCTTTTTTATAGCTTCTCCACATTGTCTACATGAAGACATTTCTGAGTCAACATAAACTCCTAGGCCTTTTTCCTTCTTCAATTTCATTATCTCCCATATGATATTTATAATGCACATTTTTATTGCCTGCGTGAGTACCTTACACTTTTCTCTATTAAATGTCATTTGCCATGTGTCTGCCCAGTTCTGAATGCTGTCTAGATCATTTTGAATGATCTTTGCTGCTGCAACAGTGTTTGCCACTCCTCCTATTTTTGTGTGGTCTGCAAATTTAACAAGTTTGCTTACTATACCAGAATTTCAATCATTAATGTAGATTAGGAATAGCAGAGGACCTCACACTGATCCCTGGCTCCATTTTGAGGTGTCTCCTCTAATCAGTACTTTCTGTTTTCTACATGTTAACCACTCCCTAATCCATATCCATGCATTTCCTTGAATCCCTACTGCGTTGTAGACAGAATTTCAAATACAATTTTATTAGGGCTGCAACGAAGGGTACATTTCGACCTTCGAAAGTTCGGAACACATTACCGAAGGAAGGTTCGAACCTTCGATGGTACTCATTTGCATAATTTATTGGTGACGTCACCATAGCTACTTGTATATATTTGATTGAAAATCCTATTTTACAGGTAATCCATATAAATGGAATAAAACATTTCACATGTAGTTTAAAAATACATTATATAGAACAGTAATCATGTTTTTATAATTTAAATAAAAATACACGTTGTTTATTTACACATAATTGAGCCTGCTTGCGATAATTACAGTAAGCTTGCATTGCACCAGCACCAACTGCAGCAGACAAAGCTTTACTTAAAAGTCACCGATCCAAGCAGGTTATCAGTCACATTTTACTACTACTAAAAATATTAATAATACTACTAATAATATGAACTTACGCTTGTCAAGTGACCCCGGAGATTGGTTGTGCCTGCATTATACATCAACAGTCACTTGCACAGTTTGCATTCAACTTTTTTTTTTTTTGGTTGTCTGGGCATTTAACAAAAAAATCCCAAACAGCAGAGGGGTTTCGAGACATTTCTTATACAACGCTTTGCTGTCGAGATGGTGAATGAAGACATTAAAGGTTTGCCTCTGGATAACACGAGCTGGAGTGGGGAGGGGTGGACCGTGCTCACTTTTCGAAATTAAAATGTTTTGTGATATCGTGTATTTTGTATGTTTAAGACATATTTTACCATACCACTTCTCTTACACGGACTTGTACACTAGATGTACAGTGCATATCTTATTGAAGCACTACAACCATAGAGGTACGAGCCCACTGCTTTGGATACTATACCCTGCTCCAGTTGTAGTTAATGTATATCGATGTGGTAGCAGATTTTATTTACAACTTTTGTTTACATAATATGCATTATACAAATCAAAAGATCGAATTTTGCATGTGAGTGACATTTAATGTGTGATTTATAGTATTCACACATTGTCAAACAATTTGTGTTAATGTTGGGGACGACATACAGTGCGTGAACCCTTCTGTCGAACCTTCGAAGGTTTAAAACAATCTTCGAATCCCTAGCTAGCGAACGAACCTTCAGACAGCCCTAAATTTAATATGCCTACTAATTTGTTTCAAAGTTATTAAAACAATCTGTTTGGTAATTGTGGCTTATATTAGTCAATAGAAATGCCATGCTTTAAGCTATTATGCCATCCGACACTATGCATAATGAATTTAAAACATTATGTGAATCTTATGAGTGCCCTCTAGGGCTGTCAGTTAAGCCTCCAAACAGCAATCGATTATTGGCCACACAATCAAATTGTTCGAATAAATATCGTCGATTGTACCGCCCATTTTACTCCATTCCTCTCCCCCTGACACGATTATTTTAACATCATTGCTGTTATACGTAAAAGCTTGTGCACAACAATTTAATGCCAGGGGTAAATTACGCCTTGGTAGCATCAGAAGAAAAAAAAAACACATTCGCAACAAGCCTAAAGCAAGTTTAACACTACAGGAGTGTACTCAAATATTTATTCCAAACAGATTACAGTACTTTGGAATGTAATCTATATAAACACGAGTTAATGAAAACCGTCTTTTTTTATTCAGCGACAGCTGCAGCATCACGCACTGCATCTTGTTAATACTGTACCACCTAACCTTCACTATCTGTGAAACACGCACAATGCAGAAACCCCTGACAAACATCATTATAACAACAACAACAACAACAACAATAATAATAATAATAATAATAGATTTACTTACCACAACATGCACACCACAACATGCTATAGGTCAAGCTGATCGTTACTCCAACATTGCGTTTTATAAAAGGTGTATCGGGACCCCTTTGGTAAAATCACGAATAACTGTACTATACGAAGTCAGAGAGGCAAAACAGAACAGGCTTGCAATAACATGTATTGGTTATGTTGTTTTATTCTATTTACAGTACAATTGTTATAAATATAATACATCATTTTCTGAAAACCAACATATTATATTTGTGTAGATACATTTAAATAACAGTGTAACAAACTTAAATGATTAAGTTACACAATAAGGGAAATTACATATACTCTACACCAGTGGTCCTCAAAGTAATTTGGGCACGGGCATAAATTGATCTTACTTGGCTGTTTGCGATCACGATGACTATTGCATAGGTTGTTATCTTAAACAGAGAGAGAGAGAGAGAGAGAGAGAGAGAGAGAGAGAGAGAGAGAGAGAGAGAGAGAGAGAGAGAGAGAGATTTAGTGGGCGTTGTTCTTGGCTCACTCTGGTCTCGGGCAGTAAAATTGTGCGTGCTGCGCCTACTCTTTAAATAATTTATATAAAATACGCAATGCAAATATTTTTAAATAGCATGTTTACACAGATAACCATGACTAAACAAAAATAAGAGTATAGATAGCGTCTCGCTTTGTTTCAATTTGGCAAATTTGTCAACACTACTCTGTTTTAAAATGTCGCTGATCTCCAGTACAATTATTCAGAGAAAGTGGATTCGTAACTACATCTACTATGGTGTTTCCCTTGTCTGGTGAAATTAAAAAATAGAGAAAATTAAATTCTAAATACTGAAATGTATTATTTTTCTCAGTAACAGTCGGCAAAATTCAGTGCTTACCCGTCATATTAACACCCCGCCTCTGCTCACGAATGATTGGACAGCTGTCAGATCTTTCACTTTCCCATTGGCTAATTACTCGCCTTCAATTTTCCTGCAAAATACCGTGAACGGCCTCTGCTTCCTTATGATTGGACAGCTGAGTAAAACTTGGCGAATTTTTGACTCTTCTCTTGGTTAAACTTACTGTCAGTACCTGCAACTGAAACAGACACAGGTATGTCCCACCCAGCTAACTTATGATTGGGCTACCGCAGAGAAAACGCAGATATTCAATTGGTTGATCGTATCGCAGAGGCTCTTCAAGGGGGGGAAAAAAAAAAAAGTATCGAGTACTTATAAGTACAGCATAAACTAACTGCACTGTCAACAGACTGCTGTGACACTTTTGTTGGAAAACGTGTTTAAAGCTTTATTTTCCCACGCTACAACCCGCCAGAAGACCCATAATTTAAGAACAGCTGCCGCGGGCACGATGGCCTGGCTTCGTGGGCACCACTTTGAGGACCACTGCTCAAGAGAAATAAAATCTTGTGCTTGTGAATACAGCACAACTTTAATCTGTAGAGTGAAACTTGAGGTTGACTTGTCTAATCTGGTGCTTCTTTTCTTCTTAGCCATTTCATAAAACCTGAGGTGTGTCCAAGTTTTAAATTTCAAAATAATGAACTAGATCAATGTGTAAAACAAAAACAAAATCCAAACAAGCCACAATTCTAATTTAGTTGTCTTGATTCCAAAGAGCTATTAGCTCATGCAGTATTTAACTTTTTGTCAACTACCCCGATAAACCATAGGCCTGTGTTGGTGCAGCCAGGCAGATCTCAACCATGTTTCTTTTGACTCATTACCATCAGCCACAAATATACATTTGTGGATGACACAAATTAATACAGACTTGAACCGCACAGCTGACAATTCCAGGCAGCTACAATGTTTCAATCACCTTTGTTATAAAAAGACTAATTACAAGCAGAGATGAAAGATGCATATGCTGAAAAAAATAATTACATTACACACTTAAAAGTCCATAGTGCCTTTTATTTGAGACATAAAATAACTAGGTTTATTTAAATTCGTGCTCTTTGTTTTATACAAGCAGGTCTGATGCAGGAATTATTAAGAAGTACAAAACAATTTATTTTCAATGTCCAGTATTCAATGTGTTTGGGACCTGAAATTGAGTTCAGATGTTATTGATTATGATCAGTGCTGGCATAGAGTTCTGCTGGCTGGTTTCACACATTGAACCTTGGTCAGTCAGTTTAGCAAAGACCCTTGGAGTTCCCAGATTGTAGACCCCTGCATGAATAAAGCAGGCTTTGAGCTGAAGCTTGTGAATTTCCTGAGCTTTGAGCTGAAGTTTGAACTGGGTCTGTCCAAGCCAAGTGAAAGAACCATGGACTTCTAATGTCTCAGGGCTGAGGAGGGAGAAATAAGAAAGTTAAATGCTTCAGTTAAACAGGGTTCAAAATAGTCATAAAAGCACCAAGAAAAATTATTTTGTTGGCAGGAAAGTTGCAGAAAAGTATAAAAATAAGGTGCTATGGGTCTTATAATAGACATATATTTGTTTAATTGTGTTTAATATGTAAAAACTCAAACTTCTATCAATATGCACTAGATTATTAGCAACTCAAAAGGACAGCAAGTAGACGAAACCATATCACCCAAACCTGACCTCTTTATTGCAACACTGCTTTTTTCCCCCCAAAGAAGAGATGCAGTACTTTTTTTTTTTTTTAAAGTAACTATCATTGTTAAAAGTAAAATGAACTGTGAGAGGCAATCCCAAAATGTTCCTTACCTTATGGCTTTATGGCGCAGGTCTATTATCACATCAACTACAGCTTGAGAGCAGTTTGAAAGCATTAGGGTTACAGGTACTACACAAAGGCTGTAAGGCAAGAGATACAATAAGATTAACCAGAATGACAGCTAGTATATGTTAACCAGTATCTGACTTATTAAATACAATACTTTTTGAAAGTATGTTTCCTTAAATATTTTTTTTTATTTCTTCTGTTATACAGAAAAATCAAGAGTCACTATTTGTTCACATGGTTAAAAGATGATTATCACCAATTCACACAGTAATTGTGGTCTGAAATGCACTAATTGATTATTACATCCACCCAATGTAGTCCACATTTTCCTATTGGATAACTACTGTCTGGAGAAAGACTTATTTTTTTATTAATATTTATTTCTTAGCAGACACCCTTATCCAGGGCGACTTACAATTGTTACAAGATCTCACATTATTTTTTACATACAATTACCCATTTATACAGTTGGGTTTTTACTGGAGCAATCTAGGTATAATACCTTGCTCAAGGGTACAGCAGCAGTGTCCCCCACCTGGGATTGAACCCACGACCCTCCGGTCAAGAGCCCTAACCGCTACTCCACACTGCTGCCCTGTACCTTAGAAGCTTCTGAATACTACACTATTGAGATCATAATGACGATATTGATGATATCAACTAAATCTCCCATAATGCCTCCTACATTCTACATTTCTGCTGACTGGGTTCTATTGTAATGAGTGGGAGGGAGAAGTATTCTTTTTAATAATTATCCATATCCAATTTTAATCAGCACCAACACAAAACAGCAGAACAAGACTGCATGACCCAAGCAGCAGAGATTCGTCACTCCTTAGTTGTCTTTTAACCCTTCTCAAATCTACACAAAAACTAATAATAGAATACTGTAGTTTTCGAAGTAGTCCACGGAATGCATCAAAACTATGATTTGTTTTTCAAATTTGGCGCATTTCCTGTGAATGTGCAACACATACAGGAATGCAAGCACGTGTTGCGCGTACAGTTCTGTGCCCGCTTCAATGTTAAACAGCACAGCTGAGATGAAAGCAGAAGACACCACTGAAACGTTTCAATAATGAAATACCCAAGCTTCCTGAAAAGCGCGTGCGAGGTGCTGGTAGTCGATCTCAGGAATGCAATGAGATCATATAAGAACTACTGCAAAACCAATGACATAGAATAAACAATTTTTTTGGTGTGACGTTTTGCCAGTAATTACAATTGATGTCCAACAATTGATGTCGTACTGACCATTTCTAGGAAAGAAAACAAAACATGTGCTGAATTTAACCACATAGCTTATTGCTGATGTTTACAAGCAGATGACCCTGGTTCCAAAGATATTTCCTTTCTTATGCAATGGATTGTGGGCAGGGCTGGTTTAACACAGGGGCTTTAGGGGCTGCATTTTACTTTATGTCCCTGGACGCCAGTTGAGATCTGCTGATGCTGGGCTTCTGGTGACTACAGTGATAAAACGTAGCTCTTGTGATGGAAGAGCCTTTAGTCATTATGCACCTGTATTATGGAACAATCTTCCAATTGAAATCCGTAAAGCTGACTCAATAAATGCATTTAAATCAAAGCTTAAGACACATCTTTACGCAGAGGCATTTTTGTAGATTGTGATGGCCTATTTTAGGGTTTTATTAATATGTATTTTATTTGATTTATTTATTTTATTTATTTACTTACTTTTTCCCCATCTGTTTTTCGATATTTTTTTGATATTTTATTGTATATTATATTTATTTGTCATGTGAAGCGCTTTGAGATGCCTTGGCATGAAAGGCACTATACAAAAATAAATTTGATTGATTGATTAATCCGGCCCTGATTGTGGGCAGGGGCGATGATTTTTTTTTTTTTGCTAAGCAGCTTTGGTAAACCTCATTTTTATTGTTAAATCTTTTTCAAGTTACTGTTTTTTGTAATAGTAAACCCACAACATTAGACAGGAGTTTCAGCATAAAATATAGAATATATTTGCCCCTTCTGCCCCATGGGTTAGGCGCCTATGATTGTGGGACACTAGAAGACTAATGGCGGTTCTTTGTTTTTTGGGGTATATTTAGTTACAAACTTCCTGGGACTTCCTCTAAAATAAATCTGGATGTAACTAGACTTGGACCCTAGTCGTCTCCACTTGCTATTATTGTTACACTCATTTTATAGTATAATAATAACAAGATGCTGTACAATAAAGATAGGAAATTGCATTCCCTTTTGATTACAGAACAAAAAAAACAGGACAGAAATGCTTGATGCAGTCTTAAGGTTTGCAAATTTTGAAAGCTAGTGTTTAGTAACATTTGGTGTGATGCATAATTTTTTAAAACATAAAATACATCAGCTATTTTTCACATTAAGTCAAAGTTTATTTCACTTCTTTAAAGTTTCATTATGAATATACACAGCGGTGTAGATGTGATTGATTGATGTGACATTTTGCAATCCTGAATAAAAGCAACATGACAGGCCTATTTAAGAAAAAAATACCACTATTTAAAATAGTGTTATTATTTGTTTTAATATTAAATGATTAGAAATAGCTGAGATTGTTTCAATTACATAACCTCATCTTTATGTAAAATCCAATACATTGGGTGATCTTAAAATGCAGTGGAATAATGATTTTTTAAAAATGCTTTTTAAATAGCAATCTTAGAATAAAGGTCTTTGAGAACAGCTATGTGGTACGAAAAAGTATGATCTTTAAACTAAATGAGCTTGTGTTTTTAATTTGGCAACATATTACCAGTACCAGAGCAATTTATTAGCCCTTTCCAAATACATTGATGCTATTTCACTCAGTTTCAAATGCAATACAAAGTGGGCAGTATAAAGCTTTACTTAACCAGATTTGTATTTTTCATTAAATATTAAATAAAAAATTGAAAAAAAAACATTTAAAAGTTATCTGAAGTCGTGCAGGGAGAGGAGATGACAAAAGGAGGGAGGGGTTGCATTAAACTTAAAAATCTAGCCGTACTATTCCTTTCAAAGGGGAGTTTATTTTAAACAAAATATAGTGAAGTATGCAAAGGAATGTAGTGAAGAACAGATACCTCTAGGGTGGAAAACAAAAAAAACAAAAAAATGAATTACAGGAATGACAAGAAGAAAGTGTTTTGCACCGGTGCATGGATATATTCGAAAATGACAGTACCATTACTGTGCTGTCAATTACAAGTTGTTTATTTATGTGAATTAGACACAAATGGTATCAGCCACACCATTTGGCATATGTTGAAATAATCTTACAATGACACTAAGTTAAAGTGTATTAACCAAGGCATAAAAAACACATTTTAGCATAGAAACATTCTCAGAAGACTATTAAAACTTACTATTTATAATTAACTCTATTATAAAATACTACATATAACCATCACACACGTTTTCCAACTCTGTCTCTATTATTTTGTTATGCTAGCAGTATTCTGTTTGGTATTAACTCTCACTTATCCATCCCAAAATGTGACGGCATGGGTTAAAAAAGCAATTAGAAATCGGTGGGAATACATGTCAGTAACTACTGAAATCTGTAGCCAATCATTTAAAAGAAAGGTTGTATTTGTTGACAACTGAACAAAGTTAAATGACAGTATTGCTAAATGACAGTATTTGATAAAGTAAAAGCAAGTGCTAGCAAACAGTACTGCTTGTATCATAAGTGTACTTGTGCTTATATTGTAAGTACAATAGTCTTCAGTGTTGTAAGATGTAGGTTTACTGTTTTTGTTTTAATGTGTTTAAAATACCATTTAAATACAGCACAAATGTAATGTTTGAAAATTCAATTTTTATATGTGTATTTTGTCTTTTTTTGTAATAATTGATCGATTAATGTCTACTCGAGTGCAGTATCAAAAAAGGTTGCATTAAAAAGAAATCTTGAGAAATGGCGGAGGGCACTTCTAAAGACCTTGGCAAAAGGGCAACTCTATGGTATACATAATATTTCAGAATGAAGGTATAAAAGGTAAGCTGATTTCTTTTTTATTCAACGTATTTCTTTCTAACGGTATCAGAAAATATACAGCTATATCGTACTTTTTCTTCAGCTAGCTAAAATAAATTAGCACTCAATAAATTACATTTCTCTTCAGCTAACTTAAAATAGCACTCAGTAAGTTACCTTTGTTAGTCTGAAACCTGAAAGCTTACGGCAACAGCATCAGAGCCTTTATATAAAGTACAACAAGAAATTTGGGTTTAAAAAATTAAAAACAGAAAGATGGTTTATTAACAGGTGTTGATATTTCAACGTATCATGGAACAACTACCAATTTTGTTTAAAAAAATTAATAAAAATACATTTGAATGCAGTATTGCTATGGATAAATGAATGCAACATAACTACTTCAAATATTTAAGAGGTTATATAAATGTATACTCTAGTGGTTATTTAAAGTTTGCAACACTACTACTACTACTAATAAGCTTGTTATCTGAATATTGGGTAGTGAGTTGTATGCCACATAGTTTAATTTACTTCAAAACAAATAAAATATTTGTTTTGTAAAACAAACAAAGAAAATGACCATTTACATAGATAAATGTGACGACTTCGGACATGAAATGCAAACAAATGTTTCAGCATTCTTCTAGAGTGTTACAAGTTGACGAATGTACAAACATTCGCTGTCACACCCAGTCTGCTTCTCTGCACTCATTCTTTACTATAAACATGCCCATATTTTTTCACCAGTATTCACAGTGTTAGTTCTGTCTTCATGTATGCTTATCAAAGCAACTGCGTTGAAAGTTGTCAGGGTTTTTGCTTTGTTGTGGATAGTGGCTCCAGCAGTAATAACTTAATATGTTGCCTTGTTTTATTTATTTTTTTGGTGGTGGTGAAATTAAGATTTTCGCTGCCTCATCCACAATATACACACATACATATAAAGTCAAAAGTTTACATACCCCAATGGAAATTTATAATTTCTAGACATTTCTTGAAAACATAATTATAGGAAAATTATTTGGGTGAGGAAAAAAAAAAAAAGGTTGCAAGAAATATTTACAATGATTTAATTCAGCATTTTTTTTGCAAAACTCCAAAAGCGGTAATTCAAAAGTATTCATACCCTTTGATGCTATGATAGTATGGTCTACAAGGTGCTAGAAATTTCAATATGATAATGCAGAACCTAATTCTAGAACATTCTGGATTGTAGGTGAACATTCTTATAAAGTATAAAAGGGTTAGGCCGATTGCTGTCATTACCAATAAGTCAATATGGGGAAAAAGTAAAGAGCTATCTGAAGACCTTAGGCAGAAAATTATTAATTATAAAGCTGAAGAAGGATAGAAGAAGATTTCCAAGAACTTGAGTATCCCAATTTCAACTATTGTCTCTATTATCAAGAAAGAAGTACAAGACTCATGGTACTGTCACAACACTCCCTCGGTCTGGAAGAAAGAAGGTTCTTTCACCAAGAACAAGTAGAAGAATTGTGAGGAAAGTGAGGAAACAATCCGAGATTGACTGCCAAAGATATTCAAAGTGAATTGGCTGCAAGTGGAACAGGACTGGGGTTTTCATTTCACCATAGGTCGAGTATTGCATGGTGAAGGTCTCAATGGTTGCTGGTCAAGGAAAAAGCCACTCTTAGGAAAACGTCACAAGGACAATCGCTTAAATTCACAAATCAGAGCTAACAGATTGCCTACCTGTAGGTGGGACATAGAGCGAGAGCTCTGACAATAGGGCAGTGTTAAGGTCATGTGATCGCTCTGCTGGCAGATGTAAAATGTGTCTTCAGTATTAGTAAAATTACAATATGTTGAATCCGCTACCAAAGAATACATTTTGCAAAGTATAAAGAACAAAAAGGCAGCTACAGGAGTTTGAATGCATTTGTACCTTTGGCTCAGTTTTGAGGTGCTGGAATGGGTTTCTTTTGTAGAAACGTTTTCATACTAACTTTTGCACTTGATAACATTCATTTAAAAATTCAGTTGATGCTATAATATGATGAACATGTTTTTGTGACTAATTAGCTATTAACATTTAAAATATTGAGCATTTTGATGTAGGTTTCAATATTAACTAAATCAAGTTAGTAATCTTGTTACATACCAGTAATTTAAATGTTTGGCTATACTGCTATTTTATGGATTACTGGTTCGTTCAGTCATCTTAAAATAACGCTAGAATATGTTTTGTTGGAAAATAATAAGAATAAAAAAACACTTTTTGACCGATTCAAATTTTGCTGCAGATGGATTTATTTTCATAAGTTTTTTGGGGAGGTTAATGGCACAGCTGCGCTCCGCGATTTCTTTTTTTTGGGCGGGGTGGGGTGGAATGTTGCAAGCCAACTGAATGCGATTTTGCTAGTTGTATTTGGTTGTACAGAGTAGTGGCGAAAAAAGTAAGGCTCTCGTTTCCTTCTGTATTGTGCGCATTCGTCTTTTTTTTGTGCATGACAGTTCAGCATGAGAAGTAACGGCAGGACGTTTTAGTTACAGTGTTCAGAAATTAGGATTTAAGAGTTATATACATAAATAACAACTTTAATTGCACTACTTTCCTGTGAATCCAGAAAATCATTTTAACCATGCAAGAATGGCGGCAATTTCCATGGAAAAAGAAAAAAAAAGTCGCACCTTTTTCTCACTCTATTTTGGTAGTACTTTTGGGTAGTGTGTGCTTCCATGTAGTTTTCTTTTAGCTAGAAAAATTCTCATTCCAAATGTAAATAACTTAATAATAAAATATGGGAGTGTATATTTAAATGTTTGCGTCTGAGTTCCAATTTGGCCTTGAGCAACTACTGATATCGTACAGGTTTCTTAAACTGTTTCCACAAAGTTATATGTTTGTGTTGATGCACCACCAGTGCAGCCCGTCTCACTTGGCCACTGAAAAAATGTAATAAAAACAAAACACAAGATAGTGTTGCACAAATACACACAAAAATGTGCTAAACATTTTAACTGCATATTATATATATATATATATATATATATATATATATATATATATATATATATATATATATATATATATATATATATAAACACCTGTTCTGCACATACATATCATATATATAAATTTTCTTACAGAACTGTAGCTTCAGCAGTTCTGATCAAACAGAGCTAAAATACCAGCACTTTAGGTTAATCATATAAAAAATGATCTGGTCAAAATGTTTAGTACATTACATTTTTAAAGTATATCTACAATAAGCTACCCTACACGCCTGTATTCCCCACTACACAAAGACATTCTTATAATAATAATAATAATAATAATAATAAGTGAATCCAAATTCCACAGCGACAGCTTTCGCCAGTAGTTGTCTTTTTGAACAAATTCGTGGAACTAGCTTTTTTTCTTCTTTTCGTGTTTTCATACTTTGAATTAGGCTCAAGCCTGATGCTGTCAGTAGGCTGCAGCAATAAAACAGCTCTGCTGATGTAATACATATTTTGGTACAAATGTGACTTTTTGCCTTGATACTTGGGTACCCACGATAGATGCTGCAAGGCTAGTGTACAATGCCTAGAAGTAAGTAAGTGGCCTACTGCATATCTTCAATAGGAGCCATGACTCACATGGAAAAACAAGTCTTATACAAGTTCAGCTAACAAACCACTTAATAGTGGCACCCAATTCCTGAATAATAATAAGCAGGGAAACTTTACTACATTGTCAGTAGTGTAAAAAAAAAAAAAACATGGAATGGGGGAATGGGGTTAATTAACATTTCTTGAGAATTATTAAATCAATGCACAGCCTTTATCTGAATCTGGCGAGTCTCCATAGTGGTTTCTCAGGTTTAAATTGACACTATTAACAACGGTCTTCCATCTGCTCTGTGACATACGGATTCTTTATTTTTTACAGATGAGATTTCACTTTTTTATTTATTTTTATTTAATACCACCCAATTCACCACCAGCTTTTAAAATTCTTAAATTAGTTCATTTTTAAGATAGTTTATAAGACGCTAGAGTGTTTATGGAACTTTGAAGACAAAATACAAACTATATATAAATGGACTTAAGAAATAACAATACAATTTCAAGTGGGACATTTTAAACAGTTTATTGGCTTTGCCGTCTTTTCTAAACCACCTGGTAATTAACAAGCCAGTTCTTCTGTATACCTTTCAATTACAATTACCCCCTCTGCTCTGCTGGCTTGATTGGGTTTAGGATACTGTCTGAGGAAGACAACAGTGAAACAATACATTTTGATTTGAGACAGGATTTCTGGTGAGAAAAAAATAGATGTCAACCTTCTTCCCAGAAAATGGCTTGAAGTACAAATGTAAACAAGTTTTTGCACTCAAGGTTTTTACATGGTTCATGCGTTCTTTCAGTTCAAATGTACTGTATGCCATGGTAAGAAACATCAAACAAATGTCCTTGCATAATGGTAAAGTTAAAAGAATGTTTTTTGTTTAATTGTAGTCCTAAGGCGATCATTGTTAAATGCATACTCTATTAAGATACACACTTTGAAGATGATCCGCTGAACGCAGTCAACTGCAAAACACTTGAAAGCATTTTAATTGAAAGTTAATTTATTTGCAACTCTGGATTGGTTATATCACTGGGGGCTATGCAGGTGTGATTACCTTGAAGATTGATGGTTTCTCCTCGCAATATTATTTCTGTAACCTACATTTATTTATCATCTGTCAAGAAATTTCAAATGACTGTCAACATGTTATGTCCAATGGAATGTAACATTAGGATTAGATTATTGGATTTTGCAGGATGTCAGCTTGTGTTATTTCCAGCTATACTGGATGATAAGCAGTGTATGTGCCATGCTGATCATATTTCACCTGGTGTGAGAACATCATCAACATATATATATATATATATATATAGATTTATACAGTATATCACCTTAGGGAACACACCAAGGTCCAATTTAAAGCATACAGTCTACTTTTAATTTGTGCTGAAAGCATGTGAAAAGTTTTCCTCGGTCTAACTGTTTGTCCCTTCCCCTGTCTTCAACTGACACTATATACTTAGACAGGACTGCGGGTCAAGGACGTAAAAGGTACATTTAAACTATTTTATTTGCATTGTGTGGCGCACTTTAGCGCTTCTTCCCACACTTTTATTAACAAAAGCAGGAATTTTGTCCGGTATATTCCATCTGCAGCGTTCAAATTAAAAAAGAAAATCTGTTTGTGTTTATTTGTTTCACAGTCATGTTGTTTTGTCACAGATGGTTCTGGCACATCCCTTTTGTGCTAGAAGTCATTAGATCCTTTTACATGGAAGGCCTCGGTTGCATGGGGTGCGGTTCTTTGATGGACCAAGATTCATTTAAAATGTGTTTGCCCACTGACGATGGGAATGAGAATGTAGAGATGAGAGCCCTGCTAACAAGATTTAAGTTTGTGCAGGTATCAAATAAAGACCCTGGTCGCCCACACCTGTGATGTAAAACGCTGGATTCACAGGCCTGTTGTGGTGTTCACAGAGCCACTTCTAGCTGAGCCAGGAGGAGAATTCGAATCTTGCTGTGACCAAGCTACTTACTAGATATGGATTGCTTGCTATAGAATGAAATACATTGCTAATAGTAATGTTGTAGGATCCTGTATTTTGTATCCTTTTGAATACGTTTGTGTAAGGCCTGAAAAAGAGAGCTCCTGGTATCAAAAAGTCAGGCCAAGCTGCTGAGTTCCAAACCTCCCTTATCAGACAAAAGCACATTTTTTAATTAGACTCAGAGCCTTAAAATATTCTGATCCATTGAGAGCAGAATGGCAAATTATATGGAACAGAGTTAATATGCTAGAAGCAATCAAACTAGGTTTGATTATAGTAAGAAAAAAACAAAAGTATTTAAATAAATAAGAAACCTAATATAATAACATTAAGTAAATGTATGAGCAGTCCTAAGTTTTAATATTAAGGTTGCATTTGCTGCCAAGCAGGTGCCGAATTAAAAATTAGCCTCTTGCCTTCTGTATATATCAATGAAGTAAAACATAACTACAATTTATAAAAGAGATTGCTATATTGAAGTATCTGAATTATAAATACATGTTATAAAATAATTTCAAGTATAAACTGTAACTTTATTATTATTATTATTATTATTATTATTATTATTATTATTATTATTCTTAGCAGACGCCCTTATCCAGGGCGAATTACAATTGTTACACAAGATATCACATTATTTTTTACATACAATGACCCATTTATAAAGTTTTTTTTTTTTTTTACTGGAGCAATCTAGGTAAAGTACCTTGCTCAAGGGTACAGCAGCAGTGTCCCCCACCTGGGATTGAACCCACGACCCTCCGGTCAAGAGTCCAGAGCCCTAACCACTACTCCACACCGATTTGTTCACTGTACATATACAGTGAACCGATTTGTAACCTCATCCTTACCTGCTGGTAGTAAAAGCAGTGTTGAAGATGACTCATTAGTTTTTGGCCAATGTAGCTAGGTTTTTTGATGGTTAGTGATGGTTTTGATGGTTAGTGATTTAAAAGCCAAGACCCTTTCTATAATGAGCGATCTCGTTAATATTAACGAACGACATACCTTTTGGATAAATGAAGATAGGAGTTTATATTAAAATAAACATTTTTTATATATAACAAATTAATTAGAACCTGGCAAGAAGAAATGGGAACGAAAAGCGTAGGACAGGTTTACTGCGTTAAGTTCGAATCTGGTTTAAAATAATGAGTATTAGAAAATGCTTACAGTAGTGTTTCATATTAAATCAACACCAAAAATTGGCAAAAGGCTAGGATGTCTTAAAACCTGCTTCAACTGGATTTTGTATGAACAGAGAAAGAGGTCAGATTTAGTTCAGTCACTACAAAACTATTACATTCTAACATGTTAACAATAGATGAAAATAACTGGACCGTCCATTGAAAGCTTAAATGACTTCATAACAGATCAATGGAGTAAAATAAAATTATTGAAGTATCTCAATTGGAAATGTGTTACAGAGTCATTTAAAGTTGAACTCTTGAAATAACATATTAAAAGTTTATTAAAGTAGATGCCTGACATTGACAATGTTGTAGACATTTCGGCTTTAAACCTAAGGCTATATACAGTGTTGTGAAAAAGTATTTGCCCCCTGTCTGATTTTCTGCATTTTTACATATTTTTGACACTGAATTATCAGATCTTCAACCAAAACCTAATATTAGATAAAAGGGACCCTGAGTGAACAAATAACACCAAAAATTGATACATATTTCATTTATTTATTAAAGAAAGTTATGCACAACCAATGCCCCCGTGTGAAATAGTAATCACCCCCTTAGACTCAACAACTGGTTACGCTACCTTTAGCAGCAATAACTGCAACCAAACGCTTCCTGTAGTTATTGATTAGTCTCTCACAGCGCCGTGGAGGAATTTTGGCCCACTCCTCCATGCAGAACTGCTTCAACTCAGTGACATTTGTGGGTTTTCGAGCATGAACTGCTCGTTTCAGGTCCTGCCACAACATCTCAATGGGGTTTAGGTCTGGACTTTGACTAGGCCATTCTAAAACTTTAAATTCCTTGTTCTTCAACCATTATGATGTAGACTTGCTTGTGTGTTTCGGATCATTGTCTTGCTGCATGACCCAGCTGCGCTTCAGCTTCAGCTCACGGGCGGATGGCCTGACATTCTCCTGTAGAATTCTCTGATACAGAGTAGAATTCATGGTTCCTTCAATGATGGCAAGGCGTCCAGGTCCTGATGCAGCAAAGCATCCCCAAACCATGACACTACCACCACCATGCTTGACCGTTGGTATGAGGTTCTTACTGTGGAATGCAGTGTTTGGTTTTCGCCAGACATAACGGGGCCCATGTCGGCCAAAAAGTTCCACTTTTGACTCCTCTGTCCATAGAACATTGTTCCAGAACTTTTGAGAATCATCCAGGTGCTTTTTGGCAAACTTGAGACCAGCATTCATGTTCTTTTTAGTGAGCAATGGTTTCCGCCTTGCTACTCTGCCATGAATCCCATTTTTGCCCAGTGTCTTTCTGATGGTGGAGTCATGAACACTGACCTTAGCCGACCTTAGAGAGGCCTGTAGATCTCTGGATGTTGTTCTAGGGTTCTTTGTGACTTCCTGGACGATTTTATGCCTTGCTCTTGGAGAGATTTTGGCAGGACGGCCACTCCTGGGAAGATTCACTACTGTCCCAAACTTTCTCCATTTGGACAATATGGCTCTGACTATGGTTCGGTGGAGCCCCAGAGCCTTAGAAATGGCTTTGTAACCCTTTCCAGACTGATAGGCATCAACAACTTTTTTTCTGGAGGTCTTCAGGAATTTCTTTTGTTTGTGGCATGATGTGCCTCTAGAACCTGTGTGCTGACAACTTCACTCTGATGGTAAGGGCCAAAGTTAGTCAGATTTATATTGAACAGGGCTGGCCCAAATCAGGCCTGGTTGTTAACCAAAGTACTCAAATAGCTGACCCTAATTATCCCTTTAATTGAGTTGAGTTAACTGGGGGCAATAACTTTTTCACACGTGAAGATTGCATGTTTGATTACCTTACACACCAAACAAATGAAAGAAGCACCAAACGTTGGTGTCATTTTTTCTCTCAGACTCCCTCTATATACTACTAGAACCCACAAAAAATCTGACCAAATACTATGTGAAAAATGTGCAAAAATGCAGAAAATCAGTCAGGGGGCAAATACTTTTTCACTGCACTGTGTGTATATATGTGTATATTATATATATATATATATATATATATATATATATATATATATATATATATATATATATATATATATATATATATATATATGCACACACACACACACACAGTCACCTCCAAAATTATTGGCACCCTTGATAAAGATGAGCAATAAAAGGCTGTATTAAATAAATACCAGTACTGAGCTATATTGTAATTTTCCAACATATGGAATATATTTGACTTTATTAATGATTCAAAGGAATCAACCAAAATTACACTTTTCTCAAATTATAAAGTGTATTTCACATTCAGTGTCACAATTATTGGCACCCTTGTTTTCAGTACTTTGTGCACCCTCCCCTTGCAAGGATAACGGCACAGAGTCATTTTGTTTAATGAGATTGGAGAAAAACATTGTGAGGGATCTTAGACCATTCCTCAATACAGAATCTTTCCAGATCCTGGATATCCTTCGGTCTGCGCTTATGGACTGCCCTCTTCAATTTAAACCACAGGTTTTCAATGGGGTTCAAGTCCGGAGACTGAGATGGCCATAGCAAAATGTTGATTTTGTGGTCAATTAACCTTTTCTTTGTGGATTTTGATGTGTGCTTGGGGTCATTGTCTTGCTGGAAGATCCACTTGCGGCCAAGTTTCAGCCTCCCGGCAGAGGCAACCAGGTTTTTGGCTAAAATGTCCAGGCACTGGGTAGAGTCCATGATGCCGTTGACCTTAACAAGGGCCCCAAGACCAGTGGAAGCAAAACAGCCCCATAACATCAAAGATCCACTACCATATTTTACAGTAGGTATGAGGTTCTTTTCTGCACACACATCCTTCTTTCGACTCCAAACCCACCGCTGGTGTGCGTGGCCAAAGAGCGCTATTGTTGTCTCATCTGACCATAGCACCCGGTTTCAATTGAAGTGCCAATGCCGTTTAGCAAACTCCAGACGCTTACGTTTGTTGGTTGCTCTCAATAAAGGCTTTTTTCTGGCAACCCTTCCAAATAGCCTATTGGCAAGGAGGTGGCGTCTAATTGTAGATTTGGAGATTTGGTGACCCCAAGATGCAACCAAGTTCTGTAATTCTCCAATTGTGGCCCTTGGATTTCCCTTTGCCTCCTGAACCATCTGCCTCACTGTGCGTGGGGGCAAGATACACTTGCGTCCTCTACCAGGCAAGTTTACCACTGTTCCAGTGGTTTTGAACTTCTTAATTATTGCCCTAATAGTGTTAAGTGGTATATTTAGTTTTTTAGTTATTGTTTTGTACCCATTGCCTTATTTATGAAGGTCAAGAACCATTTGTCTCTTTTCATTTGTGAGTTCTTTGCCTTTCCCCATGGTGATAGATGACAAATGGATTTCATATGCGTGTTACCTCATTTTTATACCCCAGTGAAACAGGAAGCTATGGAAGGCCACAATACAGTTCCTTTAGACTAAGATGAACTTAAAGAAGTAGAATGTTAATGCAGATTTAATTTTGTTTGATTTTATTTATAAGAATCTTTAGGGGTGCCAATAATTCTGACACCTATCTTTTTGAGAAAAATGTTATTACTTAAAAAAAAACTCTCTGAGCAATTGTATTAGAATAAAAGAATATGGTTTTCCCACATATTTGAGCATAAAATATAGCTAATTACCTGTGTTGTTTATTTTATACAGCCTTTTTTGCTCATCTTTATCAAGGGTGCCAATAATTTTGGAATATATATACTGTATATATATATATACAGTACTGTGCAAAAGTTTTAGGCAGGTGTGAAAAAATGCTGTAAAGTAAGAATGCTTTCAAAAATAGACATGTTAATAGATTATATTTATCAATTAACTAAATGCAAAGTGAGTGAACAGAAGAAAAATCTAAATCAAATCCATATTTGGTGTGACCACCCTTTGCCTTCAAAACAGCATCAAGCATCAATTCTTCTAGGTACACTTGCACACAGTTTTTGAAGGAACTCGTGAGGTAGGTTGGCCCAAACATCTTGGAGAACTAACCACAGTTCTTCTGTGGATTTAGGCAGCCTCAGTTGCTTCTCTCTCTTCATGTAATCCCAGACAGACTCGATGATGTTGAGATCAGGGCTCTGTGGGGGCCATACCATCACTTCCAGGACTCCTTGTTCTTCTTTACGCTGAAGATAGTTCTTAATGACTTTCGCTGTATGTTTGGGGTCGTTGTCATGCTGCAGAATAAATTTGGGGCCAATCAGATGCCTCCCTGATGGTATTGCATGATGGATAAGTATCTGCCTGTACTTCTCAGCATTGAGGAGACCATTAATTCTGACCAAATCCCCAACTCCATTTGCAGAAATGCAGCCCCAAACTTGCAAGGAACCTCCACCATGCTTCACTGTTGCCTGCAGACACTCATTCGGTATCGCTCTCCAGCCCTTGGCGAACAAACTGCCTTCTGCTACAGCCAAATATTTCAAATTTTGACTCATCAGTCCAGAGCACCTGCTGCCATTTTTCTGCACCCCAGTTCCTGTGTTTTCGTGCATAGTTGAGTCGCTTGGCCTTGTTTCCACGCCGGAGGTATGGCTTTTTGGCGCAAGTCTTCCATGAAGGCCACTTCTGACCAGACTTCTCCGGACAGTAGATGGGTGTACCAGGGTCCCACTGTTTTCTGCCAGTTCTGAGCTGATGGCACTGCTGGACATCTTCCAATTGCGAAGGGAAGTAAGCATGATGTGTCTTTCATCTGCTGCAGTAAGTTTCCTTGGCCGACCACTGCGTCTCACGGTCCTCAACGTTGCCCGTTTCTTTGTGCTTCTTCAAAGAGCTTGGACAGCACATCTGGAAACCCCTGTCTGCCTTGAAATTTCTGCCTGGGAGAGACCTTGCTGATGCAGTATAACTACCTTGTGTCTTGTTGCTGTGCTCAGTCTTGCCATGGTGTATGACTTTTGACAGTAAACTGTCTTCAGCAACCTCACCTTGTTAGCTGAGTTTGGCTGTTCCTCACCCAGTTTTATTCCTCCTACACAGCTGTTTCTGTTTCAGTTAATGATTGTGTTTCAACCTACATATTGAATTGATGATCATTAGCACCTGTTTGGTATAATTGTTTAATCATACACCTGACTATATGCCTACAAAATCCCTGACTTTGTGCAAGTGTACCTAGAAGAATTGATGCTGTTTTGAAGGCAAAGGGTTGTCACACCAAATATGGATTTGATTTAGATTTTTCTTCTGTTCACTCACTTTGCATTTAGTTAATTGATAAATATAATCTATTAACATGTCTATTTTTGAAAGCATTCTTACTTTACAGCATTTTTTCACACCTGTCTAAAACTTTTGCACAGTACTGTATATATATATATATATATGGGCAAACGTCTTCACACTCCATTACAATCCTTATACACGTGTGATGTGTCATTGTAAGCCAGCCACAGAAATTGATTATTTCTTTTAAATGTTGAAAAGCTTTATAAAAAAAAAAAACACTGTTCACAAATAACTGTAGAAAAGATTTTCTTTAAACTACTCAAATCACACAAAGAGTTCCACAAGTAGTTAATCAAATGCATAACATTTTATTAGTGCACATAATCTCAATATAATACACAGTAAACCGGGGGTTCCCAAACTAGAGTCTGGGGACCACGAGATGGTTTCAGGGGATAACAACAATAATTGGGCATTCCAAATTGGGGAGAAAACCACGGTAAAAACCATTGGCAATGACTAAATTAAAAAAAAAAAAAGAGAGACGGAGCCATGAAGCTAAACGAGCGTTCTCCAAGTGTGGTGCACTTTTGCTTGGGGATAACAAGCAGGCCAAAGTCAGAGGACCTCAGCTTGCGGGCAGGGACATAGCGGTCAGCAGGTTGAAGAGGTACTCAGGACCTGTGTGATAAAGGGCATTGTAGGTGAGCAGGAGAATTTTGAAAGTAATCCTGAACTTTACAGGGCACGACTGGGGGGTGATGTGTTCACGTTTTTTACATCTGGTAAGGATCCTGGTGGCGGCATTCTGAACTATCTGCAGTCGGTTGATAGCGCGTGCCGGAAGACCACCATAGACAGAGTTGCAGTAGTCGAGTCAAGAGGATACAAATGCATGACAGAGTATCTCTGCATCCGCGAGGGAAAGGTAAGGACGGACTTTGGAGATGTTTCGAAGGTGGTAGAAGGAAGATTTGACCACGGAGGAGATGTGGGCATCAAAGGAGAGGTTGCTGTCCAGAAGTACACCAAGGCTTCGTACAGTGGGGGAAGGCAGCAGCAGACAGTTTCCGAGGTTCAGGGCAGCTATATTGAGATTCTTAAGTTGAGTTTTAGATCCTACTAGGAGGAGTTCAGATTTGCTAGTGTTCAGCTGAAGAAAATTGGCAATCATCCTGGCGTAGATGTCTTTAATGCAAGCAGAGAGCCGGACCATGGAAGAGGGACATACAAGGTTGAGTTTTAAGTAGAGCTGGGTGTCATCAGCATAGGAGTGAAACATGAGGCTGTGTTGGCAGATGAGGTGACCCAAGAGAAGCATGTAGATGTTGAAAAGAAGAGGCCCAAGAACAGGCCCTTGAGGGACACCACAGGTGACTGGATTTGCGACACAACTGCATCCAGCATAGAAAACAGACTGCATGCGTCGAGATAGGTAAGTGGACATCCAGGAGAGACAGGTTCCAGAGATCCCAGCATACTTCTGAAGGCGGTCAAGAAGAATGCTATGATCTATGGTGTCAAAAGCAGCAGTTAGGTCAAGGAGGACAAGCACAGAGAGAGCACCAGCATCAGCATTGAGCAGGAGATCATTTACAATCTGGAACAGAGCAGTTTCAGTACTGTGATGCGGCCGAAAACCAGACTGTAGAGGTTCAAGCAGATTGTTATCCGTGAGATGTTTATCAGCTGACTGGCTACAGTCCTTTTGAGAGTTTTGGAGAGAAAAGGGAGATTAGAGATAGGACGGAAATTAGATTAGACAGCCGGGTCAAGGGACACGTACTACAACCTGCTTGTCATCTCTCGAAGGCATCAATGCTACAAGTCAACAGGGGCTGCACAATAGTGGCAGCCTAGTATGAGAGACGTATTTTTAGAAATGCGCGGAATACATTCCCCCCCCCCCAAAAATGTACTATAGGAGGTAACACACAGAACTGTAAAAAAAAAAAAAAAATGCAGTAAATCAAATACAATGCTGGAAACTATGTATTATACACAAATAGACACTCATTCGAAGATTGGAAATTGTCTGCATATACTGTAGCTCAATAAAATAAATTTCTACGGCTAAATTTAGAAGCGGTATCTTTTCTACATCTATTCCAAGCACCCCTGCAATTCTCAAAAGGAGCTGCATGTAATATATGAAAAACATGCCTTTTTGCAACTCCCTGAAGACAGACAAAATAATAAAATCATATTTTTTCAACTCTGTATGGCAGCAATAAGCAGGATATCGTAAATAATAGAAACAAAATCTTTATACACACATCGATGCACAGTTTCATAAAAATGACTATTGGCTACAAAAATGTAAATAAACCGTTTCTACATCTCCCTCAATTCTCAACAATTGATTTTGCTAGTCAGCAGGAGCTGTGATTGTGGTATGTGAAATGTAAGGAAATAGCTTCTTTGGTATTTTAAATTATACTGGTTTAAACACACTTTTCTAAATCTGTTTGTTCAGAATCAATGTTGCCTCTTTTGATTTAACCCTTTGTCAATGGCAAGAGGTACAAATGCACCCCAGAAAACGACCATGTGCATCATGAAGAAGGATTACTCCCATTTCCTCAGTTGGGAAAGGACGTGCTTGGTATCAAAACGAAGGTAAGCAATTAAAGTTTAATTACATGCAAGGATATCCTGAGATCTTAAGCTATGGGATGTGTTTCTGACAAAGGGTTAAAACCAACAGGAGGCAAGATCAATCAGTATCACAATATTAAAAAGACTGAAATCTTTGTTTTATGGTTTGATGCATCTATAAAACAAAAGTAATATGTAAAGTCAATGTAATGAAAATGAACAAGATTCCGAAATTAAATAAATAAACTTGAAAAGTTAATATTATATATACACACACACAACATGCTGGTTTAGTGCCGGCTACACTCACGCTTATGATTGTTTTCACATCAAAAACTGGTTTCATATGAATGAATCCTTGCCTTTGGCGAAATACCCTACATGGGGGATTAGAAATTAAACTACATGGAGTTTAAGAAATGTTATTTGGAGACTAGAACCACACCGGCAGTCAGAAGAAATCGGTCCAGGTCTAGTAAGTGGACCATCTTGTTTATTAATATCTCTGGGACCACATTTGTAACATCTAGAAAGCCTGTAGAGCCACAATAAGTACATTTACACAGGCACACATATTCTGTTTGGACTGACAAAGAGGACATGAAACAGTAGCGATAACAAGCTAAAACCTCAGAAACACGTCTCCTTATCCACTCGGAGGGTTGCAATAATTCAGAGTGGTTTCAGGGTTCAGTTGCTCAAATATTGTGTTAGGCAATGCTGGGGAGGTTTTTTTTCTGCTCAACAATTAATTAAACAGTTTGCTGGTTTGCTGATAATAATTTCTGTTTCTGGTTTATGTATTGAAAACTGTGATTGGAGAAACTGGTGTTTCTTTGATTGCAAAAAAACATTGAACAACATTTTTGGGTAGGGGTAAAATGGTGGGTATAAAGCAGAAAAACATTTTTAGAATGGCCTTAATGTTTTTTTTTATTTGTATCTGTCCTTATTTGTGTTTGAGCCTGCCTGACTCCTAACTGTCCACACTGAACAGGCTACCTCATTCCATACAAATCATGGTTCCGAAGGCTTTATCATTGGTACTGTTTTGTGTTTAAGTTTCTTAAAGGATTGGTGTCTTGTTATTTAACTGCTCTGGTTAACAGGTATGATACTAACTATACTCTGTGTTCCTGTGATTCTGCTACCAAGTCGTTCCAAGGGCTGGCACGTTTGGGTAAAATGTCCTTTGTCTATCGGCTTCCAAAAACTTTTAACCATGATATAAGGAGTACATTTGATAGTCTCTCTTTTAAATGATCTCTGTAAATTGCTTAGGGCTTCATTTAAATGTTTTGATACTAAGGATCCATACATGTTAGGGTGAATGTCCTTTGTTTATGACTCCTAAAATGATTAAGACAGAGTACCCCATATGACATTGCATTGTTTTATTGTGTATTTTTTGTTTTTTGACAGGACCCCCTTGTAAATGAGATCTCGGTCTCAATGGATTAAATTCCTGTATAAATAAATACAATTAAAAAAAAAATAAACTTGCAAACCAAGAGAGAACTGTGCCACTTAAGACCAACATCAATTATTTGTCAATTGTTTGTGTTTTGCAGTTTTAAACAGTAAACTAAAGCTTAGAAATTGCATAATTTGGCATGTCAATAAACATATTTCATATTAAACCAGGAACAGAAGACTATTTACCCCAATCGTGTTGCTGAGAACTCTTAACTTTTCGTTATTGACATTGCCGGAATTAAATAGCCTTTGTTAACTTTTGTTTTTAAATGATGGAACTGATTCATTTACCTCTTGTGCAGGAATGGGTGGTCATAGGACTCTGGGTAATGAAGACTTGTTTTTATAAGATGAGAAAGCTGCTCCACTGAAGGCCTTGCTGGTAGAGGTGGTTGTTCAGGTCGGATTAATTTTAACAGCACCATTTCTTGTGCTTCCTGCAAATAAAACAAGTACACCCTGTAATTACCAGTGGTTTTTAAACTAACCTAGTCTAGGATAGCTTTCAAATAATTACAAACTGTAGCACTCATTTAAATAGGATGGGTGCCTACACTTTTTGTAAGCCTCTATGTTCACAGCAATTGTTTTGAGGCTGCAAACCCTGCTGAATCAGGCTGTTTAGATTACAGTTTATAATCTGGTATCTGAAACATAAACTCTCCCTAAACAAATTGAAACAACTGGCTTGTGATGATTCACAGCATGACTTTGTGTATTTTAAGATTTGTGTTAAAATCCAACGATTTCGTACAGACCGTTGTAGCAGTTATATCAAATGACACATAAAACATTACAATCCAAAGAGAAAACACATAGATGTGTATTTATCTTTTTTTTTTTTTTTTTTTTACCTGTGACAGCAAGAAAGTAAATATTTGTTCTGAAGTTTGCTTTGTTTTTAGGTTTGGCTTATCTGAAATCAGACAGATGTATCCATGCCACCTTCAGAGTGAAAGTAGGAAATCTGCAAGAGCAATAAGTGTGGACAGACTGACCCCCAGCATTTATGTTTATGTTTTTATTGTATAATTTCACTTACTATATTTAATTTTCTTCTACAGAAACTTGAACTTTCAAGAGATACAAGCAATTGCCAAGAGGTGCATGTCCACAGACTGAGCCGTTACAAAAAATGACTGTGGATTCATTACTTTGCACTAATTGTACTTTTATTGATTATTGAAAGGGTAACACATGTATGGGAATGATGTCATTTCAAGTACCTTTACTCTTTATATGCCTATATAGCGGGTTTGTTCATATGTTTTAACATATGAAGTTGGTATTTCAGTGTTATGACAGCTGGTGAGATGAGGATAAAAGCTCTAAAACCATGAATGCAGATGAGCCCAGCACTTACGCATTGTAGTTAAGACGCTTGCTTGAGGTGCACAGGGTCACCAGTTCATGCCCAGGCTCCACCTTGTTACACCAGCATGAATGGCCTCATGATGCCTGTGGTAACATGCTTCTATTTTTAGCATTCATTGCCCGACTCACTAAAAGCTCTTAAAGCTTAAAAAAAAAACCCACAGGCATATAATCTCTGTTGATTCGGAAAGCATTGCATTTGAATGACTATTCTCACGACACAGTTGTCATGCAACAGTAGACAGAAAAAAAAGTGTCAGATTTAGTATCATTTCCTTCCCTTCCGCAATAAAAAACTAAATAAAACAAAGGCAGCAGGTTTCATTTTTATTTTGTTTCTTATAGCTGTTTTTAAATATTAGCAGATCAGCCAAAATCCCAAGAAACCTTTGGAAATATTAGAATTAAAGGCTGATAATCTTGAGACAGTTACCCTTTTAAATTAACAGAATATTTCTGTTTGACGGAGTACTTTTAATTAAAAAAAAGACAATCTTCACTAAACTTTACATTTTACAGGGCAAAGGTGAATGTTCGGATGTCAGCAAACTGAAATTAAAGGTATTTTTTCTGAATTGCTGGTCTAAAGCTTGCATCACTATCATCAGCGTCAGCACAAACAATACAGGGCACCCTTTACCCACAAAAAAAAAAAAAATATATATATATATATATATATATATATATATATATATATATATATATATATATATATATATATATATATAGTACTGTGCAAAAGTTTTAGGCAGGTGTGAAAAAATGCTGTAAAGTAAGAATGCTTTCAAAAATAGACATGTTAATAAATTATAGTTATCAATTAACTAAATGCAAAGTGAGTGAACAGAAGAAAAATCTAAATCAAATCCATATTTGGTGAGACCACCCTTGCCTTCAAAACAGCATCAATTCTTCTAGGTACACTTACACAAAGTCAGGGATTTTGTAGGCATGTAGTCAAGTGTATGATTAAGCAATTATACCAAACAGGTGCTAATGATCATCAATTCAATATGTCGGTTGAAACCCAATCATTAACTAAAACAGAAACAGCTGTGTAGGAGGAATAAAACTGGGTGAGGAACAGGCAAACTCAGCTAACAAGGTGAGGTTGCTGAAGACAGTTTACTGTCAAAAGTCATACACCATGGCAAGACTGAGCACAGCAACAAGACACAAGGTAGTTATACTGCATCAGCAAGGTCTCTCCCAGGCAGAAATTTCAAGGCAGACAGGGGTTTCCAGATGTGCTGTCCAAGCTCTTTTGAAGAAGCACAAAGAAACAGGCAGCGTTGAGGACCGTGAGCGTAGTGGTCGGCCAAGGAAACTTACTGCAGCAGATGAAAGACACATCATGCTTACTTCCCTTCATGTCGGAAGATGTCCAGCAGTGCCATCAGCTCAGAACTGGCAGAAAACAGTGGGACCCTGGTACACCCATCTACTGTCCGGAGAAGTCTGGTCAGAAGTGGCCTTCATGGAAGACTTATGCCAAAAAGCCATACCTCCGACATGGAAACAAGGCCAGCGACTCAACTATGCGAAAACACAGGAACTGGGGTGCAGAAAAATGGCAGCAGGTGCTCTGGACTGATGAGTCAAAATTTGAAATATTTGGCTGTAGCAGAAGGCAGTTTGTTAGCCGAAGGGCTGGAGAGCGTACACGAATGAGTGTCTGCAGGCAACAGTGAAGCATGGTGGAGGTTCCTTGCAAGTTTGGGGCTGCATTTCTGCAAATGGAGTTGGGGATTTGGTCAGAATTAATGGTCTGCTCAATGCTGAGAAGTACAGGCAGATACTTATCCATCATGCAATACCATCAGGGAGGCATCTGATTGGCCCCAAATTTATTCTGCAGCATGACCACACCCCAAACATACAGCGAAAGTCATTAAGAACTATCTTCAGCGTAAAGAAGAACAAGGAGTCCTGGAAGTGATGGTATGGCCCCACAGAGCCCTGATCTCAACATCATCGAGTCTGTCTGGGATTACATGAAGAGAGAGAAGCAACTGAGGCTGCCTAAATCCACAGAAGAACTGTGGTTAGTTGTCCAAGATGTTTGGGCCAACCTACATGCCGAGTTCCTTCAAAAACTGTGTGCAAGTGTACCTAGAAGAATTGATGCTTGATGCCGTTTTGAAGGCAAAGGGTGGTCACACCAAATATGGATTTGATTTAGATTTTTCTTCTGTTCACTCACTTTGCATTTAGTTAATTGATAATTATAATCTATTAACATGTCTATTTTTGAAAGCATTCTTTCTTTACAGCATTTTTTCACACCTGCCTAAAACTTGTGCACAGTACTGTATATATATATATAATTTATTTCTTAGCAGACGCCCTTATCCAGGGCGACTTACAATCGTAAGCAAATACATTTCAAGTATCACAGTATATTTTTTATATATATATATATATAAAATATGAAATTCATGAAATTTGACAACAAATATGATTTAATCGAATTTACGACTTTCAAAGTCAAAACTGAGACTGAACAGATTTCTTCAGAACGACTTAACTTGCAGTTTAAATAAAATACTGGAAATAAAAGCACTATGGTTTATCACCTATCAGCATTACCGATATCTTTAATACATGGAATTGGTTCATTCACATGTGCATACTGCTGAAAACATATGAATTCATCAGAAAAATCCTCCAGGTCTTCCTGTGAGCAAGACATGTGTGGCTTCTGACACATGCAGCAACAGGGTGTTATAAAAGTCAAAAAAGTATGAAAAGCAACAAGGGAAATTCCTAGACAAATGTTCACAATATAAAAATATTTGCTGAAATATCAAAAAGGTACAATGATTAAAGTATGGTATTTACTTATACTTTAGAACCATAACTTACTACACCAAAGTCTGCAAAATTAGGGGTTGAAATTTCTATCTAATATGTAATTTACCCTGTGAAAACCATTAAACCAAAAAACAATGTGAAGCCTCCACTCTGAGCTGCTGGAGCCTCCCCTTGAGAGGAGGTCCGCAACCCAGTTTGTCACCCAGGGCAGATGCACTGCTCACAGTAAGAGGAGGTTCTCGTGCGCCCACAGCAAAAGTTTGCGGGCCACACAATGGAAACTGGGTGACCTGAGGCCGCCCTGGTGGTTGATGTAAGCCACCAGTGTTGTGTTGTCTGTACGGACAAGCACATGTCTACCTCGAACATCCTGCAAAAAATTCTGCAAGGCCAGGTAAACTGCTTGCAGCTCTAAAACACTGATATGGAGACCCTGCCAAGAGGGGTTCCACACAGCGCCCCAGCCCAGGCTGGACATGTCCATGGTGACGACCTCCTTTCTGGTAAAACTGCTCAGCGCTACACCTAAGTATAGATGGGCCGGCTGTTCCCACCAAGAGAGTGCCTTTAGACAGTGGTGGGACACTGTCAATAGGCAGTCGCGGTTCAACGTGAGCTGAAAAACTGCTGTTGAACCAGGCCTGCAGAGGGCGCATACGCTGGAGACCCAATGGAAGGGTCTGGAAAGCTGTTGCCATCAGAACCATAAGTCTCTAGAACATCATTACCAGGAGCGCACTGAGCTGAAAGAGCTCCAAACAGGTGGCTATTCTGTGCACTCTGCTGTCCGACAGAGTGGCCAGCAGAGCCCCGAGTCCAAGCACACTCAGAGATAGGAGGCTCTCTGGGAAGGCATGAGCTGACTTTTCGCATGAGCCACTGTAAGGCCCAACCGTTGAAGGTGGCTGGTGACAAGTTCCATGTTGGCCTCTGCCTGTGCTGGAGACTAGGCACAAATTAGTCAGTTGTCCAGATAATGACTACCCTGATGCCTTTGAGTCTCAACTTTGAGAATACACATGGAGCTAGGGAGAGGCCAAATGACAAGACATGGAACTCATACGCTGTTCCCTGAATGGCGAACCACAGGTACTTACTGTGCGGTGGTTTTATGGGGATGTGGAAATAGGCGTCCTTGAGGTCCACCATGGTGAACCAGTCATCTGGCCTGATTGACTGCAACAGCTGTTGCACTGTCAACATTTCTAACCTCCGTTGACTCCGATACAGGTTGACCTGTCTGAGGTCTAGAATCAGTCTGAGGCCACCATCCTGCTTTGGCACTAGGAAATACCTGGAGTAGAACCCTTCCTCCAACTGGAGGGGGTCTATCATGCAAATAGCCCATTTATGCAGCAGAGCTGCTACTTCCTGAGACACCACAGCAGCGCCCTGTGGGTCCGTGACTGATATAGTAGTTACGCCCCGAAAGGGAGGAGGACCATGCTTGAACTGCAGCGAATAGTCAGTCTGAACGGTTGTAAGCATCCCGATGTCTGCAGTACACTCACGGCAATAGTCCAGATGGCTCCCTGAGAAGGGGCTCTGGGCCTGTGGCAGCAAATTCCTAGGGCTGCTGCTTAGCCTGTGGCTTGGCCTGCGGCTTCTGTCTCTGCACAGGACGGTGGAACCTATTAAAGCCCCCACGGCGAGCCGGCACGTGCCGGTCCCGAATGGCCCTATCATCAATGAAGACTAATTAAATATCTTATCTGCAGCTAATATCTGACCTTAACATTTTTTGATCCAGGGACTGTACTGGCAGAGAGGAAAAGGCTAGAATTAATCTTTCTGCACAATGAATTGTTGGACTGTGTTGGATTGTCTTTAATGGTACAAACAAGGAATAAATCCAAAAATGTATCAAAGACCACTGCCATGTTAAAAAACATACATACATATACTTTACCTGTTTTTGTGATAAAGAATATGCTTCCTTCCCTATAGTCTGAAGAGCTACATGAAGCTGACCTTCTAAGATAAGCTGCTTGTTGTCTTCAACCACATATGCCTGTAAATAAAAAGGCAACCAAATGACCAGAAAAAACACACACACAAACAGGCAAACTGAATGCATGCAAATCCCTTTTAATCTTTATAGGACCTGGAAAGCAGTAGGCACAGGCATAGGGAACTTGATTAAAACAATTTACATTTAAGAAGCACAACTAGAATAACAATTTTCTGTTTATTAACAGATCATACCCTCTACTGACATGTCTGTATACACTACAAGTCACTTGCTTTGGTACAGTAAATATAAATTGTACTTTTAGCCAAAAGGTACAGGCACAGGGTTATTTAGCTAAAGTAGCTGATAACTCTTATTACAATCACAGCTTTAAAAAAGCATCATGGTCTTACATGCACAAAAAATTTTACAAGACAACATAAAACCTAAACCATATGCCATACCTTCCAGAGCACAATGATGTTCAAATCAATTTCACTGCATTTCCGTACGACTTTTCCCACGTCATCGGTTGGCCATCTTGCAGGTACAAAACTTGTATAACCGTTAGTCAAGGTCTTCTTTGATTCAGAAGAGTGGCAGCTTCGGAAAAAAAAGTCTGCACATGGAGTGGTTGCACTGATTATCTAAAAACCAAACAAACAAAACACACAAACAAACAAATAAACATAAAATCATTGGGTCAATTGCAACGAAATGAAAGCAGCGTACTAACCCCGTACTAATCCCGTGGTTAGTATGGAGCTACGTACTAAACTAGTACGCAAGTTAATACCAATTGCAACGAACTTGGCAGCTCAAGACAGTCCCCAGCTGTGTACTAAAAATGATCTCAATTGCAACTAACCCAAAACAACTGCTGCTGCCCCCTAGAGGATACCAAGTACGAGACTAAGTTAGTCTAACCCAGCATTCCCCACTAAAATACTGTGGAGGTCCACATAAGTAACTCTGCGATCATTGGAGGGCCACATAGACATATTATAAGCTGTGCAATATTTCGGACATCGGTTGTTTCATCCAGGACTATACTGAAGCAAGGCGTCTCGTTCAAGCAGCTGTTCAAATACATCAGAACCAAGAGCTTCGCATCGCCTTGTAGCTGTACTGTTCGATAGCTGCAAGAGACTGATCTCTCAGTATTCTTTCTTTGTTTGGAAAGTTAGCATAAAGAATTTTAGCAGATTCAATGAAGCTCTCCTTTATGAGTAAAATCCATATAAATTCGAAAAGAAGCTTCAGTAACTACCGATTCCTGCCCAGTTGCCTGAGTTAACAACTGCTCCTGATAATTCAGAGATGTTTTCAGTTTCTTTACTTGCTGTTTTCTAATTATAGATCCCATCGGAAAGCGGACTGAATAATCGCTGTGCATTGTTTTAAAATGCCTTTCCAGATTGCTCCGTTTCATGACTGACACGGATTTCTGACAAATCAGACAGAGGGGTTTATTTTCTAACTCGATAAAGAAAAACTCATCTTCCCAGACAAATTTTCTGTATTTAAGAGAAATCATTTTTATTAGGCCTACTCCTCACACGTGTGCCTTACTTGTGTTGGTTGAATGTGAGGACTTGCTGCCTGGCATGAAAAATCTTCAGAATCAGAGAGCGCTGGGGACCCACTTGTTGTACTTTGACTGGGAGCAGTATCGGTGGCTTCAGTAGAAAGCTCTTCATTTTCATATCTTGTTCGTTTTTTGCGAATTAAACGCTCAATTTTGCTTTCAATCCCTTTTCAAATTACAAACCGCAGTTTGGTTCTCGAGCAGCAACCAATAAGAGTAGGATTTATGATTTAGATTTTGTGATTGGGTGATTAACAAAAAAAGTAGGCAGGTTAAAGCGGCAGTGGAGCTGGTGAAAAGGGAATGAAAAATATAAAGATGTACAAAACACAGCGGGATTATACAGAGGCAGCTGGCGGTCCAATCCTTGGGACCCCGAGGGCCACTTTTGGGATATATAATGAGGAACGCTGGTCTAATTCTTTTGTAACTGAACAATTAATAATCACAAATTCATACCGTGTACCTATATTTTACATATGAAAGACATATTTACTTGCATATTATTTTTTTTATACAAGAGATGTCATTGCTGGCATTGCAATATATTCATGTAGCACTGGAATGAGTTTCGTGACATTATAACAATACAGAAACGATACTCCTACATTGATCAAATCGCTTCCACAACAAAAAAAAATGATCCTTTGGCAAAATATTACAATTACGGTTGAAAGGATTTATTACAAATATTGTGAAATAATTGAGAATATATTTAAAGCCGTACAGTAATTATGTATTACCCACATAGAACGGAATTGCAATATTTAATATGAGTAATATATTTTTAAGTTATATATAACAGGCTATATGTATACTTGTGTCAAAGGATGCTTTTAGTAGCCAATGCTACATATTAGTAGGCTGTAGCATGCATAGGGTAGGGGTCAGGACTGGTAGGTGATGCAACACAAGAATACTGAGACGCTCATAAGGGGTCGCAGCTCTCTTGCACAGCGGATCAGCGCTGTAGTCGCTGTGCCAGGTTCAATGTATTGCCTGTGCAATACATTTTAATTTTTATTTATTTATTTATTTATAAATTTAGTCGTTGCCAATTAGTTTTTTTATTATTTTCTCCCCAATTTGAAATGTCCAATTATTTTTAGGCTCAGCTCACCGCTACCACCCCTGCGCTGACTCGGGAGGGGCGAAGATGAACACACTCTGTCCTCCGAAGCGTGTGCCGTCAGCCGCCCGCTTCTTTACACTCTGCAGACTCACGTGCAGCCGCCTCAGAGCTACAGCGCGGAGGACAACGCAGCTCTGGGCAGCTTACAGGCAAGCCGCAGGCGCCAGGCCAGACTACAGGGGTCGCTGGTGCGCGGTGAGCCGAGGACACCCTGGCCAACCTAACCCTCCCTCCCCGGACGACGCCGGCCAATTGAGCTCCGCCCCTGGGAGCTCCGTCCACGGTCGGCTGTGGAATAGCCTGGACTCGAACCAGCGACGTCCAGGCTATAAAGCACATCCTGCACTCTAGCGAGTGCTTTTACTGGATGCGTCACTCGGGAGCCCCTTATTATTTTTTTTAATATTTAAAAAAAAAAAAAAAATTTGTATTCAATGTTTACACTACATACAACACCACTTGCGATGGGGAGGTCTCATTTTTGATTAAAAAAAAAAAAGCAAGGGGCAATTCAACCTATGTATTTGTTGTGCGTAAATATACCCTTTCAAGTTTAAAACTTAAGCATGAATAAATCAAAATAAATAAAGTAATTAAGATGTTTAGGTTTCGTAAAATAAATAAATAAATAAAAAGCTACTTTACGAAAAACCACACTTTTAAAAAATAATTAAAAAAAAAAAAAAAAAACTCACTCACATTTTGAGCTCCGGCCCTCTTCAGTTCCTGTTTGGAAGCACACCAAACAAACCATAATCCTTTGTACCATATTAAAGCTGGGGATCAGCTAGTCCCCAACTTTGTTCCGCTTCTTTTTTCGTTGCAATTGGTATTAAGTTAGTATGCAGCTGGGGATGATCCCGAGATAGTACCGTACTAGCTAGTACGCAACTTAGTAAGCAGCTCCGTACTAACTCTGCAAGTTCGTTGCAATTGACCCATTACGACAGAGATTATAATTAAGCATCGGAACTACTTGCACACTGAGCTTACATAAAGAATATACAAAATATCCTCATATCTCAGGAATGTTTTTCTTAAAACTACCCACCTTAAATCAATGTTAGAAGCACAGGGGAAATTCATGGTTTATAACTGCATATTTATGTTCCTTTGGTCAGCAGAAATGTAAATTTGACCTCATATGCCTAGGTATACAATTACATTTGATAATCAATTTAATAACCCAGTGAATGAATAAACTTAAGCCTAACAAGCAAAGCTCTTCAGCCACATTGACAATTTGCAAATACTGTTCCATTGAAGATTTACATTTCCCAGAATTCAAAACACAAACAATATAGATCTTCCCAGAAACAAACTATGTTTAATCACTAATGCTAACCTGAAAAACAATAAATGTTAAATTGTAGAATATTTCATTTTTAAGTCTACCTTTTAAAAGACATTCTGTTTTCACCATCACAGAGATGCCAACTTATGAAAGTAGAAAATAGAAGCAGAAATATAGCAGCATATAGTAGAGGATTTTGCTAGCCCTAGAAATTAAAAGCTTCTTAGGGTCTAGCAAGCCAATTTTTGCATTTCTTAGTTGTCCTGCTTACCCCCTATGACCCACAGAAGTACCCCCATGGGTATGTGTACCTCCGGCTGAAACCCCCCAGTTTAGGCTATTGCAAACAGCCACTACATTGTCCACCGCTGGGATACTGAAGCCTGAAGGATACCAGACCACGTAAGGAATTCTCAGAAAATTCAATTGCTCATGGAATATTGAGGAAAACGTTTGTACTCATTAGCAACAAAAATTTGTACTGCATAAAATGAATTACGAACAATTGAGCATTACTATCTAAATCAAAAGAAAGAAAAAGGAGGGGAAGAACTGTGCACGGAAGCAATCTACAATGAGTCAATTTCCAAAAAGGATTACTTTTTATTTGCTAAATGATTTGATTCTAAACATGGAGCTATTTCTCCACACAGTAGGCTTCTCTGAGAATTATATATGTTTTTGCAAGTGTCATTTTCCAGACAAGCCAGCAAGAATGAGTCAAGCTACTTTTAGCTGAATACTACGCGTCATCTTAAAACCAAAAACTAATAATAAGGTATGGGATTAATTTGAGTAATTATGAAATTACAAAATAGACATTAACTTTGATCCATTAGCTTTGGGTAGATCTACTTAAATAGCTTCAGGTTATATTACTGGGAGGTGCAGGGCACAATATCACATAAAATAGAAAAGTTCCTTATTATCAGGGCCAGGGCTGTACTACCTGTGTTAGGTCTCTGAACTCTTTGTAGGGGAAATCTCAGATATGTATAATGTTAAGGCACTGCCCAAATATCCTATGCTTTTTCTATGAGTGGAGGGCAGAGTATTTTGCTTCCATTCAAACAACAGAAAGTATGCAGGATAGCACCAAATTCATATCCAATCATATACACAGAGGTTTAAATCTGGTAAGGGAAACAGAATTAACAAGAACAAGAAACAAAAAGTGTAGAAAAATGCCCTACAGAATGTTTGTCTACTACATAGACATTCATACTCCCTTTTTAAAGATATTATGAACATGAATTGGAGCATCCTGCACTGAAAGATGAGAGTTGATGAGGCTTAAAAGAGCGGCCCACTACTGGAATCACAAGAGGATTTTAGGAAGGGGAAGGATCTAGGATCTGTGAGGCTGTTTGACTGAAGCACAGAACAAAAACATTGTACTTAAATGGGGAGAAGCTACCTTAGCTCCAGTTTTGAATGTGCCTAAATTTGAAATCTGGAAGTGTTTTCTAGTCAGTGTTTGAAAGGGACAGCACTGCCTGCTTTAGTCAATCCAGCCTATTAGGAGTTTGGTAGACAAAGGGTTGAACTGTGAAGTCACTATAAGACAAATTCTTACCTGTTCATTTCCTAAGATGATGTCAGCAAATGTATACTTCCCTATTGCACCTGAGGTAGCTAAAGACAAAAACACAAAATAGGAGTTTAAAGCACAACATTTTAGAAGTACGATAACAAAGTTAAATATGCCACCCAACCCCACCAGTAACTTACCTTCTTGATATTTACATGTAGTTGCTTTGAAGCACAATTTTCCTCGTTCTCTGCTTGTAAGCTTTGCATCTGTAAAACACCAGTAAAATATAAAAGAACATGCTGTATAAAAACTCGACACAATTACAGGAATAACATCAGGATAAATTAGTGTTGTAAGCAATCAAACACCACTGCTCTATTTTAATGTACTGCACATATACCAAGGATACTAATCAAACAGACCCTTCGCGCATCACAAGATTGGGGCCAGAACAAAGTTTAAACTGGGCTTACAAATATGAAACTAACCTTTATCTTCAGATGGGTTTATGCATTTCTGGAACCTCCACTTTTTACTGCTACTAGACACCTGCACAATATGAAACTCCCGAACACCTGCTTCGTTCTGCAAAAGCAAAAATGAGCGTAAGTAAACACAGGTGGAACAAGTGGCAGCTGAATGAAGTGGTTTGAGTTTACGGGTTATCAGATGTGACAAGGACAGCAATGGCAACTTGAAGAAAATAAAAAAAAAGAAAAGAAAAAAACACATCTTGCTGTATCCTGCTCATTTATCCAGAATTCCATTATGTACTACTTAAAAGGGCTGACTTGTAATTTTTAATAGCTTAATTATGGATACAAACTCTTAATAAAAAACAATTCAGCTGGCTCATAAGAATGTTACATAATGAACTAAATAAATAAATTAGTAAATAATACTTACAGTGTTGATGTTTTCAACATCCACAAAAACTAGCATATTGCCATTTCTACCATCTTCTTCATCTTGGAAAGTATTACTCCGGCAAACTGTTGCCCTCACACTCAGAGACCGACTGGTGCAGATCACTGCTGTATGTCGTAAAACTCTATGGCTGGAGAAAAAAAATAAAATAAATACAAACCTAAGCTATCTGACCAATCACATGGCTATTTATAATTCTCAAGTACTGCACTTATTAGTACAGACGGCGGTTTCACATTTAAAATCATTACTATTAATCAGGCTAGCAAACAATGGTAAGAAAGATGGATATATTCATGTATCATAAGGATCTTTTATGTAAACATCTATTACTTTCTGGACAAACAAATCCTGTTTGACATTGCCTTTAGAAACAAAACTTAATGTGGAGAAAGGCAGCAAACAGACAATGCCCTGGCAGGGATGTCCAAACTCTTCACGGTTGGACAATCATTCTCCTTGACCACACTGATCTTTAGGCAGCCAATATATCTTAAGAAAACTTAACAACATGCATGTCAAAAATGCTGTATGTCATATTAAGTTTACATACAGTGAAGAGGTCTGTGAAGAGGGTTCAGAAGGGCAAATACAACCAATTATCAATTATAGCGCTATATTATAAACAGTCCCACATAAGTCACAGGTTCTTTTCCCCCCTCCCTAGCTCACATTTCCAGGTTTTGTCACTGAAAGACAAACAGAGTAGCCTAAATGTGCCAAAATAAAAAGCCTAATAATTTCAGGTGCTTGGACACCGACTTACACATACTGTTTGTTATTTCAACAGCACGTAGGTGGGCATGAAAAGCAGGGTCTAACTATAAATTAGAGGCAACATCAATTTGTGTTCAGCGATATCCCACATAGTAACCACTTTTTAGAAAAGCAGAACTGTGTGTACCAAAGATGACCAGTCATCCATTTTTAATTATAACTTCAGCTATTTCAACCACTTGCTAAAATTTCAAGGAAATCTTATCAGCTGTTTTGAAGCAATCATGGCAACTGGGAAAACTGCCAAGTCCCAGCATTACACCAAGCTATGAACGCACCTGCAGTCAGCTGGTGAAAGGACACTGAAGCTGAAAAATGAAACCTACAAAGCAACAATCAATACAAGACAGTTGTCCATCACAACAAGGCTTAAAGTGCAGTAATCCAAAGAGCAGTCTATCTTGCTTAATGTGCAATGTATTCATTGGTATATTTTCTTTGTGTCCAATGTAGACATCCTCATGCTTTTTCCCCCCCCCATTACCACCATCACGTCAAACAGCTGAGTGATTATCCTTTATATAAAGGCTGTAAAAACACTTAAATGTGTGCATTAACACCACAAAATCAAAAAGTGTGTTTTTACAGTTTGCCCAGTATTAACAGTTGAGTATTACTTTACTTACCTCAGCTGGGAAACCTTATTAGGGCTTTCATAATAAAACAGGAATTGAATTTCATGGACGCCTTCTTTATCAGGTCCTCGCAGCCACAGAGGCAGTTGAATAGAGGCTCCCGGTAAGAGTACAGAGTCAGGCAGTGGAATATCAATCACCCCAAGAGATGAGTTCCCAGAACCCATTCCAAAGTCCACAGGAGACACCAGGGAAGTCAATGCCGTACATGCAGAGGTAGAGTCTGTTACTATAGTTTTGTATGCACTGCAGTTTTCTGATGCTGTGGGACTTTGTGGTGTCAGTGCTGCAGTATTGCTTCCAAATGTAAAGAACTCTGGATGTTTGGAAGCAACCTTTAATCCAGCAAGAGGAACCTTGCTTACATTCACAAATTCGACAAATGCTTTCCGTATCTCTCCACAGAGCAGTCCAGTAGGAAAATTAATAAAGAATACCTGAAATACAAAGTTGTCAGTAAATGAGTCATATCTACTGATGGCACAAAGGGCTGAAGCCTTTAAAAATGTTGAGTCTACAAATTGTGGTAAAGTGCTGGGAAGAGTGATGGACTGTAAATATAGTAGTCTTAGCATGAAAAGAGCTAAATTTCCCTATTCAGAACTTATATAAAGCATGTTATGGTATCTTGGCTGCAGTACCAGAGTGTCGACCACCAGAGGTCATCAGTCTGCAACATCATGGATATACTGCATGTAAGGCTACGATTTTGTCATGGAAATCATGAAAATCGTGAATTTGAACAAAAGTTCTAAATGAACACAGATCATATGTTACTGTAAACTTTCGATTGTGATCTTCACATACATACAGCACTTGTTAATTTATTTTTTGAAACAAAAAAGTGGGCTTGCATCTTCAAAAAATATTAACATATTAATTTTGACTACTGTACCCAAGATTTAAAAAGGCATGTTGTATGTAGACAGGCTAAAAGAATTGAATCTATTCAGTCTTGAACAAAGAAGACTATGCAGTGATCTGATTCAAGCATTCAAAATTCTAAAAAGTATTGACAATGTCGACCCAGGGGGCTTTTTCGACCTGAAAAAAGAAACAAGGACCAGGGGTCACAAATGGAGATTAGATAAAGGGGCATTCAGAACAGAAAATAGGAAGCACTTTTTTTTTTTTTACACAGAGAATTGTGAGGGTCTGGAACCAACTCCCCAGTAATGTTGTTGAAGCTGACACCCTGGGATCCTTCAAGAAGCTGCTTGATGAGATTCTGGGATCAATAAGCTACTAACAACCAAAACGAGCAAGATGGGCCGAATGACCTCCTTGCGTTTGTAAACTTTTCTTATGTTCTTATGTTTTTAAAAAGCTGTCTAACAAGAATGAGCAGTACTTGAAGATAATATACGTAAGGAATAGAAAGAAGACAAGTGTTGAATTGACAACAGAACTGGCAGAAGGCACAGGTGTCGTTGTCCATCCATCAACAGTCCAAAGTACCTTTGACCATTGTTCCATAGTCCAATTTCTGTGTTCTTGTGCATATTTTAGCCTTTTAGTCTTGTTCCCCTTTCTTAACAGAGGTATTCTTACTACAACACATCCTGGAAGTCCTGATTTCAAGAATGACCTTCGTACTGTTGATTTGATTTGACACCTGTGCCTTCTGCCAGTTCTGTTGTCAATTAAAATTGGTGATGCTCATAATGCATCAGAGTAGAAAAATGCAACATGTCTAAGACTTTTGCATAGCAGTGTGTATGTATGTATGTGTGTATATACAAATATATATACATATATATAGAGAGAGAGGGAGAGGGAGGGGGAGAGAGAGAGAGAGAGAGAGAGAGAGAGAGAGAGAGAGAGAGAGAGAGAGAGAGAGAGAGAGAGACACACACACACACAGTCAACCTCGGTTAACTCGACTGGTGGGTAACTCAACACCTTCGCTACCCTTCGACAGACAATCTTTGTCCCGCACTTTCTCCTTATAAAATACATGCATCCTGCCTCTCAATTTCTTTAATTCAACATCACACTTTACCCGTAACTCGACACTTATTACCGCTACCGAAGGGATAAAAACTATTCATTCGCAACTGCCAAGTGCAGCTGGTTACAGTATTACAATAAGCAAGATGCAAAAAATTATTTCTTGTTCAACTGGCTTTAAAATCAGGTTAGTCGGGATAAGAAGCTTATCAGCTTCTCATGTTTTTACATGCAAAACAAATCAACAATGCTTGATTTCTGTGTGAAACTGTTTTGCTATTTAAGCCATCAAATTAGACAGTACAAGCCAATAACTAAAAGTATAGATAACAGTTTGTGGCTGGATTGGTTTCATAAAAATAACGCTGTAGTTATTTTATTAATTCTATTTCAACCGAACTATACAAGTTGTACCGAGCTTGTACAGTACTGTATACTGTAATTGATTCATTCACTGCAGTTCTTTCAACCGTTTTCATAAGGACATTTAACTAAAAATAAGCTTGTAAATACTGTAATACTGTAAAATGTGTGAGTTCTGTTACTTATATGCATGTTCATGCCATGGCTCATGTGCACCCGTGGTTAACTCGACACCTTGGCGACACTAAATGGAGTTAACCAAGGTTGACTACTGCACAGCAATTGCAAAATAATTTTCATTTGGCATTCTTTTCTTCAAAATGTCAGCAATGGCTTCTATTAAATTTAACATTTAAAACTCTAAAACAAATGAGTGTACACATGTTTTACACATGTGTAAAATCAGGAAATGGGTCAGGACTTGTCCATATGTTTATTTATTTTTAAATAGATTCAGATTTATTGAAAAGCAATATGCTGAAAAATAAAATCACCTCTAGCAATGGCATCGGGGGAGTGATAATAGGGTCCAACCGTCGATCAGGACCATGCTTGACTGAAGTTTTCTCTTCTTTAGTGTTATTAAGACGAGGTCCTTGAATTTCCAGATCTTGACGACCTCGAACTGACATACCATTAATTACAAGGTTTCCTTGAATGCAAAAGTGGGGAAAGATAAAGGAAACATAAATTATACAGGTATAAAAACAACTTAGTTGCAGCAGGTAAACTGTTCTGCACAAAGTCCTGCAAGTTTTTCACTGTTACAGCAGCTGTGCAATTCCTTTCATATTTGCCCTTGCTCTTGAGCATTTTACCTCTTAGTCTGCCATGACCTCTTTACAGATATGCAGTTGAAAGATTAAGTTGTAACACAAAGCAAAAAAAAAAAAAAGAAGTTGCTGACTTTATAATCTGTACTGTAACCGTATTTGTTTCTTGACAACCAAATGCAACACTGGCGTAAAACATAGTATTTGTTTATTTAGCAGACATTATTTGTTTATTTAGTAGACGCCTTTAACCAAGGCGACTTACAGAGACTAGGGTGTGTGAACTATGCATCAGCTGCAGAGTCACTTACAACTACGTTTCACCCGAAAGACGGAGCACAAGGAGGTTAAGTGACTTGCTCAGGGTCACACAATGAGTCAGTGGCTGAGGTGGGATTTGAACCGGGGACCTCCTGGTTATAAGCCCTTTTCTTTAACCACTGGACTGAGGTGAAAAGAATAGGCATTCTCTAACCCCTTTACTGCCTGTCATTTTTGGCATTGATATCATCTCATAGTCACTTTGTCTAAGTGCTATAAAAAATTACACTTGTAAAAAACACACACGAAAAAATAATATAGTCTCACAGCCAGCACTCCAGAGGTTTTGGGTCGTTGGGTAATCTATTCTCCAATTTAGACACCATGTAAGAAAATGTATTTTGGGTGAGAAAAATGCAACATTACCTTAAAGTCATGAGTACTTTCAATAAATATTGTACAAACTTTAATGCTAATGTATGGGGTATGCATGAACTACAGACTTGCATTTTAACTGTAATGTTACTTTGAACTACTGTTACAATAAAAATATATATGTTCCTACTTTCATTGTTGACCACAAACAATATGACTGTGAAGCAAATAAACATAGAACAAGATTTAATTCCAACGTTGCTGATGGAATATACTTAATAAAAGGCCTGCATGCATATACTATATATTTCTATTAAAAAAATTGATGCAATATATATATATATATATATATATATATATATATATATATATATATATATATATATATATATATTGCATCCAGACTCTCTCCAAACACAGAATATTGTATTTATTATATAGATTTACCTTCCAAAAATTCGGTTGACAGGTAGCTATATTGGTAGGTTAGGTTGAGGGGGACTAAGACGGTGCTTGGAAATCCTAAGGATCAACAATCCAGTCGCTCATTCACCAGTAACAAACATGCATTGCAAGCCACTGGATTCAACCATAGTTTATTTTTATTTTTTATAAAAACCAGAACTCATTGCTCATGTGTTTCTGGCAATTGCCAGACAGGCTACAATTAGTTGTCCCGTTATATCTATGATCTATTTTCCAGCTACCGCATGCAGTATATTTACATTTGACCACTGAGATGCTGGGAACCAACAAAGTACAAGAAGCTTGATAACATGTGAACTCAAGCTGTGCAGCAAAATTGCTATGCGTATTCATTACACATACCATTTAAATATCATACATAATTTTTTTTTTTTTTAAATTTGTAGAACACAGCTCATCTGGAGTGTTGGCCACGGAAATTCAGTTTGTTGTTGCTCAGACACCAAGCATGTGCAGATTTGCCACCTGGAACAACATACTTAAAATTAAAAATAGATGGCATTTGCACTCACCTTCCCCTTGTATACCAGAAGAAGGATCTGTTCCATCTACCACATTCACAGATGGGACTGTTTCCAAGTTGTAAACAACCCCAAGAATGTGCAACTCTCCTGTCTGATGGGGAAGGAGCTTCAAACGTGCCTGTGAAATGGCAATCATAGCAAGTCATTTGTGACAACAGTATTAAAGACATTAATGTTCATAATTTGTAGTCTTTCACTAGTCATGACACCTGTTAAAATAAATAAAATGCATACATCACTTATAAAAAGACATTCCTTTACTCAGTGTTAAGTGCAGGACTAATTAGTGTTTTTTTCTTGTAACCTACTGCTTAAGTCATTCTGAATTACGACCTCTTCTGTCAACCTGCATTATTAGTATATATATCTATATATCTATATACACACACACACACACACACACAGTGCTCCCTCGCTATAATGCAGGTCTCGGGGGACAAACAATATGAGTGTTATAACTGAAGAGCGTAATAAATGGGGAGGGGAGGGGGAGGGGAGGGGGAGGGGCCATGGGACAACAACACACATCTGACTAAAATACAAAATAAATAACTCCCTCTCTATAATGCACATATAGTGAAGCAAACATGTAACTTGCTGCAAATTAACCATACATAAAGCACCATGTAAATCAACAAAAAAAATATATTTTTTTTTGTAAAAAATAAAAGGTAACATTCCCACTCGTGGATCATTTTAATTAGCAGTTTCTAAAACTATAAATAGCCTGGCTAAATCGGCGGTCGGGAGTTCAGTTTGACGCGACAGACAAGCAAACCAAGTGCAAGAAGGAGAGAGGATCAGAAGAGGGGAAGAGGAAATGGGCTCGCCCCAGGTTCGGCTGCCGGAGCGGGACTGGAGCGTCTCCTCTCCCGGAAAAAGCCGTAGCTCCTCTCGCAGCAAAAAAGTAAATGCTTTTGGAAAGATAACCACGTAATAGGCCTAATATTTATTTAGTTATAAAATGAATGCAGAATAAAATGTCTGTGTTATAAAGTGCCAGCGCAGCTTTTCATCAGTTCAGATACTGTATCAAATGGATTAGACTGAAAGGTTGCTTACAGTTTGAACACAGGTTCTATATTTACTGTAGAAATATTGCATGAATCACTAGTATAGGGAATTGGGGGACATGCTGTAGGAGCATTTATATATATTATATATTACATATACAGTGCCTTGCAAAAAGTATTCAGACCCCTGACCAATTCTCTCGTATTACTGAATTACAAATGGTACATTGAAATTTCGTTCTGTTTGATATTTTATTTTAAAACACTGAAACTCAAAATCAATTATTGTAAGGTGACATTGGTTTTATGTTGGGAAATATTTTTAAGAAATAAAAAACTGAAATATCTTGCTTGCATAAGTATTCAACCCCCACACATTAATATTTGGTAGAGCCACCTTTCGCTGCAATAACAGCTTTAAGTCTTTTGGGGTAAGTATGTACCAGCTTTGCACACAGTGTCGGAGTGATTTTGGCCCATTCTTCTTGGCAGATTTGCTCCAGGTTGTTCAGGTTGGTTGGATGACGCTTGTGGACCGCAATTTTCAAATAGTGCCACAGATTCTCAGTGTTGCTTTGGCCTTGTGCTTGGGATCATTGTCCTGCTGAAAGGTGAATTTCCTCCCAAGCTTCAGTTTTTTAGCAGACTGAAGCAGGTTCTCTTGCAGTATTTCCCTGTATTTTGCTCCATCCATTCTTCCTTCAATTTTAACAAGATGCCCAGTCCCTGCTGATGAGAAGCATCCCCACAGCATGATGCTGCCACCACCATACTTCACTGTAGGGATGGTGTGTCTTGAGGCATGGGCAGTGTTAGGTTTGCGCCACACATAGCGCTTTGAGTTTTGGCTAAAAAGCTCTATCTTGGTCTCATCTGACCACAAAACCTTTTCCCACATCGCAGCTGGGTCACTCTCATGCTTTCTGGCAAACTCCAGACGTGCTTTCAGATGGTTCTTTTTGAGTAACGGCTTCTTTCTTGACACCCTCCCATACAGGCCAGTGTTATGCAAAGCTCTTGATATGGTCGACTGGTGCACCATTACTCCACTCCCAGCCACTGAACTCTGTAGCTCCTTCAAAGTGATTGTTGGCCTCTCTCACAAGTCTCTTTCTTGTTTAAGCGCTGAGTTTTGAGGGACGGCCTTTTCTTGGCAGTGCCTGGGTGGTGTGATGCAGCTTCCACTTCCTGATTATTGTTCCAACTGTGCTCACTGGGATATCCAAACACTTGGATATTATTTTGTACCCTTTCCCTAATCTATGCATTTGTATTACTTTATTATTATTATTATTATTATTATTTATTTCTTAGCAGACGCCCTTATCCAGGGCAACTTACAATCGTAAGCAAATACATTTCAAGTGTTACAGTACAGGTAATAATACAACCTGTACTTTATCTCTAACTTCTGTAGAATGCTCTTTGGTCTTCATTTTCCTTCAGATTCACAGCCTGACCAATGATCCTTCAACAGTGGGGTTTTTATCCAGAACATGTGACAGCAACTTTAATGGTTCACAGGTGGAGGCCAATGGTAAGGTAATTGTGACCTCGTTAGGGCAATTTCTTTCATCGGTGTAAACTGGGAGCTTCCACAGCACAGGGGTTGAATACTTATGCAAGCAAGATATTTCAGTTCTTTATTTTTCTTAAAAATATTTACCAACATAAAACCAATGTCACCTTACTATAATTGATTTTGAGTTTCAGTGTTTTAAAATAAAATATCAAACAGAACGAAATTTCAATGTACCATTTGTAATTCAGTAATATGAGAGAATTGGTCAGGGGTCTGAATACATTTGCAAGGCACTGTGTGTAATATATATATATATATATATATATATATATATATATATATATGGCCATTTGTTTGAATAAAATCAGTTAGAGAACTTACTGTAAAATCGTTTTATAGGTCGCACTGGGGTAAAAGTCGCTCCCCCCTTTTTTGAGACTTCAATTTTAGGAAAACACTTTGTGTTTAAAATACTTTTTTTACAATTCAATTTTTTTTTTCCTACATGCTCAACACCAATAAATAAAGAAATATACACAGGTTTACTTTTGAAATAACCCTTGTTTGCAACATTTTATTCCATTAATTTTACAATGTTGTTTTTAGTTAAACTGCTAAGTCACTCCCCCCTTTTAAGGGCCCCTCAAAAATGCCTAGAAAATCAACTTATTCAATGTTTATGGTAATATATGAATAGAGACAATAACAAAAAGAACTAAATCGCTTCTGCAATTTTTTGAAATACAATAAAATGAACGGCTTGAAGGGGAAGTCTTCACTTGTCCTAGCTATCCGCATGTTGTGACTGACTGCTGATGTGCTCTGAAGTTGCACGCAAAATTACTTTGCAGTCCAATAGAAACCTAGAATGCTCCATTGAAAAATAAAACAGCAAGATTTCTCTTTCGTTCATAAAACCTGTGGATGCCTGAACTGTGATCCAAACGCCTCGTTTCACTGAACTGCGATCCAAACGCCTCGTTTCACTGAACTGCGATCCAAACGCCTCGTTTCACTGAACTGCGATCCAAACGCCTCGTTTCACTGAACTGCGATCCAAACGCCTCGTTTCACTGAACTGCGATCCAAACGCCTCGTTTCACTGAACTGCGATCCAAACGCCTCGCTTCACTGAACTGCGATCCAAACGCCTCGCTTCACTGAACTGCGATCCAAACGCCTTCGCTTCACTGAACTGCGATCCAAACGCCTTCGCTTCACTGAACTGCGATCCAAACGCCTCGCTTCACTGAACTGCGATCCAAACGCCTCGCTTCACTGAACTGCGATCCAAACGCCTCGCTTCACTGAACTGCGATCCAAACGCCTCGCTTCACTGAACTGCGATCCAAACGCCTCGCTTCACTGAACTGCGATCCAAACGCCTCGCTTCACTGAACTGCGATCCAAACGCCTCGCTTCACTGAACTGCGATCCAAACGCCTCGTTTCACTGAACTGCGATCCAAACGCCTCGTTTCACTGAACTGCGATCCAAACGCCTCGTTTCACTGAACTGCGATCCAAACGCCTCGTTTCACTGAACTGCGATCCAAACGCCTCATTTCACTGAACTGTGGCCCTTCTCATGAAATCAGACTGCGACTCAGTGCTTTCCAATAGGCTATTTTAGTCTATGAGGCGAGCCGCTGTTTTCACAACTGCAAGGGTTCTAAAAACTGCAGGGCTGTTTGGTTAAATGTGACTCTCTTCTCTCTCATTTTCCAGTAGGATTCTTGGAAGCAAAAGCACAGGGTTCTCACACATTGCAGCAAGCAAGGAATCATTGGGGGCAGTACATGCGCTTATACTGAAACTGTGAGGGGCTTGCCAAGATAGAAACAAAGTGCAGTTAATCAGAGATTAAGGTAAAAAAAAATATCATTTGAATAAGATGTCCACTTAAACTAAAGCTTTTTATGGAGAAACTTACCAGTTTCGTTTCTTCACTACTCATAGAAAACTCCAGTATGACTTCTGTGCTGACAATCTCATTTTTGAAGGTTGCCTATTAATATGAAAAGATCAATTCACAAATGATGTAATTGATGGTTAATCTGAAAGAAATGTTTAATTCATGAATCAGAACAAAACTCCCTTCAATACAGTGCACTTTTTAAAAAAGACTAAAAGAAAAAATAAATAAATGAATGGCCACAGATCATAACAGTAGTTCACAGGGACATCTTAATTGAGTGCTTGCATGTCATCAATAAACATATGAGCCTTAACAAACAGTATAGGTGTGCTGTCTCGGGATTTGTCTGTGCATATTCTAGGAAGAAAATGGCCAATTGTTGTCACTTGCAGTTCCACTATTCCAAACAACTGGATGACCAGGGGCCTATTACTATATAAAACTAGAGAAGCAAGAAGTCCCTATATGTATGACTAGACACATACCTACATTTTAGGCACAAAATGTAATTGCATTTACTTTCTCAATTACTTATTTGTGTGACCTGGGCCATTACCCAGTTTGAGGTTGCTCCTGAAGCAATTCCAAACTGTCTTCAGGAAACTTCTTTAGATGGTCTTTTAGAAGTAATTTTGCTGCATCTTCAAAAAGAATTCTCAATCAAAGCAGTTTTTGAAAGAGAATCAGCAACATGGTTAGGGGTCTTTTATTTTCACTGATTTACACAACACTGATGTTCAAACAATATATGCTTGCTTGCTTTCCAGGTTATGGACAGTGAAATTGCTCTGGGAGCAAACGCAGAGCATGCATAGCAAGTATTCCGAATGTTTAACGCCGGGGATGGAGGGTAGAGGAGTTATGATTAGGGGTCTACTTAAATCGCAGTAAAGTTACGTATTTTTCGCGGGTAGGTTATGGAATAAATGTAGGATTTCGCTGACCTGTTTAAACATTAAACAAACCTAAGCAGACAATATAAAAGCCTAAAAACACTGCCACTTGCTTCCTTATTAAACAGAGTGCTATCATTTGTTAAAGGCAAGCATGCAGCATCCCCATGCTGTTGCTGCTGACATTCTCTGTCTGGTGTGGACTTGCCCATACATTGAGACTGCACGTTCTGCATCCACTGAATTGGTTGAAGTGTAAAGCAAAGCTTTGCCAAGTTACACAGATGTTGAAATTAATTAGAAACAGTCCCAAAACTGTTACCCAAGGGCAATGGCATACTTCAATAAAGGCAATATATGCAACACGTTCGTTGTCATGTTATTTGTCCCATCCAATAATTTATTTTATTAATACCGAGTCAAAACAAAGAAAACGTGCCTATTTGGGTCTAAAATTCTAACTGTGTTTAAAAAGTTTGTTTGAAGCGAGGTGGCTGTGCTAGTTCGTACATGTATTACTGATTTAACTTGGCTACAACCGACAGGGATACTTTTTGTCAGCGCTAACTTTCCAGTTGTTTATTTTATGTTCTGTTCAGCAGCCTCTGTAGTAGCCTTTTGTTAAATGTGTGATTCTGAAGCAAAATAGCGATTGATCGTATTTTCTCCAAAGACACATTACAAGATGTGCAAAACAATTAATTACCTCCATCTGCATGTACAGTTTCTTTGGGAAATATCTTGACACGATCATCAGCCGAAATATACTTTGCTTTTTTTTGCTTTGTCGTCCATTTCTGGTATTTTACCTCCAATGCTGAAAACTAGATTTTAGCAACCTAAATCAAAATAACTGCAACACTGACTTTGCCCCACCCCCTCCTACACAGTACAGGTCCCAGAAAAGCCAGTCTGATGCACTGATAGGCTGATTAAAACTTCGTTGTCATTTGAACAGTAAACAAGAACGTTAACCACTTTAGGAGTATTTTATTGTAAATGTTATTTGTCTAAGGACGTTTCTTTTTTTTTCTCTCCGTACTTGTCAGGTATGCATTGGCCCCTAAAAGAGGTGAATTTCACGATGACCCCTCAATTTCCTGATTTACGCGGAATCCACGATTTAGATAGACCCCTTGTTATGAAACAACTTAATTGGTTGTACAATACAATTAAAAAGAAAACTCTACCTTCACATGTGCCTCTTTCTCATTGCTTATTGGCTCATCCCCGTTCTGAAGCTGACCAAAATCTTTGGATTGAAACTTCCACAGCAGCGAGAGGTCGGTCAGCAGGAGAGGAACCTTCAGGGGGTTTTTAAAGACAACCTCCACGATGATGGGCTCTAAAGGAAACCAAATCAATGTTCACAATCATAAGGAAGTACACAGCTGTTTTTTTAAATAATGTATTCACCTCCGAGTAATAGACCAAGACCTTCTGTGACCTTCTCCTATGTTCAAGGTGACAGAAAACTAGATAGCTCTGATTCATATTTACATTTTTCTTAGTCTACTTGCAGTTTCACCAAGCAACTTACAATTAAAGATGAGCAGCCAGATGCACTTCTAATGTGTTATTTATTTATTTATTTTTTCTTTACAAAATATCCTTACAAATAACTGGCCTCGGATGTCTTACACCAAATGGGAAACCCAGGGGAAAATCCAAGGGCAATGTTATACCAGATATCAGAATGATTTATAAAAATGAAGTAAATATAGAAGGCTGTGTGGTCCAGTGGTTAAAGAAAAGGGCTTGTAACCAGGAGGTCCCCGGTTCACATCCCACCTCAGCCACTGACTCATTGTGTGACCCTGAGCAAGTCACTTAACCTCCTTGTGCTCCGTCTTTCGGGTGAGATGTAGTTGTAAGTGACTCTGCAGCTGATGCATAGTTCACACACCCTAGTCTCTGTAAGTCGCCTTAGATAAAGGCGTCTGCTTAATAATAATAATAATAATAATAATAATAATAATAATAATAATAATAATAATAATAATAAATAAAAATAAATCTGTATTTTTTAAATGTACCGAGATTAAAACAATGCAGCAGTGAAAAGGTTAATTTGTACCGTACAGTACCCGAGAGAATCTTAGAATACAGCAGTGTATCAACTGTAAAAATGCTGTCTAACGTTTAGTGGTCTGTGTCATTCATATGACCCAAGGCTAAAAGAACATTGTCTACGTGCCAAATCAGGTAAAGGGTGATTCTGTGACCTACCCCATGTAGAAAAATTCCACGTGTGAGGTATGTGTTAGAGGGCCTCTAGAGGTTCTTTGAAATCCATGTTGCCGGACCCAGGGGAGTGGCCACAAATTTTAAGCATGCCTCATTGTAAATGTAATCTACCTACCGAATGTTAAAAATACTCCCACTGCAAAAAAGCCTGTAATTTCACCTGAGTCAAGTTTATGACCCTGCTTTAGTGGAATCACTGAACTGATGGAAGTTCGTTTTTCAACAAAAATAAGTTAGGCGTCAATTCACCAAGTATCTTTAATCAGTAGTTACAGACCCTCTTTCCAATGAAGCATCAGCTTGTATTCGTACGAAACTGCTACATACCTTGCTGTATTCTACTGCTGCTCTTAATTATAACTATTCACTGTATCTTGTACTTGATTTTACTTTCTGATATCCATATTCACGTTTTTGGTAACTGCTTTTATTTGAAATTGTTCTTATCCATTTATCATACTTACTATGTACTCTTAATGGACTTTACTTGTATAAGCAAATATTTTTACTGTAAGTTAACTGCTCTTAGTCGAACTTGCTCTTAAATGTAATTATTTACTGTATTCTTTACTTTGAATTTTGTATTATGTATTATGAACTTTGTATTCTGATTTGACTGATCTTATTTTCTACTGACTATTGTACTTTATAACTGCTCTTAAAGGGTATATAACGACCTTTTTATTGTATTGTGTTACATGTTCCCATGTGTTGCTACAGCTGTTTAAGTAAGGTGTGTGTATTGTTTTAATTACTAAGGTGTTTGTATTGTTTTAATTACTATTTTTTACATCTTGACCATTTTTTTCACTTTTAAATTGCAGTGCTCTCTGGCTGTTTCTATTATAGCTCCAGCATGGCATCTCATGTATTTCTAAGAACTACATTTACCATCATCCCCCTGCTCACTGGTAAATCCATCTGAGTTACATATGTGAGCAGGAGGATGATGGGAAATGTAGTTTGAGTGGTCCATGCAGGTCCATGTGAAGCCATCGTGGGAGGCAGGGAAATGCAATTTAAAAAAGTTTAAATAAGTGGTCAAAATGTTTAAAAAAAAAAAAAATTAATACAACACACACCTTATTTAAACAATTGTAGCAACACATGGGAACATGCAACACAAAATAAAAAGGTCCTTATATACCCTTCAACTAATGTGACATTCTGTAATGTGATTTTCTGCATTGATATTTTGAAAGGTGATACTTTGTATTGCTATATTTTGTAATAACTGTAAGTCGCCATGGATAAGGGCGTCAATAAATAAATAAATAAATAATACAAATTAAATCCCCCCCGATATCCATTAATTAAGCGAACACTGGACAACCTTTTTATATTCTCACAGGAGCAGAGACAATCAGAGAGAGTAACTCTAAGCAGAGAGTAACTCTGAATGTAGACATCAATTGTAGATCAGATGTTTTAGTTTTCTTATTTTTTAAACGTGTTGTTAGGTGGATGTCTTATGTTCACTTATTTACCGAAATGTTGTGTGTTTATAAAAAGGCCTGGACAACTAAGATATTAAAACAAACAGTCTGAACACTGTCACTGTATCTTTTTTTGTCCCATTACAATATTCAAGAACAATATACCTTGTACTACAGCCAGTGGAAATCTTAAGTTGTCAGTTTGGCTGTTCAGACAGTACTGAGTTGGCTGGAAGTTCACTGGGATTGCTCCTCGGTTGACTACAGCTACAACTTGCTCCTCCAGCTCTTTCCACTGCTGTGACAATTCACAGTCAAATTCCTGGTCCAAGCTGACATGGGTAGCTGCTTGTTTTTGTCCTGAAAAATATTCATAAAACAGAATGACAATCTTTTGAAGTGCAATCTCCTTCAAAACAGTTAGCAGACAACAGAGATTGATTCAAACCGACAGCAGTAGACTTCAGTACTGCTGCCGATTATAGTGCCGTTCCAGACATTTACATTTTACATACTTTTAACCCTTTAAGGACCAGGATCGTGTTAACACGATCACACTGAAGTGGACTTCTATGACTGCGATCGTGTAAACACGATAAAAAAACGCACTTCATTTTGATGACTTACAGGGCCACCGTACTTTGCTGTACAGACTTGAAACACAGATCATTGGACAGGGGAGGGACTGATGTTCACTTTCTAAAATTGAGAGTAGTGTCTATTATTGCTTATAAAGACCCTGAGAATAAACGTGTATTATGTCATTGCAATCACTCAGATGAAACAATATCTTGTAATCTGCCCAAACATCAATATTTTTCAACAACACTTTCAGGAAGTATTGCAAGGTCCCTCGGGTCATACAATAACACATTTGTATGCATGTGTCTCCAAGCAGAATACATTATATAATTTCAAATGTAAAGTATTTATATATATATATATATATATATATATATATATATATATATATATATATATATATATATATATATATATATATATATACACACACACACACACACACACACACACACTACCTGCCAAAAGTTTTACAACACCCCATTTTTCCAGTTTTATTGAAATTTAAGCAGTTCAAGTCCAGTGAATAACCTGAAATGGTACAAAGGTAAGCGTAAACTGCCAGAGGTTAAAAAGAGTTTAGATTAGCAAAACTGAAAAATAATGTACATTTCAGAGTTATACAAAAGGCCTTTTCAGGGAACAAGTAATGGGTTAACAACTTACAGCTGTTCTGCAGCAATGGAAGTAAATTAAGCCTTGAAAGTTGATGCTAACAATTCCTACAGGTGTCCCAACTTTTGTTGATTACTTACAAACCCTCTGTCTGTATAAAAGCAGTGTTGGAACAGACTGTGTTACTACACCCTCTTAAGCATTATTTGGACAGTATTGTACTGCAGGAAGTAGTATATTGCTATCATAATGGTGAGAAAAAGGCAATTAACAAAGGAAGACAGACAAGACCATTATAACCCTTAAAAGTGTAGGTCTTTCCTTTACAGAAATTGCAAAGAAAGCCAAGGTGTCAGTGAGTACAGTTTCCTACACCATCAAAAGGCACTTGGAAACTGGAGGAAACTCTGACAGGAAGGGGTCTGGCAGACCCAAAGCCACAACAGAATCAGAAGACAAGTTTCTGAGAGTCAACAGCTTGCGTGATAGGCGGCTCACAGGACAACAGCTTCAAGCACAGCTTAACACTGGTCGAAGTAAGCAAGTCTCAGTTTCAACTGTGAAGAGAAGACTTCGAGCTGCAGGTTTGACAGGTCGAGTGGCAGTAAGAAAGCCATTGGCTAAGATGGCAAAATAAGAAAAAGAGGCTTGCCTGGGCCATGAAGCACCGCCAGTGGACTACTGAAGACTGGAAGAAGGTCTTATGGACCGATGAATCAAAATTTGAAATCTTCGGTTCATCACGCAGGGTTTTGTACGCGTCGAGTAGGCTTAAAGGATGGTTCCTCGGTGTGTGATACCAACTGTCAAACATGGAGGAGGAAGCGTGATGGTCTGGGGCTCTTTGCTGGATCCAGAGTCGGCGACTTGCACAGAGTGAGTGGCACCCTGAACCAAAACGGCTACCACAGCATTTTGCAGCCATGCAATACCCTCTGGTATACGCCTAGTTGGTCAGGGGTTCATCCTACAGCAAGATAATGACCCAAAACATACCTCCAGGCTATGTTAGAACTACCTTAGAAGAAAAGAACAAGACGGTAGGCTTCAAATCATGGAATGGCCAGCACAGTCTCCAGACTTAAACCCCATCGAGCTGGTTTGGGATAAACTGGACAGAAGGGTGAAAGCAAAGCAACCTACAAGTGCAACACATTTGTGGGAACTTCTGCAACAGTGTTGGGAAGAACTTTCGAACAATATTTGATTTCCATTGTAGAAAGAATGCCACGAGTGTGTTCGGCTGTTATATCTGCAAAAGGTGGCTACTTTGATGAGTCAAAAATTTAGATTAAATTTTGTTAAACAAAACGATTCCATGATTTCTTTTTTATCTCTAATTGTTTATTTGTTCTATGCTTTAATTTCAGAGTACATTGAGACATTAAACTGCGTAAATTTCAATAAAAACTGGAAAAATGGAGGTGTTCTAAAACTATTGACCGGTAGTGTAGTGTTGAAAAAAACAAAAAAACTTTGTATGATTTGTGAAAAACTTATAATATACCCAAGAGTTTTCTGAAAGAAAAGGACACCATTTCCAAAATGCTACTGTAAAAACATTATTTTTAGTGAATTTTTATAGGAAGAGAATCAAATACAGCCAAAAAACACCTGGTCCTGGGGGAGCACCCCACTGAAAAATGCTTGGTCCTGAAAGACAAAAATGCACTTGCATGCACAGCTGCTGTTTTTCATACTATTGGTTGACAAAAGGCCTAATTGTATTGATCTTAACGGCAACAGGAATTAAGATCTGCAACTGTTAAAGATCAATTTAAGGAGATCCAATGTTTTATCTGACTGAGGATAAAAATGGAGTATAAAGTTAACACAACAAAAGAGGTGACAAGAGTCTGAAATACTAATTCCAGAATTATAATATAGGTAAGCATGCTCCATTTCAGGTGGTCACAAAACATCACTATACATCACTCACCTTTTAGTGTTGCTTAAGCTCTTTGTTGAGTAATCATGAAAGCTGTTAATTGTGAAACAGGCTGTAGGAAAAAAAAAATTTCCAGTGTAGTCTGTGCTTCTGACAAGCAGCTGACCAGATTTGGCCTGGTGGAAATTTCCGAGGAAAATTACAGCAAATTAATGGGTGTCAATCGTGAAATGTTCCTATTGCCGACTGTTGTCAGCTCAGCTGGTCAAAAACTGAAAGTAGCCAAACCTATAATGAACAGGTTTCATGATGTCAAATATATACTCTATGAGTGATTTATTACAGTATTGTGTGAGCCCCTCAAAAAAATGTTAAAAACAGCAAGACTAATTACAGTGTTAACCCTATGCCACCTACTAGAAATGAACATAAATTGTGCATAGCCTATATCCAGCAACTTTCTATTTTAGCACTTGTAGTTTAATAACTATAAAATCACCAATTAAAACCCAATATATCAACAGAAAGGTATTGAGTAGACCTTTCCAATGATATCATCTATTTTGTTGTAGGGTGTTTTATAGATTTTGTCTTAAGCAATGCCTCCAAAATACTATTGAAATATGAAATATTAAAATTTAAACATATTAACATTCATATTTTTCCCCAAACAATGTAGAAAACAAGTTAGAGTATATGGGAGATGTGCAATTTTATGAGGATTTTAAATATTTATTCAGAATTGAAATTGCTTGTAAGTTGAAGAGCTACATAAAAAGTTTTGTAATGCAAAAAAAAAATGTGCATAAAAGAGCCAAAATGGCGGATGTAGAACTGAAAGTGAAACTGAAGAAACCTGGAAATAGAATATAATCCTGTTTTGTGATTTAAAAGTTAATTATTTATGTGCAGAGGTCTCAATATGTATGCCACACAAGATGTTGAGTATGTTTATTATTATATTTATTTATTTTTAAAAGAAGTAGTACTTTCATTTTTACAGTTTTGTTTGTACATATACCTATTTACACACTGATTTCTTTTGAAGTGTTTATTTAAATACATTTTTTTCATTTTTTGAAGTAGTGCTTTATATGTGGCAAGTTAGAAAATAAACCCTTGAATGTTTAATTGCTCATTTAAATGCAGCATTTTGGCTGTGCAGATGTTTGATATGATGTGCTTGAATACAACTTTTGAGTTGTATCGGATAGTTGTCTTTCATTTTAATACTGATGTTGTTTAAAATGTACTGTCATAATGACTGCCGGCAGTGATTTTAGGTATAGTGTATAAATGCAGTGGTTCTAGTGTGAACGTGGTAATTTTTGTGGCGCATATGTAGAATAATATTGTCTGGCATTAGGTTCGAGTAGTTTAAATTTTTAATGCTCGAGTACTTGAGCACTAAATTACTCAAAATTCCCACTCCCAGTATAAATTGTTTATCTAACAGCCTATTTCAAAGTCACTTTTCAATTGGATAACAAGGGTTGTACAGTCACACCTGATTTCTCCATTGTGATCTGTAACTTTATAATGATGTGTCTATGTATATTGTTTAATTGCTCAATGACTGGATTAATTGATATCTATTATATATACACTCAAAAGCTGTTCTCCAATTATCGATTCTTGTATAGCTACACCTGATGAAGACACACTATGTGTCAAAATGCGTTGTGTTTTTTCTCTGTTGGAATCTAAATGTTTTTAAGCAAAAACAAATGTAAGAAGATTTTACCATCAGTGGTCATGTCTTAAAGAATATAAAAACGTTTGAGTGTGCAACCAGTCCCAACTCTATAAATATCAACAATTATGCAAGGTATGCATGGATGATTAATTATTCAATCACCAAGAACTGTTCTATGACTTTGTGGAGACATGATTTTATATATATTTTAAAAAAGCCACCTCCAACTCTGCAATCTCCCCTTCACCTGATCTAACACTCCCTCCCAGTTCTCTAGTGCTGTACCCTCTCATTCCAGGAACACTCCGAGATGCCGAAACACCCTCTTGTTCCACTGCAGTTCCCCCGGTAAATTGGGCGGTCTAGTACCCTCCCAATCACCCATCAAAAAAGCGTTGCTTTTAGCCCAATTAACACGAGCAAATGACACTCTCTCAAAAGATATCCTGGCAGTAACTCAAAGCCTTAATATCCTGATTATTTGTCACAATAACCGCTATGTCATCTGCATAGGCCACTGCTTTAAACAACTGATTTGGGATGTTTGGAATAGAAAGGCCATGTAAGAGTTGCCTTAGTTTCTCAATAAGGGGCTCAATGGAGAGGGAATATAACATCCCAGACAGAGCGCACCCTTGACGGATGCCCCTCTGCATTGGGAAAGGAGAGCTCAACACACCATTTACTTTCAGCACACTGAACACGTTATTATAGAGCAATTGAATTTTCTCTACAAAATTAGGGCTAAAACCAAATTCTCTAAAAACATTACATTTTTATTTATGGGGTACCAATCAAAAGCTTTTTCTTGATCCAGGGAAATTAGACCAGCTTTAAAACCAAAAAGCTTGGAGGCTGCTATTAGATCCCGAATTAAAAACACATTATCAAAAATAGATCTGTTGGGTACACAATATGATTGATTGGGGTACACAATACGGTCCATAACAGTTCTCAGGCGGTTTGCCAATGGCTTAGACAGGATTTATAAATAGGAGCAAAGGAGGCTTACAGGACGCCAGTTCTTCAAATTACATAGATCTCCTTTTTTTGGTAACAAAGTCAACACTGCGCGCCTGCAGCTTAAAGGCAGCTCTTTTTGCTGTATACTTTCTTTGAAGACTTCAAAAAGGTCTCGCCCCACATAAGATCAAAGCACCTTGAAGAACTCAACTTCCAGTAAACTTGAGACCCTCGAGGAACTGCCAGGCCTCTTGGGACTCCTCTACAGCCTCCACCATGTACAAATCTGTGTAGAAAGCTACAACATGCCTCTGGATCGCCTCAGGCTCCCTCATCTCCTGCCCAGTCGAGGTCTTTAAACAATGAATCAGCTTGCACTGAGCTGCCTTTTTCTCCAACCCAAAAAAGTATTGAGTTGAGACATCCACCTGTGAAATCTGGAGCGCACCAGCGCCCCCTGTACCTGTGCATCCAACAGATCATTCAGGTTTTTTTTTTTTTTTAGTTTTCAAGCTTTCAAACAGCTTGTTATCATAGCCAGACTGCAGAGCTCTGTGCAGCTGTGTGATGTCCTCCTCCAACTCTCTCATGACTATAGCAGTGCTCTGTGTAACGTGTTCAGTATACTGTTGACAAAGCAACTTCACCTGCCCTTTTGCCACATCCCACCACTGCCTTAATGAAGAGAAGGCATGTTTTTGCCCCCTCCATCTTTCCCAAAAAAAATTAAAACATTTTAAAAAGTGTGCATCTTGTAACAGTTTTATGTTAAAGTGCCAACATGATTTATACACTCTTGGTGAGGGAATAATAATTTTTAAATTGACCATGCTATGGTCTGAAAAACCAACTGGAAGAATAGAACAATGTGCAACTAAATTTAACCGGTGTTTAAAACTATAAAATCTGTCCAATCTGGCCAAAGATACCAGCCCAGGAGACCCTTTTGCCCATGTGTACTGTCTGTCATTAGGGTGCAGATTCCTCCAAGTATCCACCAGTTCATGTAGTGTTAATTCAACAAGCAGCTCCCTGACTGAGCTGTTCCTATCTAACTGCTCATTTTCAGTGCAGTTGAAATCCCCAGCCAACAGAACAATCTCCTCAGACTGATACTGAGCCAGCACTCCACTCAGGGTTTTAAAAAAAAAAACACCCTCTCTCTTCCGTCACTTGGAGCATAAATGTTAATAAAAACTAAAAGTTGTATTTCCCACCCATACCTGAACCGTTAATAATCGTCCTTTAATTACTTCTATTACTTTAAAGGAATCTGGGAATTTAAATTCACCCATATCTTTATTTATTTCTCCCCCGTCTATCTCTTCCCCTGAAACCACCACTCTGCTCTGATGAGTACTTTGTTCCTCCAACACTTCATCCCCCCCTTACGTCTTTCTGTACGGCAGTTCTAACCTGCGCTCCTAGCTCCACCTGCTCACTGTCTCCCACAGTGGCTGAGATTATCTTACTCGCCGGTTCCACAGCCTCAGCCCCGACAATCCCTGTTGCCTCACACACCACCTCTCTTTCCTCCTGCGTCCCCTGAGGCTCATTGTCATCACTATTTTCCTCTTCAGCTCCCAAATCCCCTGCCATATTCCCTGCTTGCCCAACACCCTGACCGGACGTCTCTGCAGTACCTTCAGCAGGATTGCTCTCCCCCGAGGTCCCTTCCCCCGCATTGCTGTTTTCCCCATCACCTCACTTACAATTTGTTGCTTTATGCCCTTCATGACCACATTTAAAACATTTCATGAATTCAGAGGAAGCAAAACACAACGTATTCACTCCCATCTACTCGAAATGTTAATACACTGTTAAGATCTCCATTAATATCATTCATCAACATATAGAGCTGTCTTCTGAAAGAAACGACATGTTTCAATTCAGGAGATTTACAGCCTAGAGGGACCATTGAAATCCCTGACAATCTGTCCGTGTCTGCTCAGCTCTCTAACAATGAGCTCATTACTCAAAAACAGCAGAATATTTGAAATCGTTATTTGAGCAGGGGTTGCAAGTGGCAAAACAGAAACAAGAGCCCTGTCTATTACTGATCCTGAACTATTCCTGAACTATTCTCTGCACCAACTCTTCTTCATTCATAAACACAATGACAGCTTTATTCATTCTTGATGCTGACCTGATATTTGCACATCCTACAGCTTTACCCAGTTCAACAACACATGTGTTCGCCAAAACCTACCCCAGCCCACACTACTGAAATATGTGTGTCTCCACTTCATTTCCAACTACGTCCTCTGGTCCTGGTTTCTGTAGTACACTTAAAATGTACTGGTTATATTGAACTCTGTTTAAGATTTTAATCACTTCAAATCATGTCTCCCTTAATTCTTCTTTTTCTTGGCTATTAGTCTGTTTGCTATTCACTGGACTCTTCCAGGGCCACAATGTCCCTTTTGCAGAGCACTCAGCGATGAGTCTGTTACAGTACAAAAAGTCTTTCTGTTGGCAATCCTGTTCCAGCTGTATTTTTTTAAATATTTGATTGATGAACATTTTCCTAGTTAAATTGAGATTTTCTCCAGTGTAGTGCCAATTATACCTCCATAACGTCAAATAAAATATCAGCAGACTATTTATTTATTTATATTTTTACACGTCCTGGTATTGTAAAGCAAATCTCTGCACAAAACACAAGACGTTTTTATTTCCCGTGACAAACTCACCTCAGTTTAACTTAGCTATAACCACTCCTGTGTCATTGTCACAGTACAGTAAGTACGTGTGTGGAGGCGTTCTGTACAGCAGACCAACTAAAGAATTTCAGACATGAGGGGAATCTAGGAATTGTAGTTTTACCAGATCTTTGCTCTACTGAGATTTTACAAACACACACGAAAGTTTTATATAAAAAAAAAAATAAAAAAAATATTGTTTTGTGGGATGCTGGGTTGCAATTATTATTATTATTTTTTTTTAAAAGCACAGCATTTTTCATGACACAGTTTGCTAGGTTAAAATATTCCAATTTAAAAACAGCAGGAAAAAAAAGCATGTTGTTCTTGTTTTTTGCTTTAAATGACATGATACCATGTTAACTGTGTAAGGCAGCAGATACCAGAATACAGGATTAATAAACTGCCAAAGGGCACAAGGAAATACCATAGATAGGCTTGCTCACGATGTCTACCACATGTGTCTTTGAGACCCCTGCTAGGAATGTTGAACACAAGAAACTACATGATCAGTCCATGCCAAAAGCTTTTCAAAACCTGCTACCAAGCACACTGTTGTCCTGTGGCTTTTGCTAACTACATCAATGAGGATCACCACCAGCCATATACGTAATTACAAATCTTCAAACGAGCTTCATCTTTAGCACAGAAATCAGCATGCCAACCACAGGTTTTGAACTCACAATCCTTTGATGTAGGGGGCATTTTTTGCATACTAGCTTTCAAACACTGTTTTTATAATAATTACTATAGGTTGCTATTGAGAAGAGTGTTCTAATTGGTTTGGCTTGAGGTCCAGTTTTGAAGAGTATATCTCAGACCCTTCACCATGAAAAAGGTTCAAAATGGCATATATATCTCTCTCTCAGCACACACTACTCACACATTTAAAAGTTACTCTCATCCCTACATGCTAGCAGCTCCTGGTATCATGCATACTATATCGAGGGGAAACATTTTGGGCGGAGTGGGGAGATTACCTAGGTGAGACCTGTCTACTGCAGGACCTTGGGAGCAGTATAATCTTTATCAAGAAAAACATATGTGTTCAAATTACCAAATAAAGTATTATTCAGTAGATCACCAGCTAAAGCAGACAAATAATATTAAAAGACAGACATCGGCTTTAACTGCATTGTCCTCCTTGGAGGACGAAGTTTGTTTTTCTTTTTATCTGCTATCAGGCTCAACACAACAGTGGGGACCCCAGCAGATGACAAGGCCTTAGGTTCGGATGCTTCAGGGACAATGCAATTAGTAAGCATACTCAAGGTAAGCACACACTGTCACGAAGTTCAACATACCGCTACTGTATGTTTTATCGCTTTCAGCAGGAAATTTACTTTTCAGTAGTATCGATTAAATTGAGGGCCTTTTAATATTAGAATACTTCCCCAAGCAAAAGGGGCAAAGCTTTGCACGTAACTCATCATAAGAAAAGTTTTAAATAGAATTTGACAAGTGAATCCAAGTAGTCAATTATGTGAAACACATTAAAATGAATATGTTCAAATGAAAGGACTTCAATAGCTATTTAAAATTAACTATACAAATCAATTACAGTTGTGTGTTCAATTCATACACACCCAGTAAAACCTGAACATGAATGCAAATAGGAGAGGATTTAGACAAAAGGTTAGTTAGAAACACCTATTTAAATAAAGAATGGTTTAAGAGTTTTCAGAAGAAAGATTATTTTCTAAGTACGTGCTTGTTTGAGAATCATTAATATACAGTACTTGACATGTACAATTACGACACACAGCTCATTAACACTAAATCGGATCATTGCATTTTGTCAAAATAAATATGTATTTCTTGTTTGTGGGGGAAAGTTTTAAGAGCCTTCTCACTTACTTGCACTTTGTTTAACCATTTACATATAGTTATAAACAAACGCCTTACATTTGTTTCACTTAAACACTCAAAAACCTTTACAAACATAACCACTTGAGAGAAATGAAGTCAATTTCAGGAGAACAATATGATTGCTGAACACACCATTGTTGTTTTCCCCTATTGTTATGAAGAGTACTGAACACATTTTAGTGATGTGTGGCAAATGCACTCTGATAATGCAATTCATCCATGATCTGGTTACACAAGCTTTGCATGGTAACAGAAAACTCCCATTGCATTGCAGTTCAATCCATGTCAGGTTTTGCTTTGAACTTAATTAGTTGCACCCAAAGCTGAGGCTTCTAGGATAAGCCTAATTAAGCTTAGGTGTCACTAACTACACTCCTAGTAAAATGGATTTGAAATAGTTTAAACTGACATGCCATGGCAGTCTTCTATGTTACTCTGCCGATGTAAGATACCGGCACTAAAACTTACACTTACAATTATGAGGCAGAACTCTGCAAATGCATATTTCAAGCCCTTTCCTAAACTTTGTATTTGTAAAAGTAAAAATAAGACAGACATAGTCATGTATGTGCAAAAAGCAATTGAAAATTACGTTCAAAAACGTGTCCCTGAAAAACTCACCTTCTGCCAGTCGCCGGTCATGTCCAAAGAAGACCCGTGTTGCTGAGCTCTGTATGCAAGGCAACGGAAGCTGTGGTAAAGGGTCATCTGGCGACAGCTGGCTAACATTCTTAAGAAAACCAAAAAAATGACACGATAAAGTAAAACATAATTGTTCTTTGGAAAAGTACCAGATTTAATTGCCACTCAGTGATACATTCTGAGAAACTAAACCAAGTATAAATAGTTCTGGCTACTGCCTTCATAAACATTTGCCTACTTGACTGTTGTTTTCCAAACATACATCCATACAATACTTTCATGAAATTTGTTAGACCAACCAATCACATGCCTGAAATTATGAATACGACAGTAACTATAAAGGTCAGCATGTACATATATATACAGTACTGTGCAAAAGTTTTAGGCAGGTGTGAAAAAATGCTGTAAAGTAAGAATACTTTCAAAAATAGACATGTTAATAGATTATATTTATCAATTAACTAAATGCAAAGTGAGTGAACAGAAGAAAAATCTAAATCAAATCCATATTTGGTGTGACCACCCTTTGCCTTCAAAACAGCATCAATTCTTCTAGGTACACTTGCACAAAGTCAGGGATTTTGTAGGCATATAGTCAGGTGTATGATTAAACAATTATACCAAACAGGTGCTAATGATCATCAATTCAATATGTAGGTTGAAACACAATCATTAACTGAAACAGAAACAGCTGTGTAGGAGGAATAAAACTGGGTGAGGAACAGCCAAACTCAGCTAACAAGGTGAGGTTGCTGAAGACAGTTTACTGTCAAAGTCATACACCATGGCAAGACTGAGCACAGCAACAAGACACAAGGTAGTTATACTGCATCAGCAAGGTCTCTCCCAGGCAGAAATTTCAAGGCAGACAGGGGTTTCCAGATGTGCTGTCCAAGCTCTTTTGAAGAAGCACAAAGAAACGGGCAACGTTGAGGACCGTAGACGCAGTGGTCGGCCAAGGAAACTTACTGCAGCAGATGAAAGACACATCATGCTTACTTCCCTTCGCAATCGGAAGATGTCCAGCAGTGCCATCAGCTCAGAATGGGCAGAAAACAGTGGGACCCTGGTACACCCATCTACTGTCCGGAGAAGTCTGGTCAGAAGTGGCCTTCATGGAAGACTTGCGGCCAAAAAGCCATACCTCCGACGTGGAAACAAGGCCAAGCGACTCAACTATGCACGAAAACACAGGAACTGGGGTGCAGAAAAATGACAGCAGGTGCTCTGGACTGATGAGTCAAAATTTGAAATATTTGGCTGTAGCAGAAGGCAGTTTGTTCGCGAAGGGCTGGAGAGCGCATACGAATGAGTGTCTGCAGGCAACAGTGAAGCATGGTGGAGGTTCCTTGCAAGTTTGGGGCTGCATTTCTGCAAATGGAGTTGGGGATTTGGTTAGAATTAATGGTCTCCTCAATGCTGAAAAGTACAGGCAGATACTTATCCATCATGCAATACCATCAGGGAGGCATCTGATTGGCCCCAAATTTATTCTGCAGCATGACAACGACCCCAAACATACAGCGAAAGTCATTAAGAACTATCTTCAGCGTAAAGAAGAACAAGGAGTCCTGGAAGTGATGGTATGGAGCCCTGATCTCAACATCATCGAGTCTGTCTGGGATTACATGAAGAGAGAGAAGCAACTGAGGCTGCCTAAATCCACAGAAGAACTGTGGTTAGTTCTCCAAGATGTTTGGGCCAACCTACCTGCCGAGTTCCTTCAAAAACTGTGTGCAAGTGTACCTAGAAGAATTGATGCTTGATGCTGTTTTGAAGGCAAAGGGTGGTCACACCAAATATGGATTTGATTTAGATTTTTCTTCTGTTCACTCACTTTGCATGTAGTTAATTGATAAATATAATCTATTAACATGTCTATTTTGAAAGCATTCTTACTTTACAGCATTTTTCACACCTGCCTAAAACTTTTGCACAGTACTGTATATATATATATATATATATATATATATATATATATATATATATATATATATATATATATATATATAGACACACATACGAAAAGGTGCTAGCAAGAATTACATCTCTAATTGAAATGAGTGGCGTTGTTTGGAAGAGAAATATTTTTTCTTCTGGCGAATGCTCCCAGAGTAAATGCTGAAAAATGTATTTCCCAGCTGATTTATGACCCATGCTGTGTAATTAAAAATGTCAAGAGTTGGCAATATGCTTAAAAATATAACATTGTGATACGGACAGCATGGTCCACAGCAACGGTAATGTAATGCATTTCTTATAAACACTGCAGCACATCCTGTTACACTTGTATTGTACTATGTCAGAGCAGCTGTCCATGGAGACAATAACGTGCTAATTTGTACTCTAAAGTCTCTCAGTAAACTAAATACCAATCTTTACAGCTGGTTCACTGGATTTTTATATGTAAATCAGGTAGCATGTTCTTTGGAGGCTGTATGCACTGGTGGATTAATCTAGAAATTAATGCTTTCATGTGGTCTTCCAATTATTGCTTTCCAAGTTATACATAATATCTGATAGCATGCATGATATACACAGGCCCTCTGGAAATGTCTCTTTCTGGTATGGTGCAGGTTTAAAGTAAAGAAATAAAATAAATATGTGAAGCCTAGCATGGATTTCATCAACTTGCCTTATTATAGTAATCACATGCATCTTCACTAGTCAGTAGAAGCATAAACTATTATTCCTGGCTTTAAGGGTTTTAGTTGGTTGTTTTTTTCCACTTTACCTACCTTGTAAACATAAAGATATTCCCTAAGGAAAGCCCCTTGTTGGGAGGCTGTTTGCTTGCTGTCATTGATCAATATATGCCTGAAGGCTGACACTGCGTTGTCCAGTTGCTTCAGTGTAAAAGACTGGCGTCCAATGGTAAAGTTAATATGGTCTTCGGCAAGGGACCAGCCTTTTCCTTTGTACACTTGCATAGCTTGACAGTAACACCGCAGGGCATGCCTTTTCTGTATATATAAAGAAAAAAAAGCACAAACATCAATACTCATTTCATTCCAACATAACTAAATACAGCCACCACAGTTTAAACACCATGGCTTGTTAAACCAACATCACTAAAGACAGAAGAAAGTTTCTTATATGTTTTTGGAACAGTATATAAAATGTCAGAGGTGTCACTTTTTCAGTTATTTAGATGGAAACCGTATGAATGTACATCACTATTTAGATCAATTGAATAGGCTTAAGTTCCTGTTAGGGCACTTCTGCGCACTGTCCTCTAGTTCATTTACAGATGAGGTAATGTAATATGTATGAAGCAGTGTTGGTTGTACCTGCATCTGGTAGCACTCTGAATATCAGTAGATATTCTGTTGCCTATCCGTTAACTTTTAGGTTTTTTGAAGTATTCATTAATTTAATTATTATAGGTTTAATAAAAGCACTCTATCTGAACAGATCTGGGTCATGCCAAGTGACCCAGCTCAGATCTTCCCCTGTGTCACTGAAAACTTATTAGATATCATACTTGTTATGAAGACTCGCTTAGCTGCATAACAGATAGAAACTTAGAGCAGTATAAAAAAAATAATAGATAGATAGACAGATAGATTAATGTGCCTTGATGTCATGATTTATCTTATTTAAATTTAAAATCTGCTTTTGGATTTATATGAGTTTAATTTGTTTTAAAAAAAAAAAAAAAAACTAAAAAAAAACACAGAAATAGCTACAGTAGAAGGTTCCAGTTAGACCTTTATTAGCTTTATAACCCCTTTACCAATTCCAAGCTTTATGGGGTGCAGTCAACGCAGATCTTCTTTTAAATCTGTTTTTTTCACTGACCTTTCAGTTTTGTGATGCTTTTATTACATGTGACGATGGTGGGTGAAAACACAGGCAGAATTAATAGTTGAAGAAGGCTGAATGCCGAGTCGCCACTGTTTACGTTTTTTAAATAGATAAAACAGCGCCAGTGTTCATTACTGTTGCTGCACATATTTTAATACTTTTCTAATGAAAGATACTGTCAGTCTCGCAGTCAACAGAGCCTGAGGTTTGCGGCTGGGCCTCTCTCTGCAGGTAGATGGATACATGCTGCTTGTATCGTAGGTGGTTTTACATCGTCCCTGTATGCTGTTCATGTAGCTCAGTCTTTTATTGCAAAGTGTGAATTTTACTGTTTAGTGTCTACTTTGGTAAAATGTCCCCAAACAATTGTATCCCCCATCCAAAATCACTCTGGACTATTTTTAATGTTTATTGGCTGCAATCTCATTCAAGTTCCGTTTGGTATATTACCACAGCGGTTTCATGCATAAATAAATTATACCACGACCGCCAACAATACCACATTGTATAATCTTTTCTTTTGAAAAATGCCTCCATTTTGTCTCTTATTCATTAAATTGACTAATTAAAATAGTTTTAACTTGTGCAATGGTGCATTCCAGCCACTTCTGTTGCCCATTAAGAATGGCTGTTTTTTTTGTTTTGTTTTTATCTGTCAGGAGCTGGAGTAATTGTACCATAGAAAGAAATAATGATTTATTTAATATGCATTTATAGTAATATGTTGAGCTGCAGTGGCAGGCTTAGCGTGGGTCTGTACTACATTATTTATAAGGCTTCATGTAGCAGAAAGTATACAAGGACCAGGTGGTATGTACTGCATTTAATAAGAGACTTACTTAATTGAAGCACTTATTTATATTTTACAGTTGTCCAATGAAGACATGAGACATGGTCTGTTTAGACCATGTATATTTGTTGCAATATAAGATAGATTATACGTTTATTTTTTTATCTTTTTTTAACAATTAACAATTTTCTATACGACTACTCGAATAAACACTTGCATGTGCCCATCACTAGACAGAAGCAATTAATAAATAAAAATCAGTGCAAAAAATGTAATCCACATTTTTCTGGGTCAATATCGGTGTTAATTTTGGCGGACGGGAGGACAGCAAAAAAGAAAAGAGAGAAAAGTAAGACTATTGAAAGTAAAAGCAGTTTAATGTTGTGGTACAAACAGAACTGAAATTGAATTAAAAATACTGTATACCACCTTTACGCTTATGAAGCTTTTATCTCTAATCCCCAATAATAAAATCAAACCTTTCTTTAATAAACAGTTTACCGTTGGTGACTTAAAACCATTTAGCCTATAAACATTTGCATTAAATAATTGGGCCAAATTATTTTACAAAATCTCCATCCATTACAAGGATATATTTAAATACATTTATTGGCCTTAGAAGCCCTGCTAGAAGCTTCATATAAGGTCTTCAGTGTAAATTCCCAAAGTCCTGCGTGGCGGAGACTCACAGCAGTTTTTTTTCCACGGGTCGTTCTCCTGCAGTCTGTATGTGGCCGAATTTAGAAAATGCTCTCTCCATATCAGCAGAGTGAGACAGGACACAGAGGATGCGAGAAGCAGCATGGCTCAAATTCGGGAAGTCGGTACGGTGGATTTTCCAGAATTCAAACACTTTCCAGTTTATATCGTTTTACTTTTCCTGCCCATTTTAGCATGAAAAGTACTTCACTAACGTCAACTGTAATTGCTTTCAAAGCTGTTAACTAGCCGCACTACCTGAAAGCGTGAAATGTGTATGTGGTGGGTGTGAGCTTAATTGACATATGTGTGTTTGTATTGCGTGTGTGTATATCTTCCACTACACTGCCTTAATTTAACAGACAGCTTTGCATATACATGTAGCCTAATTTATTATTAAAATAAACACATATCTAATGTAATGCATTTTATTTTCTTAGTATAATCTATTTTTATGTACTGTTTTATGAGTGTCCAAAACGTGGGTGAAAATCGCTAAAAAAGTTTTTGTAAAAACCTGGGACTTTCAGTAAAAATCAGTATAAACCAAAAATGAAGGGCCCTGTTTATATGTCAATAGTAAGTTTTAAAATCGATTCTAAAACGCACTGGAAGCCAGTGCAATGAGGCCAGCACAGGAGTTATATGAGCCTGTTTGTACTAGTGAACCTTAGAAGCTGCATTCTGAACAAGCTGCAAATGTGATAAGGCATGACCCCAAAGCCCATCACATAAAGCATTACAATAATCAAGTCTAGACGAAACAAAAGCATGCATTAACTTCTTAGCATCGGACAAAAAGAAAATATCAAATTTTAATAATGGTTTCGTAGATGATGAAAAGACATTTTGTAAATTTTTCGAACATGAGCCTTAAAACTCAAAATCAGAATCAAATGTAACTCCTAAATTTCTCACTTTAGATTTTATATTAGAGGTCAGGTTGCCCAAATCTATTTTTCAGGAATTTGCAAGTTCTAGTTGTTGCTGAGAACCTAACAGCAAAACATCTGTCTTATCTAAGTTCAATTGCAAGAGATTAAGACATCCAACTGTTGATATCAGCAAGACACTCTAGTAAGGTCAAAACAGTAGCTCCAAGAGCATTACTATAATGCTTTAAAATGTGTCCACACCCTTCATCTACTGCCCAGAATGGGAAAATACAACTAGCCTTGAATTGAAGTTTGATTCTTTCAATGACTAAGAGCTGAATCAGACACAGAGGTCACATATGCAAGTGGGTCAAAGAATGCTCAAAGTAAACTGCATTTTAATGTATGTTTTAAAAAATAAACTGTGGTACATTAAGTTAATTGCAAAGAGCTACTATTTAAAAAATACACATTGGACTATGGAATGTTACCTTAGGATTAGGGAAGTGGAACGATTCACTGTGCATCAATGAATCATGATACCTTCTTTACATGATCGTATCATATTTGAGGTACAATATGTATCGTTTGCATTGTGATACAAGACCAAAAGCAAAACATAAATCATTGCAGTTCATAAAGACGTTTTTGAATGAAGAATACGTATGTTTTATAGTTGGTGTGATTACATACTCTCCCCTATCTTGTTTAATTGTTGTCTTTTATCAAGTCAGTCATTAAATGATCATTTCATCTTTTTATACATCATAAAAGTAGCCCTACAGGACTGTCAAACAATACATACTGTATCAGATCATGACATCAGTGTATCACTATACACCTACCTTAGGCAAAGTAATCCAAGATTGGTGCTAATCAGAGTACAGCTCTTAATGTTTATATAAAAAAGAAGAATAGAGAGAAACTTACCTGCCCAGCTTTGCTAAACCTATGTCCGGCCAGTATCATATGAAATGCAAACTTGCGCACCATTGGACTTCTCATATTTATAAAGCAATGTGCAGCCTGCTCCAGTAAAAGGGCACTTCGTAGGTCTGAATCCTAAATTAGTTTAAAAAAAATAAATAAATAAATAAATTACTACAATGCCCTTGTAACAAATCAATGTTCACTAAAACTGTAAAACAATGCACTTTGAAAGACATTAATAAACTTTGCAAGATATTCTCAACATATTTGGACTATCAATGCAGTGAATACAAGAAATGTTTTTTTTTGTTTTTTTGAGACAGCGACATGGCATGCAGCTCTCTTCTGAAAACAAGCAGTGTCTTCTGGCTTTCGTTCCACCCGAGCTCTCAGTTACTTAATTGGTCTAATTATTTGATTAACTGGACATGTCCGTACATTCCGCATGCGTGACTTGGAGTGAGTGGATTTCAGCTCTGATATATATTACTAGGATGGGTGATGGTTATTCTGCCTCTGTGCAGTTCATGAACTTTGCTCTTTTCAACTTGACGTATAATTGAATACTAAAAACCACCAAAACACAATCTCTCTGCACTTTTTAGAAGTATAATTGCTCCAGTAAACATAAATAAACCACAATACTCACACTTTGATGACTTTTTGTTTTTGTTTTATTTATTAGTAGAGTGGTCAAACATATTTTTAGATTTGAACAAACAAAACCCAAAATAGGTTAGTATCAATAGTTTTTAATGACCTTAAAGCGCATCTAAAATTAAAATACCAAAAAAAAAAGGTTTTAAAATGTGTAAAAATGCTTTTTTTAAAAACACCAAAATTCGACTACATTTCTTGATTGTGTTTTTAAATTGAAAGATTTTTATTTTTATTTTTATGCTACAGCCTGCTCCTTAAAACACATGTGTCACTCTGCCAAGACTGTCAGGAGGGTGTGACATGAGACAGCCACTCTGTCAATGCAGTAGAACTTGCTGATGCCATTTTCTCAGAGCAGAGAATGAGCTAAACTTCGACAAACCTGAATGCGCGTCACTTAATCCAACCCACATATCTCCCAGCCCCCACCTGATAGGATAATAATTCAAAGAGGTATGTCTTCGGGACACATAGCATTAACTAATTATGTAATTTTAGAGTTTGGAATTTGTTTTTGAAATACCACCCAAAAACAGTCAACTATTTTTTTTTGTTTTTTTAAATGTTCCGACTGTCAGAATAACATGAAAGGGATTCAGAAAGATTAAATGGTATTTACATTTATTTTTAAGCAGTTTGTATATGTAGCATAATGAAGTCGTGTGGTTTTATTGAAAATAGGTTAACCACAACTCAGGGTGCCACAGACATGGCGCCACGGCTAAGTCTGGAAATTCAATCTCCACTTGTCTTAAAAACAAACTGTTATACAGTATAATCCACTTAAATATATTTTTTTGTGCCAAATGTAATCTAGGTGAATTGTACAAACCAAAGAGTTATATTAATGTGAGATTTATACAATATTTTGAGAAAGTATTATTACGATTAATACGACAGGTTTCATTGTCTTTTGCGATATGTTGTGACTTTACAGCTGTTAATATAAAACTACAACATAATTAAATATTTTAAGACAGACGTGTAGTGGACAAAAAGTTGTATTAAATATATATTTATTTTGCATTCATGATTACTGAGAATCTTACATAGATTTCAAAACTGCTACTGATTCACACACACCTCCTCATGAAGGATAACGTGATCACGCTATGTTCTGCCCACTCTATTATTAGGCGCGGCTGCATTTTAGTTACAGAATTAGAACGGCTGGCTGAATTTGTTTTCCGTGTTGAATTGGATACGCAAGAGTCGACAAAGTGCAAAGCGACAGAAAGTTTATCAAATCCCAATGGATAATTTCTATATTCGCTTTAATAAAAAATAAAAAAAAAGTTTGTCATTGTTAGTTACTATAGTTTTATCTTAAGGTTAATGTTTTTGATGTTGTAAACATTTTAAATGGCACACACTTATGCGGAGATGGGAAGTCAATGGTAACGTGTTAAGCATTTACAGTGCAGACTATTTTGTATTATTTCCCGAATAGAAAGTGAATACAAGTGTTTCCAAATACTGTCTTTTAATTCTGTGCATCCAAAAGACATGTATTTAAAAGTTTTAAGAATTAAGCCTATGGTTTGGTATTCTGTCCTAAACCAGTAGTTTGTCAGTCCCAAACTTTTGTGACATAAATTATATATTAAATAAAACTAAACAGAAGGTGTAATGTTTAAAAAATAATAAATAAATAAATAAATAAATAAATAAATAAATGTTAAAATAGCCCTGCCCTAAAGGGTCATACACTCTATAGACTGAAAAGTACCAAAATATTCATCACATGAAAATAGAGGATAATATTGATTGTACGAATAAGAGATAAGAAATTGATTTTAAAATGGAACTGTTTTGTTGCTGTTTTACCTCACTGGTCATCCGGATTAAGAGAGTGGCAGCTTCTGAACACTTTACTTGGCTCTTCAGAATTTCAGAACTCAACAAAGCACACCTTTCTGCCTGCACCATGTTCCTGTAATAAGAGTGTAAAACTGATACTTCTAAACAGAATTAAAAACGAGAACAGATCAAATGTTAAATTAGTCTAATTGTAGTACTATTTATATCTCGTAACTATGAGAAGTATTCCACATACTTGCACACATCCCTGTAAGTCTGTATTGCTGTATCCATATAATGTGCTGGGTAGGGTCTGGGAGCACCAGGCTGTAGAAAAGCAGATACTGCCGCCATTTCCTAAAAGACAAAGAACGTTTCCTGTTTAAAATCGAAATAAATCTCACTACATGGTGGTGTTTTAGATTTTCCTTAAAAGGTGGTACTTAATGCCATCTACATTTATAATTATTACATTTGTATGTGTCTATTTTTATGTTTATTGTTACATTATGTGTGTTCTCTGTCATTCTCTTTTGTTTCTGCTTAAGCTTACCAAACTATTTAAGAAAAACTGTCCTTAACTACTTGAAAGGTGGTTTTAGAAATTACCACTAGGGGGTGCACAACTGTAATGTCTGCCCCCTCTGGAACTATGGCAAAGTTTAGTTAGCACATTACATTTCTATACAAAGACAACAATTCCAGAGAGATCGGGTTTCATTTAAGAAAAGGATTGGTAAGCCTGTCAACACTCAGCTTGTTGGTATTCTGGGAAAAGCATGCAAAACGATGAATCTCTCGAATTTTCAATCCCTTCCTTCCAACCAATCTGTTCCTAGACTCCCTTATTGGGTTGCCATGTGTTGCTTCAGTTTAATAATGTGATAGTTATGCTTCAAATACAAGGAAATCAATTTAAAATCGACCAGAACTAAAGCTTAGTGTCATCAAATCTCTATGTAGCTTTACACTGTTTTATTTTGAACGTTTCTCAAAGTTGTCAATGATCTGTGTGTTTTTTTTTTTTGTTTTTTTTTTTAAAAAGCTATCCTAGACAATCCCTATGGAAGGTGTCCAAGCACGGTGAGTATCAAGGGTTCCCATGAAAACGTTTTATACAATGTTCCACTTACCAGAGCACCAGCAGCATAAAGCATTGCTTGGTCATTCAAAAAGTCTTTCTTGGCTGTATGGTAGCAGTTGTATGCCAAATCATAATGCTGCACTAAGAAGCACAAATCCGCCAACTTCCTTATCTGAAGTTCAGGAGCCTCTGGAGGATATCTGCAAGGTAGCAAGCCCACACATTTAAAAGCAATGGCATGAAGCAGCAGGGAGAAGGGGGTAGGGGAGGGCCTTTGTATTGTAAAAACTAGAAATCTATTGTAAAAAAAACTGGACTATGCAAGCAATTTATTAAGTTATTCAGGTCAAATGCAAAATGCAAGATCGGTATATATTTAGTATATGCATTACAGACACTTTCAAACTTAAGCATAAAATTATATATATATATTGGGGCCAATCAGATGCCTCCCTGATGGTATTGCATGATGGATAAGTATCTGCCTGTACTTCTCAGCATTGAGGAGACCATTAATTCTGACCAAATCCCCAACTCCATTTGCAGAAATGCAGCCCCAAACTTGCAAGGAACCTCCACCATGCTTCACTGTTGCCTGCAGACACTCATTCGTATACGCTCTCCAGCCCTTCGGCGAACAAACTGCCTTCTGCTACAGCCAAATATTTCAAATTTTGACTCATCAGTCCAGAGCACCTGCTGCCATTTTTCTGCACCCCAGTTCCTGTGTTTTCGTGCATAGTTGAGTCGCTTGGCCTTGTTTCCACGTCGGAGGTATGGCTTTTTGGCCGCAAGTCTTCCATGAAGGCCACTTCTGACCAGACTTCTCCGGACAGTAGATGGGTGTACCAGGGTCCCACTGTTTTCTGCCAGTTCTGAGCTGATGGCACTGCTGGACATCTTCCGATTGCGAAGGAAGTAAGCATGATGTGTCTTTCATCTGCTGCAGTAAGTTTCCTTGGCCGACCACTGCGTCTACGGTCCTCAACGTTGCCCGTTTCTTTGTGCTTCTTCAAAGAGCTTGGACAGCACATCTGGAAACCCCTGTCTGCCTTGAAATTTCTGCCTGGGAGAGACCTTGCTGATGCAGTATAACTACCTTGTGTCTTGTTGCTGTGCTCAGTCTTGCCATGGTGTATGACTTTTGACAGTAAACTGTCTTCAGCAACCTCACCTTGTTAGCTGAGTTTGGCTGTTCCTCACCCAGTTTTATTCCTCCTACACAGCTGTTTCTGTTTCAGTTAATGATTGTGTTTCAACCTACATATTGAATTGATGATCATTAGCACCTGTTTGGTATAATTGTTTAATCATACACCTGACTATATGCCTACAAAATCCCTGACTTTGTGCAAGTGTACCTAGAAGAATTGATGCTGTTTTGAAGGCAAAGGGTTGTCACACCAAATATGGATTTGATTTAGATTTTTCTTCTGTTCACTCACTTTGCATATATATATATATATATATATATATATATATATATATATATATATATATATATATATATATATATATATATATATATATATATGTATAATGTTAACATAATACAAACAATATAATGTGCATGATAATTAATATTACCAAATTGTTTCTGAACACAAAAATCACATAATAAATTGCTCAAACAATTATGGATTTGCAGTATTTGACTGATCATTTATGTTCAGAACCCTATTTGAAAAAAAAAGGATTTATTTGAAAAAAAAGCAGCGCTTAAAACTGTTTCTATTTTTTTTTTTGTATGTGATTTACCCCAGTGTTTGTTTACATGTTGAAATCCCTAGTTAACAGAGTTACAAGTATCTGGGATATCCTGTTCTTTATGATTATTAGGCTATTATCTTGTTTATATCAAGTGATGAAATGATTGAATCGATTGTATGGAAATGTAACGTTCTCCTTCCATATGAATCAATGTACATGTTTAAACAAGGTATAAAAATGTGGTCCTACTTGGGAATGCTTGCTATAATAGTAGATCATTTTTCTTATACAAAAACTAAGAGTTGCACCACAAATAAAAAAATAAATAGCAAACCAAAAACTTATTTTAAAATATATAGAGAGGACTACAATCTAAATGGAGGGATCTACTTTCCATTGCATATAAATATCATGTTTTAAAATCAGCCTTCCAGTGAAAAAACTATGAATATTAAACAAAAAACTACTTTTTACTTTACGGTAAGAGCTGACAATTCCGAAAAAAAAACGGGAAATTATCAGGTAAGGCCGCCACTGCGCCCCTTACCTGACCCATGCTCTGACAAGGCTTTCCAGCACACGCTGCTTAACTGGTACAGTAGGTGGGTTCACTTCAGACAATATGTATAGTCAACAGTGGGTTGCTGTGGATTCAAAAGTTCTCTGAAACAGCCTAATACATATCCTTGAGAAGCTCAGAAGAGTCAGTCTCATAAATGGATAAGAGATCTATGAAGTTCATGGATTGACTGGTTGGAAATTGCTTGTGTACCGTATTATTTGCCTCTCTTCAATGAGCTCATTACTACGGAAGCCCTAAAGGAACATGGTGTAAATTAAAAAGGGAGGCTCGTCAGCAAGAGATAGTATAGTATGTCGTGAGCATGAGATGGTAGCCTGCCATTTTCATTTTTACACCATGTACCTTTAGTGGTTCTGTACATTACTATGCCACACATACATCACATACATCTTTTCCACCCTATCAAACACATGTTTGTGTCTTTCATAAACAAAAACAAACTCAAAAAAAAAAGAAAAAGCTGAAATAGTTGTGACATTTGTAAATATGTGGATACTTGTAAAAGTACAAAATAATAATAATAATAATAATAATAATAATAATAATAATAATAATAATAATCATCTTTATTTTTATATAGCACCTTTCATAGTGGACCACCATCACAAAGCGCTTTACAGAGGCAGGCTGTGAACTGTGCATTATATGCAGAGTCACTTACAATAGGACACTGATTTAACATCTTATCCGCAGGATGGAGCACAAGGAGGCTAAGTGACTTGCTCAGGGTCACACAGTGAGTCAATCAGTGTCAGATGTGGGATTTGAACCGGTGACCATCAGTGGCAGAGGTGGGATTTGAACCAGTGACTTTCTGGTTACAAGCCCTGGACTTTAACCACTGGACCACACTGCCTCCTGATAAATAACTTGTTTCACTCCAGATGTGTTAATATTCCAACTATTCTAATTAGCTTTTCCCAATTCACATATAATTCTATGACAGCATGAAAACAACCATGGTTGTTCTGGTTTTAGACCTCACCTCACCTGTCCAGTGGTAACTACACATGCTGTCTGAACTGCACCAGTGAAGCAGTGTGTGCTGGAAAGGGTCAGGTAAGGGTGCAGTGGCAGCCTTACCTGACAGTTTCCGGTCTTTTTTGGAATTGTCAGCTCTTACCATCAAGTACAACATAGTTTTTTGTGTTTAATATAATAATAAATCAAACATAATACTTACAGCAGGCCTGATGTATTTTTCAGTTCAGCTATACTTTTTTCTGGTACTTTGCCGCCACTGAACCACTTCTTAGTAGCTGAAAATAAAGACCTACTCAAACCTTTTCTTGACACCAGCTGAAAAAAAAAAAACATGCATTAGTCACCAATACTCGACATGCAACACAAGTAGGGATACAAAATCAAAATGTACCTAATCAGCTGTATGCAGATTTCAGATGCTGATACTGTTCTTTAGACAGACACAATGAAAACCAACCCCAATTAAAAAATGCACATGGGTCATGTAAGCAAGAAGCTAGGAAGCAGGCCAAAATTATTTGCTCCAACATTCATTTTAAAACCACAGGAGATCAAATTACCTAATAGCATATAAAAAAAAGAATATAAGATATTTAGGGCTTGATTTTTTTCTGTTCTTATTTTTTGTTGATCAGGTTTTTTTTCTGTTTTTTATTATTATTTGACAACAATCAGTTATTTTTGGTTGTTAAATATAAACACAAATATAAAACACATACATTCTATAATAAATTGCATGTACATTTCACTAATATAGTGGGGGCCAATTCACCAAGTATTGAGATCTGTTTTGGTGGCTCTGCGTTCCACCAGCAATAAAGTGAACACAAGTACAATAAAGTAAAAGCCTATTCATCAATTGTTATACTAGTCTATACCACAAGTTCCAAAAAAACAAAACAAAAAAAGATTTTAGTTCCTCCCTTGTAACAACTGTAACAGACTACACCTTTTATTTGAGAAGGGAAACCTGAAAACTTGTGATTTTTTCATGAAAATCACTATAGGGCTGTACAAATTACAATGATATTTTCTGTTTTAGGGCAATGTTTTATATTGCAAAACCACTACAAAAGTTGCAAAATAAACAAACTAAATACATTTTGTTATGATGTATGATTAGTGTATCTGTTTATAGTAATTTAAGGTACAGAATAAAAACAGGGTGTAAAGCACTTGAGGATTCTATACCAGTAGAGACTAAAATTTATTCAAAGGATTAGTCCACAAGACTACAAAAATATAAAAGCCAGGGTAAAACCTGACTTGTTTTATTATCACAAAACTGTACTGCTGCAGTTTGTGGGACATTTAAAATTACTCCTGCTAACAAAACTCCAGGAGTGATTACTGCTGACAGAAAAATTATCTGGAGCACTGTATAGAGTATTTTTTTTTCATCCCCCCTGCGTGTATTCTATTACGTAGGTGCACAACAATTGATGATTGGTCAGTAGCAGTGTCTTTGCACACTGCCCGCCTTCTTTATGTAGAAAGAGAGTAGTGAATGATAGGAATTTCAAATATATTAGCAGTTTAAAAAAATAATTTTCTAAATAGGTCTTCGGGGTGATTTTTCTGTTGTTATCGGTAACTTAATCTAATGATTGTCTATTTCTGGCACAGTTAAGATATTATTAAAAGTAAATATGAGCAATACACGATCATGACTCCCACTAGGGTTTTAGACAGAGAAGCAGCAACAATAAATGAAAGTTACTCACACCATTGTATGCAAACTTAAGATCTGCAATAATCTGCAAGACTAGAATGGAAACAAATCTCTCAAGTGAGCTGTCTATCCAGCAAAACCCTTAAACACACATGACCACAAAGTACTGCAGCAATAGTCTGAGGTTAAATTATAGCAATTCAAGAAACCCTTAAGCCAAAAAAAAAAAAAAAAAAAGAACACACGTTTGCACCTCTCTGTATTTGCAAAACATTTTTATATTTTACATTTTTACAGGGCAGCAGTGTGGAGTAGTGGTTAGGGCTCTGGACTCTTGGGTCATGGGTTCAATCCCAGGTGGGGGATGCTGCTGCTGTACCCTTGAGCAAGGTACATTACCTAGATTGCTCCAGTAAAAACCAACTGCATAAATGGGTAATTGTATGTAAAAATAATGTGTAAAACATAATGTAATTGTATATAAAAATAATGTGATATCTTGTAACAATTGTAAGTCGCCCTGGATAAGGGCGCCTGCAAAGAAATAATAATAATTTGCCTATCTGCTACAGTGTATTGTTTTGCAGTAGTCATGGGATATGCTTTACAATATATTCTACCCATTTCCCAGTTAATTTTATTTTTAACATTACCACAGTAAGCAACTTCTACTTTTATACAACCAAGTTAATACACAAGCAAACAATACTGAAATGTCCTCTCTTACCTGGTCATTAAGTTGACGGATAGATTTTTCTATATGGGGTAGAAGCCCCCTGAATGTAAACTCCTGAATGAACTGTCTAATCCGGTCATGATCATTAAGTGTCAGACATGCACCATGTGTGGTCACAGTGCTAGGTTTCTTCCCATCAGTTATCTGTACAGCATTCCTTAAGGTATCAAGGGCATCAAGGCTACCACCTGGATCACTGGGGTGATCTAGCTGAAGAGGATGGGTTTTGAAGTTGTTGGGAACACCATCAGCTAAAAAGAAAAAAAAATGTTTTAAAAAAGTATATCATTTTTCAAGCCACTGTCGTTCAATTTCAAGAAAAATATGCATACCTGTATTTTTTTATAAACCATTACCCACCAATAGAGCTATTACAGTGACTAAATAACCTTATCTTGCATTTACTGCATTAATCCTCAATTTTCATAAAACAGCTGCAAAATGAACCAATCTTGTAACTGGTAAATGTTAATCAGCAATTTTCGAATACCCACGTCTGTGTATTTGCAAAACAATTTAAAACGAGAGATCACTATATTTTTTCCCCATATTACACATTTAAATCATCACCATCACTATATTTTTTCCCATATTACACATTTAAAACAAAACATTAAGATTTAGCATTTTCACAGAAAGTATTATTGTACATTGTATAAAAAGAAAATACATAAATATCAACACAAGTTTCTTAGAAAACTTGTTGGTTAAGCATAAATATACCATTTCAATCTTCATACTTTCATATCCTTCATTTTAACCTACTATAATAAAACTTTTCAGTATCATTTCAGGATTCTCAAGTATGGGTATAGAAGTGGTGTATCATGTTACATCTACACTTCTAAATGAACAGTATACAGTAGTTTTGCAATTAATTCAATACACTTTGCAACTTAAAAGAAACATGATTGCGTATGAACTTTCCTGCATGCATCAACAAAATGTACCTGGTTTACCTTTGACTGAAGGATCGATTCCATCCACTTCAGGAGCACTTACATCGTTTTCTGTATTTGTACTGCCCATCACGACAGATGTGCCATCTTCATACAATTCCTAAAACACAGTTTATTACATTTCTTTTTACTTTTCATGATAAACTTTTTTTTTATATAAACATAAGTAAAAATTAAGTTGTTTTTTTTTTCTTTGAAGAGGAACACATATGATTTACTGCACTCTTCTAGATATTGTTTCTACCTCTTTAAATTTCAGACATATACAGTATATTACCCTAAAATGTTTACATAATTCCATTTAACCCTCCATTTGCCCAAATGTAATTACAATTTCTTTCATACATATGTCAATTTATAATGTGCGACTATAATAAAATGTATATCAACAGACTCTTTTGTACCTGGTTTTGCAAATTACTTTTCTGTAAATACTGGCTCCAAGGGTCTGGTATCTGCTCATCTGATGATATTGCTGAAGTTCGGGAATTGATTTTAAGTAAATAGCAACCCTGCGTTCCATATCTCTGTTTCATGTCTTCATAAACAGAATCTGCCCTGCAAAAAAAGATAAACACCCAGGTACGTATGCATTGTATAACTAATATATTGAAGGAATAGCCTTTCTATATAGCGTTGTATTTGAAATATCTGTATATTCCAAATTGAAGTACAAAATACAAGCAAAGAACCAAAATATCTGAAAAAATGAATTTTCAAATATATGTTGGGACCTTTGGGTAAAAGCTTATATTTGTAGACAAGCTTATATTATAGACAAATCATCCATTAGTTTTGATACTGTATAATGGTAGTTTAACAAATCTCAGGCAACTAATTTCACTTCAGGTTAAAGCTGAATGCAATAAGAAATATATATCTGAAGATACCTTTGTTCCTCTACTTCACTGATGTCATGAAGCAGCACATAGTATTTCAGTGTGTTTGGAGTAAACCACTTTGGATAGGTGTAGTCACTGCTGTGCTGAATCCGGTGCTGTTCCTGAGACAGCTTCAAAAACTGTTCCACAGGCTGAGGTTCATTAGATGAAACTACAAGCATGCCTTTTTATAATGCATTTTAAGGATAATAAATATACATTTGAAAAAATTTAATACAAAAAAATTAATTAAAAACACATTGTAACCATTATACGCCACTTTCCCCAAATAAAAAAAAAACAAAGAAAACAAAAACAAAACAGCAATAACAATATCAATATTTACAATTCTGGATATACTGGAATATTTTCCACTATGTTGTATGATGAGGCAAGACACTATATGACGCTACACTATCGTTTTGTTCATATTAAAAGTCTTTAGCCTTTAACAGGCTCTAGACTCTTGTGGTCACACTTCATTCTCTAGGATGTAGGAGGGTTTACTGGTTACACAGATCGAATAAAGAGCTTATTCAACTGTGATGAACAGTGGTTTGAATGTTATTTCAACTGAATCTGGGGAACATGGCACCCCGTCTGCATGTCAATTTTGAATTTCCAGCCATGGCAGCGGACGCATGTCACGGAAATACAATTCACTGGCAATAGAAAAACCAAACCTCGTTCAAAATTTGGTTTTCCTATTAAATTCTATTTAACTTCAGATTGCTTGGTCCACAGAGTGTTCTGAATAGGCTATATAGTTTACAGCAACTTATATGACTAACTGTTGCTGGCTGGTGTGTATACAATATCTTTTGGTTTGTTACTTTTTTCACTCACATATCCCTGTCTATTTAACCAGTCTACTGTACAGGCCTTGTCCGGTTAGATGAAGTAACCATGATGTACAAGGGCTGCACCTCAATATAAATATCAATGTAGGTCAACAAAATGCATGTAGGTCTTGTCGCACAGAACATTGAGTATATAGGCAGATATATCTAGTGACACTTAAATTTGATATGCGGCATAGAAAGCACAATTTTTACTTAAAGTACATATAGCTAACAAAATGATTCAAGTAAATATTATCTAATATTTATGACCATCACCTCTCGCATTTTCCTACATGAAAGAGGCACACTATTTCAAACACATATTTAAACAGTACTTTTTCATAGCATTTGTAAACAATACCCCTGGAGAACGTTATCTTGTCATACTATTACAAAATCTAATTCACCTTTGCCATAGTGGGTTTGTTTTTCATACAAAAAAACACTGCTGACCTACGAAATATTATATATATATTATTAACTATTATAACACATTTATTTTCGAAAAAAAAATAAGGCATATAAATGGACATTGACGAAATATTTTTGGTTTCTTTTTAATCACTCGATCATTGATCCTTGACCATGACACGCTTGAGTGACTATGACTGAAGCATATGCACTTGATCACCTAATTAGTGAGACAGTTGATTGGACACTGGATATGGAGTGATTTCAACTGTTGAACTGCAAGCTTGAATAAAAGCAATAAAGAAAATCAGAGAAAAAAAAACAAATGTGCCACGTCTGTCAAGAGAGCAGCACCTTCGTGCAATCGGCATGTTGCAGGCTGGACTAGGGCAGCGTACTGTGGCTCGCCGTCTTGGGTGCTCACAGCCAGCAATTTCAAACCTGGCAAGACTAACCAAACACACTCTGTCAATGACAGGCCACGAACTGGGAGACCAAGAGCCACAACATCTGCCCAAGAACAACAGATCATTTTGCAGCATCTCCATGATGTCAATTGTTAATCAGCAGAATAAAAAGTCACTGCACCTGCTCTAAAACAGAGTTTGTCATTTTTCGATCACATCTACTGAATTTTATCCAAATAAGTGATATGTTTCTTTTGATGCTCAGTATATATTGGGCAAGATTTATATCAATTATTTTGTTAGCATTATGTACTGTTAGGTGTTCTTAGTTCCCTGTTCGTATCCCACTCAGCAAATCTTTTAATTGACCAATTTACTTCTGACTGCTAGACTGAGAGGAATCGTGAACCAATGAATGAAGTTTGGATGCTGAACCTGATGTGAAGTTTTCAGTCAAGCTAAATGAAAACCACTGAGCAACACTGATAAATGACCACAGACGTGTCAGTAAAAATATGTTGCTAATATATATATGGCTTACGTACCACAGAGCAGGCAGCAAAAGTAAGTCAAGTGTTCAGTTATAAAACTCTACAGCCCAAGTAGCATTTGAATCTGTATGTGCTTTGTATTGAAATATTGTACACTGCAACCCCTCCCCATCTCATTCTGTAGTATTTGCTAACTACAGTCTCATAATGCAATATTTACATGTGTACTAGTACAATATAACAGTATACTAGTACAACAGAACTACTCAACTGTACTGCAAATCTTATATTTCCATAATTTTGTAAATACAAAGTGCACACAATGCTTAAGGAGTTCCCAGAGAACAGGAAAGGATACATGCCAGATAGTGGTTAAGAAACTCATGGTCTGATGCTGGCATAGACTGGAAGAAGGTTTCTCTGTAGGCCTCAAACCAAGGTGTTGTTGCTGAAATGAAAGATTTTATTTATATATATATATATATATATATATATATATATATATATATATATATATATATATATATATATTAGGTTATTGAAGACAGACTTTTTTTTTTCTTTTGTTTTAATTCAGTGGGTAAACCTAAGAGAAGATACACTCAGCCAATATTTCACAGAACAACAAAAGTGAAGCATAATATTGGTAAACACGTCTTCCTTAGCAAAGCTGTGCTGTGGTTACAACTTAGACTGGAAAACTTGCAAGCAATAAATAACTGGAATCAGGACTGTGTTAGAGGGAAGAATCTGAGGACATAAAGAATCAATTTAGCGGATAACAGATGGATGTGCTGCTTCATAATGTTCCGTTAAATAAAAAGTATAAATAATTTGATAAAAGTAAAAATGTAAAGCAAGTCTCTACACAATCAATGTATTATTATTATTATTATTATTATTATTATTATTATTATTATTATTATTATTATTATTCCAATATTAAAGAACCCTCTGTAGTGTTTATAAGAAATATATTACCTTTGCTGTATCCCATGTTGTCTATATCGCAGACATTTTTTTTCCAGTATATTCACGATGGTTTAGATATTTTTTATCACACATTATAGGTACAGTAAATCAACTAAGGAATTACTTTTTTTCAGCCTTTACTTGGGAATGTTCGCCAGAAGAATGAGCATTTTTCTTCAAAACATCAAAGTGCATCTAGCTCATGCTTCCTGGTGCTTCCGAATGTTGAGAACTGTATTGCCCAGTTGACTTATGATCCATGATGTGCGATTAAAAATTTAAAAAGTCAGCAATATGTTAAAAAATATAACACTGCAATACTGACAACATGGGACACAGGAAAGGTAATGTGATGTGTTTCTTGTAAACTTTGCAGTGTGTTCTGTAACACTTTAAAAAGAAAACAATGTATTACAAACTGTTAACAAACACACAGAAACAGGATAGTAATGCTGGTTTCTAAACACAAAATGCTACAAAAAGACAAGAGAAACATTAATAAGATTCATTGCACTTAAGGTAAAGGTTCAAAAGCCAACTTATTTCAATAACAAATATACAAAAAATGTGATACTGTACAGGAATGTTACCAATTTAGCAACTTAACATTTCTACACGAGCACAAACATGTAAACTAGAAAGCCTCCTCCTGCATCACAGCAAGTAATGTACAAACAGGGATCTAGGAGAGAGAGAACCATTTACAGACAAAAGAATCAAGAGTTAGCTACTGTAGACAGCAAGTTTAGCTACAGTAGGAACATTTTGATTGGGGACAGGAATAGGGGTTTTAAATTAAGCAGGAGGATGAAAGCCCCACACCAACATGTGAGAATACCTGTGAAGGACTTGGATGTGTTCAGTTGCGTCAGTGTTTCTTTCCAACTATTGTACCAAGGAACACTAGCTTTAACTGAGCGATCTGATGGAAATAAAATACCATGTTATTAACCTAATTGGGTACCATATTGCTTTAAAAAGGATTTAAAACGCAGACAAGGTTGTCTGTTTTTAAACTTGAGAGATGAGAAGTATTGTTATTTTCATACCTTCAGACTATACCTTGATAATGTGTATCATATAATCATAACAGCAAATATGATGTTTAAATATAAGTGAGAAGTAAATTAGACAATTAGGCCTAGATAACTGTCCTGAGTACCAAACATTTACAATTACAACATTGCATAATGTCATTAAATATAACTATGAACATCATTAATGGAAAAATACATTTACTATATGTTAATATAATAATATATTATACACAAAGTAAATATAGGATTCAGACAATAATCATAAATGCTATTTCATTAGTATGCATGTAGACAACTTACAAAGATTCTGTAATGAAACAAGAATTAAATTCATCTAGCTCTCCAAATTATGCTTTGGAGAAAATATATGTTCAGCAATTCTTGTACAGCTCTTTGTAGATCTTGTTAAGTTAGGCTGCATCATCTGTTTAGTATTTTTTTTTTAAAAAAAACACAGCCTTTTTTTTCCCCAGTTGAACAAGACAAAAAGGATGCATTCACTTTCCTGGTTCTCCAATATATTCGTTGTTAAATAAATGGTCCCTTAATAATCATTCACATTTATCAGATAAGCAAAATGTTTAAAAATCCCACAAGCAATCTATTCTTTTTTTTTTTTTTTTTTAAATCATTTTTAAAAAAGTCCACATTTAAATTTGTATCGCTTCACAATAACCAACAATCCCTCTGATCTGCTCTAGTAAGAGTAACAAAGTAGAGCCTATAGTTGATTAGCTCGCTGAGAGGTCCTCATTACAGGAATGATTTAACAAAAAAAGCAGTGTATCAATCCATCAATTAATCGTTCTCTCATAAATGTTAAGCAGCTTGTTAAATCACTTGCAGTTAAGTTTATAATATTAAAAAGGTAGTTATTTTAAACTTAGTTATGACTTACGAAGTCAGTTAAAATATGGTCATTTAGCAGAAATGCACTTTTAATTGGAAGTGCTAACTAAGACTGGATATGTGCTTGTTTTTTTGATGTCAGACTTTTTCCAATACAACTAGACTATGCAAATCCACATTCAAAGTAGAAAAATAAACAATTAAAGAACTTAAGTATCTTCTGCACAAGTAAAAAGGGGCCCAGCAATAAGTTTAATACATTTTAAAGCCTTAGTTTTCACTCATTTAAACGGTCAGCTCACTAACCTGCAAACATGCAACAATATATATAAATGTACAAACCACCTATACACTATGATGCCTGAAGTAGCTAAAACACTTAACTGTATAATTGTAAAAAGTCAATTAATTGATGGCCCTTTTGCTTGTAATATGGAAAGATATATTTTTTTTATGTCTGCAATGCTTTAAGCCTTGTGACTTACCACTTATATTGAGATCATAATCTCCTGCTGTGATCACATTAGCAACTAATCCTTCCGCTGGCTGGCTGACAGAGACAACTTCACTCAGCATCTTCCGAATGGCAGCCAGGTGAGGTGGCTGGGTGACAATATTGGACACGTGTATCTTCAGATTTTTGATTACTTGGATCTGGTTATTAGGATCTCGCATATGGCCTGAAATTAAAAAAGGGAGAGTTGCAAATTGAACATTCTATGATGAAATGTAATGAATTTGGCCACATTACAGTACAATCCATTTTTAATTGAAAAAAACAAAAACAAAATATATATCATATATACATCTGTAATATATATATATATATATAATTTGGAGAAATACATTTATTTATTTTTTTTATCCATAACTCCAAAAACACTCAATCCAAGAATATTATGAGCTCTTATTTTTCAGGAATTTCTCCAATATTACACGTACACTCGCAGTTTTCACAGCCATCTCTATTTAAAATGAGGCTTGTGTGTAATTCAGGTCAAATTGTTAACGACTACTGATTCAACCCTTTCTAGTATTTAGTATCTTTTGATGAAACACATATTGGCATTGAATGGCGCTTTTAGGTAAGTGACTGCATGAACGACCATACCCAGAGTTGTCCATCTCTTAACCTGCCTCCCATCTTTCACACATTCCCTGTATCCCACAGCCTCCTCAACCTCAGCTCCTCGGCATTTGGAAGCCAGAGATGTTTATTACAAAAATGTAAATCTTTTTCATGTTGCACAATTGATGAGTCGCACATAAGCAACGATAAGAAAGGTAGCCTTGGCACAACCCCTGGAAGTTCAGAAAGTCACCTACCCAGAAGCATCTCAGTCAGTTGTTTACCTTTGAGCATACTGATCAGCCTCAGGGATGGCAACAACTGTACAGACCTCAATAATAATGCAGTGCTCCAATTATCCCTGTCTTTGCTGATGTGTTTAATATTGGAAGGACTGTACTGCCTGATTCTGCTTTGACTTGTACTCTGCAAAATGCAATCCTGCACTTTATTCATTTACATTTTTAAGTTGTTTGTGATGTGTAATGTTAATACCGAGTTTCATGATAATTGGTTCCCCATATTTGTGCAAAAATGTAAATGTGACATACAGATGGGACAGACAGACACCCCCATATATGCCCAGCATAACATACACGAAAACATGTTAATACCAGACAATTGGATAAGAGGTTATCCATGTAAATGTAAAAATGTGTGAATTCCCCCAGTAGGTGATAAAAACTTGGAGGAAAATGGCAATGAAAAATTGAATCGTGCACTCCTAGCCACCTGTAGCCGTTGCTGACTGCATGTGTTCCGATAATCCCTCGATTTTATTCTACTTTTTTTAAAACTATAGATTCACGGTTTCACGTTGTTACTATTGTACATTCAAACCACTGCTGCGGCGCCTCAACCCGGCCACACTTTGGACGTCAATCATATGTTATGACCGACCCCATCACTCTCCAATAAGGACCAGCTTTACCCTGTTGAGTTCAAGCAGACCTATGCTCATGTTCCATTCTCTTACAGAGCACTTTGAGTATCCCAGTGTTATGCAAGCTGGTTGTAAACCAATTTGCAGGCCCTATTTATAAGCAAATCTCCTGAACTTATTTGTATCCAGCGTTCCCTGTAAGGCTAACAGTAACTGGCAACAACCTTCGCACTCAGTTTATTAACTTTCGCAAGTTATTATCATAAATGTAAACCTCAAACGAGACTCCAGCCTTATGAGGTAAACCTATTATTTTGAGAGCATTCTTACAAAGCACTAATATAAGCATATTTGTGTCTGTCTTACAGCTGATTCTCGGATTTCCCTCTGTAAAAATTAAACATTAGTGCAGCACTCGCTCGGAACAAGCGAATCTACTGATACAGGGTGGGCGAAGCAGGTGTCTGGTGATTCTGCCTCTATAGAGAGTGCTGCTTGGTGCTGCTCATGAGCTTTACAGTTTTTAACTCGTTGTATAATTGAATACTAAAATCAGTGAAGCACAATCTTCCTGCACTATTACTCTGGTAAACAAATACAAATCACAATACTCACACTTTGACAGTTTTTGTTTTATTTCCCTTTTAAAAAACGACCATTTCAGAAATGAAACGTTTTGAAACTGGTAAAAATGTAATCAGCACATTAGTCGACAATACACATTTAAGTGTATAGTAATTGAAGATATACCATGTCCATTATTGTTTTTTGAGTTTATTCATCATATGAAACATTTTATTTTGAAAATCCCCCGTTCACAACGTAAAAATCAGTGTTGTAGAACATGTACCTATGTCTCTGCGGGTAGCTGTCAACATTATAACTATATATACAGTTTTGCTGTTTAAAGGTTATTTAAAATGTTCCTTTTAACACCCAAGTCCAAAATGACTCGTGCTCTTTCCAAATCAAAGTTTAAATAATTCTCAGGAGCTTACATTGGAATTGTCATGTTTTAGATGATCCTCACGTAAACGAGAGTGTTTGCTGGGCTGCACTCTGTTCTGACACCTAAATCCCCGTTCTGCTGGTACACAAGATACAGGTATCGTAACTGCAATTGCTGCAAGTTTTGCAAAATCAGGAAAGTTGTCAGAATACTTCTCAATAAAAACCCTGCAGGCCTCATCCATGATTTTTGAGCATGTGTTTTACTTGTTCAAATTCTTGGCTGAGAGTCAACAGGCAAGATGCTCTGATACAGATTACTGAGTCGCTCTAATACCAGGGATGTGTGCAGTGCTACATGGGAGACCTCCACTGGTTGTTTAAAAAAAAAAAAAAAAAGGATGCAGGGAGCAACGGAACCATTTTTACATGTTGCATTGCATATAACTACTTTGTAATATTAACAAAAGTATTGTATAGGGATGAAAAGGGGAAATGTTGTCTTTTACATCTGCATTTTAGAAACGTACTGCTGTTATTGTTTTGTGTTTCATTCAAATGTCCTGCGACACGCTAGAAAATTTTAAACAAAATCTGCATTTATACATTTGAATGACCCCACCACCCACGGCGACTAAAAATTAAGAAAAACAACCAAGATCGTTCCAAAAGTTGTATCTTTAGTCAGAAGTATTAAGCATCCAGGCAACGTCAGTCCCCAGGTATTCTTTAATGCTGGACAGATTGTAAGCAAGTGCCAGTCATCGCTTAAATTAAAACAAAATGTGGATACTATCATGTTCCTTAACACAATTCTAATATAAACTACTGTATATGCATAAACTGATGTAATCAATTTAATATGCATAATAGTTTTTAAAGCATTACTTGCAATGTTATACAATAATCCACAGCTCCACATGTATTACTGCATTTTTTTTTGGGGGTTTACCCTTTCATAACATCGATGAATTGATGCATCTGCTTTTTTTGGAGAACGATATAGGCCTATCTATAGTGAAATATTAGGCCTTTTGGGACAGTAAATGTGTGCTTTGCTCAAAGCTCTGTGACTTTCGTGACTTTTTTCTAAAACTTTTCAATTACAATAGCCTCTACAGATAAGAGTCATTTTCTGTGACTTTCCGTGTAGGATAATAAATATCCTTCCCATCTCCTTGCTTAAATAACACATACTGTAGCAAAAAAAATGTCAATTTCACTTGTTTCAATGTCCTAATGAGTATATTTTTTGGTTCTTCTTATACAGTCTTAACAAGTATTTAAGTACCATAGCTTCCGCATCATTATAAGATCACCATGACCTACAACCACTGTATGTAGGTCATACAGTACATGTAAAATGACAACAGTACAAATGGAGAAACAGGTTCTATCCTATATTTTGAAACTCTCAGTAAGTTGTGGTAAAGAATGCAAAGCCAAGTTTTATAACAATTGGATATATACATTTTTCTAGATTACAAATAAAATGTGTGACAGACGTGGACAGAAAGACGGCCATCTCCAGTACAGTATATCTCTGTACGCCAAGAACAGACATTCCCACCAGGGTTTTTAACAGGAATTCTTTATATCTAAATGTGAGTGACTTTCATTTATTTTTGGTTGGAAAGCAGCTCCCCAAATTGGTTAAAAAGGGTAAACAGTTATACAGCTCCTATTTTGCATGATAATACATGTGGTTTGTGTATTAGCAAGGACAAACAAAGCAAACAACTCCCCAGAATGTGATCCAGACAAGTTTTTGATGCCCAGGTGATAGAAAAAACATGAACAACAAAAATAAGGAGTCAATAAACAGTATGTTTTTGTTATTCATAGCATACTATACAGCATACTGTACATAATGTATTTATTGCTTAGTGAACTCCTATAGCTTACATAATCTCCTACAGCTGCAAGTACTAACAGAGACTATGTGCACTGGAGAGTGAGTTTAATACCAGAATACAGTTGTTAAGAAACATGGTTAGGGCTAATTGATACCTACCGTAATATTAGTTGTTTTTTTATTGTGTCTTCTAGCTTATGTCTCCAACATACGTCTTTGATTAGTGTAAATCAGCACAAAATAACTAATACTCCAACACTTATCTAATAGTTGCAATTGTAAATTATGAATCTTCGGTTCCGGCAGGGCTGGTTTGATTTGTGAAGTAGTACTGTCTACATAACGTCACATTTTTGTTCTTCAATATAAAAAGATATGTTTTCATAATAAGGATTTTCTATTACATTGGAGACAAGCAAAGAGTTAATTCACTGTAGCTGCAAATAGAACCAAATCTGTTTATAGTAGGACTGTACTGTATGCAAGTGCAACTATACGAGCTTGTCTAGTTGCTGAGTGTTGGGCCTGTTCCACTACGGACACAGCACATCATCATGTATCACTGGACTGCAATTGTATATCTGGTCTGTCATAATGATAGCATAGGTACGCTGTTCAAATATTAATGATCCTTCTGAGGTGGCACGATCTGAAACGGAAGATGGCCTAGTCTGTTCACAAGTAGAATCCATACAATTTTATCACATATCCTTCCTGTCATTTGACGATGGTCTGTGTCAACAGTCGAGAGAGAAAATTCCTCGTACTGTTGCCAGACATCGAAACAATTTGTAGCTGACAAGTTGAAAAATGAAAAATACAAACCTTCCGAGGTGAGCCGACAGAAAGGCCTGACCAGCTCAGAGAAATTCAGGTTGTTTTTACGAGTCACTTGCTCTGCATCTTCGCTGCACAAGACGGCCACCATCGGGACAAAGGCGTCCTGGATAAACTCCTGCACAGATTGGAGACACTGAGCCATTGCGGATAACGCGCTCTGCGGTTCAATCTCTAAAGAAGAACAATTCTCGGATCTCTGTTAACCGGTAAACTTGAAGCTCCTGAGTTGAAAAAAACTCGCGTCTACTGACAGCCGAGGGAAGCCATGTTGAATCCTGGCGTTGCCTGCTGATCGAGTTCTTTCCGGTGCAGCACCGCCGCTGTCATGTGACACGACTGGACCCTCCACCCCGTTTCAACGCAAACAGCAAACAGCTGTGATAAGTTTGTTTATGTGTTGTCAATATTAGTACTGTGCAAGGCTCTTGCAAATGTTTGGGAACTCCCTCCCCCCATTTAAATGGAAACTACTTTGACACGTTTGTACCTGTAATTTAAAAACATGTGATTTCACTTTTTAATGCTGTGGCGTATTATGAAAATTAGATGATGGATTTACCATGCGATGGTAACACACTGTAATGAAATTACATTGTCTGTTTTCTGTTTGTTTGTGCCTTGTTTATTTAACTTACTTCTGTTTCATACTGATAATTGTAAAGATTATTGTAGGGTTAACGTAAGAGGATACTAGCCGTGAGTGAAGCCAGAATATAATTAGAGTAAACAGGCCACACGGGATAGTGTAGATCAAAAGCAGAATGCATTTGCCATTGAACAACAAACCCATTAAAAACGCATTCTTCATAATAAATACTACATTAAAAAAAAAAAAAAAAGATTTGTAACTCCATTGCAGGGGAAAGATAGAATGCGGGAAGGCGAAATATAAATTGGTTTAAATTGGATAGGCCTATTAGTCTGGGGTCCCTGGTTCAGGCTAGAGTTGACACTGCCGTGTGAGCTGGGGCTCCAAATTTCATCAAACCCTGAAATATAATACCCGCCCCAAAATAGTATTAGGCCACAGGGTGTCTCACTAAAGCAATTAAGTTGCAAAGTAACATTGGTGCATGGTAGTTTTGTTTGTAAGTTGTAATTGTTCATTAACTTCACTGACGTTCTGGTCAAAATCTGAATTTAGGTATGTGATGTGATCAATTCATTGGCAGTTCATTTTTGAGAGATAGCGTTTTGTACTGTAGCTTTGAGACTTCTTAATTAATGTTGAAATGTACTGTTTTTTTGTTTGTTTGTTTGTTTGTTTTTTTAATACGTAGGACTAGAGACTTTAAACAGCAGAGAGTGCTATTATCCTGTTTTCATGGTTTGAATGTATTCCACAGGGTGGGGCCTAACTGTATCTCTCTCCATACAGCTAACCGATGCAAAAATACTGCAGCTGCACCAGCTAGAATATCACGGCAATTTTTATAGGGGAAAACGTGTAAAAACCCAAATCTTTATACAAAATATGTAGTACATCAAGTAAAATAGCTATTAAAGAACTTCAAACCAAGTGCGCATTGATTAAGCATGAGAATAGCAGAGTATGCTGTGAATGAAAGATTATTTAAGCATTATAAAAGGCAGATTTCTACTGTACGTGTGCACTGTTGGTGTTACACACTTGCATCATAATTCCACTCTAAGCTTCCTCACTGTTGTCAGGTATTATGTTTAAATATTTAACAGACAGATATAATGTAGTTCATGACAACTGGAAACTGCATTTGTATTGTTATGTTTTTTTGGTACAGAACAATTGTTTAAAGTATTATTCCCAGGGGAAAAAACATCTGACAATAATTGTTATCTCATATTGTATTCTAGTAGTATTTGCACTTACTGTAAACTACATTATATTTAAATATTGTTATTGCAATGTAATCTTGTATTGCCCTGTAAATCCTGTAAGTCACCTTGGATAAAGTCATCTGCCAAATAAACTGATAATATTAATAATATACTTTAGTGCTTTTTCTTTGCAATACACGTATTGTATTAATAAAATAACCTTTTACAACCTTTGTTCTTAACCACATTTTCCATGCTAACACCTTTTATGTTTTCAGCTAATTGTACACATCCCTATAAAATGGTTATATGGGAGTGTTTGGGTACTGTGTTCTCCAAGTATGGAGGCTGTGTGGTCCAGTGGTTAAAGAAAAGGGCTTGTAACCAGGAGGTCTCTGGTTCAAATCCCACCTCAGCCACTGACTCATTGTGTGACCCTGAGCAAGTCACTTAACCTCCTTGTGCTCTGTCTTTTGGGTGAGATGTAATTGTAAGTGACTCTGCAGCTGATGCATAGTTCACACACCCTAGTTTCTGTAAGTCGCCTTGGATAAAGGCGTCTGCTAAATAAACAAATAATAAAAGTATGCAGTACCTAGCTTCAATAGGGTAATGTAGGTGAGCCCAGCTTTATATAGCTTTCTCTGGGTAAGTGGAGGCCACAGAGTGCTTAGTAAAGAGGAGCAAAACATGGAGAAACAAACACTTTTGGTGCTTTTTATAAGACCATAGACAGTTGATGAATACACTCTGTTACCTTTTGAGTCATGGAACAAATAAAATAAAGCTGTATCATATTCAGGGAGATTACTTCCTGTATAACAACACAGAAAGTGAAAACAAAACTAAACCTTTGCAAGTTTGTTGAGCAGAGCATAGCAGTTCGAAAGGGGATTTTTGCTGTCTCAAACAAATTCCCAGACAATCCCTGAAATAAGATTACTTGGAGACTTCAGGTGTTTTCATCTTCCCAGGTATGGAACTCTAATACATTGTCATTCTTCTGCAGTCGATAATACTGTATAATTCTAGTTCAATTGTGTAGTTTGTTTTCCAGGAGTTGCATGTGCTTTGCATATATTTCAGTGGATATACGCAGTACACAATTCAGAGAGAGTGGGGAAGTTCAAGTGGTAGTTTAAGACTATTATAACGCATATTCTAGCACCAAACAGTCCCAGTCCAGGGTTTTGATAACATCTGGCCCTGAGTATTACGTTTCAGTCATTTAACACAGCACTCACCAATATTGTGAATACATAAGTTATATTGGTTAATAACTAAATCACCTTCCTGATTGGAGAGCAGGTTGGTATATAGGCTGAACAGCACACTTCACGGCAGCTGAGTGGGGTTATTTAAATGTACTAAAGAACTAACTACTCTTTAATTGACTATTTCACAGTTTAAAAGAGGTAAAGAGTTAGGCCCTGTCCACACTACATAATCGATCTCGAGAACTGTATTCAAAAAGTTTTAATTAATCCACCTCAAAGCATCCACAATAAAGTAGCATGTTTAGTCAGGCTTAATGCGTACAAACACTATTAAAATAGTTTGATTACAGTTCCTAGCAGCGCAATGGACTGTGGGACTTAATATGAGTGACATTATCCCACCATGCACTGTCTTTTATGTTTACAACCCAAAAAAAAAGGCCAACAAGATGCTCGGATATATTGTGAGAAGTGTTGAATTTAAATCAAGGTAAGTAATGTTAAAACTTTACAATGCATTAGTAAGACCTCACCTAGAATATTGTGTTCAGTTCTGGTCACCTTGTTACAAAAAGGATATTGCAGCTCTAGAAAGGGTGCAAAGAAGAGCAACCAGAATTATCCCGGGTTTAAAAGGCATGTCGTATGCAGACAGGCTAAAAGAATTGAATCTATTCAGTCTTGAACAAAGAAGACTACGCGGTGATCTGATTCAAGCATTCAAAATCCTAAAAGGTATAGACAATGTCGACCCAGGGGACTTTTTTGACCTGAAAAAAGAAACAAGGACCAGGGGTCACAAATGGAGATTAGATAAAGGGGCATTCAGAACAGAAAATAGGATGCACTTTTTTACACAGAGAATTGTGAGGGTCTGGAAACCAACTCCCCAGTAATGTTGTTGAAGCTGACACCCTGGGATCCTTCAAGAAGCTGCTTGATGAAATTCTGGGATCAATAAGCTGCTAACACCCAAACGAGCAAGATGGGCTGAATGGCCTCCTTTCGTTTGTAAACTTTCTTATGTTCTTATGTTCTAAATATGGAGCCTGTGCTGACGGAAGACATAGAGCTTCTTAGCATGAATGTTATGGCTTTGTTTCTTAAAAACACAAGGTACATTTTATCATAATGTGTGCATTTTGTTTTGAACTCTTAAGTTCTCCTTGACAGATTTCATTGCTCCAGATATCAATGTGCCTTGTGATCATGTCGCTCCATGATCCACCATTTTACAACAAGCCTCAGAAATTGTATACAGTACAGCAGTATTGATGCCTGTTCTGTCCGGTTCTTGAGTATGGTATTAAACGGTGCACAGTGTAGACACTAACCGTATTTAGGACTTTTAAGCCGGGTTAAAGTCAACTAATATGGTTTAAAGCCATAGTGTGGACAAAGCCTTAGTTTTGTGTTAATGTACTACCATCTCCTGGTCTATGTTGGTAACCAGCCCTAACAAGAAAGCTGATGGATCATTTTAAGAACAACCACACAGCGTGGACACACCAGTTACCATATGTTATTACTGAATAATAACTTCCATGCAGGTACACTCCAATTAGTACCGTGGGCTCAGACTTATTACAGTAGTCACCAAAAGTCGTATATATAAATGTACTTTTAATGTATTTAGGGGCTGATGTAAGGATAGGCGTAGTGCAAACAATTGTGACTGCAAAATCCAAAAAGCTTTTGCACAGCGGACGATGTAAGCTTAAAAGCAAATTGCTCAACACGCACAAATAATGAGCCGCAATCATGATAATGAGGGTCGCAATGAGCGCTGCCTGTGCATCGGGGTATTTAGCAGCCACACTTACAGCCCAGAGGTGAGACGAGTTAGGAGCACAGAGAGCAGTAGGTGCTGTATGAGATTTGTGGAGCACAAAAATCAAACCAAATTAAAGTGGAAGGGCAACAAAGTTCTCTTGGCACAGGGAAAAGAAAATAAACGTTTTCTGAGGAGGAGCTGAGGGTCCTTACGGCTGAAATTGAGCTATTTGGAAAAGCCTCAGCCAACATCAGTTATGTTACCAAACAGGTCATATGGTCCTCTATAGTGGAGAAAGTCAATGCTGTCGGTGTTACCAAAAGGACAGTCAACCAGGTGATGAAAAGGTGAAATTCAACTATTAGGTCTAGGATGACCTGTGGAGTGAGACGATAACGTCTTACCACCGCATCCTCCGACATCCTAAACAAAGTACCACAGTAGTCATCCTGAGGCCAGTGACAAGTATCTGAAGGTGTGTGGTTTTATACAGCTCTTAATTACTCGCTTCTACAATGCTTTGGAGGGGTGCAAAGTTTTTGGAGGATGTGACTGTGTGGTTCGTGGGGTGTATGATAAAGTATGTAACAATGCATACATAAGTAACAGAATGAAAACAATCCTGTTTCCACAGTAAATACTGTATACTGGGTACTGTGGGTGGTGGAATAAAATGGCTGCCAACTAAAATACTAAGTTTCCCAGAAGGCCATAGTCACAATGGCCGAAGTTAATTGTGTAACAGGACACAGGTGTGTCTTGTTAGGGCGGGGTCCTGGCTGTATAAAGCCAGCCTCGAATCCAGTTCAAGGGGTAGACTACCAGGGAGAGGGTTGGAGAGTGAGGCAGATAGTGTGTATGAAAGATTACTGTGTGGAATAGTTGTGCTGTTTGTAAAGTTACCAATTGTTTTCTGTACAGGGAAACAGCTTAGCTGTCCTGATCTAGATAGGGACTTGTGGTTAGTTAGCACTCCTTGTTGGAGTAGGTTTTTGTTTGTTTATTTATTTTTTTATATAATAAATGTACGCTACGGCGTTTCACTGCAACTCCTGTGTTTTGTGTATTTCCTACCATGGTTTGCCTTGGCCATTGCTCACTTTACCACAATGGTCAGCAATTGCCCAAGTGCAAGGCAAAATGCTTATCTCTCATTATAATGTTTGCGCCCACTTAGTATTCCAGATCCCTGCCCAATTCTATGCTCTTTTCTTCATTTGAATACATGAATGGATTAATGATGGCAAAGGCATCATTTGATAGCGGGTGCAGAACGCCAGGTGAAAAACATTCTTTACATACGCCACATTTTTAGTGGCTGCTAAAGTCCCACTTTACGGCTGCTAAACACAGTTTGCGTGTGCACAACGTAGATTTTTGCCGCAATATGGGTGTTTTGCAGCCGAAAATCACTTTGCACATATCCTTACATCAGTCTTTACTGTATTGATACCATAGTATGGCCAGTGCTGGTTACACTAGAGAGGTTTTTTTTTTTTGGTGTATCTTGGTTGCCAGTGTTTTGCAATGGAAACTTCCTTGTTTGTGATGGAATAAGGGTCAACCTTAATAAATAATTTATTTACAGTTGATGACATTGGAAAGTCCCAAATGATTCTTATTATTTAATTTGTTCTTACAAGGGTGTTCAAAGTGTATATTTATTTTACACATTTACAACAAATGCTTCTGCTGGTGGTAAGGGAAGTCATGAAACCACAGTTAAGATATTGAAAGCACTGTTAATAAAACCTTAATTATCATTTGTTTAGGGGCCCTAACAATATAGTTACACAAAACAACACTCAGAGTTACCTTTACCATATTCTTCAAATATTAGACTCATTATTCCCTACAAATTGTATTTTAGGCTCATCATTATTATGCTACATTACAATCTTTTTCTATAAATAAATAAAGCAAAATTGGTGGAAGTTATACAGTTAAATAACTTTATTCAGCACAACAGAATGACTGGGAAAATCTCACTGTTCCACACTGTTTTACCAAGCAGATGCAGAGTTTGGTTTTTAGGGAACTCAGCTGTTCATTTAGTTTTAAACCATACATTGTGCATGTTACAGAATACTCCATAAATGTTCATGGAGTGTTGTGGGTATGTCATCACTTTGGAAGCTTGACAGTTATTTGGCTATCCTCTTTGAAGAATAACTATAGTACTCCATGAAATATCCTTTATGTTGATATCAAGTAATACTACAAATTCTAAGTAATACAAAAAAATAAATAAAATAAAATAACTCACCAGCAGAGAGAACAGAGGTAGAAGTCAATTTCTTTGAATATTGTATTCCCACATTTCCACTCAAGCACTCTCAAATGACATAAACATATAGCCAGTTTGCAGTATTTAAAATAAATAAAGTATATTCACTGGGAACCCCTTACAGAAAAGTTAGAATAATACCATTTTAACACCATTATATAACCAGCGGATCATCTTAAAAACCCTAGTAGAACCTTAGCAGAGTACAGTATACGATAGCATTACCAATAATGCAACATTTGAATGGTTTGGAATAAGCCTGATACATAGTACACTGAGACAACAATTGGCTGTGTGCATGATACTGCAATACGTTGTGCACATTAGTTTATACCATTTCGATACCTTTGGTATTGGTGCAGAATGCCAAAATGTCACATATTCTACAAATGTTTTTTTTTTTTTTCCATTAGCACATCACCACTGCATTGTCATTGAAGACCATACATTTTTTTCAGATGAAAAGCTTAAAATGAGAAAATATGGGTTTAGAAATAATGTAATCCACATTAAAAATAAATTCTTATGGCTTTCAACTTATTTTACAGCTGGTTTCTCAGGCCCTAGTTGGCACTGTTCTCTTACCTGATGTTGCTGTAATTATAGTACTGTAACATTTTGCAGTGTAATGTTAGAATTATGTGAGTGAGGGTGTGTGGTACGAATTTAATTGCATGTATACAATATTTGTTTATTAATATTTAACCGGTCTAAAAATGACAGCACTGCCAGGATAATAAAATTTCCATTTGCTGGTACAAATTGCTCACAAGGAGGGGGTTTTCCACACTGCTGCACTGCTGACACACATACAGTAGCTTCAGTGGTTTAAAGGATGGGTTCTCATTTCAGTCGAGATCCAGTTGACATTGTGATGGATCCCATAGAAGGCCCTGTTTCCATTAACAGGGAAGATGATGAATCCCTGGAAGAGCTGAACTCCCCAGAGGCTTTTGACTGCCCCATCTGTCAAGAGGTCTTCAAAACACCTATTCGAACACAAACCTGCAAACATGTGTAAGTAATTGGAGTTTGTATATATTTTTTAAATTATTTTGGATAAAACTACTGTGTTGTAATAAAACAGACGCTGAATTAGTTATGTCTGTGTAACGGGGTTATTACGTGTGTGAGTCGTCACGGAATAATACTGAGGCAGACACACAGAGCATTGGGTGATGATACACGGCACAGGCACACAGATTTAATTACCAGCAATGGTAGCCCTAGTGACACATTTAATAAAGAAAACAAAACTAAACAAAATTAAAAAATAAGGCGAGCGCTGATCCTGCTGAAGGAACGTCGCGCTCCAGGAACCGACTACACTACGCAAACCCTCTCTATACTTTTTGGGATCAACATCCCCTAAACTGACCTACTTCTGGGCTCCCGGAGTCCCACCATTTTCACGGCAACTCCAGGCCTCTTCAAACAACTTTTCAAATGGCCTCAGCTGGCAATGCCTTCACGAGCACCGTGTTGGACTGGAAGGGTTTCATGTAGGAGTTTTCTCCTCCCAAGCAGACGCTCTCCTCCTCGATGTAAACACAGCACCTGTCTGTGTAGCCAGGGTGGTTCAGTCACCTCGAGCTGTGGTGCAGATGTTTTTCGAGCTCCACACAGTCAGTCCGATCAGCTCAGCGATGGGAGAGCCTAACTGCTCAAATGGTTGCCTAGCAACGTGTCTACTGTTCCACGTCCCAGCTGCACTCATTTGCACAAGAACCAGCAACAGGGCTCTTCCTGTCACAGTCTGGTAAATAAATCAATAAGAAAATCAATACAGGAGGTACAGTGCTAAACTTGCATAGAGAAATGAGATTTACTTCAATTCCTTTGGTGGCCTGGAAACCATACGATAAGAAAAATATTCACTCAGGACCACAGAATATTAAAAAGTTATTTGATGCTAGATATCTCAATGTTTGTATATTACTATATTAAAACATATATTGTAAATATATTAAATATATTTCTGATAAAAATACAGTTTTCAGTTGAGTCACACAGACACACACTCACATTCACACACCATCTGATTTTAAAATAGTTTGCTGCTGAGTTATAAATACTGGTACAGGGTTGTTTTTGCAACCACACAACAGCTCAGATTTTAGTTTCACTTTGGCACTGCACAAGTTGGAAGTATATCACACTTCTCTAAAAAGAAATAACCTTCAGAGTTCATGTATCATGAATGGAACATACTGTAATTTAAAGTATTATTCACTACACAGGTTTTGTAAAAACTGTTTTGTGGCTGCAGTAAGGACTCAAGGGCCACATTGCCCAATGTGCCGAGGACCTGTGAGAGAAAATGAGAGAAGAGCCACTGATATACATCGTCAAATGAAGGAAAAACAAGGGAAATGCAGGGCATGCAGCACTGTGGTAACTGTTAATGTGTTTCTTGTTTAATTTTGACAGGTTTAAACACCACTTACATACACACAACTATTCAAACTAAATGTGGTGCCGGTCTTTGCAGATTGCACATTCAAATATTTTGCATGTACAGTATTTGAAGTGGAGACAGATATCTTTTATTGGGTAATAGGATGTTGAATGTCTGTGTATAAGGAGAATATGGGCACAAATAGAAGTTAATTATGTATGCACTATAAGGGTTGCTATAACCCACACACTCAAAGGTCCTAAAAATGTCATATTTCAAGAAACACAACAAGCCTTACATTGAAAAGTAATAATTTCTTGCATAACTTATTGTTTTATTGTTAGGAATTATTAAACTAGAAAAATAGAATTTGTATTTCAATAGCTCAAGGGTTAGTCAAAGCCAACTTGGCTAAGTTGTGACCTAGGTCTATGATTTCTTAAATAGTTTGTTTCACTTTGTCTCAATGTCAGCTCCACAAACAAACAAAAACATTTATGAAATCCCCTTACCTGTCTGGGGAATTTTTCAATATCTTTATGCTGACACATCTGCATGTGGTTTCTGGTAAACACTTTTGAAATTCTGGTATATGATTAGCATTCCATTTTTTTTTAATAGTCCTCTATAAAACAATATGGAAACCTACCCACTGTGTAAAAAATAATGTAATTGTATGTAAAAAATAATGTGATATCTTGTACCAAAGAAGTAAATAATAATAATAATAATAATAATAATAATAATAATAATAATAATAATAATAATAATAATAATAATAATAATAATAATAATAATAATAATATGTGATAACAGATGGAATTGCTGTTGCAAGTTCGCTATCTCCATGTCACATTGCTTAAATATTTTAGGTACCAGTAAATATTTCAACTTTAAGGCTACCACAGAAATCATGAAAAGTAGGTATGATTACCTCTGAAATCAGTTCATGGTGGCAGTTTACCCTTGTACATAAAACGTGATTTCCAGCTATATGGCTTGACAAGAGTGCTCTAAGCCAACACTACATTTACATTGTACAAGTAAACCAAATACTATCACTTTCAGAAAGGGAATTGCCACTAACTAGAATGTTATAAGTACCAGTACCTGGAAAAGCCTGAACAATATGGATTAAGCTGGAATGTTCAAATCATGTTACCTAATCCAAAACGGCATTCTGGTTTCAGATGGTTTTGAAAATCTGTCACACATAGTAAATGCTTTCCAAGGGAAACCTTTAGTTTATTGGGCAAGTGTTTCAGGGTGTAATGATTAACTTGCTATCTTATCCACAGATTTTCTTCAGTAAAATGAGATCTCACTATAAATACTGCACACTGTACAAAGAAGAATATGGCACCCCTCCATCAACTCCTGTGGTGCCCAGAGCATTGGCAGTATTTGCAGGGATAACACAGGCCACAGCTGCAGATGGGTAAGTTACAGTGACAGTAGCGTGAAGGTCAAACACCTCAGGAAAATTCTACCAATAAGATTCCAATGTTAACTGAGAAGCTGAGAGAAATTAATGAAACAGATTGTTTAATTTGACAGTCATTTAAAAAAAAAAACAGTTGAGCACCTGTACAGCTCTTCAAGGACTATATCTATCCTGGGTATTGCATCTCTGTTTACAACATACAGCACTGCAACATCTCATGTTATTAATAATGATGTGTCTTTTAGTTTAGTTCTGTTCTATAGTATGTTTGTTTAAATTTAGGTTTCAAAGTGGAAACAGTGCCCAACCTCAGGCCCCAGAAAATGGAAGGTAGGAATGATTGAAATGTATTTTTGTTTACGACTGTAAGTCGCCCTGGATAAGGGCGTCTGCTAAGAAATAAATAATAATAATAATAATAATAATAATAATAATAATAATAATAATAATAATAATAAATAAAAAAGCTTATGAACAGGGGCAGTGTTTTCCCAGAAATTGGTAAAATCTCTGTTCCAAAATTAATATGCATTTAAAAAATGAATCTCCCCTTTTTTATTTTTCTTTAGGAATATGTTATTGTCTATAAAGACATGTTATTTGAAAGGACTATAAAATGGCTGTATCTATAGCAGCATAATAACCAATTGAAGCACTAGATCTAATTATTTTTTCTGCATCCCATTATAGCCTGGAGATCACATTTATGTGTCCCTACTGCCATCAGAGTGGATTTACTGATATGGCATTGGTGTGGCATTGCAACTACAATCACTGTGGAGACCTTACACATGTGGTAAGTTAGGAATAAATTCATATGTGATTTTCTACATATGTACAGTGTTGTACAATCATTGGCCCTCATTTTAAATAAGGTTTAAAGTTTCCCCAACTTTTATTTCTGCAAGAGAAAAACAATATCAACTAACATGAACTAGCTGATTTGCATAGTAGTAGTTACAATTGTTTTACAAAAGCTTAATACTCACACATGTTGACATGATTATTATGCATTAGGTCTGTCCTATCTGCGTTGCAATGCCCTATGGAAATCCAAGTTACTTCAGCAGAAATTTCATGAGCCATTTACACCAAAGGCACAGAATCAGCTATGGTCATTATATGGTGAGTAAATATTGTAATTTTAAACTTGTCTTTTTAGATTGGCTCTTTAGATTAAAGATTCATTATTAAGGCTGTGGAGATGTAAAATAAGACAGCTTTTCATCACACATACACAGGTACACTTTGCACTGATTGTTTGTTGACTCTAGGATTATCAGTGCCCAGTACAGTTAAAACAATAATGCATTTCAGAAGTCTCTTGCACTTTTATAATAATATGCAGGTTTTGTATTCTATAAAACTACCATGTGCCATTTTTGGGACTTTGTTTCATGAGTGTCACAGTGTCAAAGCCTCATGTCAGACACCATATGAGACAGGGACTTTATAGCTGTAGGCTTATTTAAACCTTGCAGTAAGTGCACATGGCGACTTTATTTAGCATGTATTATTGCCGCAAAAAATAAACCAGTAAAGGCAGATGTTATTGAAACATAGAAATCCTTAGAACTGAAGCATGGCCTCGCCTGGGGTTGAAAACAGCTTTAATGATATTCTCACACATCAGATGATTATTGAATTGCCAGGAGGTTAATGTTTTCACATTTTAGGACATTCGTCAAGATGAAGATGAGCAGGTGCAATCTGCTATTCACTTGTCAGTTGAAGAATGGAATGCCAGCTTTTCCTGGATAACACGCTGAAGTGCAACACTGGAAATGTTAACCTCCATAGGTTAAACTCACCTGGAACCGCTTGATTAAGAAGCCATTAATATGTACAATCATTAGTAACGTGATACAGTAAAAAAATATATATATACAGTATATATATAGTATTTTTTCAAATTTGTCTTTAACAAGATATCCCCTGAAAATGCTGAAAGTTTTTAACCTGACAGATCCATTCATGGTGTGTCGTTATTATAGAGCAATAATTGACCAAACCAGTGTTTAAAATAAAGGTACACTAAATGTGTGTATTAAATGGAAGTATATTAAAAGGTAAGGTTTCTGATGCTGTATGTGCTAAGGCAGGAGTAGCAGGAACAGACTTCTTCTTATTCTGTGTCTAAGTGAGGTAATAAGGCCTGATTAAACCATTTTTAAAATTCAAAATTCAACCAGATTTTAAAACTCAAAAGCAAAATGCAAATAAAAATAAACTGCAAATCAGAACCCTTATAAATACACTGGTGGTAGTGTGCAACTTTTCACCAAAATAACGAGAAAGTAGCAGTAGCTTACTAACTTTGCAAGGGGCATGACATTGGCTGTTTTCACTTTAACAATGTGTCAGGGGCTCCACGTTGTGGTCTTAGCAGGTCACACGCATTATTTGGCCAGTCAGAGAAGCTACAGCTGCCATTTTCCCATTTGTCCTATTTCTCACCCTCTTATACCTCTGTATATTTGCCATCATTATTAATGTTTCTCAGTTATATTGAGATGGAATTATTGAAATAATTTCTGTCCTGCATCTAAGGCTTCTATCTTAGATGCAGGAATATATTTCTTTGTCATGTGTCTTTGCTTCCTTGTGTGATACAGAACCTTTCAACTCTGTGGACACCACCTGCTTTGTGATATGGTATAGAACAAAATTATAATATTCTATTTATATTCAATAATAATATTGAAACAAAACAATTTGTAATGAAAACATAAAACAATAAGTGAAGTGTAAAAACATATTTAAAAAAGACATGTGTAGGTGTTTTTATTGTAGTTTTAAAGAAATGATACGTCATGTATTTTTAATGCAGATATAAACAATAGCAACAGTTTTATTAAATCTTTTTTAAAAAATATATATTTAATAGAAATATTTTTGGAATAGCGTACTGAAAATAAATGACTTTATGCAGGGGCACATTTTCAATGTAAGATTACCTTTCTGTAGAAACCTGTTTCTATGTACAATAAAAAATCAGTTATCTTAAGTCACATTTTATTTGGATAACTGGGTGTTTCTGATAATTTCTGAAGCTTATACTGCATAAGACATACTGTTTGTAGCTGGATAATTAGGTTTTGGATAACCGAGAGTCACCTGTGTATAAATATTGTATACTATTTCTAGCTTTTTTTGAAATCATTGTGTATGTATATACAGTACATACATTAAAGATATATTAATGGGTTACAGGCTACGTATTACAACACAGTTAATCCACCAATGTGTTTTTTTGTATCTGCAAGATAAATGACATCATTAAGAGTATGGTGCAGTGGGTGAGTAATATAGTCAGGGGAGTGCAGGTTCGTGTCCTGTTGCTGATCTGGGCTGGGAATCCCACAGGGGATGGGCAGGTAAAATCATCAGGGACTGCTTCACCTCACTGCACTACAGTGGACCCTGGCTGAGTTGGGAGTATGCCCTTTGCTGTTTGGGAGCTACAGCGGTGAGGGAACAGAATAGGACCAAAAAAAAAAAAAAAAACCTTGCGTCATTATCTATTAATAATATTCAATGTTTACAATAATGTGTAAATCTGTATTTGTGCAGCACAATTCTTGAATAAAAGTAATCAAAACATATTTCTTGGTGTGTTCATTTTCTAAAATACAAATTTTATGATAACTGCATGGACAAGCTTTCTTCTCTCACTGACGTATACAGTATTATGTTTTTATTTGGTAAAGATGAGACAGAATTAATAAAAATAATACAATTTATAATATTCATAAAGCTACAGACATTGACAAAGACTTGTTGAAATGTTTGTTTTATTTTATAAATAACTTTATTTTCAATACAACTGAACATGTTATGTTTGAGTGTTTGATCTTACGGATTAACTAACTACAAAACTCTTCTGCTGAATGAACAACATGTGAAAAGTTTAACGAGGCATATAATGACAGGACGAGCTGTGTGTGTGACAGGGAATTATTTTTCACTTTCAATTTCAGTTTCCTTCAGAAAACGCAATATTTTTTAAAATGATCTCAGCATGACCTCAGCTGTTTAAAACTGTACCAGTATATACTGTATCTACTGTACATTTCATTAGCTTCTGTAGAATATTTTACTTGCTATTGGAGTCCAGGTTAGCTAATTATTTTCTGAGTCTGTCAAGCCTGCTGAGTAAATGAGTCAGGACTGATTTCCCTCTGATCAGAAAAAAAGTACCTTCTCAATCGGATAGCTAATATAATTTCATTCACGTCTACATTCAAACACTAAAGTGCACCATTCTATTTTCTAAAATACCTAACCATTACCTAAAACTTCCCTTACAGGTATTAAATATATATTTTCCAAAAAGCACAGGCCAGCAGGTGTGGTAAAAACATGAATAAAGGAATAAGTCATCATTTGACCAAATAGGATCATTTAAAAAAAGATACCTTCACAGTCATGTTTGTAAAAACTGAAACACAAAGATATTACATTTTATCAGACTACCATGTCAAAGACTAAACCATGACCTGAAACAACATCTGCCAAATTGAAAGTAATGTGCCAGGGACTTTCTTTTTAAAAATAGATACAGTCATAAGGAAGTCAATGCTTATTAAACTGAAGCCAGCGTGAAGTGTCAAGCACAGTTGAACAAGAGACAGGACTATGGACACTGGTGCTACAGACGGCGACACACCAGCTGAATTTGAATGCCCTGTTTGTAAAGATGTCTTTGTTGAACCTGTGTGTTTACCTTGCCAACATGTGTAAGTAGCATGTCTCTGCTTATTTTACTTGTTACTATATATATATATATATATATATATATATACCCTTCAGGAAAACTTTCTGGATTAATAGAGTGGCATTAAAAATTAGTAACAGTTATGTTAAAGCTGCAGTGTCCCACTATGAGGTTTAATTGTATAATTAAATATTATTCTAATGATTCTAATAATCGTTGATACTGCAGTGGCTAATGGAACAGTTTTTTTTAAAATTTTATTTGGTTTGGGGGTGTAGATTATGACAAGGAGGTTCATTTTATAATCACACTAGTGACTGAAGTAATTGGAACAAATATTTCTCTTTGGTATTTTGTTCTGTAGGTTCTGCCATTGTTGTCTCACAGAATCACTCAAAGTTAAAAAACACTGCCCCGCCTGCAGGAATCCAAATATTGGGCAATTGACACCAGCCACTGATGTCATCAAGCAGATGGAAGGCAGACGTGGCACCTGTATGGAATGCCATTCTGTGGTATGCAGACTTCAGATCTCTACTGTAATACAAGTAGTTTGAGTATTCCAACTGAAAAAACTAAAAACACAAATGTGGTTGTATGGATAGCCCTCAAGGGAAACAGAAAATAACACTGTAAAGTCATCCCATACATATTTAATGATCAGAAAGGCAAAGAAATGCTGTGTTCAGTGTTGGCAGGATATTATTATGGTTTTATAAAATTAATTAAAAAATAAAATCATTAAAGTGTTAATGGGAGCAAGTAATAATAATAATAATAATAATAATAATAATAATAATAATAATAATAATGCTAATTTGACGAGATAATGTATATTTTTGCGATAATATATATTTTTGAATACTGGATCACAGTGAAAAGAGCGAACGATAAGCAAGTGTTTTTTAAACACTTGCGCCATCTGCTGAAAAGTATTTGTATTGCTTTTTTAACTTCATTTCTGTAAAATACACACTATTTAATTTACTACTCCACTCCTCCAATGTATACAATTAGTTGTATATAAATACCACCCACATTCTCAAAAAACGAACCCATTTTGTGTGTTTGTTCATCTCAGTCAAATTCTAACAGCCTGAAGTCCATATTTATGCTAATAACCACCACAAAACGTATATATGTTTTGTATATATAAATAAACACATGCTTATGAAGCACATTCCCCTTGATTTTGACACAATTCCAGCAGATTTAATCAGTAAAATAAACACAGAGATTTGAATAGCTACAACCCATTAAAATAAGAGAAAGGAATAATGTTCTCTTTTCCCTAGGTGCCTTTCAGCCAAATGAGATCCCATCGTACAAGCCATGTCTCTGCAGTGAACACACAGAACATACATGAGTCAGTACCATTTAAATTTATTTTTATAGCCATTCAGAGATAATATTGGCTCTCCTACACAGCTATCACTAGACCATCTTGGATTATGATCTTGGTCATATCTCAGCTGTATTAGGCCTGGTCTACACTTAGATTTGAGACCTCCATGTAACAAGGCATATTTTCTGTTCTAGATGCATTCAGTGCTGTTGGAGGTGTCATGCAATTTGAAGTGTCTTCTAACATGAGACAGACTCAATCTCCCATGGCTAATTTCTTTTTTTCTCACTCTTTCAAAGACTTCACTCTTAATGCTATTGTGAGTAATAACAGCTTGATATGAACAGTGAATCATCCTGCAGTTTCAGGAACTTAAATTACAACTGAAATCGCAGGATGTGGATAGGTTTTTAGAGTGAGTTTGAGTCCCAGGTGTTTTGTTTTACTTTGCTTACGTGTATTGATCTGATCTGAAAAGGAAAATGGCTTGAAAAACTAAACTCATACTATAAAAAAACTACATAGACCATAAGCAGTGTGAATAACATAAAAAAAACACCTTGGGTAATGCGGCTGTGTAAGTTGAAGTTGTTGTTGTAAAGCCCAAATTCCTTTATTTAACTGATCTTATCTAAACGTCACTTTCAAAGAATGCCAGCAAAATACATGGTAGTAAAATACACACTATTTAATTTACTACTCCACTCCTCCAATGTATGTACTTTAAAACAGGTGCTGGGTTTTAGTCTCTTTCTTGAAGCAATATATTGTAGTTTTAATTTCTTTCTTGCAGAAGTATAGTTTTAATTTGTAAAAAGGTTAACAAGAAATATTTTGCCATCATCATTTATTTAGTATGTTATTGTTTTAAATCCACTGGCTTGCTTTTTTTGTTCCTTTCCCCCTAAAAGAGGTGAGGTACTGTAATGTAATTTACAAGTGATTTAATTTACAAGTGTATAGGCCTACCCACTGTTTATTTATTTATTTATTTATTTTAAGTCCCATTGTTTTAATGAAAGCTCTAACACTGCATTCAAATGTATTCAGTTTCAGACTATCAGTGATGACCTTTCAATGTCCTTACTGTCAGGAGACAGGACTCGATGATCTTGACCTCTTGAATCATTGTAATGAAAACCATGGGTTTGACAACAGGCGTGTGGTAAATTTGAAGCTTCTTCTTATTATGTAATTAATATCCATTCCAGTTAGTTGCCCACAAATGTGATTTTGCTGTATTTCCTTTGGAAGGTGTGTCCCATCTGTGCATCCATGCCTCATGGAGATCCGTCTTATCAAAGCAGGAACTTCATTGGACACTTAAACTTGAGACATGGGTTCTACATAGAGGACTATGTGGTGAGATGCTAATTGAGAATACTTAAGTCCTACAGATCATAGACAGAACACTGTACAGACAAAATGGAAATCTGAATGTCAGTGCATGGACCACATTGAAAAAGAGATATTTCAAAAGAAAATTAATGGCACTTAATGTTTTCAAAATGTTTTTAAAGAAGATATAACTATCTTCTCTTATTGATAAGTTTCAGTTCCCTTGATTCAAACATTATGCATTGCACTATTGCAGAAACCAGTGGGCGACTACTTTGTACTGTTAGCTGACTTATTTATATGGTTACAGATGGTGTTGGTAAAATACATTTTTTGCAATAACATTTTTTGTTGAAAGTTTAGAGAAATTTTAAGCATATGAGGCAGATAACTCTATTGAAGCCACAGGGATGAGTTTAACTTCTGATTTAAAAAAAAAAAGGATGTGATAACTGAAATCAAGATATTTCAATCCAGTACTGGATATATCACACTTCTCTTGTCTTTTGCCTAGTTTTACTTCATTTTTTTTTCTGTGATATTGATGTGAATTCATACCTCATTGTATTTTTTTGTTTTTCAGGATACAACACAAAATGACGCAATAAATGATCAAGGTGCAATTTTAGCATCATACAATGCACTGCTGCAGTAAATTGTTACATCACTGTGTTTTTGTGATTGTAAAACAGATAATTTTTTTTGTAACTATATTATACATTTACTGTAAAAAAAAATGGAAGATGTTGCTGGTTTTAAAATGCCACTTAACGGATATGAAAGGGTACTAAGCCAATGAAACCTTAGAATGTAGCAACAGCTTACAAGAGGGAAGAGGATGCTATTAGGGTTCTCAACTCGCTCTTCACTGTGCATCCTGTTCATCACCCCAGACAATCTTTACAGCAAATACAGAATTAACAGCCCTCCAGCAGTCCCCCTACAGTATGAAATATGTTTACTGTGCAAACACCCTATTGTCATTGTTGTACTGAAAAATGTAATGTTTTGATTGCCAACCTGCAGTTTTTGTAGTTAATTGTAATGCCCCTCAATTCACTGCTACCTTAGCACCAGTTTGGTACCTGTCCCATATAGTGTGGTATAACAAGGGAGCACTGTACTTCCTTTTCTGAAATGTTTGATTGCTTGATTTAGGGTCATATTATTGAATGAATGTTGTTATGTAGTCTGTCTTGAAGGATTACTTTTGATAATAAGATTTGCAAATAAGGCCTTTGGCCATTTTAATTTAATTTATAATTAAGTCTTTGAAGTTATAAATTATTTCCTAAAAAAAAAATAGGCTTAAATAATGCATAATACCAATGGTTTGTTTGAGTAAACTGGTTTTGGGTGGCAGTTTTGGCCTCTTCACTCCAGGTTCCAATTTATTAAACCTGTGTGGAAAAGACCTCCATGACCGGAATTGCCTACCTCTAGTTTACTAAAAACAACTGTCTAAATGATTGAAATACCAGTAACACCGTATGTATGATATTGTTTTATTTTCTGTTAAAATATATTGTAATACTGTATTCATTTTCACAACTACGACCACTCACAAGGTATTGCAGGGTACATTTGGTTGGTGGGCAGCCTATCCTAGTTAAAGCTCTATTGTAGTAGTGTTATATTCTGTGCATTATTATGTTAAACATGCACTCCTGTTTAATGTCCCGTACTAAATGCCACCTGGAACATCCATGTTTTGAATAGGATCTGTTAGGTAATAGCCAGGGCTGTCAGATTCGCTGGTAGGATGGGACCAGCAAATCAGATGCTAGTTAACACGAGCAGGAAAAGAAGAGCACGCCCACTCACTACATGTCTGGCAGAAATACTGTAAATAGCTCAACAGGGCGTTCGGTGGATTTTCGTTGATAAACTTAAATAATGTTATTAACTATGCGCGTTACAAAAATGTGATTATTTTCGATTTAATCGTAGCAGCCCTATTAGGTAATAACATTTCAGTCATCACATGTTGGTGGACTGAACAGCAATTTTGATTCTGAATTTCAGATTTGGGGTATATTGTGATTTAAAGTTTGTATAGGTTTTTGTGTAGACACTCCTGGATGTTCATTTGCATTTGCATTTGCATATAACATGTATTCCTTGTATAATGCACACCGCCACTACAGTACCTTTTCGCAAACACCATAGTATACAGCACACCTTGTAAAATGTGCAACCTAAGCTTCTGAAAGCACCTTAACACAGGATTGTAGAATGTAATGCAATTCCAGAATGTAATGTTTAATTTGGTAACACTGTTTTTTGTGCATCCTAAGTATATTCTAAAACAATAAAAATAAACTCTTAGATGTGTGTAAAATCTGAATTATGTTTCATTTTTAAACGTTTAGTTTTACAATATAAGCAAACAACCAGTAGATGCTCACTGTTTCATGAGGATTGCTGAAAAAAAATGCTGGTGTTGTAGCTTGAAGAAATAAATATGTAAGACTAATTATACAGCTGAATTTAATAAGAAAGGCAGAAGGCATAGAGCACACCGAAGGGCCTTATCACCAAACGGCAGGTAATCTAAACTCTAGTAGTCCAAACGAGGACAGTCCAACGAGAACCAATTTTTTAACCAAGCAACGACCGTGAAGGCTCCAACTCTAGACCAGGTTTGCATACACTTTCCTTTCTTTTCTTTTTATTAATTAATGCTCTTGCTCCTCCTGTACCTATCTGTTTTCACCTCCCTCTCATCACCACCCTCTCCCATAGCCATTTCTACTTCCCCTCCTCTACTGTTTCCTGCCATGACTAACTTTCATGTTCAATTAAACTTAATGTTCAACAAAGTCAGAGAGTCCCTGAGGCGGCGGAAGGAAATGCTGACTTTGCCTGCGAGCAAGTGCAGTGGGCTGGGGGTCGGCCTTAAAAAAAAGCATTATTTTTTATGTTACATTGTTTATTTTTGCTGAATCATTAAAAGTGTATGGAGTTCACGGAAGCTCAACATGAATGACAAGCTCTGTGCGTATCCGCGAAAGATTCAAAATCGCCGGGAACCTGCTTTGAGTAAATGAGCAGGGCACGTGTTGTGACAAGTTTAAAGATTGTTTAGCGCATGCGCACAACAAACAGGGGGCACTGAATTTCATGGGGAACTGAATTTGATACTACACCGGCCCCCCAGCTGCGGAGGCAGGAACAGCATGCATCAAAGCATCAAATGAAACAATTCCTGAAAAGGCAACGCAAAATGGTATGAGAGATAAGGCGGGCATATATTTATTTTTGTAAAGAAACTGAAGTTACAATTTTGCCGTATCAGACCCACTTGGATAGGCTATAGTTGTCTTTGGTAAACTTTGGTAATGTCGAATGCCAATTTTATATTTAGTTAATATGTTGTGTTATTTATTATTTAAACTCGAATCTTCCACAACGCTTGAATTAATGTGATTTATTTTCAGCATAAGTGAAGCTGCAAAACACACTTTGTGTGGCATCTAAAACATGTGTAATTACCAAGCAATAGCAGTAGCATTATGAATTTAATAGTTTTATACAAACATGTATTCCTTAGCTAAGGCGGCGCACAGAACTTACATTTAATATGCTCTGGGCGCATTGTTTGAGATGAAGGAGCTTTACCTAGATTTAACCGTGAAATGGTAATGCATTTTTGCAGATGTGCAGTGGGTAAAGACTAATCAAAGGACACTGTCATAGCAGCAGTTTCAGCATCTGTTGCTGTCTTTGCTGCAATGTTATTAGTCACAGTTATTGCTAGTTTATACTGCGTGAAGAAGAAGTTAATAAAGTAAATGGAAAGACAAACTCCAGGAATTGTAATGAATAATGTAAGTATTATCGAAATCCCTTCATATATTTATTTTATTTACAAATAAAACAAAGACAGTTTGAGGTCTCTAATTCATCATTATGCTGAATCAAACCTGTTTACTGCCTAGACTGACACTGTAAATTGCAGCTCCTTGCCAATCGTGTTTTTCAATTTCAGTTTAAAGCAGCAGTATCCCACAACCAGATCCTGATCTATATATCCTGGGTGACTACATTATTTCGTAGTTTACCCTTTTGTGTACTCAGAACGCTTATCTCTTTGGTTTTCCAGTTGATATATGTAAGCAATAAGGCACGACAGGGTGTGGGATATACTCTAATATCCACACGCCCCGGGTGCTTTATAAGTCACCAGGTGAAACTAAATTTTAAAAAAAAAACGTAAAAACATGTTTTAATTAACAAAAAAGTAATTTTTATTAAATATTCTTCCGCCTCTGACCTAAAAAAATATAGTAAAAATGAATACAAATAAAAACCAAAAATGTATTCATTAAAACATTATAATTATTTTTGTTTTTTAATAAACATTGAACTGATTAAAAACAACAAACACTATTTATAGATGTTAAATTGAACACTGCCACTGAAATTGCAGCTTTGAAGGTTTACAGGCCCTTTTTTTAGATGTTCATTCCGAACAATAGGTGCGGCTGCAGCAAGCGATTTCGAGCAACATCACGCAGACCTTCTTTGCCATGGCTGGCCATATTTAGCTGCACATCAAAACAAACCTTTCTCACAAGCAGTGGCAGGTGACAGTGTTGGGGAAGATTATTTTTTTTGTGATCGGGGAGTAGTTTTTAAAAAATGTAGTACTAGAGACGCAAAACAATTACATCCCAAAAGTAGACAAATCTAAATCTGAAACAAAATGGTTTAATAGATCATTTAAAAAATATATTCAGTGAAAAAAGGCACTTTACAGAGCGTTTAAAAGGGACCAAAAATTAGATCATTTAAAAAATATATTCAGTGAAAAAGGCACTTTACAGAGCGTTTAAAAGGGACCAAAAACAAAGTACACAGAAAGAGTACTTGGAACTGCAAACGCAAGTCAAAAAGGAAGTAAAGGCCAAGAGATAGATAGAAATGAACATTGCTAAGGGGGCTAAAACCAATTCCAAAATGTTTTTCCAATATTATAATAGCAAGAGAACATTCAAAGAGGAAGTTAATGTCTAAGAGATACAAATGGCAAAATCATAGATGAAGAGAAATAATAGCAAATATATTAAATTAGTAATTTTCACAAGTTTTTACAAAGGAGGATACGGAAAAAATGCCCCAAATGTCAACCTCTTCTTATCCAGTTTTAAATAACTTTAGCATAACAGAGGCAGAAGTGTTAAAAGGACTAGGAGCTCTTAAAATAAACAAATCCCCTGGGCTGGATGAGATCCTCCCAATAGTACTCAAAGAAATGAAAGAAGTTATTTACAAACTGCTAACCAAGATCATGCAACAGTCTCTTGACACAGGGGTTGTACTGGCAGACTGGAAAATTGCAAACGTAATACCGATCCACAAAAAGGGAAACAAAACCAAACCAGGTAACTACAGACCAATAAGCCTGACTTCTATTATATGTAAACTTATGGAAACTATAATAAGATCCAAAATGGAAAATTACCTATATTGTAACAGTATCCTGGGAGACAGTCAGCATGGTTTTAGGAAAGGGAGATCGTGTCTAACTAACCTGCTTGATTTTTTTGAGGATGCAACATCGACAATGGATAATTGCAAAGCATATGACATAAGTTGTTTAGATTTCCAGAAAGCTTTTGACAAAGTCCCGCATAAAAGATTAATTCTCAAACTGAACGCAGTAGGGATTCAAGGAAATGCATGCACATGGATTAGGGAGTGGTTAACAGGTAGAAAACAGAAAGTACTGATTAGAGGAGAAACCTCAAAATGGAGCGAGGTAACCAGTGGAGTATTAGCATTAGGTCCTCTGCTATTCCTAATCTACATTAGTGACTTAGATTCTTGTATAGTAAGCAAACTTGTTAAATTTGCAGACAACACAAAATAGGAAGAGTGGCAAACACTGTTGCAGCAGAAAGGTCATTCAAAATGATCTAGACAGCATTCAGAACTGGGCAGGCACATGGCAAATGACATTTAATAGAGAAAAGTGTAAGGTACTGCACGCAGACAATAAAAATGTGCATTATAAATATCATATGGGAGATACTGAAATTGAAGAAGGAATCTATGAAAAAGACCTAGGAGTTTATGTTAACTCAGAAATGTCTTCATCTAGACAATGTGGGGAAGCTATAAATAAGGCCAACAAGATGCTTGGATATATTGTGAAAAGTGTTGAATTTAAATCAAGGGAAGTAATGTTAAAACTTTACAATGCATTAGTAAAACCTCATCTAGAATATTGTGTTCAGTTCTGGTCACCTCGCTACAAAAAGGATATTGCTGCTCTGGAAAGCATGCAAAGAATAGCGACCAGAATTATTCCATGTTTAAAAGGCATGTCATATTACAGACAGACTAAAAGAATTGAACCTATTCAGTCTTGAACAAAGAAGACTACGTGGGGATCTGATTCAAGCATTCAAAATAATAAAAAGGCATTGACAATGTCGACCCAAGGGACTTGACCTGAAAAAAGAAACAAGGACCAGGGGTCACAAATGGAGATTAGATAAAGGGGCATTCAGAACAGAAAATAGGAGGCACTTTTTTACACAGAGAATTGTGAGGGTCTGGAACCACCAACTCCCCAGTAATGTTGTTGAAGCTGACACCCTGGGATCCTTCAAGAAGCTGCTTTATGAGATTCTGGGATCAATAAGCTACTAACAACCAAACGAGCAAGCTGGGCTGAATGGCCTCCTCTCGTTTGTAAACTTTTTTATGTTCTTCTTATGTTCTTAGGAGGTATCGATGCCAGATTTGTGGTACCGTTTCCAATGGCAACAAAGATGTTGTTTGCATTTTCAAATACTCGGACAGTGGCATAAAAAGGACACCGATGCCCAGGCACTTCTGTACTTCTGTGTATTTTTTTTCCTTTTCTTTTTCTATGTCCAGAAGCTGTGCTTCGGTAAGTTCGATGCCAAGCAGTATTTCGTTTTTTTACCACTTGAATAAGTGTTGGTGTCTGATTCAGACTCATCCAAAATCTCGTCGAGTTTAGTTTCCCAAAAGATCAAAATTGATATACCTCGTCAGTCATCTTTATTGCGAATTTAAATATGGCTACTGTTGTTTTCAAAATTATATATCAAATGTGGTTAGTCATGTTTATTAATATAAATTTCAAAATTCTAGTGGCGTATGGATATCTACAAGTGGTTCGCCTCTTTTTGAAAAAAAGTTTAAACCCATGGGAATATGCTGTAATATTCACACCCTTGTGTGACCTGTTTTGACGAATCAGGATAGAGTATTTAAAAGACCCATTTTATAAAATCCATACAAGTTTCAGTTCAGTTAGACAAGCCCTATCCTTTGTTGAATCTTTCTTGATTCTCTGGATACTCCTGGTACTTCCTGTAGCGACCAGAGGATGTGAACGTCACCTGCCAGCTCTGCTGTACCTCAGTGAATACATGAAAAATGAGATCACACGATTGGTTAATGTTTTCCAGTGCCATAAGAAAAGTATAATAATCTGGGGAAAACACATGGCAGCACTGGCCGCATGAGTAAGGTCGCAAGGTGCACCACTATCACATTACTGTGCGTTACCCAACGTAGAGCTGAGGCTGCAACAGATGCACAATCTTGACACCAGAGCACAGAATACTTGAGAAAGGGACTGGGATGCTCCAAGTATTTGTAGGCCATCCAGACCACCAAAGGATCCTTACTGGTAACACAGGGTGCCCACATTGAACCCATATATCAATTACTAGGACATGCTTTAATAATTCCACCACGTACAATCCATTTGCCAGTGCTCTTGAAATAACCAGAACCCATACACTCAAATACAGTACATTCCTCATAACACTGGTTTACTTTATACAGTAAATCACCCACTACAGGGAGGTACATTTGTTGCTTGTTTTATCTCATTGGGACATCTTAACATCTCTTGATAAATATATTCCGTTCAATTGAAACAATATAATTGGCTCCATAGTACCCAATCCATATGATTAAGCAAGATGTAGTAATTGTAACTGGTACTTTTTACACTTTTTTAGATATTATTTTGTGGTTTGTTTCATATACCCCTACTACAGTGAAACCAGTTTTTGTTCACAATTTGTAATTGAGTTTTTAAAGTCATGTATCTCACATTAAAAAAACAATAATCAATATTTATGTTTCTTTCCAGACCAATGCATTTTGAAGAAGACATTGGCTGCATTTGAAATTTTGGCAAAAAAGGGAAATATTTTTACAGTCTGACAAATACAACAAGTGATGAGATCTGCACATGTTGATGAGGATCCTAGGTTTATGTCTAGATTTAAGTTTCAGACTAAATTATAAAATGGTTAATAAAATATGATACTGGATTCTTGAAACAAATGTCCTTTTAATAAAAATGTATTAAACTTTACAGAGTGAATCTGAATTTTATAAAGTGTGCACATTAAGAAATGTCCAGGTCAGTGAGATATACAATACCTTTTCACAAAAATAAAAATAAATAAATATTTATAGCGAAATGTAGATTTTTTTTTTTTTTACATTTTAATAGATTCCACTAAAGCCCTCATTAGATTCTCAAATGAAAAGCAATTTGGCTGTAGAATTATAAAAGTTAGTTTATTTTGTATTTATAGTGAAGCATTTTTCAAACGCTTGCATGTCTGTCCCAGTGTCTGCTAGCTCGGTAGATTCCTCCATACCTTCTATTTCTTAGCTTTCTTGCACCCTCTTGTGGAGAAACAGAAAGTTACAATGTACAAGCTATTCCTACAAATCAGAACACTGAAATGTTATGCTCAAAGGTATTCATTTTTTTTTTATGTATACGTATATATTTGATACGTGATTTCATTTATACACACGTTCAATGCAAAATACTTAACATTGAAATGGATTGGGAACAGGTGCCTTTAAAAGCTTTTAGTAATGCATCCTTAAACACTTTCAATCTAGCCAGGAGAGAACACAAAGAATGCAAATTATTGCTTTGGTTAACCTGTAGTATGCAAAATAAATAAATATACTACTACTAATAGACATCTGCAACAACTTTAAATTGAAAAAGGTGGTCTCCGGTAGTGTTTTCAGTGAGTGTTAACAGTATGTACATCCCATGTCTCAATCTTTTTGGAGCATGTCGGTGAAGTTTGCGGCTTGGGCGCTACTGTACGAACAAGGTCACTGCCAAAATAATGCCTGATAATCACGGTTTTATTAGAAATAGATCATGAGAATGCAAACAGATTGGAATGTTTGAAGTGTGCAGTAACAGCCTGCATGGCAAGCCTAATAATTGACCTTGTCTGAGATGATAAAATTCACGTGAAAAAAAAAAAAATGGTATAGCCAAATCATAAACAAGGCAACAATATGCACAATGTATACCTGTCCTGCCCAACTTCAGCTTTTTTCTTCTTTGTGCTTCATTGGCTGCAAAACAAAGAAACACCTTGAAGAGGTCATAGGGATTTACAATTAACATAGTCCATCGTGTTACACTTGTAGCTGGGTCAAGATAAAATAACATGAAACACAAGTTTCAAGTGTATTTTGGTTTTAAATATACACGTTATTCTTCAGTTTTTCAGCTCACAGTTGTATTCATAGTTTTAGTGGGTTGAATCTGTAGTATTGTTATTTATTTTTGAAGCTGTTCATAACCATTGGATTTAAAATAAATAAAAATCTCACTTGTCTTTATTTCTTCACCACTGAAATCGTGCAGATCTTCATCACCGGCACCTATTATTATTTGTTTATTTAGCAGACACCTTTATCCAAGACGACTTACAGAGACTAGGGTGTGTGAACTATGCATCAGCTACAGAGTCACTTACAATTACATCTCACCTGAAAGACAGAGCACAAGGAGGTTAAGCGACTTGCTCTGGGTCCCACAATGAGTCAGTGGCTGAGGTGGGATTTGAACCGGGCCCTCCTGGTTACAAGCCCTTTTCTATAACCACTGGACACAGCCTCATTACAGCCATATTACATCCATATCTTTGTTTTGAAGCCAATAACTTTTTTCTGTAAACAAGGTCACCAATTATTAGATGAAATTCTATTCATGTGTTGATCTGCTGTATTTCAAATAACGACATCATTTGTTACCTTTTGCTTTCCTGGCTAGGAATTTCCTGACTCTAATATCCCCATTTACATCTTCATCATTATCAACATTTTTCTTTTCTCTTTTTCCAAAATCTAGGAACAAATAAAAACAAACCAACAAGTTCTTATTTAGTCTGAAACAGCACACATTTAGAGCCACCAAAATCAAAAGTGTGAGCAAAGACAAAACTGAGAAGGGTTAATTAAGTAATAACTAGCGGGTGCGTAGAGACTACACTCTTCTGATTGGTTAAAAATCAGAGACGAGCTTCCTTCTCCAGTTATAATTGTGACAAGTGCATGGATGTCAAGTCTCACAGTTTTTCACAATTTTGAGTGTCTCGCGGCCGTGCAATGGATTCTCACGTTTGTTATTGTTTGCGAGGCCGCGAAACCCTTTATACATGATACAGCGGTAAATCCAATACAACTGTCCAAGCGTATTTCATTTTTGGGTCACCGTGAAGAGGTGTACATTACCATTATATATTCCTGCAGCTGCTACGCAAACTCCCCCCTTACTCCAAAGATAGAATTGCCTTGTTACTGACGATTTGTCTGAGCAAGCCTTCTATGTTTCTGTACACCCTACGTCATTACTCGGACAGACTCAAAGGACAGGGTGACAGTTTGTCTCGTTCACGTAGATAAACACAGGAAGAAATAAAAGAGAAATGGACATCAATGAGAATTTAATTATTAAAGTTGAAAAGTATCATGTTCTTTATCATGCCAGTGTCAGTGGTTATAAAGACAATAAAAAGAAACATGCCATATGGTAAAAAATAACAGAACAATTGGAAATTGATGGTTATGTCTATCTCTTTAATTTTATTCAAAGTGGCGGGGAGCGCCACACACTGGTTTCGTATTTCTGTAAAATAACGCTTCTTTGTTTTAATAATGTTGACCAATAGTAATAATCACATTCACACACCAACTGAAGATTTTATTAAAACTGAAGAAAAAAAAAAAAAGTATATTAAACTAATTTGCTCAGTGTTTACAAAGAAATATGTGTAGACGTATTCTTTTTGAATGATTTACATGTAAACCAGATCACAAACATCCACTGTCATTTTTTTAGTATGTGGTGTACCCAGACTATTTCTTTGTTTTATTTAGTCTCCACAAAAAGGAGCAAAAGCAGACAGTATTTTCTTTTCACGATAGCAACTGGTTTTTTTTTTTTTTATGTAGTCGCGCTGTATTCGTGTCGTTTGCTTAGCACACGGTGTGCATAGCCCTTAAGTCTAAGTCAGTGGCATAGCTATTAGCCACATGTGTAAAAATCTTGATCGTCTCCGTCACTGCGTCACCGTCATCAGCAAAGCCCCCCACCGGACTAAAAAAAAAATTAAAATCTAATGGTCTAGGTTATGTTTTTCCATTAACCCCAAGGTTTTTCAGCAGGGGTCTCACTGGTATGAACACTTACGGGTTCACATGTAAGCAAGTGCGTGGACTACCCTTTGATCCTGCATTTAAAACAAAAGTGCTTTCTCAACTGCCATGAATGTGACATTTAATTATTGATACTGTATCAACTTCTGCTATGGCAAGATGACAGGGTTTGGATTTCCAATAAAAGTGAAAGGCAAGTGAATTAACATGTCAAAAAAAGAAATGCAAATAAGCTGGCTTCAATAGCGGTCCATGTTTGATGATGCAATTTCAGTGCTATATCTTCTCTGTACTGAATAACCAGCTGTTAAATGGCTTAAAAACATAGTGCATGAATATTGTTTACTCTGGCAGTTTCCAAGGTTACTTGCTTGTGACTGTGCAGTTTTGAATACTCCTCAGTGATGTAAGCAGCAGCCTCCTGAGAAAGGACAGATTTCACCAGCTTTGTATGTTTGTATGTATTTCTGTATGAACACCATGCTCATTCATTCATTTTCACACATATCATACCCACTGAATTCCATGACAGCAGAACATCAGAAACTTGAATGAGAGAAGGTCATTCGACCCATCTAAGCACGTCCGGTTCCTAGGAGCTGACTGATCTCAAAACTGTCAAGTTGGGTCTTAAATAGCCCTTTTAACACTAACCACTTTTAAGTCGGCTTTGAATGCAGTGGTCCCCGAAGACAGCTCACGTTTGTAACGTACACTTGTATCAAACAGGCAATTAACCAATAAAAACCGATAAAAACACCCAATACAAAACAAATGAAATCGATGTATAGGCAATAAACACAGGAAAAACACTGTAAATGGTTACTCAATTTACGTTGACTACGCCCCTTTCCCATTAAAAAAAATGAAAAAATCTATTACAAACCCCCCCCCCAAAGAAAACTACCTTTCCAGTTGGGCAATGTCCCTCCTTCCTGACTTGTATCTATCATTGATTCAATATGAATACTTTAAACCCACCCCAGCTACTGAGTGGCAGCAAATTCCTACATTTCTATTGGAGACTCTGCTTGTAAGATTTAAAACGAGATTGCAATTAGGAATTGTGACTTGTTTGCAGGATTTAAAGCTATATTACAGTTAGATAGGGAGGATTTGAAACAAAATTACAAATTGTGGCGAAATCTAAAAAAAATGCCAAGACACACAATAAATCCAGAAGAATGTGCGCGTGACCATAAGGATTTCGTTGAAGAAGACAGCAAAGGAAGGAAGGTACAATTGAAGTGTGCAATTACTGTCCAGTTACATATTGTGACAGAAAAAAATCGAAAGTGACCGAAAACAATAATTTCATACAATATATAAAAAGTTAAAGCTCCGAAAAAAGAAAAAAAAAAGATTTCAGGGTATCTTGAAAATAGCGAAAAATAAGCACCGAAAAATGAAATTAATAAAAAGCGAAAAACAGAAGCCCTGTATATAAAGCAATAGCTTCCCCATGTGTCTTCTGGTTTTCATTCCAACAGAGCTCTCAGTTACTTAACTAGACTCTTAATTTAACTAATAATTTGCTTAATTAGACCCTTTTTAATAGTTTTCAGCTCTTAAAAAGCTGCAGATTTCAAGTTACTTATACAATGTTATAGCTAACTTGAAATCTGCAACTGTTTAAGAGCTGAAAACAAATAAAAAGGGAATATATAGACAATAGATATAGACAATTGAAAGTTGCCGTAGTTTCGCTTTTGTTGAATAAGAAAAACTGGAGTTATTGTTAACATTTACATGCAAGAGGTCAGACTGATGTGTACATGTGTACAATAACACCTGTTTCTTTAAATGTCCACAAGAAATGGGTGTTATTCACATGGCAGAGTCTGACAAGGTCCGTAAGTTTAAACACACTTAAAGGATCCCAGTGATTCAGTGTCAACATGACTAGGTAACCACATTACATTTACTTCACCACTCACTGTGTAAAGTTTCCTTAAAGAAGTTCTGTCGATTTCAGTATTGTAATATTCAGTGTTACATCAGATAGTGTTCTCCGTGTAAATCTTATCCAAGGAAATCTTTCACACATACTTTTTCCTTTTTTGTCCATGAAGAAGGCTGTCATGCTTTTCATAAATCTGAAGCTTGTGTTCTGCTGCCTCTGTGATATTTGGATCATCTGTGGCAAACACATCCACTGAACATTCCATGAGCATGGCTGAAAAAGCAGGAGAGGAATTATCGGTTAAAATGCATGGGATTTACAGTTTATCTACTATATTTCATACCTGTTTAATATAATGTGTGTTCCCTCTCATTCTCCACTGTTGTTTCTGATTAGATTATTAATTACCATGTACTATTGCAGCAAAAATTCCCTTCCAAAATGATATTCTGAAGTGAGGTTGGAAAACATAATTGTGCTGATTGTGAAGCCTTACAGTGGTAAAGCATTATGTGTGTGCGGTGTAATTGTAACTCCTAATGCTGGCACATGTCTTTTATACAAAAAAGAAATGCTAGGTATTTATTTATACCAGTCTTGTTCTCCTGGTGCTCTGCATGCACAGAACATGGTCAGAAATATCTCTATCAATATCTGGCTCCATGTGGTCCAAGACTATGAACAACAAGTCAAATCTCGACAGCAGTGAGTCCTGTAAAGCAAATCTCTCCATTGGCACTTTATATTGATCACACTACAGTAGAAATAAAATACAGTATTGGGAAACGCAGTAACATACCTCTAAGTATTGTTATAGTTTTCTAGTTATACATGCATATATATATATATATATATATATATATATATATATATATATATATAAGATTTCAAAGTTTTCGGCCATTGAGTGTTTTATAGTCATCGATGGGTCTGTGCTAATGGATGGGCTCCAAAGCACAAATGCACACAATATCATCGCTGGTGTGGCAAGAAAGAAACTCAAAAACATCACCTTTCCATAGACTGGATTTTCAGTTGCCAGTACACTGCAGTGAGCATTCAGGTGAGCCTTGACGCGGCCCTGTTCCATTACCTCATGGATAGCAGTTCTGTCCATATCAGACATCCTGTCAAATCCATCTATGCATACCATACCTCTGTCAGCCAACACCATTGCCCCAGCTTCAAGCCATTGTTGTCCTAGGAACACCAGCCGGTAAAATGTAAACGGAGAATCACTTAACCATTTATTTAAAATAGTAAGCTGTAATTAAATGTTATGGCTGTTGAATATTTTATCCAGTACCCAGAATTAGGCAACACTGCAATTTCAACATGAGCCACATGAAATTTCAGATAAATAACCCTCTCTTACAACTTACATTTGAAACAGTGATAGAAATATATTTTAAAATTACATCATACTCCTTAATGTGTGTTCACTGACAGTAAAATGAATCAATCTTTAAGAAAATCTTGATCTGTTGTCACAGCTGCTATCAAACCTACCCCTGATGATCCTCTACCAGTGGTAGGAATTGCTTGTGGAGCCGTGTGCAACACATAACGCAGCAACTGGGACTTTGCCACTGAGGGGTCCTCTGCAATCAGAAATAGTTTATATTGGGAGCAGGGCTACCTAAACAGTACATTTTAATTAAGTAATGTCATAGTGCTACTAATGGCAATATTTAAGCGATAGTGGCAGTGGTGTGGTGTGTTACAAGGTAATAATGGAACTCCTAAGTCAATAGCTTGAAAACTAGCATCATCTTTTCTTAACAGAACAACTGAGCTCCATAGAAAACAATGGGAAAGCAGTTGTATAATTCTGGTTCTATGACAAACCAGTGCAGACACATTGAGGTTTCTCATTATCTGACAGTATTGAAAATAAATCCATTACAATGCATTTAAATAAGGTTGAAGTAACTAAGTGTTAAATATTTTTCAATAAATAAAAAGGAGCAGTTAAAACGGGTGCAAATAAAATGGGGAAATACAATGTTAAAGGAAACATATCAGTTAAGGACTTTGTAGCACTTACCAGTACCATGAATTAGTGTATTGTGCAATACACAGCTTTCACATCAACAGGCTTTTACCATGTATTTTTCACCTGGAATCTTAGATCAATGCTACGACTTTGTGATGTACTATTACCGAGGCAGTAACTCTGGGGGACTATTTTTTTTTAGTGTAAACGAAAAACAGACTGCCCAGCACTATAGCAAAGTACAGCATGTTTCTTTTGAGCCAGTGATATTTCTTACAAAAACCCTTACCTATTAACAAAACATTTATATCTCATCTTATATCTGTCCCATTTTCCAAAACCTGTTCATTCCCTCCAAGCAAGAGACACAGAATAGCTTTCTAAATGCACTCGTGGCCATGGATACTTGGTGCCAGAGACCTGCACAAATAGCTAACAATATCCTGTTCAAAATAGAAAAAAACTAATAAAAACACGACAACACACAATTCAAGACATGGTTCAACAAGGCTACTTACTTTGGAAAGAGCTTTACAAAGCTTCTTTATCTTGCTTACATCATCAGCTGAAAATGTTGGTGCAATTTCCTTTGCTCATAAGCTTAATATAGCTGGACAGGAGGATGGTCCTATTCAGAGTTTATAACAGTTATTTTAAGTTATAATTTGACCAATACATAGTAAGTCTTCATTAACACTAAACGATAAACACGTTCAAAGTAACCACACCATAAATAAAGTTGGACATTTAACATAGTGGCATGTAAGACAAAAAAAAACAAAACAGTTCTTTAATGTCTTGGAATGTTAAGATTTCAGAGAAAGACCAATAGTTTGCAAACTCTGTTTCCAATGGGTTATTTTCTTCATCCTGTAAAGTAATAAAAGATTAAGTAACAGACAGGAACATCAGCCTGACTTCAGTTTCCCTGTTGTGGTCCCGGAACAAATGTGTGTTCCTGAAATTAAACCTGATAAAAGCAAGATTAAATCTAAACTCTGTATGGGTAACACACACAGTATGTTGCAATAATTGGAAAAAGCCATTAGACCATTAACGTCCTTCAAATCTAACATGGAACGCTTCAAACTGCTTCGCATACCTACCATCGATTGAGGCAACAAAATCTCTTAAAGCTCTTTGATGCATCATTCAGCAACCTACAAGTCAAACAATCACATGGATACCTAGTTAAATAAAATGTTCAAAATATATTTAAAATGTTATTATAGTGGTTGTTTAGCATGCAACATATGGATACACGTGGGTAAATTAATGGGTACCCAAATTAATAATTAATTCAGTTTGAGTCAATTGCACAATTACAAGGATGGACTGATAGGGACAAAGTGTTGCAATTAATAGCCAGTCTTACTGGAGAGGCCCTGCTTTGCCTCAGCTCAATCAACAGTTAATATTGCTGGAACTATGGGATGGAACATGTCAGTTAGATAAGCCCCTAGATGCGCCCCATGCCGATCTCAGGAGGGTTGAAGAGAGGTCGAGGGAGGGCAAACAGGCTGTGGTGACAGGCAGAAGCGCAGCCAATGCTGGGTATTACAATGGGGCCTCGCCCTGGGAGGCCTACCAGGCCAAATTCAGGATGGCTGCTCTGGCAAATGGCTGGAGCCTGGAGGAGAAAGCAGGGCAGCTAGCAGTGGCACTGGAGGCAGAAAGCACTGCAAGTGCTACTTGATCTTGGCCCTGAAGAGCTTGGGGATTTCCTGGCCCTTTCCACTGTCCTCAACTGCTGCTTCGGAAGGGTAGAGCCTGCCGTCGGCCGGCGCCAGCACCTCGCTACCCACATATGAACCAGCGGTGAGAAGCTAGGTGTTCTGCCTGCTGACGTACTGTACTTGGTGTGGTGTGGATATCCAGACTACCCGCCGGCCATGCAAAGAGATCTGGCAAAGGAGGCTTTCGGCCACGGCCTGACCCCTACTGCCCTGTGTCAACAAGTCCGGCTCGCCAACCCCACCTCCCTAGAGCATGCCAAAAGTGTTGAGGAGGGGGAGAACGACCAGAACCCTGGATGGGCTTGCCGGGGGGAGGACAAAGAGGAGAGGGCCCAGAGCTACCCCCTCACAGACAGCCCAGCCACCCATGCTTGACTCCTAGAGATGGTTACGCTCATCCAGTCCACGGCCTCGCAGGCCCCCGCACAACAGCCCAGCACACGCTTGTGCTGGAACTGTAGATGGTCAAGCCATCTACAGCGACAGTGCCATGCCACCACAGCTACACCGCCTACACGAAGACCACCTCAGCTTTCGGAAAACAGCACGGGCCCCCCGCTGAGTCCCCAACATCTGTACCACCCCATCTGCACTGCTAGCCGGGGGAATACAACATTACAGCCAGGGGAGTGGGGCTCCACTCACCCCAGAAGCAGCTGACCACGCCGCCATGGGCCGTCCAGCACCACAGCCATCACTGCCACCAGCCGGGGGAGCCCAACACTATTTTGTCTAGAGGACCTCAGTAGGACACGTCTGCCATGTCCCGGTACGGATCAAGGGGGTCCTGTACACATCCTTGGTCGACACGGGGTCGACAGTGACCCTGGTGCACCCTGATGTGGTCCTGGAGTGGGTTTGACTGGAGTCCACATCCGTCCTGCTTCACATGGTCACGGGGGAGCTCGCACTTATGAATGGGAGAGGGACGATATCGATTGAGGTGGTGGGCCGGACGGTACATCACCCCGTTTGGGTAGCAAAAGTCCAGGACCCCTGTATCCTCGGTCTGGACTTTCTATGCTACACTGGCAGCTAGCTGGACCTTCGCACCAGGACTTTGCACTTCCTAGAGGGCCCGGCCCTGGCCTTAGCCTACCTGGGGGGGGTCCAGCCTACACCCCGGGACAGCTTGGCTGGGACAGGGACCCCTTTACCCGATGCACACAGCCAGCCAACAGTGGGACCCCCCAGACACTGCCTGGACAGTGATTAAAGCAGCTCTTGCAGCAGTAACCGCTGTCTGGCGCCACAACTGTGAGGGGCTTAACCCTGAGCAGCAGGCCCAGCTGTGGGAGCTGCTGCTGGAATACCGCAACAGCGTTGCCACTAACTCTGAAGGTGATGGCAGGACACACCTAGTGCAGCATGAGATCGATACGGAGGAGGCCAGGCGCATCAAGATGCAGCCCTGGCGCCTAGCCTCTGGCCCGTCAAGCAGCTGTGACTGGAGGTGGAGTCAGGAGAAGGACTGCGAAATGGAACCAGTGATGCAGTGCCTAGTGGGAAGAGGGTACCCACGGACCGGTCATACACCTCCCTCCAGCAGTTTCCGGTTGGAGGACCCATGGAGTCCCTTTCCACGATCTGAGAAGGGGAACCGGTTTGTCTTGGTAGCGATGGACTACTTTGCCAAGTGGCTTAGAGTCCCGGGTCTTCGCAGAGATGTGCCGGCGCCTGGGGATCCACAAAACCAGGACCACTCCCCATTACCCACAAAGTGATGGGCTGGTTGAACGCACCCTGGCCGTTCAACTAGCCATCACCACCGCAAGTCACCAGAAGGACTGGGACACGCACCTGCCACTGGTTCTGCTGGCCTGCCACTGTGCCATTCAGGAATCCACAGGGATTGACTTACAGAGGACAGGATCCGACACGGCCTGACCCAGTGGTACCTGACCTCTCCTTACCAGACAGCCCCTTTCCACCGCCTCCTGCCCCTGACGCTCCTTTGCCGAACGACCCCCTTCTGCAGCCCCCTGTTCCTGAATCCCCCACCATTTGCCCCTGACAGCAGTTCGCCGCCTGCAATAGCTGAGAGCCCTGGGCCATCAAGGAGACAGCGGCCTAGACAGCGCAAGCTTCTGGGTTGTTTACTTGACTTTTTCAGTCTCTTGAGGACGAGGAACTAATGGGAGAGCTGTGCAACGACCAAGGCATTTGTGCTGCAAAACGACTTCTTTGTCCTTTATATTTCTGTGCTACATGTCATACTGTTTTGCTGTGCCACGCAACTAGCTAACAAGGGGGTGTGTTGATTGCCAGTCTGTCCGGGCTCACCGATCATGGGCATGCATTTGCACCCCGAGAATGCTGTCGGGAAATTGGGGTCGGAATGGCATGTCTGGAATTGGTGAAGGCGGATGGAGGGCACGGTTTAGGCAAGGAGATAATAGGAGTGCATGCCTGAGCACGCAGGGAGAGTTGGAGAATGAGTGACAGACAGACAGAGCGAGAGACAGAGCTGGAGGTAGTCTGAGTGAAAGTGACAAGGAGATTATTTTATTTTACTTTCATGTGGTCCACGGCAGACAGTGGTCCTTTATTGTTTATTGTCCTGTGCTTCAATAAACCACTTTAATCTTCTGCTTTAATCGTCCTACCTGTGTGGAGCCTGCTTTTATTTCACATGCAACGCTACTGTATGTATGTATGTATGTATGTATGTATGTATGTATGTATGTATGTATGTATGTATGTATGGTATCAACCACTTACACCGTACAGGGTTATTTCGGGGAGCCGTTTATATCGGACAAATAGCGTTTGCCATTCCCATTAATTTCAATAACAAAGGCCTTGTTTATACCATGTTAAGCATGCCGTATATTTTGGTCAAACTCAGCTGTTTGGATCTTGTTAAGTTGCCATTCACATAGATTTCAATACACTTTACTGTAGTAAAAGCTTGACAGATCGAAGATTCAGCTGTTTGCAACTCGTTACTGAGCGATTACCCCTGTACTGTACCTTGGCTGTTTAATCTCTGTACGCAGGTTTACAGTTTGAAAAAAACAGCACTGACTGCAACAGCAAATATGGCTGGAAAGAGAAAAGCGATGAGCCTCTGCATGAAAATTCAGCGTAAATAAAATGTCTGTTAAATGCTGTGCGCTTGCTAAAGCATGCTTGGAACTCTGTCGCTGAACAAAAAACGCAACGTTGCTACAAAAAGCTGGAGTTTCTGTAACTGAGGAGAGTGCTGACGAAAATACAACCAAAACTGAAACTCTGACACCAGAGCGGATGTCAGAGGAAGAATTCTCAGCTGTGTTACCTTAGCGACCAGGACGCTCTGCCTGAAACAGACACCGAAGAGGTAAGCATGCGTGCTGCGCTTGTAACATTGCTAATGTGGAGCAGCATCCGGATATATAGCCGAATTGGGATTTTTTAGAAAATGCTGAAGGTTTGCCGTCCATACTTGCAAAAAAAGATTGTCCAAATGCGTATCACAGAGTTCTTCGCTGGAAACAATTTGCAGTAATGTAGCCTACCTGTTCTGTACATTTCTGCACTTGCATTACTTTTTTGCACTTACTTTTTATTACATTCATTAATATGTTTTATTAGTGTAATGAGTGTCTTAATACAGATTTAACCGCATACGTGCTTGTTTGTTTTGATTACTGTACTGGTGATTGGGAGACATTTTGAATGTCAGGTTATTGTGTGGGTGTTTATACCGTCCATCGCTTACTGCGGGTGAATCACGTTAACACAAACATGCCTGTTCTAAAAGGTGGTGACTGTATGTATATATGTTTGTATTTATTGTGTAAGTTAATAATGTAGGCTGTAGTTCGCTAGTGGTCATTGTTTTGCATGTGTAATTAAATTACTAGGGCGTGGATGGTTTATATTAGCTGTGACGTCACTTATTTAGTATTCAGATTTGTTTTCAGAACTTGAGATCTCTGGAAGGGTTGATCTCTGGAGAGCTAGAGAATATATGGGTGTGTATGGAAGCATATCTCTGTGGTACAGTATGTCATATGTGCACTGTTGTTGTGGAGTTACATGATAATAAAATGTCCCCATCTCTACTGTACAGTCTTCCTTATCATATAGAATAAATTTAGTATTGGTAACAATAAAAGATTTATGTTTTCATCAAATTGAGTTGTAGGTACTTGTACTGTATCTGTGTTGGTGTTGAATGTTATTTAAGTATTGTCCACTAGGGGGAGCACCCTTCTTACAATAGTGCAGTATTTAACTTTGGTCAAACCCAAGATGTCCACTTCCGATCTGCTTTGAATCTTTCCCCACAAGTTGATTGCCCAGTGTGAGGACCTCAGAAATAGTGGTAGGAGGCATCATAATGATTTTTCATGCATTGTGCTTGTGTTTGTGAACTTTGTTCACACATTGTTCACTACAGACTGACATACCTTTTTAATCTCTCATCACAGTGCTTGGGATTCTTTTAATATCCAGAAACCCTCTATACTTCAGTTTTACACAGACCTAAATAATTGCTTATCCAATTGTGATGAAAACTTGGCACAAGTCTGTTGGTGTGTCTTTGTATATGTGCTGTATGTATGTCACACTTTAATAAGGAATGTATAGAAATATCCTATCTCCTGCCTGTAACATTTATGTATGCGAGGAAACCTTCTGAACATAACATTTCAGAGAGCACGCTGATGAAGGCACAAGTCAAACGTTTGTTTATTTGGCTAATGGCCATATTCAGAAACTGCCCTTGAGTCTTTGTGCTAATGCTAATAGTAATTCAGCTCCAGAAAACATACTTATGTGAGCACAAACATCCATGGCTTTTATCTCATGTTTGTGTATATGAAGACCTGTTGTACAGAATAACCTAATCACATTTCAATGTATAAATTACCAACACCATAAAAATACAGCGATACGAAGTTCACAAAAGATTAGTGCTGCAGTATAAAACCTCCCACTGTTTAGATGATTGAACTATACCCCTGTGACAGCTTCTTGATATAACAAAAAATACACATGAAACTAAACTTAAAACCTTTTCTTTTTTTTTCAGTACATTGGTTTACAGTTTATTTCAGTGTGTATGCTTGTGTGTATTGCTTGCTACTGTCAGAATGATGACCATCGGGTCTATTTTAATGATTTTAATACTGAATATTTATAAGCACAATTTTCAATGCAAATATAACTGAATTTTATGATACTGTATTTTGTAATTTTAATACAGAAACTGGGTCAATAAATCACCCATGGGAGGGAAATACCAGCAGGAAATAAAAAGCAACAGTATTTAGATCTGTTGCTAATTAGGTTATTTAAAAAGACCCCTGCCTTAGAGAACTATACATTTGTACATCTATAATCAAACTGTAAATATTAATGTGCACTAGCTTTGTAGATGTGATGTTTGACAAAACTGAAGCATGGAGGGTTTTTACTGTGTTCCTCAAAGGTGACCTGTTGTTTTGACAGATGTTACAAACAGATTTAATAAAATAATTATCTCATGTCAAGCATGTTTCTTGATTGAAATAGATGGTGTATGAACAGTTAAGAGGTAGGACAGGCCATTTTACTATGCGATTCTTCACCTCACACAATCATTCATTAAACCGATTAGACCTGCTCCCATCCAAATAAACTCAGGCTGGAATTAAACAGAAAATGCAGTACATGAAAAGAAACAAAAAAAAACTTGTATTGCAGTGTATGCAATTTTAGGAAAAAGTGGGGAGTGTATACTTACAAGCTAATCCCAATTGTGTATGGTTTATCCTGGACATTTTTTTTGTATAACCCCTTACTAAGCCAGCACCTTTTCTCATGTCTTTCTTTGATATCACATCTTTATCTGGGTGACCCCTTGAATACACACTACTGTTTAGAGTTTACCTATCGTAGTTTGTGCCAAGTGGGGATAATTAATATTTTTCCCAACAAACGTGTAATGATGTTGTGGTATCAGGATACAGCCTCTAAGATTGCAGATTAGTTTCTGTTCCCCCCTTTTGAATGACTGTAAGCAGTCAGGTTGTGAGGAAGTGCAAAAAGAGAGTTCCACTTAGGGGTGTAACTTAAAGAACAGTGTGAGTGATTCAGGGTTCTGCTTCTCCAATATCAAATCATTGAAAATAGTCGTTTCAATGCAAAAAATAAATAAATAAATACAAATGAAAAACATTTTTTCAATGACATATAAAGTAGGGCTGCTCCGATTAACAGAATCAACTAGAGCTGATCGCAGATACATATATTTTTTTTTTACAATTTAAAATCTTGCAGAATTTTATTTTCATATATAAAATAAAATCAAAACAATAGAAGATCTGCATTTTCTCCGTGGCAGTCCAATCATAAGTGAGCAGAGGCGGGACATAAACAGTTGAAGGTCTTTAGTAGGTTTAACCAATGGGAGAGTCGAAGATCTTCCCCTTGTTATGCAGGTGTCCAATCATGAGTGAGTAGAGGCAGGGCATAAATGTGCTTGGGTAAGGGTGTAAGAATAGCTGAAATTCACATGATATTGCTTATTATAGAGACCGTTATTGAGAATTATATTGAGAACTTCGAAATAATATTTAAAATTGCTTTTTACAAATTTAAAAACTGAGACAGTGTAGTTGATTTGGTTACAAATCAATTTCTCAGAAAAAATGGAGGTATACACCACAAATACCTGAACTGACACAGGAAGGGAAGGGATATACTGTATATACTCGCCACTTCCAACATTCACATTATGAAAGGTATCCGTGGCTTACCGATAGCTGTCAATTTAAAAAAGTATCCTGCTGGAACTGGATTTTGTTCAGTATGATGGAGGCACCAATTCCTCAAATACAGGTAATTATGTGGAATTACATTCTTTGATTTCTGACTACAACATGTTAAGCAATCACTTGTCAATAGCCACAGTATTCTCAGGTACCTGTAACAAGATTCTGACCAGCTTAATCTCTTCGGTGCCTCAGGTTTTGCTAAATGCAGAAGTACAGGAAGGAAGCCAAGTACGTAGCTGTAATGATAGATTAAACAACCGATGTTGGAAACGCAGCTCAGCTGTCTTGTGTTTTCAGGTATGTGACTGACAGAAAGGTTTCTGGAAAGAAAGGTTGTTCTGTGAAAATGTGTTATATTTAATAAAACAAAAACAATAATAAAATGCTTTTAAAAAGACCAAATTCCCATTGGGCTTTTTTTTTTTTAGATTCTATTGATTTTTTAGTTATGCCAGACAGCCGCTATAAAATCATTACCTTTATTAAAAATGTGCATGGATTAAATCAACCGATTAATCAACTAATGCCCATAAATTAACTGATCAAAAATTGTAAATCGATTAACAGCCCTAATTTAAAGCTATTATACATACTCCTACAGATATAAGCTCAGGAAGTGGAATGCATATATGGACAAAAGGAGAATTAACTAAGTGTTTCTATAAAAACAAATCTGATTCTTGAAATAACATCAAATAAACAAATAGTATCTAAACAGCAAACTAATAACAGATTTATTTGATTGTTATTTTCTTAATATTTATTCATCTTCAACCAGAGAATCTTTTCTCCTGCAGAAATACATTGTATTTGTACAGTATAAAGCTTTGGTTCGTGGTTCAGGACAAATATAACACTTTAGTTTTAACCTGGGACTAAAAACAATGATGTTCTCAAATCTAAAATGATGTGTTATGACATATGCAGTAATGCACAAGGCACACTTATATAGCATCATGTTAATCTATTTCCATACTACTGGAATACAAAACAGCTTCCAAAGATTGGTACCTGAATCTGCATAGTATTTAACCTCTGAACCAATATTAATACAAATTTGTGCAGTGCAACACAGACTGCTGAAGTAGAATCAGCATTTGCAGCATTTTTTTTTTTTTCTAAAGACTGGTCTGCCCCATCCCTCGCCCTTATTCTACATCTTAGGCCGCCACCCACTAATGAATTGTATGAGTTTCTTTACTTGCAGTTTGCTCAGCTTAAAGTCCTCTGACAGAATCTCCTCTGTAAGCTGTACAAGTAAATTTCCATCAATCTTTTCTGTGACGAACAAGGATACGACATCTTCAGACAGGCCTATAAACCGGAGGGATTTTGACACTTCTTCAACTGACAGTTCAGAGAGGTCAGAGGGCGGTTGCCATGGTGACCCGTCTCCACATGACCTCGGTGCCAACTGAAGATGCAATGGAGATGAAAATGGATATGAAATAGAGAAGATGTCTGGTGTGCCCTTGTTGACAAGTAAGTTATCCCCTGCTGGGTCTGTTGAACAAGTCTGAGGTTCTTCCTCTGCACCATCAATGGTTGATGGTAAAAATGAAACTTCTGTACTCAGTTTTTCTTCATTCAATTTGGGTGCTCTTGGAGGCAAGATAGGGCATGTCTGACTTTGAGCTGTGCTACATTCTGCTAAGGTCTTGTCTGTGTATGATTCCAGAGAGTAAGTTCCGGATTTGTGGCAGCCTGGAAGGATGACGGGTGCCTCGTCTGTTTTAGGTGGTGAAGCACATCCTTCAGAGAACTCGGTCCCACTGGCATCAAAGGATGCTGGAATGTTTCCCTTTGGGGTACCTGGTGTCTTCTGCCGTGGGTAGCTGTAATAACTGCGACACTGAACAGGCAAGAAATCGTTAATACCATGGGAATCCGTCGCTCCACAAAAGTTGTTTGGCCAAGATGATCTGGAAGGGACGCTTTCGAAAGTTGGGCTCCCGAAGGGTGACTTGTTGTCATTGTCTGTTGAATCTGGCTTCATCCAGTTACACGGGTAGCAAACTGGATTTTGTTCAGCTGGCTGGGGGGCATCTTTTTCAGTGACAATACTGCAGAGAGATGTGAAAAAAACAAATGAATATTGCAGCACTTTATTTTCAACTATTTTACTGAATAAATAATAACGAGAAGAAAAGAATGAATTGGAATACAATTCAGTCATGTTCATGATTCCATACCCAAACCAAGTGTCTCCCGGACACTTATCTTATAATAATTCTATTTAGTTGATAAAAAGAGAATAGTCAGTTACGTTGTTTCTAAAATACTAATGATTTTACAACTTTTAGTTTGCTTATAGATATACATAGGCGCACACACACACACACACACAAGTAGATTGGTCTGCTCACATGTTGTGAAGTCCTGACGAGTAGTAGGACAGCGTGGGGCTGGGGGAGCGTGTTTGATGCTGTCGGAGCTGGGCTGTGCGTGAAGGGACAGAAGGGCTCGTGGAAGCTGGCTTGGAGCTCCGTGGGGGGACAGGTGGGACATTCAGAAGTCTGCATTCTTCTTTTACCTTGGGGACATACATTCAACATTTTCTTGTTAAACAGAAGTTTAAATAGGTTCATTTGGGTTGCATTTGTTTTAATTGGGCTTGGCCACTTATATGCAATATAATTTTGATTTGGTTATTTAAAGTAATTTCAAATTTCATTTTCTTGTCTGTTTTATACGCTTTTTTTAAAAAGAGAAAAAAGCTATAATATTAAAAATAAATAATAATAATAATAATAATAATAATAATAATAATAATAATAATAATAATAATAATAATAATAAAAAAAAATAGAGAGAGGAGTGAGTGAAAGAGAAAGTGTCACGCTTGGTTACTTAAGAACAGTGGTGCACAACTCAGGTCATGGAGAGCCGATGTCCCTCCTGGGTTTTGTTCTAAACATACCCTAAATTAGTTAACCGGACCTTATTAGAAGCTTAATTGGTCCCAAAAAGTACTTTAGGATGCAGTTGGAATAAAAACCTGTAGGGACACCGGCCCTCCAGGACCGAGTTGTGCACCACTGCTCAAGAAGAACTATGGAACAGAAGGCAGTCTGAGTTGGACAACATGGAAAAGAGAGGATTTCCCCGATTTGTATTTTTCAGTCTTGCTACAACTGTTTAAATAACGTACCTGTAATTTTTCTTTTCACTGTTAACATCCTGACAACTTTTTACACTTAATGTCTGTTTCAAAGCTATTTTCAAAATGGCTGCTCTAGTGCATTGGGGTTTGATATCTGTCCTCTAAATCACTGCAGGAAGAGCGATTAAAAAAAACAAACCATAACAACTATTGCTCTGGCTTTTCTACCACATCATGGACTGTTATTGCTGTGTTACCTGTTTGACAATGTGGGCAACGATCCTTACACTATTAGTGCACTAGAGTGGACATTTTGAAAAGAAGTATGCAGGCACAGTTTCAATCAATTAATCAACAAATTACTTTATTACTTTACAACAAATTACTTTATGTATTTTAATATCACAAATATAATATAATGGAGGAAATAGAAGAATATTTTACTTTCAATGGAAATCTCAAACAGTAAAAAAAAAAAAATATATATATGTCATAGTAAGTCTCAACATTTAACTTATATTCCAAATGTTTAACACCACTGAAAATAAAGATACTGACAAGCTGTGAAAATGCATAAGCCTAATGTGTAAGTTGTTCTGTGTGTTAATTTATTTATTTATTGCATTTATATAGCGCTTTTTATACAAAAGTATCGCAAAGCACTGTACAGTAAATGGCAGAAAAATGAACAAACCACAATACATTTGTATAGCATGTCACACATACAACTGCTACAGTCAGACCATTTAAATAACAGTATACACATATAATACAAAAGTAGCCATTTTAATGTTACATTAAAACCCACCAAGATAAGAAAGCCATTTTATAAAAGTGTGTTAAGGTAAACTGTCGAGAAGAGCTGCTCACAAATGTAAGTGCCTCCAAATAAACTCGGGGTGTTGCAAAAAAGGTTCTGACAATTTGGGGAAGTCATTGCCTAGAACATACTGGTAGAAATGTTGCTGTGGCACTTCATTGAATTTACCCGTGAGATGTTGTTTTCAATCAGCTCCATTTGAAGATCTGACAGGGCTGTTGTCACATTACAGGTAAATGGGTTTGCAAATAACTGAAAGATGTTTCCATGAGACTGGAAGTCTTGAAATCGACAATCAAATTATTTCATCAGGTTTGCTAGTTTTCCACTGCACGCTTGTAGTCTTCATCATTAAATGAATCTTTGTATAACCTGAATCTCTCTGCATGCAGTGACGTGAATGCATACACTGGGAGGGATCAAGCAGGACACATCTGGGGACAATTAGTTCCATCTCCACATCTACCTTGCCCAAGTGAATGGGGCTGGTGCGAGACCGACAGTGGTTGCTGGCATCCTTTCTGGACTATAGTCCCTGAAGCCATGGCCTCCTGTGTTGAGCTCCTGCGTTGTAGTTGTAACAGGTCTAGTAGGTGCGATCGTGAAACAGGATGGAATAAAGAAGTGTGAATGCGCCCAAAATTGACAAAAGTGTACTGGACTATGTCGATGTAATGGAAAATGTAATAACTGCTCTTAATTTTAATACAAGGCAGTTTTTAGACATGTTTGCTTTTGTTCTATATAGGTCTTTAGTTCTAATACAGCTTGTTCTCATAAAATGCTCTGTACTAGAAATTGTGTGGCGACCATTTGGATTGGCATTTGTGGCGATGACGATGCCCTGCTATTGTTCAGCATGTCCCAAAGTAAATTCCTGCCTGTGGCAGAGCAGGGCTCTGCCCTTGGAAATACTGGCAGGGATGGAGTTAAATTCTCCTCCCTGCCCAGGTTGATTGTGTCAGGTGGGAGCAATCAACCAATTAATTATTCAATTAGTCACCAGCCACCTGGCATAAAAGGAGGCCTCAGCCTCCCAGTAAGGGAGAAAGTTCTAGAAGGAGAGGAAGCAAGAGTGGTTTTTCTGTGTGTGCTGGTTTTTTGTTTGTTTTTGAATCCAGTGAAGGTAATGCCCAGCCTGGAAGCCTTATTCTTTTGTAAGTTTCATTTTGTGTGTATTTTGAAACCTTTTTGTTTGGCCCTCGTGCCGGTTTATTTTGTATTTTTGTGTATTAAAAGGCTTTATTTTTGAACTTTCCGCACTGTCTCTGAGTCTCAACCTCTGTCATCCTGTCACACTGCCAATTTCCATGAACACTGCTTGATAAAAAGTTTTAAAAATTAAAGTTTGCATATGTATACAGTGTAGAAACATGTTCCGGTAGCCGTAGTTGCCGGCAGCGAGGCCCACATATCTTAGATTGTTCACAATGTTAAGGAGTACATTTCTACCAATTTTCATACTTAAATAGTCATCGTACGTGGGTAAAATACAGTAAATCATCATACTGCGATTCCAACTCATTTAACAAGGCATGAAACTGTCAATGTTGCAAAAACCTGCTGTGGTGAAATTCACATACTTGATAACAATGCTCATTACATGTTTCAATTCTGCAACTTTTCCACATAATGCCTGTTGATGCAGAATGCAGTGTAAGAAAATTGGTACCGCATTTCTTTCTTTTATTTTTTTCCAGCACTCTGCCAGCCAGTCCACTGTTTTGCCCAGTCATATATGGTGCACCATCTGTTGTAACCCCAGTTAGTTTCTTCCAAGGTAATTCTGCACTTTCCATGGCTTCTTGAAGTTAAAAAAAGTCCTTTCCTGTGGTTGTGTTGTTCATGCTTAAACTTAAAGCTCTTCACTAACATTAAAGTTAACATTAGCTAACATTTTGGTAATATGCTCAGCAGCCATGTTACGAGACAAACTAACATTGAAAAAATTTCAGGGCATGCTGCATCAGCTGTTTTAAGCATGCACCTTTTAACAAATTCACCATCTGAAAAAGGATTGGCAGCAAATGCAATCTATTTGCTAACAATAAAACTGGCCTCCACAGAACTTTCATTTTTTCTTCTCATTTTCAGAAAAACCTTTCGTTGAGACTCCATAGCTTCTTTCACCTTTGTGACTTTGCCAGCACATAACAGCAACTGTTGCACTGCAAATCAGATATATTGCCTTGCTGTCAAATTCATTGAAAAAATAATCTGCCCAACGAGTTTGGAATCTTCTGTGTTCCACCTCCACCTTTCTCTTCCGTGACATCGCCAACTACTTTTTGTCAACTGATTCTAAATTTTACACAAAGTAAAATAAATAGTTTAAACAAGCCTTCGCTTCACTATCCTAATCAAAATGATGTGCGATGTGCTTTTACACGTGTGCGTGAGGAAACAGATCCTGTGTGCCATTTGATTGGCTATTGGCTATTTGGAGGCAGTGTGGTCCAGTGGTTAAAGTCCAGGGCTTTTAACCAGAAAGTCACAGGTTCAAATCACTTAAGCTCCTTGTGCTCCATCTAGCGGATGAGATGTTAAATCAATGTCCTATTGTAAGTGACTCTGCATATCATGCACAGTTCACAGCTTACCTCTATCGCATTGTGATGGTGGTCCACTATGAAAGGCGCTATATAAAAATAAAGATATTATCATTATTATTATCATTACACCTTTCTGAGCTGTGATTGGCTTAATGTGAATGTCACTCATACAATGCAGAATATGTTGAATATGCCTGTTATATTAAAGAGGCGGGTTGTTTTTAAGAAGAATTCTAAACCGATACAGTACATCAATGCAATTTTAGAAACTAATGGACAGGCCATCAAAAATTGCCCCGCGGCCATTTGTTTGACATCCCTGATTTACAGCATTCCATTGCAATCCGTTATCTTCCAGCAGATGGCAATACTTCTACTGTAGCTCTGAAGTTTAAATCAACATTTTGTAATGTTTGCCTTTTTGTCTTTTGCATTTCATTTGACTGGTTGGTATGATCAATGTGGCAAACTTCTTGCACCATCCTTGTTTATACCTGTTCAAAATACAGTACAGTAAAAAATCTGACTTTGTTTTTAACCATTCCTTTCTTAATCATCTTGTAGTTTAATTTGTATGAAATACATAACCCTTAGACTTTTTAAAAAATGGAAATTTGGGTGACTTTACTCTGTTATTATATTTAATCCTAAATCAAGTGCGGATCTGCATTAAGGGTGCTGTCATAATACTTCCGATCTGACTTGTTCTAGCACCTGCATATTTTATGAAACAATCAGTGGAATCAATGATGCAGTCCAAAAAAAAACACACCACACAACCCCCCCCCCCCCTCCCTCCTTTTCTTTCTTTTGCTGAGATTTAATATTGAATTAAGACATACCAACTTATTTTCAAAGGGAATTTTATTTTATTAAAATAAAATATGCCTTCTGGTTGCATTAAAAATGTAAAATGAAACCTTCTAAAACCTTTTTTTAAAAATTCAAATATCCCTTTTACTATTTGCAGGTCCCTGGTTCCATTTTGACACAACTATGCTGTTTTTAAAAATCGTTATTAGAACAGTCACAGCCTTTTGTTGGAATATTATATATTGATCATAAATGCTCCATACCACATTTACAAAACATTGTAAAATTAGCTTTGGTCTTGTTATTAGTTTGCAAGGAACATGAAGAAACAGCACAGGAAACTGAAGCAATTCAGTCACCTCAGTTACTCAATGTGCAGGTATATGAATTTGGATGTATATGACTTGTTCCTGGTTCATCAGGTTAAATTCAGTTATACAGTGAAGTTACAGATGCACGTCAGGAAGGCCTACTTTACAAACAAGTCACAAACCAAAGAGGAAAACTGATTTTCCTGAAGCTACATTTTTATTTGTTTGTTCGCCCTATCAGTCACAGGGGTCACAGGTGCGCGGTGAACCGTGGATTGCCCTGCCGACCTAAGCCCTCCCTACCCGGAGCGCCGCTCGGCCAATTGTGCGCCACCTCCTAGGAACCCTCGGTCACGGTCGGCAATGACATAGCCTGGATTCGAACCTGCCATCTCCAGGCTACAGGGCGCACCCTGCAGTTCATGCGGAGCACCTTTACTGGATGCGCCACTTGGGAGCCTCTATTTTGTACATTCTTTAGTAGTTTCTGAATGTGTGTCAGACTTACATTTTAACGTGTATACGGTACAGTGGAAGTAGGCCACGGTGATCTAGTTGTTACTCATGTTACGGATAGTTATAGGCAGTCCAAAATACTGAGGAAGTTAGCATCATATGTGTTTAATATTTGTATTAAATGAATAATGGTTTATAAAAATGTAAATCAAGTAAACCTAATCATATCAAACAATGTATGGGTCAAGTACTTTCAATTTAATATATCAAACTGTGGTAGTGTCCTGGTATACTTGCCTCAGGCGGCTGAGGAGAACACACAAGAGACTGAGGCAGGGAGATTGACGTTGTTACGTTGACTGAGGCGCACAGGATTTAATTAATAAACACAAACAAGAAGTAAACAATAATGTCATGTGATGCTACCAGCAATGGTAGCGCAGAGGACGGTACAAGACTGTAAAAACACTAAAAATAAAATACAATACAACAGAGTATAAATCAAAGGTGCCGTGAAAAAGGCAGGCCTTGCAGCAGCCCCGATCACAGTGATCGCTATGTTTTTATACTGACGCTCCACTGAGACACGCCCACCGGCCTGCTGGAACAGCCAATTGCTTTCAGCTGCTGTTCCACACAGACAAGTAGCGGTCCCAAACGGAGCGTCATCACAATTAAATAATTCAATGAGTCTATTTACACAAATCCATATATTTACAACAATTAATCTCAAATATCGAAATATACATAATTCCCCATGTGTCGGGCTTCCGCCCTGTCACACAAACATTTTTATCAGTAAAACTGTCAAACAAAAACATCACATCACATCACATGAATGGGCCACATTTTCAAAGCCTTAACGTCAGTCTTTAATTAACTCCTCGAAGGCAACAAAACATCTGTTAATTTAATTTAACAAAGCTAGAACTGAACAGCAAAGTGCTATCTTTCATGTCACTTTAGCAGTCTGTTTATGATAAGTGTGATGACGACGTAGCTGGAGAATATGGTGAATCGGTGGAAGCCTGAGAATTCTGTGGTTTCTGAGGAATTCTGTTATTCACGGATTTGGCCCTCCTCTAATTTTGAATTTGCAGCCATGGAGAGGGATGAGTAAAGCAGGAAAGCAGGCTGGTAAAGCAAGAATCACAGAAACAGCAAGTAGAAACACAGTGACACAAAAAAAGAAATACTTGGGGATGGCATATAAAAAGCTTCAAACGTCTCCATGAGCAGTTCCCACAATAGGCAGCATAGTACAGTAAATGCATTTCTAAGTAAACCCTCAGCTCAACACAGAGCTTATTACAGACATACAGTAGTGTACAGTGTATTAGTAATTGAATCTGACTGGCTAGTTTTCTATGACTTTGCAAATGTCACACCCTCTCTCACACAAATCGATGTACTGGGTCCCAAAGGTCATATACAGTACTGTCCAAGGTGGTCCATCATTTATACTTATCGGTAATTGTTATCTATGAATTGTCTGCATAGATTTCTTACAGTAGTGTTTTGTTCAATTTTTTGTTCAGCTATGTGTATTTTCAAATACCATCTTAAAATGATCAAACTTGCATATTTTTCAGCCCTATATCATTTAGCAGCCCTTTTTGAAGGTTAAAAATGAAAGCTTTATGGTAGTTTGGATTGGGTCCTGTCTTGACATCACCAGTGATTTGATGGGTTTGCAAATGTGTAAATGTATTGCAATGAAGAGTATATGTTTTAAACTTTAAAATAATATATACAACACTATGTGAAAATACTATAAGTCCTGTCTTGTAAGTGGAGTACAGGAATAAAATAGATAATATTAATAATGTATAGTTGTAACTGTGATGTTAAGTAGAAATGTAAAGTTGAGTAGAATGTGTTGTTAAAACATGTATATTACAAATATAGCCAAGCTGAACAAACAATTACAACAACTCATTTTCATTTTTCTCAGTGTCACCCCCCCAGAGATATAAGCAATTCAGTTTGTGGTGCTGGTGCAGTTTGGGAAGCAAAGCCGAGTGGTTCAGATATTATAAGATATTATAATATGAACTTTTACAGCAAGTCACAAAACTGAAGATAATACTTAACAATGACTAAAAATAAAGTGTTTTGGTCTTGTATGCTTCAAAATAAAAGTAGGTAATTTCAAAATCTGTTATTATTATTATTATTATTATTATTATTATTATTATTATTATTATTATTATTATTATTATTATTATATATATGATTTCATATTCATCTTCATAGTCCATAAGAATAAATGTAAATAAGTGCATCGGTAATAAAAGAAGACGTTTCATGTAATTTTCAATATCAAATCAGCATAGTTCTTAACTCCATTTTGAAAATTAAAAGCAACTTGGGTCACCTGTTTCAAACAGATGGGCTTGGAGGAAAACGACAACAACAAAAAAACCTGTTCCAGAGATAAAGCCTGTTGGCATTACATCTGTTAGGGTCTCCATATTGTTTTTTTATGGTCTGCAGAACTCCCATTTAAAAAAAAAAAAGTTTAATAAAAAAAAACAAGCTGTAAAATAGGAGAGGGGTGATTTTTATTTTGTAATTCTGCATTAACACTCTCTAAATCAGTCAACTTGCATGTCTAATTCTGTATTTTCCAAATATATACAAAAAAACTACATCCCTGCTGTTGCATGGCTGTCTACTACATACTCTTAACACACAAAACTAGTAAACCTAATGTAGAAGGAAATATATCTACTGGGATACAGAGGCCATGTGTATAGTGTACAGTAAATGTATTTTTTTTAAACATTAACTTGATGTTTATTTAAAATGCATTAGTGTTATTAATATTTTACATGGGGAAATCCTTTACCTCATAAGTTTATGAATATGAACCCAAAGGATGCAGATAAGACCACATTTAAACAATGGAATTGTCTATTTTGTGGGTGCAATGGTTTAAATGCACGGCTTCCTTACATGGGTGTTATGTATTACTGAAAGCTACAAGGTTAAGACAGACCTATTCAAATGCCCTGTGGCCTCATAAATCTTGTGATAAAAGTTGGGGTGTAGTATAACATACAGAATTTAGTAGTCATTACATCACAGCTAGCAGGCCATGATCTGAAGAGAGATAAGAACATAAGTACATCAGAACATTTATGAACAAGGAGGCTGCAATTTGGCCCTTGCCAGTGCCTTGCAAAAGTATTCACCCCCTTGGACTTTTCCACATTTTGTAGTGTTACAACCTGGAATTAAAATGGATTTAATTGGGATTTTTACCATTTGATTTACACAACATACTTAACACTTTGAAGGTGCAAAATATTTTTTATTGTGACACAAAAGTTAATTAAACAAAAAAAGACATTTGTTGGTTGCATACTGTAAGTATTCACCCCCCTGAGTCAATACTTGGTAGAAGCACCTTTGGCAGCAATTACAGCTGTGAGTCTTTTTGGGTAAGTCTCTACCAGCTTTGCACATCTGGATCCTTCAATTTTTGCCCATTTTTCTTGGCAAAATTGCTCAAGCTCTCTCAAGTTGTTTCCTCTAGAATTTCCCTGTATTTGGCTCCATCCATCTTGCCCTCAATCCTGACCAGTTTCCCAGTCCCTGCCGATGAAAAGCATCCCCATAACATGATGCTGCCACCACCATGCTTCACCGTGGGGATGGTGTTCTCAGGGTGATGAGCAGTGTTGGCTTTGCGCCACACATAGCGTTTTGCGCTAAGGCCAAAAAGTTCAATTTTGGTCTCATCAGACCAGAGAACCTTTTTCCACATGTTTGCTGTGTCTCCCACATGCCTTTTGACAAAATCCAAACAGGATTTGATATGGGTTTTTTTCAGCAATGGCTTTCTTCTCGCCACTCTTCCATAAAGCCCAGCTTTGTGGAGCATCCGGGTTATAGTTGTCCCGTGGAAGGTTTCTCCCATCTCAGCAGTGGATCTCTCCAGCTCCTTCAGAATTACTATTGGCCTCTCGGTTGCTTCTCTGACTAATGCCCTCCTTACCTGGTCACTGAGTTTTGGTGGACGGCCTTCTCTAGGCAGAGTCGCGGTTGTGCCATATTCTTTCCATTTTTTAATAATGGATTTAACGGTGCTCCGGGGGATGTTCAAATTTTGGGATATTTTTTTATAACCCAACCCTGATTGGTGCTTCTCCAGAACTTTATCCCGGACTTGTTTTGATAGCTCCTTGGTCTTCATGATGCTGTTTGTTTAGATATGCTCTCTAACAAACTCTGGGGCCTTCCAGAAACAGGTGTATTTAATCTGAGATCATGTGACACTTTAATTGCACACAGGTGGACTCCATTCAACTAATTATGTGACTTCTGAAGGCAATTGGTTGCACCAGAGCTTATTTAGGGTGTCACAGCAAAGGGGTGAATACTTTACAAGATTTTAATTCCATTTGACATATGTAGATTTTTAAACCATTTTAATTCCAGGTTGTAAAACTACAAAATGTGGAAAAGTCTAAGAGGGGTGAATACTTATGCAAGGCACTGTATGCTCGTCCGGTTCCTGATAGATGATTTACCTCAAAACGTTAAGTTTGGTCTTTGCAGCAGGCTTAAGAACAGCGCTCGGCACTGGTTCACAGGGCACACATGCTGCTTAAGGCTTGCCAAAAGTGTTGTCATGTAGCTAATAAATAGACAAGTACAAGAGGTACTGCAGGGCTTATTCTGGACTCACAAAATGAACAAACAAGGCTCTTTTTATATCAGTGTAATCAAAATCAGACGTCAAACACTGTGCATGTGACTCTCTTTAGCATATGTCTGTACATAAATATGTAAAAAAAAGAATCCCATAATGATTATAATGATTACAGCATTTAGATCCACTACTGTTTTAATAGGACCTGGTGTGTCTTTTTCACAAAGCTTTAACTTCTGTGCTATTAGCCCCCGCAGGGATATATGTAGTGGTGTCGGTCACACTTTATATTCTCCAATAGTGAGGGGCATTAAGGGGATAATACATTAAACAGCTACCCATCTGCAATTTCACTCTGTTCAAACTAGGTCAGGAGTCTTTTGAAAATCAGTGGTGACATAACCTTGACAACTTCCATGTGTAAAATTCTCCCACACAACAATAACTAGTCTATACAGTTCTTGAAAAGGAGGCAGTCGACATTAAAATGAATTACCTGCACTGCATATTCTTTAGAATAAAGGCAAAGGACAGAAAGGAGAACAGTTAAATGTCAGCCTTACAATTGTAGTTAATAATAATAATAATAATAATAATAATAATAATAATAATAATAATAATAATATCCACAAGTCCAGTATGTATTACATACACAGATCAAGGTTTCTTTAACAAATATTTCACTAAATATTGCTGGATTTTCAGGTACCATGACTAACAAGATTCAAATGAGCCTTTACATCACCCGCCACTTTAAAGCTTATATGTTAAACATAAAATTGGTTTGAACATCTTACTGGGTTTTACTGATATCTAATTAATATATAACTTCATCCTGTTTACTTCTGCAACTTGATGTTTCTGGTCAGTGGTCACTTATTGAGGTCTGATTTCCCCAACCCAGTATCAAGTATGTCAGTAACACCTCCCTCACCACTGATGCAAAAAAAAAAAAAGCCATCAGTATTTTGAAAAAGTATATGATCATCACACATATAAGCAGTATGTACAGAACGGTGTAAGAAATTAACAATGGCAATTAATAGTTTATTGGAAATGTGATATGTGTCATTAGGTAGGTCAAGAAGGGAGAATAAGTGCTTGAGTTCTCAAGTAAGATGGACACATTTACGGACAGACAGACAGACACTCCCCAGAATGGAATTCTCTAAATAACTTTCTATATACACGTAATGTGATTAGACGTGATTATCCTGTGGGGGATAAGAACATCTGAAGTCTTATGGTGGTAGGGTCTTAAGGGGTCCCCTATTAATTCATACATGTATACTACATGCCCATTGCTGGGGATATCTGTCCCCCACTGGAAATAAAAAAGTACATGCATTGCTTTCAATCATATCTGTTTAGTACTTAAACGACAAAAAGGTACTTACAGCTTCAGACTTTGGAGGCACTGGAGGTGGAGGTAGAGAAATTTCAGAAACCTTAGCAGAGCAGGCTGGCCCTGGGGCAGGCAAAGGAGATGTTGCTGTACCTTTTAACTGAACGGAGCTTCTGTTGCCGTCACATTTGTTCATTTCAACAGCAGAGCAAGACACAGACTGTCCAGCGTGTCTCTCCATTCCCTGATCCAGCCACAGCTCCTCATAAGGAATATCAGACTTTGTGGGCAATAACTGTCTGGGATCCTCCGTCACCTCAGGGAAAAGGTAGTCGCTCCCGCTGTCACCTGAGTCAGTGCAATGCATGGAATCGTGAGAAAGCAAAGCCCAATCCCCACAGAGGTTCTTACACCCCTGAAGGTTGACCTCACTGTTGCCGTGCAGGTTGCTTCCGTACACGCAAACAGAGAGTCTGTGGAAGGACTGAGTTAGTTCATCGCGGGCGGAGCTCAGCGAGTTCGGCATGTGGCTGTGACCGGGGCAGCTGCTGTTCTTCTTGGGGCTCTTGCAGTCTTCGTTCCAGTCCACCCGGACGTCCCGTACCGCCCTCGAGTACTCGTCAATGTCAAACTGCTCCTGGCAAAAGCTTAACCACCGGTGGACCATGGTCTCCAGCCAGGACTCATTTTTCAAAAGGCCCTCTGGAATGGTAAACTGCGGCATGGCCAAGTGCAGGGGAAAGTGGATAGGGATGATTTTGTTGCTGCGCAGGACGATGCAGACCACCACCGTCTTCGTCTGGATATTGACAAACTTATACCGGTGGCCCTCCCGGATGAGATGCAGGTCATACTGGTTCCTGGGAGGGGTGCTCGGCACAATGACATTAACAGGCAGCCTGGTCTTTTCAACAATGTTACGGATGGTGTGCTCCCCTTCCTGCATCTGGATCTCCAGCGGGCTGCGTGTGCTGAAGCGGCCTTTACATTGGAATGGGAGGCTGATGCTCTCGTTGGTCCTGTGGTTCATACAGATGAGGCACGGCATCTTGCCACGGCCCAGCTTGCTGATGGAGTTTAGTTTCCCGATCTTCTTAAAGATGGTGTTGAGTCTGGACTTCTCCCTTGATGTTTTTGCATACAGGATCTCTGCCTGTCCCATTAGAGTCAATTCATCCCCCGTACTCAGAGTGATGTTGTAGACTTCTGTGTCCTCATTGCAATCTCCTGAAGCAACCTAGAAACAGATATGAAACCACATTGTTGTATTGTTTAAATGTGTGAAGAGCAATTACTGGTAAGCTACTTTAAAACCACAAAATACTCAAAGACGTCTGTTCTCTTCATGTAGTTTTCCTCTGTCTGGCTTGGTGCACTTAGTGTTTCGGTTTCAGGGTTCTCTGAAAGATTTCATTTTTCGTTTTTGATTTTCACTTTTAAACTTTTTATTGCTTGAAAGAAGAATATAGGTGTAAACTATTGGCTACAATTTGTGGTTAATGCTATAACATTTTGAGTGCAGAGTAGATTAACCATGTACTTTAGGTACATGACTGAAATGCTTGGCTAGTATAATGTAGTTTTAAGTAGATCTAACAATTTACATGGAGGTTTGTGTCTACGTTTTGAGTGAATGAATGAGTAATCACAACGTACTAAGTTAGTTCTGATCTCTACACAGATGGGGCTATTTTAAATACCTTAAGTCAAAATTCTTAATTACTTTATAAAACAAATGGGCTTGCACCTTTGCTTAGATAAAATGGTATAAACCTAAGAAAGGTACAGTAATGGGATCCTTATATTTAACAAGTGTTCTATATTGTTGTTTAGATCATTAGTTGCCATGCTTACTAACAGTTACAACTAAAATTGCTTCTGGAAATACTCCACAAAGTTAATTGTGGGGTACACAGAATTTCAGTGCACAGTGCTTCATGTACAAGCTCAGTGGAGTTTAAATACGCTCCACCACACCGCATCCCCAGAAGTAGCCTTGAGGAGTTTTTCCAGGAGCTTTTTTTTTTTTTTTTTAAATAGTCAGTAAGCTTGAGGAATAACGATTTAAGCAGAGACAACAGGAGAGAATCAATGTCGTTTTGGCTTTGTCTGGCTTGGTGTGTTTTTGATTAGTGTTTCAGAAACAAGGAATTAAAAACGTAAACTTAGAGGTGAAGAATAAAAACAAAATGTGAGAAGTCTTAAAAAGTAACAGAAACGTTTGTCTGGAAGAGTATTTGATCCAAGCAGGGTTTCTTGTGTCTGGCTATGTGTGCGTAATGTTTCAGTCAGTTTCCTGACAGGAAGCCAAAACAGGTTTTCAGTAATTAAAACAATCGCTATTGCTTCCTGTAGACAAATTCTGGAAGCAATTTAGAGTTCTGCTGCACACAACAGAAGTCCCTAATCCTGTCTAACACATTGTCAAAAAGCTTATTGGACAAGGTTCAATCCACAGTAGTCTGCATGTTTAAACATGCATGCATAACATGTGTTGCTTTTCTTTCCAGGAAGAAACCAGAGCTCTCTTGCATGGGGTGATCAAGGCCCCTTTCAGGAAACAGGCGGCTGCCATAGAAAATGGACAGCAATGCACTGCTGAATACAGTTTCTGTGTATGTTTAATTCATCTTAACTATTGCTGTGGACCCACTAGATTTTAATTTATATTGTATTCTACTTCTGTTTTTAATTGGTAAAAAAATACAGCATTTTCCAACAGTACTATAAAATATATCAACACTACAGACCACTGTTCCTGGGAAACAGACACTGGCAATTTAAAAAAAAAGAAATAAACGTTAATTAGTTTCTAGTGTCTCATAGTGAGTAATAAGTTAGATTATTAAAATGTTTTATTAAAAGATGATAATTGTGTATACATTTTGAGTGAATACATTTAATGATCTTTAATGTTCACTTTCTCACCAGAAAGGGATACTGACCCTGACCAAACAGCAGAGGGGTTTTGAGACATTTCTTTCAATACAGCTTACGTTATACAATGCTTTGCTGTCGAGATGGCAAATGAAGAAATTAAAGGTTTGCCTCTGGATAAGACAAGCTGGAGGGGGGAGGGGCGGACGGTGCTTAGTTTTTCGAAATTAAAATTTAGTGTTTGCGTATATTTTGTATGTTTCAAACATATTCTACCATAGCACTTCTCTTACACTTGTACACTAGGTATTCATATTTTACTGAAGCACTACAACCGCTATAGGTACCCCTCCCCCCAGTGCTTTGGATACTATAGCCCGCTCCATACCCGGCAGCAGCGCCATACAGAGTTGCTACGTATAACGATTTCGTAATGGATTTTAATAAATACAACTTTTGTGTGTGCTGTAAACACTGGTGTCTGGATCTGTTCTTATCTCTCAGAATGGGAAGATACATACTGCACAAGACAGTTGAGTTACGGTTAATTCTTTATGCCGAAAATTGTGCTTAAGGTATTGTTGTGGTTATATATAACAGTGAATCTAAATACCACCTTTGTTAAAATATCAAATTAGTATCACGCCCATATAACAATACCTGTAAGATGTATTGAATCTTGCTATGCTGTTTCCTATCTTCCGGCATCCCTAGAAATAATTGTCAGGAATTACTTTGGTCAACTGTAATCTATCCTGAACCTTGGTGGCACAGTTGGCTGCAGTCCTGAAATTAGTGTCTTCATTCTTTGCGATCAGGTAGCAGCAAAGTGCACCGCAGTGACGACGCCAGGCTCTCCCTGGTGAGGGAGCCGAGGACAGCTTGGCAAAAATTTGAGGGGGTTACACTCCACTTTGCGTGGGCACGTAGAGTGTCAATGTTTCGATACGTCTCGCAAAACTTCAGTATTAGGATGGCGGAATCTGATGAAGATTAAGAGTCTGTTAATAATAATAATAATAATAATAATAATAATAATAATAATAATAATAATAATAATAATAATTAACAGACACCTTTATCCAACACAATTTACAAGGGTTACAGTGCAGTATGAAGCAGTAGGAAGTAAGAGCTGTTATAACAGGGCCGAGGCTGGGCGCAAACCAGCGACCTCGCACACATCAAGCGAGCGTCCAATTGCTCCCTCGTGACTGGGGCCTTAGAGCAAATGATCCGATCCAATCAGAGATCAGAAAAATAGGTGGTCTCGGCTCGTTTGGGCAATCGACCCTGGAGCGGATCTATTCTTTTTGCCCTGTGTGAATGCTAACCTGTCTGGGGACGGACCGTCTGTACGTCTGTAATCTCACCAGCCCAGGGATCACACAGCATGTATGATCATATTTATTTAAACACTAGTCTTCATGCACTGTGAAGATTCTGCTAGCTCTGGAAATCAGATCTATTCTATGGAGTCGCTTGGTAATACGTTTGATGGCAATAGTAGTCCCAGTCCTTCATTTGACATTTTTTATTATTTTGAAGCATAGAGACTTTTTATTATAGAGATTTTAAAGCAGAGCAAGCAGATTGTAAAATGGTTACATGTTTGCTGTTTGTTTATGTCTGGTTTGGTACACAGTTATATACAAAGTTGCAATGTTCATAATTGCTAGATAAAGATTAGATAAAGGGGCATTCCGAACAGAAAATAGGAGGCACTTTTTTACACAGAGAATTGTGAGGGTCTGGAACCAACTCACCAGTAATGTTGTTGAAGCTGACACCCTGGGATCCTTCAAGAAGCTGCTTGATGAGATTCTGGGATCAATAAGCTACTAACAACCAAACGAGGATGATGGGCGAATGGCCTCCTCTCATTTGTAAACTTTCTTATGTTCTTATGTTCTTAAATACTCCAGGCGGCTCCCTGGGCTTGTGGCAGCAAGCTCCTAGTGCTACTGCCGGAACTTATTAAAGTTGCCGTGGCGCGCAGCTGCAGGCCGGTTATGAAAACCCCTTCTGGCTGTAGATGCAGCCGGCTGTGCCAGTCTAGGAGACTGCTGGGCCCTTGGGCACCAGTTTGCAGCTGGTTTGTGCACTGGAGGTGGCCACTTGGGAAGCAGATGCTCCTTTGTGCACTCCCGTGCACGGTGACAGCTCTGTAGCATCTCATCCAGCACAGGACCAAAGGTATGCACCGGTATTATGGGGGGATCTAACAGCGGTGCTTTATCCACATCAGGCACACGTGCCTGGGAAAGCCAAAGCTACCTTCTTGCAGCTACCAACGCAGCCAGGTTCCTGCCCACAGGAATTTGGAGACACAGAGCAGGTTTTTATTCACCAAATGCAGCTCATCCAGCTGCTGTGGTGAGGGTCGGTGCTTCTCTGAAAGCGACTTCAGCAAACAGGACTGGTAAGCTACCAGTCTACTGTTGTAGTTACCCAGCCACGCTATTTGACTCCACCTCCTCAGAGGGGAACGCCAGCTCTTGTTCACCTACTTCCTCAGAGGCGGCGACAGACAGCACATCATCTTGCTGCCAGTGCGTGCTTGTAGCGCCTTGGAGCCCCAAAGGGACAGGGGGGACAGGCGGAGCTACGCGCTCACGCAACAGCTCTGCAAGCACTGTTCCCTGATGGGAAACAGCTGCCAGAGTTTCTCCAACTGCTTGGAGTCCACCGACTTTTTTGAATCGGTGACTCTTTCTCTTCCTCTTCCTTGGAGAAAGAGAAGAAGAGGCAGAGGAGGACGAGGAAGACCATGAAGGCTTCCTACGTGGGTTTTTCCCCTGGGCAAGTCGCCTGCTCTCCATTGACACAGCGCTAAGGAGAGAGGATGCAGCCACCTCTGTAACAGAGGGTGGTGGGGAACGCTGCCCTGGTGTGATTGACACAAAGCGCTCTGTGGAGCTGTGAGACACGCATTTCTCCAGCGTGCGCTTAGAGAAAGTAGCACAGAACTCACAGAAACTGCGGTTAACGAGTGCCACTTTTGCATGCTCCGGACCCAGGCAGGAAGAGCACCTACCATGCTTACCCTCCACTGGCAGAATGGCCTTGCACATGTCACAGGGATAAAACCCATGAATGATGCAAGCAGCAACACAGTGGACAGTACTGTAAAACTGGCAGGTCGGTTCAGTACCGGTTCGGGGCCTTATCGCTGGGTTGGTACAGTACGGTACGTGAACCGGAGTGGTACTGGGACGGTGACCGGTGCGGTGACTTGCACTGGGTCAGTACGGTACATGAACCACGGTATGGTACCCTCGGTATGCTACGGTTCGGTACCGATTCGGTGACTTGCTCCGGGTTGGTACGGTACGTGAACCGGAGTGGTACCGGGATGGTAACCAGTCAGTTCGGTACCAGTTCGGTACCAGTTCAGTGACTTGCACCAGGCGGTGCGGTAACCTCGTTCGCATTACCGCAGGAAGCAGTATACAGGGATGCCCACCTGTATAAGCTTCTGCCTAAACCACACAGTACGTATGCATACAATACTGAGGGAAGCCTTCGTAATGGTGCTGCAAGCAGGCACCAAGACGGCAACGAGATACTGTGGAAGAGACTACAAGCAGTGTCAACCGAAGAGCATAACTCCAGCTGGAGCTAAACAGCCTGTGAGGAGAGCACGTCAGCAGAGACAAGTTGCTTGATCCCTAGGACGGGGGCGACAGAAGCCATCGGCTCCACGTGAGGTACAACCGCTGGGAGACATAACAAGCAACAGGCTGTGTGCAAATTTACATGTGAATAGACAAACTAATAACAATGTTAATAATTATCGCCTTAATAGTGTAATACACAATTAGCAATAATAAGCAATTAAAAGTACTCGTCCATCTATGGCTCTCCCGTTAGGTTCCACTGAAAGGAAAAATTATGACGAGATCTGTGTGTGCAGTCCTTATATGCTCTTGGGGGCGGGCATGACTGCGTCACAGGCTCTGACAAGCAGCTTTGATATATTATTTCGGGTTCTGGGTCTTTAGGAGATAAATAGCCATTAGGTAATGGTTACATTTTGTACTTGATAGGGAACAGCATTTTACTTTTTTTATATAAATGTGCATTCTTTTTATTATTCTAAGGGCTACAACATTATAATAACTGTCACTTCGACTAGCTTATGCGTCGACTAGACATTATCTTTTACATTTCCTTTAACTCTTGTCAGGACCACAGTTCTTGAAAAAACACCTCTTAATAAATAATCTACAAATGTTTAGAACAAATGTGATTTAAAGAGCTTTTATGGCCGGAATTTTATTTTCATTTTTTAAATAAATGCATGAAAGACTTGCTTAGGCAACCTGCAAGAGGTGGATTTCGTAAAAACCTGCTTCACAAAATGCCCTACCTATATTTGGGGTTTCAGGCTTTTCTATTTAAAAAAAACAAAAAAAACAAACAACACACAACAACATCAACATTCTAGTCCCCAAAATGTTTAACTTATATCTTGTGAGTGTGAGTGATGTATCTATTAGGTGCTCATAAATATCTGTTCTTCATTCTAACCTTAACGTTGAATGTTATTTCCTCCATGACATAAACCCTCTCAGGAAATGCCTTCGCCACCTCCTCCACACTGTTGAAGTATTGCACAGGTTCCTTTATATCTCGGTCTTGTTCCAGCAGTTTAAACTGACCTAAAAGAAACAATCACAAGAAAAAAAATGATGATTTGTACTAAATATTCAAGAAGACACCCATTGGGTCTAACAAATATTTTCTGGGGTAGATTCTCACAGGTTTTTACTCCTTATCAGTACATTTATTTTTCTGAAGCAAAAACTCCAACTACAATTATAAGACAAATAAGAATCAGCTTAAGATTACTTACGCACCACTAAATTACATTTCTGAGTAGTTCATTTATTGCTTTTTCTTTATGACTATTTGGACTGCAATCTACTTTTAGCCGCATGCATGTACATACGCATCCAATATTGTAACCGCATTATCTTTTTGTCTGTAAATCTTGATGCGAACTCTTACAATATCAGAGTGCTTATCAGTTATATCCCCTCAAACCCAATGGAGTTTGTGAAAGCATTTGACACAACAGTACATCAGAAAATTAAACAATACAGTTTTCCGTTCTTTGACTAGTTGAAGTCTGAAATGTTTCTGTATTTGTATTTTTGAGATATTGAGTGAGTGCTGTCAGCAAAAAGCTGAACATTTTTAACAGATTCAGTTGGTGAATCTTCTGTGTTTATTTCATTCATTTTTGCTAGTAACATTTGTCTTTATAATCAATGTCTGGTATTTGACGTACTGTTTATTACCTGACTCAAAGTAGGCAGAGGTCATTCTGAATGCTACTTCAGTGTCAAGAAAAATGAGTTAGTGCAGATTTAATAAGAATAGATTAGGGATCATTATTTCAGGTTTTAATGTCAGTGTTTGGTGGGGAAAATAGAATAGCCCTGGAGAGGTTTTCTCATTCATTCAAGAAACAAAGCAGTTAATTAACAAACAACTGCAGAACAGCACTCTAGGATCGAATTGATTTAAAACACTATTTGGAGACAGTGACGGTATTTTATGCGACTGCTTTTTACATAAATAGACCCTGAGGTGTGTTTCATTGTGATAAATGCTTTGTACTGTATATTGCTGTAACTTGTTGTCCTTGCATGTGATAAAGGAACTGTCAGACATTTTTTAAATGATCTAATGTAGATTACAAGTTATTGGCAAAGGAACATGTAATCAGCTATAGGGATAGGAAAACAAGTACCTAACAATAAAAAAATAGGATTCATTATGATTATTTAAACAAATCAGGTATGGAGTGGAAGTATCTTCTGGGTAAAAAAAAAGATAATGACTTCCTAAAGTTTTCATGGCGCAGAGGTCCTAAACAGCGACATTATCTATAATGCCAGGAAGGGCTGCGTGCAGCTCAAAAGGCATCTGTGCCACAGCTCGAGGCGACTGCACACCCATGCTACACAGATGGGCACCCTAGTGGCAGCATCTGTGTTGTTTATTAAATCTGCACACCTGTGCGTCGTGTTAACACCCAATGCTCTGTGTCTGCCTCATTATTATTCAGTGACGACCCACACACGTAACACTTCCCACTGTCATATAATGGTTTATTTTTCCAGCTGATATTTTACTATTATTGAATTTTTCCAAACTACTAGACATTTAATATATACTATACAATTTTAAATCCACTTCAATACAGTTCATTATTTTGCTCTAGAATATAAAATATTAGAAGATTGTGTTTAAATCTAACAGATGTTTCACCAACATTAAAAAGGTGATTTATGTTGTATGCCAAATTTAATCATGAGCCTTTTTGTTGCCACAAAGATCAAAGGAATGATAGTCCTCACTGGAGGAAATGGATCTGACCCCTGACAATAGCCTGTTCAGTGCTGTAAACTGAATAACTTTCTGTTGAGCAATTCAAAATCTGAAACGTGGTGAAACATCTGCTCTGTTGACTGTTGATCCACTCAGGAAAAAAAAAAAAAACCTGAATGATCCAGTATGAAATCTGCATGAAACAGCATGAAATCTGCATGAAACAGCATGAAAACTGCATGAAACAGCCTGAAATCTGCATGAAACAGCATGAAAACTGCATGATACAGTATGAAAACTGCATGATACAATATGAAAACTGCATGATACAGTATGAAAACTGCATGATCCAGTATGAAAACTGCATGATCCAGTATGAAAACTGCATGATCCAGCATGAAAACTGCATGATCCAGCATGAAAACTGCATGACCCAGCATGAAAACTGCATGATCCAGCATGAAAACTGCATGATACAGCATGAAAACTGCATGATCCAGCATGAAAACTGCATGATCCAGCATGAAAACTGCATGATCCAGTATGAAAACTGCATGATCCAGCATGAAAACTGCATGATCCAGCATGAAAACTGCATGATCCAGCATGAAAACTGCATGATCCAGCATGAAAACTGCATGATCCAGCATGAAAACTGCATGATACAGTATGAAAACTGCATGATACAGTATGAAAACTGCATGATACAGCATGAAAACTGCATGATACAGTATGAAAACTGCATGATCCAGCATGAAAACTGCATGATCCAGCATGAAAACTGCATGATCCAGCATGAAAACTGCATGATCCAGTATGAAAACTGCATGATACAGTATGAAAACTGCATGATACAGTATGCTACCAGCTTTTTTAAGAATCAGTACTATATCTGCATATTCAGATTCTTCCCATGTATAAGGGCATCCAATTTCTTTGGGTGAATCAAAAACAATCCAAAATTATAGTTGGTTTTGATTTGACTATAAGTCGGGGGTTTTAGTTAATTATAATAAACCAATATGGATGCATTATACAAATAGCAAAATAATAAACAGCAGTAAAGGAAAAACAAACAGTGTAATAATTACACAATTTCCATAGGTCGGCAATACATTTACTTTATTAGCTTTTTGTAGATCACATTCTTGACAACCCCTTAATTTGTGCTATATTTAATCAACACGAGGAGAAGTCTCTTGTTAATTAGACATTGGCACCTGTTTAAATAATAATAATAATAATAATAATAATAATAATAATAATAATAATAATAATAATTTTAATAATTTTTCAAACTCACACAAGCTCCCCTTACAGGGATGCTTAATAAATGGAATCAAGCTTTAACAATATCTTCAAACAACATTTATTTGTCTGAAATATACTTCGTGACACAAATACATTTCATGATATGGCTACTTTTCTAATTAACACATGTTACACACTAGTACAGTCTTAGAGCCAAAATGATACGTGCTGTATATTGTCAACTTTGTTTTTATAATGATTCTGTTTTACATAATAATATTGTAGTTTGGGTGCACCAAACCAGTATTATTTAAACTATTTTTATGGTACTTTTTATGTTTTTTAAATAAAAAACAACTGCCTGTCAGAAGCTCACAAATAAATTAGGTCCTTAAAACTCACAGCTGGTAAGGCAGCTCAAATGTTTAGTTTCCCAGCAATTTAAAAACCTAAATGTTACCAGAGCAGAAACGATCCCAAAAGGCTCACATACTGTACAGATGTTTTGTGAACAAGCTGTAGTTACTCCATCTCTCCTTTCTGTGCTACATTATTTTCTAAATGTTTTGGTGTAGAAGGACAAATAGGATATTCACAACAGCCAGATACTGCCGTTTAATCAAACTCTGATAAAAGAACACCAAATAAAATGTGATGTACTGATTCCAAGCTTTACCAGCACAATTGCAAATATAAAACAGAAAATAATTCATTGCATAAGTATTCACCCCCTTTGCTATGACACACCTAAATAAGGTCTGGTGCAACCAATTGTCTTTAGAAGTCACATAATTAGTTGAATGGAGTCCACCTGTGTGCAATTAAGGTGTTTCACATGATTTCAGGTTAAATACACCTGTCTCTGGGAGGTACCACAGTTGGTTAGTACATTTCCTAACAAAAACTACATCATGAAGACAAAGGAACATTCAAAGCAAATCCAGAATAAGGTTCTTCAAAAGCACCAATCAGGGGTAGGATATAAGAACATTTCCAAGGCATTGAATATCCCCCGGAGCACAGTAAAGTCCATTATTAAGAAATGGAGAGAATATGGCACTGTGAACTGTGAATCTGTCTAGAACAGGCCGTCCTCAAAAACTGAGTATCCGGGCGAGAAGGGCACTAGTCAGGGAGGCCACCAAGAGGCCTATGGCAACTCTAAAGGAGTTACAGTCTTCCACAGCTGAGCTGGGAGACACTGTGCATACGGCAACAATAGCTCGGGTGCTTCACAAAACTGGCCTTTATAGGAGAGTGGCAAAAAGAAAGCCATTGTTGAAAAAAACTCACATCAGATCTCGGCTAGAGTTTGCCAGAAGGCATGTGGGAGACTCAAGTCTCATTGGGAGAACAAGTCGAATTAGATTCTATGGTCTGATGAGACCAAAAAGAGCTTTTTGGCCTCAACGCTAAGCGCTATGTTTGGCGCAAGCCTAACACCGCACATCATCCCGAGAACACCGTCCCTACCGTGAAGCATGGTGGTGGCAGCATCATGCTATGGGGATGCTTCTCTGCATCAGGGCCTAGAAAGCTCATGAAGATACAGGGCAAAATGGATGCAGCAAAGTACAGAGAAATCCTGCAGGAAAACCTGCTGAAGTCTGCAAGAGACCTAGGACTTGGGAGAAGATTCATCTTCCAGCAGGACAATGACCCCAAACATACAGCCAAAGCCACACTGGAGTGGCTTAAAAACAAAAAGGTCAATGTCCTGGAGTGGCCCAGTCAAAGCCCGGACCTCAATCCAATTGAGAATATGTGGAAAGGTGTTGAAAATTGCTGTTCACCAAAGGTCCCCATCCAACTTGACGGAGCTTGAGCAATTTTGCAAAGAAGAATGGGCAAAAATTGCAGTGTCCAGATGTGCAAAGCTGGTAGAGACTTATCCAAATAGACTCATGGCTGTAATTGCTGCCAAAGGTGCCTCTACCAAACATTGACTCAAGGGGGTGAATACCTATGCAATCAATTATTTTGTGTTTTGTATTTGTAATTAATTTAGAACAATTTGTAGATTTTATTTTTCACTTCGACATTATGGACTTTTTTGTGTTGATCAGTGGCAAAAACTACTAATTAAATCCATTTTGATTCCATGTTGTAACACAATAAAATGTGGAAAAGTCCAAGGGGGGTGAATACTTTTGAGAGCCACTGTATGTGCCATTCACATCTAATTTGCACTGGAGGGACCAAACACCCTGCTCAATTTATTTAAAAAAACCCCACTGAAAATCAGCTGAATGTACAACACTAATGAAGGCGGCATTAGCTGGAACGTTTGCCTGCTTACAAGTTTCAGTATTTGACAGATACAGTATTGATTTTCAAGACATATCTTAGAGGTAAGGAGGTTGTATAATGTTGCAAGTGAAAGAACCACATGCTGTAGAAAAAAGTACCCGGATTCTCAAACAGGAACACAAAATAATTTCAAGGATTTTCAGGTATCAGTAAAAGACTGTCCTGCATTTTAAGCCTCTGCCAAGGTCTGTAGCTAAGAACTACAAAACCAAATAAGAGAAAACTGATGATCGTTTTTTGCAGCCACTAAAGACTATTGAGTTCACATTGTGGCCTTTAATGTTCCATTTTAATACTGAAAAAACACGTACATTACAACATTATGATTTAAATACTGCTACTACCGCAGCATTGATGTATGGTAAGAATATTAGCATGCAGACTGTTCAGCTAATTTAAACTTTTAAATTAATTGTTCCTTGTTTAATCTAAATGAAACAACATATGTTAAAGTACATTAAAAGTAGTCAACAGCTTAACAGCTCCAGTGTCCCTCAATCATGTTAAATATAATTTCTAGGTTCTGTGCTCATTTATAAATCATTGGTAATTTCACTGACAAACTATTTAAGCATTAAAATGGATATACAACATAATTCCCTAAATCTTACCTGCACTTCTGTTTGCTGTAGGCTATAAATAAGTCTAACATGTGCAGTTTGTAAAATTCACATGTTATAGCGAACATGTATTTTCATTTTAAAGCACATCTGGTACAATAAGGGTTAAATTAAAGAAATCTCTGTGATCAAGCCTTTCCTTTAGGTTATCTGCACTTTCACCTGGAAATATGCTTTGCAGCCAGAAATATGCTTTGAACCCAAAGTCACTGCTGATGTGAAATGACCTTGGAGATGAAAAAGTAACAAGACTTCCTTAAAATAACACAAGAAATCTGAGAACTATGGGCCAAACATGCAAACGCCTTGCGTGTGTCGCAAGGGGAGTTGTAGAGATTTTTTTTCCGCCTATGAAAAAGTTGCTCTTTTGAGTGAGATTCAAAATAGATGCTGTGTTGGAAAAATGGGTTTGTGAGTTGTTCTCTCGCAAGTGCTTTTCCCTCAAATTTGGGGGAGGCGTCATGAATAATCCTGCAAGTTCACCACCATGAGCTAAATTCAAAAGTTAATTTGCTCGCAAATCACTATGTTGCATGGAAATCACTTAAGACTGGTTACGCTCCTCTTAATTATTTTGCAGGAAGTACTTCAGGACAATCTCTGTTTCTAGTTAAAGAGTGAACATGCTTTCAGACAGCTATATTTGCAAATGCTGGCAGAGCAACAGAAAAAGAGGAAATATCGTGCAGGCAGAATACACAGGCAACATATAACATTCCTTGACTTGTCTACTGAAGAAGTCCTTAGTCGATTTATACTTTGATTAAACATAATAACATTTTGGTTTATTTCCAACTCAAACATTTAATTTATTTGTGGTTTATTTTAAACAATACTAATTACAAGTGCTTAATTTGTAAAGAAAGAGGTGCCGGGCACAAGCAATACCAAATACGTTTTTGAAAATGAAAATACATGTTCTACAAAATGTGTTTCTTTCAAAACTGCACATTTACATAGCGAATGTAACTGCACGACAGGTCATTTTTTTTATTTTATTTATTTTGTCAGCTACAACCTCTTTAACATATTTGAACCCCCTTCCAACAGGTGGTTGTGTGGAAATCTATTCCCAGACAGAAACATGATCACAGGATGTTAGTAGAGTCCATTGAATTCTTGCCTGTGGGTCAACCAGTCAACAGCTCAAATATACAGCTTGAGAAAGATATACTTTAGCTGTGCTTAAGTGTATAAGCAAGGTCCTTTCTGCAGGGAAAACCTTTCAGGACCCAACTGAATTTGCAAGATGAGCTGTATTGGGACATTAATACTACAGTTTAAACAAAACGACTGCAACCCTTTTTAGACCACTGGCCAATAGAAGGTAAAATATAGCAAAGCAGAAACTGGAATGCAAACCTGCACCATGGCAATAGTATAGGCTGAAAGGGAATTTATGCTTACAAACACAATTGAAGTGTCAATTAAAAGATGGGCTGCTGGTGGTTGACTGGGGGATTACTGGACATACCAAATAACCCAGTATGGTGAAATACTGGTCTAAGTAATGTCATGCAGGCATTCACTAAATGCCCAATAAGACTACCCATCAGACCATTTTAAATCATTGGCAAAGTTGGAAGGGAATAGCACAAATTCAACCAGTTGTGTGTCATTTCTGAACAAGGATCAAGCTGTCTGATGATTTTAATTGAATGGTTTTTTTTTTTGCTCCTTGATATACACTAATCTATGCTTATTGATATATGCGTAAAGAGCAGAGTCACAATGCTCCATGCTGCATTCAGACTGCAGCGTGTGCTTCTGAAATAGATTTCCAGGAACAGTATAGCAAAGTGTTGTTTGTCACTGCATAACTGAAGGCTGACTTTTCTCTCATCAATAACAAGGTCTCTAGAGGCCAGACCAGCTATACTGAGGGCACTCAGTTTATATCCATATATATATATATATATATATATATATATATATATATATATATATATATATATATATATATATATATATATATATATATATATATATATATATATATATATATATATATATATATATTTATTGATTTCACTACTTGATCTAATCTATGTTCCCTACTAATGGCTGGTGGCATGCTTGTAATGCATTTCATCCATACTGTATACAAAACCATTACATTTACAGTATATGCAATGAAAAATCCAAGCAGGGTGCACTACTTAATTTTAGTCAAATTAGCCATCGGCAGAACTGATTGTGTTGGTACTTTTCATATTAAAATACTATGGTAAACCAAATGAGCATTCAGAGATATCTGAAATAAATCTGCCAATATGTGTTTCAAATATTGTTTACTGAAATTAATAAAACTTTAAATATGAACTATGTAGGCTTCTTTAATATCCAATACAACTTGTATTTATTTTACTACCCATATATCCCATGAACAAATAAAAAAAAAAAAACAGGAACAGAAACTCATTATGAGTGCTATTAAGTTTATATGTCTGCAGTGTACATTTAGTGTTGTGACATGAGATGGCTAATCAAATCGAGTTTGAAATTCACAGGTCCATCAGACAGAAGAGAAGAGAATGTATTGTGAGCGCATTTCCCTTGGAGTAAAGATGCATATTTCATGCTAGCACAGGCAGGTGACACATACCCTTACCCAAGTATTTTCAGATTTCTATTTTGTTCATACCAAGGCTAAAATGATCTTGCTACAGTATGCACGGAATGCAAACAAAGCTCACATCCAGGTCATACAAACAGTAAAGTGAACTTTGACAGATGAAATTGTTGGAAACAGCTTTAAATATTTTACAAGTAAATGTCAGAACAAACATTAAAAATAATTTTAAAAAAATAAAATAAAAAAAGTAAAAACGTCATACCCATTGCAAAGTAAGCCACCAGGTTTTAATGTATATGTGTGAAATAAAAACAGCATTCTACTTTCTTTTGTATTGAAGTGTTTATCTTTCTTTTGTTTTGTAGAGTAGTTTGGTGCGGTAGACGGTTTACTCCAGAGATATTTCTACAGCCTTTTCAGCCGATTAAAAAAAAAAAGAGAACATTTCATGTTAGTCTCAACACTATTAACATATGGTTAAAAAGACCAAACCATACCCATAACCATAACCATATATATAAGATCAGTATTCTTTATAAGATCTTAGAAATAATCTTCAACAATGCATACCAGATCCTGTGCGTCAAACAGGACGTGGCTGAGTATCATTGAGAGGTTGAACATAATGTACCATTTCACAATACGGCAGTAGCGCTGCCAAACTACTGTAGGTGGAATTCCTGAAATGTGACCAAGGGCTTCCTTAGTAGTTCTTGTGTTACACTCTAACAGAAAAGTTAATGTAATTTGCAGAAATATGTGAACCACACAAAGTACAGTACGTTTCAAATATTATAAGCATGCTGGGAAAAGAAAAATAGAAATTGTTCCAATTATGTCACATACCATAAAAGGGTAACAAAAAAGGACCTACTTTTTATATTGTGGCATTCATTTTAGCAAATTGTGCAATGTCTTTTTAAATCACTGACTTGAGCAATGTACTATACAATACACACACTTCTATATCTCCTTCATCATGTCTAGTTTTGAGTTTCAAAAACAAAGAAGCAGTGGACACACAGGGGCTTACAATAACAACTACTACAAAACTGAAGCTGTCTAGACTGTAATAACAAAACCAGCAGCAGCATGATAAGGGAGAGGATTTTTTACTGACTCTCTTTAGGGGTGCATGAACAACACAAATTGAAGAGCCAGTGTTACGTCTAAATATCAGCTAAATCAATAACTGCGAGATGTATCAGATATGCTGCTGTTTTCCTGTGTTTCCGGTTCACCTAAATAGCTATCAGTTATAAAAAGCTTTGTGTAACTGCCCATGTCCCGAGGAGATTGGTCACAATGTGTACATCCTGGCAGGAAACCTGGAATTAACATAACAACATCTGTGAAATCACCTATTTATTTTCCCTATCGTTGTGTTCAAATTCAGCAGGTAAAACAATTCATCCCTAATTCCCTAATTTTTTTTTTAATAACTAGTCTTTAACTTCCTCTTTTCACTGGTAAATCACATGGGTAGTACAGGGTGAGTTGAAATGCCAGTTTCACAAAAAAATATATCACATTGCAGAAATGATGCATAGAGAATGATTTCAACAGCTTATACTCCAGACGGCAGTTGCCAGCAGGCTTTACACGTTTATGACAAAACAGTGACTTAAAATCAATATGACAGACAGTGCTAAGGGCTGGATTAAGATAGAACTATATTTCATTAAATATGCTCTCTTCAGATAAAGGACCTATATATTATTCCAGTCTTTGACCATCATACTGCCATGAAGAAGGGTGTTACAATAACATTAAAACACAAACACCCAGCAATCATTTTCTTACAACAGCGAGGCCCATCTTCTGAAAGCAGGAAAAGCATAAAGGACTGGATAAGTCTGGAAAATATGTTAAAAAACAGTGCTTCTATACAGCAGCAACCTTGGTAGGCACCCTGCAATAAGAACGCTTCAGTAGCACGGATAGTGATTTTTGAAAGCAATAATCACATGTTTAAATGAGCTTGGTCTAAAATATGTAGTGCTTAGATAGTTACCTAGTTTCCATGGTAACTGTATCTAAGCACTGTGTTCCTTAGTCACTCTCTTCAGTGTTCAGAAAAACAATACAATGCAGAAATATGTTTAAATACATTGCTATATTTAAGCTAAATGAAGATATTGTTTTTGCTTGTGAATACTGTCAAATCCAAACAATATGTTTATGTTAATCCTGTTAATGCAATGTACAAATATTTTTTATCATTTATTATTTATTTCTTAGCAGCCACCCTTATCCAGGGTGACTTACAATTGTTACAAGATATCACATTATTTTACATATAATTACCCATTTATACAGTTGGGTTTTTACTAGAGCAATCTAGGTAAAGTACCTTGCTCAAGGGTAAAGCAGCAGTGTCCCCCACCAGGAATTGAACCCACAACCCTCCGGTCAAGAGTCCAAAGCCCTAACCACTACTCTACACTGCTGCCCCATTTATAAACTGAGAAGCTAAATACAATTCATATATGTGTCCAAAATAATTTATTGTGTGTGATTGATATTAAGCCAAGTGACATAAATGACTTTTAAGAACTTTCCGAGTGTCCTGGTGAGAGACAAATTAAACTAAAAGGTTATCCCAGCCCAATCGGAAACAGTGTTCAGAGTGAAGAATACATCTACTCAGAGCTAATCAGTTAGCACTAACATGGTAATGTTCATGATCACAGTGTACACATGGTTTGTTTTCTAAACATTGTTAACTGTGTGGTGCTGCGAACATCACTGCTGAATCAAGATGCACATTTTCTTATATTAGGAGCACTTAAAGTGTTACTGAACAGACTTTAGGGTTTAAAACACAGCACATTACTTTCACTAGCTGTCTGCTTTGTTGTACGGTACGTATTCTTTTCAACATAATTGTGATTGTTTTGATATTTTTATTCTTATATCCCTGGTCTTAAATCAGTTTTGACCAGTTATTTCCATTTCAAATTGGTTATGCTTTGGGTCTTCCTGTCAAAATGTCTTCTAAAATTCACAACATCGCCTGCTAAAATCCAACCTGTTCAAATCAGAAACATTTCATTGGTTCCCGACTCATCTCCCAAAGCTCAGTATATTGATTGATTCATCTATCCTACATACCTGCTCGCCCCGGCACAGGTTCAAAAGGGGGCAGGACAGGTTTATGATTATCTGACCAGTTACAGCAAAGATGCAAGATGTACAGGGGGTGTACTCCCAACCATATTTATGTTTGTACTCAAAATGTGCATACGACATTGTCGCCCTTTATAACCTAGGTAGTACACTGTTGTGTTACTTAGTGTGTCAAGTTCTTGCTTAAGGTTTTATTACTGGTTCTTATTCCACTCTTAACCCACCAAAATAATACATTTATTGCCATTATATGGGGTTGGCCATGCATTTTCATAAACCTGTTCCCATTCCATCAGAACTTAAATTATGGACTTCAAGGCCACATTTTTGAGGTGGCTATAGTCTGTAGCTATTATGTCTAATAGTTTTATCCAATGCCTGTTTAACAGGGTGTTGGAAGTAATACTTGCACAGTTGTTAAGATGTTGCTCGTCTGGGGTGTGAGACAGCTGGTCAGTACTCAGACAGTTGGGTGTTTGTTCTCACCCAGCACACAGAACTGAATGCTAATTAACCAATACATTTCTATTCATGATAATAAGCTGCCAAAACAAACTGCATTTCAACAGTAGCCAGTGCAGTTCTTCTGCATCCAATTTAAAGAATCAGTAACTGGTAATGGGTTTGAATACGGCAAATTAAACCTGCCTGTTCCCTTAGAGATATATACAATCAAAATCAAACAACAGGAAGATAGATTTTAACAACATTGTTTGCACTTTGTGTAAAATTGTATTTCTTCTGAAAAAGTAAAAGAAAGTCTTCTACTTTATTTATTCAAAAGTGGTAAACGCACTGTAAATTGGAGTGGTTCAAATGATATACAATTGGAGAGTTATCTCCCTGTACATGTTTGGACAAATTAAAATGCTTACTAATTCCATAATTGACAATATGATACTAGTATTACTGCACAATATAAGTCTGCAAGTCTGTTTTTAAAGTCAATATACTGCATACTGTCATGTCATTTGGGGATGTGAATTATTACATACGCCTTCATTATCTGTGGAAGGCGTTAGGTCATCTTCCCTAAAACCTGTTACTTTTTGAAAAATATATTCATGTATGTTTTTTGTCTAAAAACAGCTGAACATAACATTTCCTACTTCCTACTAGTTTAAACATTTTCAAAACGATGTGGCTTAATTTCAAGGTCACTCAAACGTAGACATAGGTGCTCTAACTAATAAAAACATGCGTTTGACCCATTCCCTTTACGCACTGACCCCAATGAGGTACTTTGAAAGACTACTGAACTGTATGCACTTCCCTTATTGCATACCTGTGGATCAATGGAGTTTAGTGGAACAATCAAGTCTGCCTTGCTAAAATACCACAGCAGCACACCAGGGTGCCAACAACCTGTTAATGATCCAGTAGGAAAGTCTAAAAGGTCAACACAAAACATCAGGGCAATATCCTTGTGACCGTCACACAAACTAGAAGGATCCTGCTCTCTAATATTGTCAACAAAATGAATCAATATACAGGAAATTAATATGAGCAGGAATTGGGTTAGTCAGGGCGTCCTCAGCCACCATTGCCGTTGGGAGTCATTTAACCGGTTTTGCAGAAATCGAGTTACAGTACATAATTCATGCAAGAGATTGTGATGAAGTTGTCCATTAAGTGCTTCTGATTTAGGCACCCTCACTGTGTTTTGTATCTCATTTTGTATCATTACAGTAACATGATTTTTTTTCTACTTTAAATTTTTTTCTATAAAAGAATGGAGGAAACACTTGGAAAATAATGCCCATACTACCTTTAAGATAACCGACTCCTGTGCTGCATTGAATTGACTGGAAGCAAGAATCCATATGTAGTATAATTTAAAATAAAGTAAAAACTGAAAGTGTGAATGGTTAGTTTCTAAAAGTAGTAGTACACACTGACATCAGGTGTAGTTCTGTGATTTTAGAGGCACCTCGTTTTTCAGAATGTTATATGCTGGTCTTGTCTATTTACTGTACACATTAAAGATCACATTGCCACTACTAAGCACTGTAAAACAGTGTTTTGGTTTAATCACAATACAAAAAATGTATTAAAACCTGGCTAGCTACTGTAAATTATCCTCTGCCCCATATGAACAACAAAGTCAACAAAGAAACTGAGGAGGCTATGTGGTCCAGTGGTTAAAGAAAAGAGCTTGTAACCAGGAGGTCCCCGGTTCAAATCCCACCTCAGCCACTGACTGATTGTGCGACCCTGAGCAAGTCACTTAACCTCCTTGTGCTCCGTCTTTCGGGTGAGACGTAATTGTAAGTGACTCTGCAGCCGATGCACAGTTCACACACCCCAGTCTCTGTAAGTCGCCTTGGGTAAACGCGTCTGCTAAATAAACAAATAATAATAATAACAACAACAACAACTATGTCAGAAGGTCTGTTTGTCTACAGGCGAGTCAAGAGTCAATATCCTTCCAGTTTATCTTTCGTGTTAATCTTGAGAAAGTTTTCTAGGAATACATAATTACTATAATAATACATGACTCATAATAGGCGTTATTTTCTGTTACACAATACCAAAAGCATAGCACAGCTCATTTTAGTTTACAACTATATTTTTTTTTTAACAAATCAATATGCTTTAATGCCGAATGCTGCAATGATGTCTGATCTCTGGTGTTTTTCTTGCTCACCCTGAAAATAAGAGATAATAACTATAGTGTAGCCCTTATATTAAATACAAAGAAAAAAATAAAAAGTCTAAAGGAGAGCACCTCCAATAGCAAACACCACAGCTTATCAGCTGGGAGAAAGCTAGCCTTATGGATGAGCATTAAAACTAAGAAAACAGAAACCAGAAATCAATTTCTAAAACTGTGGGGGAAGTCTAACAGAAAAATAGACTGTTGACACAATACAAACGTTTTTGAAAAAAAGCCACCATCTCCTGATTACCTCTGATGAAGAGATAAGCACCTTGGCAGCACACACTTGTGCATGCAGTCAGTAGTGATGCAATCAGGGTACAATTATGGCAGAGACACAGTCACTTCATAGTAGTGCACTACAGTACCACCTCTTGCAGTGTCTTTTTAATTAACAAAAGTGTATCAACTCAATAGTATTGTAAAACTGGAAGCGTTTTAACCAAAGCGTGATTTCATTTGCAGTATAATAATTGTAATGACTAAAGCAATGTATCAGATTTAGGCTTCAGAAGGTTGGTAGCTTTATCCATACATGCAACACAGGGACTCTGATTGTATATGTTATTCACGTGAACAGGATTTCTGAGTTTAGTTTATGTTGAACTGAGTAGAATATTATATATGCTCATTTTGCTAAATAAAGTCGAATGAAACCTACTGAATAATGTTACATTAACATATTGAATTACATACCTCTTTGTAGTTTCCCATACTACTTAACAAAAAACTGACAAACATGGAAAAATGTGACAATTCGAAATCGAACATGAATTACTGTACTACTAATGGCTTCTAGTAGACTTTTGTGATTTCATTTTGTAGTTTCTTTGATTACATGATGAATACATTTTTATTATTCATCATTATTTTATTATTATTATTTACATTATATATATATATATATATATATATATATATATATATATATATATATATATATATAATGTCACATCTTCCTCACTTAAAAAGGAGTCTCCATCAGACATCTACATGGTAATTCCTTCATGTTCTTTACAACATTAATTCATGGTACTGAAGACAAAATTCATAATCAGCAGCACAATAAATGATATATCAAAGGTAGTATACAGTAATGATGACAAAATTATGGCAGCAGTGTGGAGTAGTGGTTAGGGCTCTGGACTCTTGACCGGAGGGTCGTGGGTTCAATCCCAGGTGGGGGATTGCTCCAGTAAAAACCCAACTGTATAAATGGATAACTGTATGTAAAAAATAATGTGTAAAAAAAAAAAAAAATGTAATTGTATGTAAAAAATAATGTGATATCCTGTACCAATTGTAAGTTGCCCTGGATAAGGGCGTCTGCTAAGAAATAAATAAACAAAAGAAAACATTGAAGGCATTTGATATTCCTGCATAGATATTGTCTCTGAATGTAGCCAATACGCCTAAGTAATACTAAGAATCTGTGCGATCACAATGAATAGTCATTGGAGTTTAAAGGAAAAATAAAATAAAAGCCAGCTGACAGGTTGACACGACAGCCGAGTCACTAAAGCACAAACTGCTGGTATAACTTGGAGAACATAGACTCCTGGACTAAGAGCACAAAAATGAAACTGTGATTCCATGCAGATACTTACCTATTCATAGAACACGTTCCTATAGAGAACAATCCCTAGAGCGGCCCCAGCCAACTCTTACATGCTTAAATTAAACCAATAAATCAAACGCTGATATACAGTACAGTAACATTTTGTGCCTCTTCCAAAAATATCTGGTGTACTGATAAATCCCTCCCTCAAGGAATGATCAATCAAGCTTAGAGGACATTGGACATTTCTAATAAATCACTGGTTCCGTGCCCCAGCTGCACACATTTGCGCAATTGAGCAGTTAGGCTGCTGCAGCTGAGCTGACCTGATCGGGAGGTCTGGAGCTCAAAAAGCAGCTGCGCCACAGCTCAAGTCGACTTCACCACCATGCTACACATGGGTGCTGTGTTTACATCGGAGGAGGACAGCGTCCGCTCCATGCAGAGAACTACTACACGAAACTCTTCCACTTCAAGATGGTGCTCATGAAAGTACTGCCCAGCCGAGGCTGTTTGAAGGGGTAGGAGGAGTCGTCGTGAGAATGATGGGACTCCTGGATTCCAGAAGTAGGTCAGTTTAGGGGATATTGATCCAAAACAGTGTAGAGAGGGTTTGCATAGAGTAGAAGGTTCCTGGAGCGGGACGTTCCTATTCGTGAGACTAGCACTCGCCATTTGTGTGGCAAACTTTTATTTTTAAATTCAAAAAGTGCTTTATTGGCATGACTAACATCAGCAGTACTGCCAATTTTTTTTAGCTTTGTTTTGTTTTGTTTTCTTTATTAAATGTGACACTAGAGATACCATTGTTGGTACCCTAGTGTCAGAACTTATGTTGTTAATTAAATCTGTGCGCCTGTGCGGCGTGTCAACACCCACTGCTCTGTCTGCTTCAGTATCATTCAGTGACGACCCACGTATACAACATCAACCTGTTACAGGCACCTACAAATCAAACAGTGCAACAGGAAGTTTGAACCTCCATTTGGTAATGTGTTCTAAACTTTCAAAGGTTAGAATCCACCTTTTGTTACAGTACTATTAAATACAGAAACTGAGCAGCTAAGTCTTGTTGGCAACTTTTCAGCTGCTTTTTTTGCGCTATGGCTTTGTAAGCAAAGATATGAAGAGCAGCTCTCAGATCACCGATGTGTGCCAGAAGCTGAAAGTGCTGGGCTAGGCTGGCCAGCCCCCAACAAGCAGGAGTGGTCTGCCAGCTGACAGCTGCACTGTGGCTGAGCTGGAAGAATCTCTTGAAAGATCAGAGCAGGAAGCACTTGGTTTGTAATCAGGAAGGAGAGCTGCCTACACAAAAGCAAAAATGGAAGCCTTGAAACAAAAATTGTGACCAAGCTTTGTGTAGGTTCCCCCTCTCCCCACCTCCAGTTATCTTGGCGCAAATCTCATGAATGAACATACAGACTGCATGAAACACCTGTGCCACAACAACCTTTTCTGATACACCACACTTGCAACTCCAGCTGAAGTGAACAAAACTTTCCACTCTTCCTCTCACACTCTTAGAACAAAAAGTTTGTATTTTTAAAATGCTACAGAAATGTTGGTTGGTTTTACATTTTTAGGCTGTGCATCTGTTGTAGCGGCACGACTCTCACTGGATGACATAATCAGAATTGACTGCATGTTTCTGTGAGTTTCAAATTCAAGGTGTGGGGTTCTTTTTCAAACAGAAGGTTTGACAATACAAACAGTATGTAAAAAATGAAAGATTACAAATTACAAATACTGTGGTCACAACCTAAAAACCGCAAGAAGTTTTCTTTAGAAGCCACAAGGCAAAAGCAGACGTTTGACAATGGGTATAGTATCACTAAATAACAGTATGCTTAGGGGGTTGAATCTCGGTAAAAACTATTCATATTAACCTCTGGAACCCCTGGTAATCGCCCTAAAATTAATCTGACACCAAAATTGTTGTAATGTTTCAGACTACAACCATATAGAAAGCATGCTAATGAACTGACAATTTAGAAGAGCCATCCAGATAAAACCGTTACATACTAAAAGCTATCTTTACATGTCAAGAGGGAAGCACTGTGCAGCATATTGAAGAACACTAGTATAGTTTAATCATCCTCATGTCAAAGTTTTTTTTTTTTTTTTTATAACAGAAGTGATTGTGATATGCAATATGGGGGTGGATATAACTGTAGCCACAACGTGAGGATAAATAACACTCTGCTAATTCTTATCTGCACTATAAAAATAAATCATTTCTGAAACACCCCACCTACTCTTGTAACATCACTCAAAGCACGTTAAGCATCAAAAACAACTCCTAAAATCTGGGGTCATATTTTATTCAGCAACTCTCAACTCTCCTTCTTTCTGGACACGCCCACCAGGGCTTACACAGTTCATTCTTAGAGGACAACCAGGACACATGTGCTTTAGATCTAAAGACCCCACTGAACTATACTTATTGAAATCACTCTAATTTGTTCATTAGGACTATGTAAATTGAGCTTTTATTTAAGCTACAGAAGATTGCTTTGTAAGCCCACAGGAAGTAAACCCATTCAGTCTATTGAGGTCTAAATTGAATTTCAGTGTTCAGGAACTTTTGGAAATCTGTCAGCTTTCCATTCTGTTCTGCACCAGGCTGTTCAAATACCTGGCTGGTACCTCAACCAAAAGCAATGTTGGATTGTTTTTTTTCTTTTTAGTTTAGACGTGATCAAACAGACCTGCAGACAGACACCTTGGAAAGAGCAGAACAAAAAAAAGGTTCATTTCAACCAAATTTATCCTGTAAAACAACATACATTATAGGCTCAGAGGAACCATGGACTTCAATGAGATACGAATCAAAATGAGGAGGCGATACCATATCACAGTTTTAAATACAGCTGGACTAGATTCACAATGCATTCATTCCACTACAGCACTTGCACCAATTATTTCTAAATGAATAAGCAAGTTGTTATGTTACGCAACAAATTATATAAGAAATAACACAGCTGTAAATACCCAATGGGCCCTTAAAACTAACAAACTGAATTATTTCATGTAATTTGTGAGACATCAACAATTTTATTATCCCATTTAGAATGTATTTTTTTTGACAAACGTAACACTTGAGTAAACATTTAGTGAACAACAAACATTTATACAGTGGCTCATTTTGGACAATAAAAAAAATGAAGATCACATCATTTTACTCATGTGATCTTGACAACTTAAGGGAAACTAATATATGAGAATGGGTTCATTTTACTTCTGTTTTGGGAATGGCACCATACATTGGGTATTAAGAATATCCAAGCTCATATTGCCTTTATGCCTAGAAGTGATCTATGCAAGGTTAACTGGTTCAGAATAGCTGCATTTTTCAACTGTTAATAATAGTAATAATAATAATAATAATAATAATAATAATAATAATAATAATAATAATAATAATAATAATAATAATGTTCCAAAAACACGGCTTGCAGTGTGCCATTGTTTCTTTCTGGTACATTTCAAATGCCTAAAAAGGAATACATAGATGCGACACAAATCATAAAAAGAGAAGTTGAAAGTACCGAATTAAAATGCAGAAAAACATTACGCCTTTTACTGATAACTACGACTTTACAATATATTTCTTATGAGTATTTTCCAAGACCTGTGGTGGTAACCTGTGGGTGGGTGAGTGCACAAGTTTTTGCACAAGGCCTTCAGAGAGCTATAAAGAACTTCATAAAAACCACACATTGTGCTACAAACCCTGGGGACTGAATTAGTGTTTAAGGAAGGGCCTCATTAAAGAAACACTATTTAATTATTGGACTTTTTCAAGGGGCATTTTCAGTCAATACCCTTATCGATGTTTCATTCCAAGAAGCTATGTATTGTCGACAGTACTACAGTAATAGCATGGATCTTCTACTGTACGGTGGACTAACCTTGACTGCTCTTAATGCTGGTTTTCTTTGAGCCCAGAAATGACTTTGCTATTTGTAGTCTGTGACAGCTGAGATACAACCCAATCAATTCCATGCAGACAATAGCTCCCACAAATAACCCAGGTCAATCAGCACTGCTGAAAGCGCTGTCATTCCCAGAGAGCACTCACATAGCCAGCCCTGGAGTATGTGCCACAGTACTACAGGCTTCATTAGAAACCCTGTGTGGAGGATGGGCACATTCACACTCCAAGGCTAGCATGCGCTAGCATTCAACAGAGACTACATTCAGTAGATGGGGAGCTCGAACGGCATGGGCCCACCAGTTTACTTACACGAGTTTCAGGGTGAAAATTAAAACATAAAAAACCCATGTGGCCTTACAGATGCGCAACTATATCAAATAGCCTACGTAAACACATACATAAATAAACAAACACATGTAGATCTACGGGTTTACAGTTCTGATGTGGCACTGGTTAAAAGATTGCAAGAGTGTTTTTATTGTGCCAGTTTTATTGTAGCAGAGCAACAACCACCGACATACCCACAACAGAAGATTTGGGTCGGATCACCTAGGAAATGGGGTCAAACAGAGTTTATTTCCAGAATCTGTAAATAGCATATAGAATTACAAAAATGTGTTCTAACCATTTCTTCTCTACGGTACAAAACAATATAACTTTCAGTAGGTATAAGTCCATACAATAGTTATTTTATGTTAAGTTTAGGCTTAAGAATGCAGTAACCTACTAAAAAAAAAAAAACACAGACCAAAGCTTTTACCTGGTGAAGAACATGCAAATTCATAATACAGTTGATAGAAATGTCAGCTTTATTAGGCCCATTGTGACCTGTTGGCAATCTCCAGTAAAGGCAAGCATCCTTTTTATGTGATAAACTTATTTAAATTTTAAATCATTAAGGATTTTGTTTTAGTATGGGTGCAGTACCTGGTTCCAGATTTGAATGCATTCTTTGTTTGTTAGCTCTGCATGCAAAGATCTGTGTTTATCAAACAGCATATGCATATGTGGTTCTATTAATACAGCCATGACAAACATTTTATTATCATTTAGGTTTTAAGCATTTCAAGCAGAAAACACTGTCTCCGCTCAACCAGCCCGCCCAGCACTCACCTCCCCCTCTATCCTGCCAGACTGCACTCTGTTAACCCAGATCCCAAAGAGAGGTAATGTATGTGATTATTCATATTTTCTTTTACAGCATTTCTAGATTAGAAAAAGGATGGTAAAATTGAAGGGATATGACTCATAATTTTGACAGAATAAGAAATACAGTTCTTTCACAATGACCATACATCATCATACATTACAACATGGAAAACCACTGCAACACACACAATTCTGATCTCCTCAGTCTGAACAGTGGGAGAAATAATAATAATGCAGGTCAATGTATTTTCAGGGTCTTTTTAAATCTGCGTCAGAAGATGATGTACATGTAAAAGATTGATATACAGACCAAACGACAGACAGGGGCTATATAAACTCCAATACCACAAAGACTCTCAATAACTTGTTGAATAAAACCCTGAAAACAAGCACAGACTCCCACTGTCATTCTGTGATCACTCCTTTTGACAAAGTTGCTAGCTTTCAGGATTTTTCAGCTACAGTACCAAACAGGCCTTCTGTCTGTTTTTCGCCTCAGCTTCTGTAAACAGGTGGGAGTTTTACACCTCTGTGGACAGAAGAGCAATCTGTTTGCAGAGTTGATACACATAGTGAATAGGCAGAATATCAAAGCATTACTGTAGTGTAACAATTTAATAGGAGGGAGGGGCAACTCTTTTTGGCAAAAAAAGGGCTTGACCATCCCAGTATTGGGCAAAATGGCCCTCAGTTCAATAAAAAACAGTTACATTTTATTAATTATAGCGCAAAATAGTGGGCATGTTATGGCGCACACTGATTTTATTGTGCCGCACTATGGTAATCAGAATGTACAGTACTGTGCAAAAGTTTTAGGCAGGTGTGAAAAAATGCTGTAAAGTAAGAATGCTTTCAAAAATAGACATGTTAATAGATCATATTTATCAATTAACAAAATGCAAAGTGAGTGAACAGAAGAAAAATCTACATCAAATCAATATTTGGTGTGACCACCCTTTGCCTTCAAAACAGCATCAATTCTTCTAGGTACACTTGCACACAGTTTTTGAAGGAACTCGGCAGGTAGGTTGGCCCAAACATCTTGGAGAACTAACCACAGTTCTTCTGTGGATTTAGGCAGCCTCAGTTGCTTCTCTCTCTTCATGTAATCCCAGACAGACTTCGATGATGTTGAGATCAGGGCTCTGTGGGGCCATACCATCACTTCCAGGACTCCTTGTTCTTCTTTACGCTGAAGATAGTTCTTAATGACTTTCGCTGTATGTTTGGGGTCGTTGTCATACTGCAGAATAAATTTGAGGCCAATCAGATGCCTCCCTGATGGTATTGCATGATGGATAAGTATCTGCCTGTACTTCTCAGCATTGAGGAGACCATTAATTCTGACCAAATCCCCAACTCCATTTGCAGAAATGCAGCCCCAAACTTGCAAGGAACCTCCACCATGCTTCACTGTTGCCTGCAGACACTCATTCGTGTACCGCTCTCCAGCCCTTGGCGAGCAAACTGCCTTCTGCTACAGCCAAATATTTCAAATTTTGACTCATCAGTCCAGAGCACCTGCTGCCATTTTCTGCACCCCAGTTCCTGTGTTTTCGTGCATAGTTGAGTCGCTTGGCCTTGTTTCCACGTCGGAGGTATGGCTTTTGGCGCAAGTCTTCCATGAACGCCACTTCTGACCAGACTTCTCCGGACAGTAGATGGGTGTACCAGGGTCCCACTGTTTTCTGCCAATTCTGAGCTGATGGCACTGCTGGACATCTTCCGATTGCGAAGGGAAGTAAGCATGATGTGTCTTTCATCTGCTGCAGTAAGTTTCCTTGGCCGACCACTGCGTCTACGGTCCTCAACGTTGCCCGTTTCTTTGTGCTTCTTCAAAAGAGCTTGGACAGCACATCTGGAAACCCCTGTCTGCCTTGAAATTTCTGCCTGGGAGAGACCTTGCTGATGCAGTATAACTACCTTGTGTCTTGTTGCTGTGCTCAGTCTTGCCATGGTGTATGACTTTTGACAGTAAACTGTCTTCAGCAACCTCACCTTGTTAGCGGAGTTTGGCTGTTCCTCACCCAGTTTTATTCCTCCTACACAGCTGTTTCTGTTTCAGTTAATGATTGTGTTTCAACCTACATATTGAATTGATGATCATTAGCACCTGTTTGGTATAATTGTTTAATCATACACCTGACTATATGCCTACAAAATCCATGACTTTGTGCAAGTGTACCTAGAAGAATTGATGCTGTTTTGAAGGCAAAGGGTGGTCACACCAAATATGGATTTGATTTAGATTTTTCTTCTGTTCACTCACTTTGCATTTAGTTAATTGATAAATATAATCTATTAACATGTCTATTTTTGAAAGCATTCTTACTTTACAGCATTTTTTCACACCTGCCTAAAACTTTTGCACAGTACTGTATATGTGTGTATGGTAATGCATGACAATGTATTTAAATGAGGCGATAATCTTAGTGTGCACCTTAAAATTAGCGATAATTAGTTTGTTTGGAAACCAGTCTTTAGCCACTGAGAGGTGCACTATTTAAACCTATTTTTCTGGGCTGCAATCTATCTGGCATCATGGAGCCATTACTTGCATTAAAGTTTTCATATAGAGCAGTAAAAAATACTTGTAAATAACAAGTTATATTAAGCATGAATAAACATGAATTAATGTTATAATTTCTCAGATTTTATTTTATAGTTTTATAATTACATTGGTACAAATAATAGAGTGGTTAAATAAAACACTGGACCAAACAAGGTATTATAATTTAAAACAACCTCCTCCACTAGAATTTCGAACTCCTCTGCATGCAGTTTTAGTTTGCCTTGCCTCTGCCTGTCCCCTGCGGACGGCTGCATCTGTTGATCGTTCATTTTTGGTCAATGTAAGCCACCTCCACCTTTCACAATAAGCCACTGACCAAAAGATAGACCAAGACTTACACTAGTAAGACTTGGACATTACCATGCGCATTAAATTATCGCTCAGAATACATGTAGTGTGCACGCTATGGTATGTAAATTAGCCAAATAGTGTGCACATAACTTAAAAGTGTTCTCTGTTAGTAAATGGTAGTTACAGCTACATTTAATGCCCTTTCGTAAATGAGGTCCTTTGGTCTTGACATTTAGTGGCCTTGGTGCCCTCAACAAATTTATTAAACTGAAGGCCATTTTGGCCTTGCCCTTTTTGTTTCCAATTTAGAGCCTGTGGAAGGGTGTGGGTATTCACTGACACAGGAGACAGGAGTTGTAGTCGAAACACTGCACAGGTGCTCAGTTTTATTTTGTTTAATCTTATGATTTGTACTGATTTTTTTAAGCTCGCAGAGGGCGCTGTTGTCCGTGGTCTGGCTATCAACTATGGTATCCAGAACCTACGGGCATACCGATCAGGGTACACAGTTCAGTTGCAGGGGCACTCGCAGGTGCTCGAAAATAATGAAAACGAAAGGCAAAAAGAAAAAGGGAAAATAAAACACAATAATCAAAACTACAAAATAAAGGTGCTGCACTTCGCAGCATGAACTTCCCCAGTCGCCGCTACCCGTACGACTCGGGTCTCCGTCCTACTCTCCGCTGTTCCTCAGCTAGATTTCTAAAACCACTATCGGGGACTTCCGCCCTCTTCCTGCAGCATCGTGCATACGTCAGACGGCCAGTCCAGATCGCTCCCTGTTACAGAGCCCTATATACTGTATATACATAAAACATTTATTCTGTATTAGAGTTTGAACTCTGGGGTGTGATCTGCTGCATATAACCAGAGAGGCAATAGGTGGGGTTACTGGGAAGGACAAGCCATTTTTTGCCAAAAACAGCCACCCACCCTCCTCCTAAATTGCACTTGTTGCTAAATGATGTGTTTTTACTTAAGCCAAGGGGACATTGGTCTACGTGTTGCTAGAAAATGTAGAATTAAATCTGTTGCTTCTCCATTGTTGCTGTTCTACAGCATGTAGAAACTGTAGCTAGAATGTTGATGGACAACACAGAGAAGACAATACATAGATGATATTTCCTATCAAAAAGTTTCAGTGTTTTTTAGTGTCCCCATAATTTCCACCAGCATTTTTTTTCAATATTATACAATAAACTTTATTCTTAAATATGTATACATAGGATTGTATTAGTAATATTTACCATTACCCTCCTCATTTTGTTCTGAATTTGTTATTTTTGGCTTGAATGTTTTTCTGTTTTATTTGTGTAAATAAGCATGTAAATAAAACTAATTGTAAATACAGAGAAGTTGAAATGTGATTGTTATAGTTTAATTATATTATTTTGAACAGAATTCCTAATTATGCCAGGTGAGGATATTTTTTTTTTCCTCTACAAATCAGATATCGGTAACTGTGTATCAATATTTGCAAGCTGCGCCTGCTGAACTGCAATGTTCAAACGGCACAAAAAATAGGACTCACTTTATCCATTACTATTAAGTTCTACCAAATGAAAGCCTTTATTCGAGACAAAATGACCACTGAAAACACAACTAGGGAACTGAAACGTAACATACAGCTGCAGTTTAGCATGAACACTCTAATGCTTCAGCATTGGTACCAAACCGGCCTTTGTTTTTGGTAATTTCTAATATTAGACTATAATGTCAATACAACATTATATTTAAAACAGTTCATAATAGTAAATTGTTTTTTTCAAGGAATATAATAATTGTGTCGACTTTAATGCCGCTCCTCTACATCTCGTGGCATTAACACTAGAAGCACCGTGGCAGTCATTTTAGCAGCTTTTGGTTTTAAAATTTTCTCCACTTGTGTAACACATATGGGGCTGCACATTCATATACCTTTCTGCGCATATGTATTACATATTCTCACAAAGCATCAAATTCGGGAGTGCAGAAATAAACAAGATATATTATATTATTCCTAAAAGCCCCGGGAGCAGTTATATTGATGGACACACAGTTGTATTTTGATTATAGAGAACAGCATTATACTTTTTTTTTTTTTTTTTTTTTTTACCAGTCCGCAATGCGTTTAGCTGTAATTATAACCATTTACAAATGCAAGCCATTGAAAAAGGTACTTCTGCTCAGTTGATGTTTTGGATCAGATGGCACAAAAATATTCTGTGAAAGCTGGCTCCCGCCAGTGACCTGTTCAGGTGTTTTACAATGTATTGGACCTAGCAGCCATCAACTCCTGGGTACTTTACAAAGAATGCACAGAGAAGAGTTTACCAAGGAGATAATATATTTTACAGTTAGCACAGGAACTTCGAAAGAAGTATTTGGAACAGAGGGAGACTGCCAAGCGTGTACCCAGAGCTGAAGCTGGCAACCCCGCTGACAGTCACAAGAGACACCAATGCCAGGTTGGCAAGTGCAATAAAAATAAAACTTCGGACAACTGTGCCCTGTGCAGAACAGCGGTGTGTAGAAAGTGCACTGCAGAGAAGCACATTATCTGTGTTGATTGAGAACAGCCTTAGACTCATGGTAAAGGAATACCCTTTAGTCTATAGAAAAATAAATTTGACTTTTTTATAACTTCTTGTGCTGCTGCACTTCTGTAACAAGTTTTGCTGTAAGTTTATCTACATTGCTCAGTTGCTTTTACGCATCTGATAATAAACTGTTGTGTTACTTTGATTTGTAAAATGCACGTTCATATATATATTATGCTTCAGTTGTTCCGATGTTTATTTGATGTACTCAAAAAAATGAATTACATCTGACTTTCTCCTTTTGTTATACTATTTACAGTGTTTTGAATACAGCCGTCAGAAAGACTGCTTCGGGGCTTTTAGGTATGAGTATATCTCCGGTCCTTCTAGTGTTAAACTAATAACTATATACTATGTCAAATTGGTCATTAACTACCAGGAATGGACCAATTAACACTTATTTACTTGCCTATACCACTGATTTAAAAAAAAAACAAAACCCTTAAAAAAATAGCTAAGGAGAGTCTCCCTCATAATATCCCACATCGGCTTTGCATTCATTTTCTCTGCCATTTTTCTTTGTTTTTCCTTTGATACAGTTGCTTGAAACTTGTAGCCTGCATGTCAATTTCTATCCCTTTCTCCATTTTTCTAGCAACATGTTGACTAGTGTCCACTCAGCTTTACTCTCAGCGTGTTTGGCTGTTAGATGTGTGGCATGCAACTCCCTCTGGTCTCTATTAATCCAAATGTATTTTTAAAAAAATGAAAGGGATTGAATGCATTACTTTAATCTGCAAAAAAAAAAAAAAAAAGTTTTTGGAAGTCTTGCAATATATGCTGATTTGTAGCGGGGAAGCAGTTTACAGGGACTGATTCTCCTTGTTTCCTCTCACTACAGTAACTCTTTGATATTCTGCCTATTCAATCACAGTCAGCTCTGCAAACAGATTGCTCTGTCCACAGAGGTGCAAAACTCCCACCTGTTTACAGAACCTGAGGCGAAAAACAGACAGAAGGCATGTTTGGTACTGTAGCTGAAAAATCATGAAAGCTAGCAACTTTGTGAAAAGGAGTGATCACAGAATAACAGTGAGAGTCTGTGCTTGTTTTCAGGGCTTTAGGTCAACTGATCTTCAGCACAAGTTATTGACAGTCTTTGTGGTATTAGAGTTTATATAGCCTCTGTCTCTCGTTTGGTCTGTATATCAATCAGAGATATCAATCCCTTTCCAGCACACAGATATCTGTTCAATCTATCTGTGTGCTGAAGTCAACTAATATTTACTCTCTCTAGTTGTTTTTCTGTATGTTATTCTATAATTGAGCTCCGATATAAAATACTTAATGAAAATACAAATATTTAAGATGCATTTTACTGTTGGAATTTCGTAAAAGACTATTGTATCGTTATGCCGCCATCAAGCAAAGTATGTATGGCTTATATGTAGGTCGTCTGACTTTCAGGTTTTACCCGATTTAACCTGATTTCACCCCTGAATGCTTTTTTCTGCATTTGGGTTAAACCCGAAAACTCCCCGAATAGGCACATACTGTATATGAATAAACACATGCACAGTTGTCTGATTCAAATGCAACAAAGTAGAATTGGTGCCGATGACGGTAAGCTGATTTACCTATTAGAAAAATATGGCTTCTTAGTGTAATTATATTTATTTTATTTATTTATTTATTTATTTATTTTTATTTTTTTTTTTCAAAATTACAGCAATATAGCTTTAAGGTTTTTGCTTTTTTTTGCACACTTTTCTTCCCAGTTGTTTGTTTTATGAGTGTGTGTTTAAGCCAAGAGCATTTAGATGTAACAGTTGATCATTTCTCTTTGTAAAACAGCATGGAGTAAAGTTGTTTAGTTTTCCCGTATGTTCTGTGTGCAATTATACTTGCAACTCCACTACAAAATAAAACTTGATTGGAACGGAGAAATGCCTCCATATACAGTATGTGTGTGTGAGAGAGAGAGAGAGAGAGTCGTCAAAAGTTTGCAAACCCCAATGTGTGGAAATATACATACGTTGGGGATTTAAGCTGTTGACGACAACTTTGTTGTCGACACTTTGTGCTTAAGCGTTGCTTATTTCTTTCTAAATAAAACCTGATTTCTACCCGAATATTTATTCTTTCTAAATTATATATATAAAAAAATTCTTAAATCATTAAATAATTCTACCCGACTATTAAAAATGCATTCACCCGAATTTGGGAAAAAACTTCACCCGGAAATCAGATGCCCTACTTATATGTCATTGCTGGTAACTATTTTTTAACTCTGCAGCGACACACACACACACACACACACACACACACACACACATATATATATATACAGTGCATTGCAAAGGTATTCAGACCCCTGATTCTCTCATATTACTGAATTACAAATGGTACATTGAAATTTCGTTCTGTTTTAAAACGCTGAAACTGAAAATTAATTATTGTAAGGTGACATTGGTTTTATGTTGGGAAATATTTGTAAGAAAAATAAAAAAACTGAAATATCTTGCTTGCATAAGTATTCAACCCCTACACATTAATATTTGGTAGAGCCACCTTTCGCTGCAATAACAGCTTTAAGTCTTTTGTAAGTATGTACCAGTTTTGCACACAGTGTCGGAGTGATTTTGGCCCATTCTTCTTGGCAGATTTGCTCCAGGTTGTTCAGGTTGGTTGGACGACGCTTGTGGACCGCAATTTTCAAATAGTGCCACAGATTCTCAATGGGATTGAGATCAGGACTTTGACTGGGCCACTGTAGGACATTCACCTTTTTGTTCTTGAGCCACTCCAATGTTGCTTTGGCCTTGTGCTTGGGATCATTGTCCTGCTGAAAGGTGAATTTCCTCCCAAGCTTCAGTTTTTAGCAGACTGAAGCAGGTTCTCTTGCAGTATTTCCCTGTATTTTGCTCCATCCATTCTTCCTTCAATTTTAACAAGATGCCCAGTCCCTGCTGATGAGAAGCATCCCCACAGCATGATGCTGCCACCACCATACTTCACTGTAGGGATGGCGTGTCTTGAGGCATGGGCAGTGTTAGATTTGCGCCACACATAGCACTTTGAGTTTTGGCCAAAAAGCTCTATCTTGGTCTCATCTGACCACAAAACCTTTTCCCACATCGCAGCTGGGTCACTCTCATGCTTTCTGGCAAACTCCAGACGTGCTTTCAGATGGTACTTTTTGAGTAACGGCTTCTTTCTTGCCACCCTCCCATACAGGACAGTGTTATGCAGAGCTCTTGATATGGTTGACTGGTGCACCATTACTCCACTCCCAGCCACTGAACTCTGTAGCTTCTTCAAAGTGATTGTTGGCCTCTCTGTGGCTTCTCTCACAAGTCTCCTTCTTGTTTGGGATATCCAAACACTTGGATATTATTATGTACCCTTTCCCTAATCTATGCATTTGTATTACTTTATCTCTAACTTCTGTAGAATGCTCTTTGGTCTTCATTTTCCTTCAGATTCACAGCCCTGAATAATTGATCCTTCAACAGTGGGGTTTTTATCCAGAAAATGTGACAGCAACTTTAATGGTTCACAGGTGGAGGCCAATGGTAAGGTAATTGTGTCCTCGTTAGGGTAATTTTTTTCATCGGTGTAAACTGGGAGCTTCCACAGCACAGGGGTTGAATACTTATGCAAGCAAGATATTTCAGTTTTTTATTTTTCTTAAAAATATTTCCCAACATAAAACCAATGTCACCTTACAATAATTGATTTTGAGTTTCAGTGTTTTAAAATAAAATATCAAACAGAACGAAATTTCAATGTACCATTTGTAATTCAGTAATACGAGAGAATTGGTCAGGGGTCTGAATACTTTTGCAAGGCACTGTATATCTATTCACACACACACACACACACACACATGCACACACATATATATTATTTCTTAGCTGACGCCCTTATCCAGGGCGACACAATTGTTACAAGATATCACATAATTTTTACATACAATTACCCATTTATACAGTTGGGTTTTTTCTGGAGCAATCTAGGTAAAGTACCTTGCTCAAGGGTACAGCAGCAGTGTCCCCCACCAGGGATTGAACCCATGACCCTCCGGCCAAGAGTCCAGAGCCCTAACCACTACTCCACACTGCTGCCCTTTATACATACACACACACACACACACACTCTATATCTATATCTATATATATAATCACACACACTGGTTTGCAGAAGCATTCACCCCCCTGCAAAGTTTTCACATTTTGTTGGCACCTGAGCATACTCCACGACACTTTCAAATTAGACTTTACATGTAAAATCTACACAAACTACTCCACATTGATAAAGTAAACAAAATGCATATACAATATAAATAAGTAAGATTTACACTGAAAAACCGATTAATCTCAGTTGTATAAGTATTCAACCCCTTTGCTACTGCAGCCTCAAATCAGCTCCGGTGCAAATGATTTGTTTAAAAGGTCACTAAATTAGTGAAGTGGTTTCAGGCTGTGTGCTCTGCAACTCACATAGTGATCCAACAAAGCAACCATGAAGACCAAGGAGCTTTCGAAACAAGTCAGGCATAAAGTGGTAGAGAGGCACAGAGCAGGAGAAGGGTACAAGAAAATTTCAAAGGCGCTGATTATCCCTCTCAGCACAGTGAAGCCCATCATTAAGAAGTGGAAGATGCATCATACCACCCGACACTACCCAGATCAGGTCGCCCTCCCAAACTGAGCAGCCGGGCAAGCAGAAAACTGGTTAGGGATGTCACTCTGAAGCCAACAATGACCTTAAGAGATCTACAAAGTTGTGTCTGAGATAGGAGTCAGTGTTCACACATCAACAATAAGCCGGTCCCTACACAAAGCTGGCCTATATGGACGGGTGCAAGAAAGAAGCCATTACTCAAAAAGCCTCATCTTAAAGCACATATGGTTTGCGAAAAAGCATGTAGATGATACTGCAGACATGTGGAAAAAGGAAAAAGGTTTTAAAACCATTGCACATATATGCTCCAGTTCAAAATCAATAAACTAAACCTAATTTGCTTAATATTCCAGAAATAAATGTATCTTGAAAGGCTAAGTTTAGCATAATAATGTGTAATTTATTTTATTTTCAGACAAAACAAGGGCTTCTCACTAATATGTTTTAAAAAATAGCAAAAATATTTCACACAGAACACATCGCACCATAAACCCTTTAACCACCTATACTTAGCACAATAAAACCCCAGTTGCTTGTCTAAATAAAATCATCAATGTAGTTAAAATGCACAAATGCACAGAAATACTCAAAGAGGTCAATTGTATTTTGAATAACCCTACAAATGTAAAACACTGTTCACCCACTATAACAAAACTCAGAGACCACTTTTTTTGAAAACAAAATGATTTGAAAACAATGCAGCTCTGTCTTCAGCCTCCTTTAGCCTGGCAATGTTGATTGTGCCTATTCCCAAAACCATGCTGTGGTCTGGTCTGCCCATTTTCATTTTTATGAATTTATTCTTTAAAAAAGCAAAACTTTTTAACCAAACTAACTCTATGCAAATTCTGATACACTCAATTAATCAAACACATCTAAAGTTGATTAACTCAATTCGGGAATTATGGGAAACAAAGATGACCGTGCAACATCTTCATTGATCATCTGTACTGTGTGCTGTAGTGCCAGTGGCTATTGGCTACAGGAATGTAAAAAAAATACAATGATTAAAGCTCCAGAGGGTTGTGTGTTCATTTCTTGTACATTGCATTATTACATTACATTTTTTGTGCATTATTACGTTAAACTTTTTTTTTTTTTTAAGTTTATAAGCTTGTACATGGATTCGCAAGTGGCAGTTTGGATTTTAAAAACAACTTACAATTTTAGCTGTTCTTTTTTGTTTTCTAAAGCAAATTAAACATAGTATAATGTTAAATCAATATACATTAAACCAGACAACAAACACTAAACCCCTTTTCTACCGCATTGAAGTTTTAAGCTAAATAAAAATCTATTGATTGGCCCACTAAATAAGTATTGATTGGCAAGAAATACTAAAAAAAAAGACCAAAAACGATTTCAGTTATTTTAGACACAGTTTATTTTAGTTTGGCATGTCTCAGTGCTGGCAGGATGCAGACTGCTTATTTCTCTCCCTGTCTACTCCATAGTTCTTGTGAACTTGACGAGTGCAGGTACTCTTGATTTACCTTCCATGCTGCTGATGCTCTTCTCTCTGTCTCTTTGTTGTCATGTGTTCCTCTCACTCATAAAGAGGCAGGGCTTGTACCCATCACAAGGGCTGGGGTTACTGAAAATGAAACTGATCATGTTTTATTTTATCATAAAGACTATGACTCGAGTCGAGTGGACACTTTTGAGCAGGGACTTGAGTTGAGTTGATTCTTTTCTTGCAGGGACTTGAGTCGAGTCATCTGATGATAATGACTTGAGTCACCACAACTCTGAGCCAGACCTGAAAGACAGCGATTTTTTTTATTTTCTGTTTTGCTATCTTCCAGTTTATTTAATTGGTCTTCATCCAAATCGGCATGTCTACTTACTTCTTTTGCAGGTAACTGGTCACTCAGTTTCATAGTTACTGTACCCATATTTTAAATTCTGTGAGGCAGCGCAGTGATTTAGGATATATGACAAGGCTCTAACTGTCCGTATCCATCCAATATATGGACAGCTGGAACCTTGCACGACCAATCACTTTGCTTGTTTCACGTTCCATTGCCAGCCCTGGATTATAATAGATATATGAGAGAGAGAGAGAGCGCTCAACCATTTGCACGTATAATCTAGAATTGTTGCTTACATACTCTACACTTTCAGGTATTTGAGGTACATCAAGGCAACAAAAGGTTTTGGAAAAATGTAAACCATAGATGTCAGGTTATTTGCATGTGTTATTACTATTATTATTATGAGTCACGTAAGGCTTTCTTGCTGCATATTTGGCTTTTATATTTTCAAAATTATTTACAAAAACTTCAGCTGTCCTTTTGTGCACAACCAAACCAGAAGTTGTTTTTCCAATTCAATACGCAGTACAGTACTATCAAAACACATTGAGCAGTGCAGTAACTATACAAAAAGCTGATGAAATTGTGATTACAATAAATCCATTCATTCATTCATAAAAACAGAAAAAAATATTATGTTTGATTAGAGTGTAACAAGCAAAACAAATCAATGCCTTTCTCTGTAAAATATTTACTGATCATTGATATTAAAAAAAAAAAGTTGAACTAATACAAGACCGGAAATGCAGGCTAAATGAGGCTGGGATTTAATTGTAATTAACCAAACAAACAAAAACTAGTGATTATGGCATTTTTAGCAGGTTTAGCATAACATTTTGTTACTTGGTAGTTCCTAAAGCTGCTATACGGATAACACATAATTGTCATAATTGACACGAAATCAGTCTGTGGGTTAATGGTCACAGTACATTTCCGGAAGTGCAGTAATTGGTATAACGATGTTGGTTTAACGATGGTGGTGGGCGACAAGTCTTGGTAGAATGCTCAACTAATCAAACTGATCTTAACAAGATCTGTTGCTTGGGGAAATCAACAGTCAAAACAGAAACTTAGAAGCAAATCTGACATTCACGTTCACAGCATATAGCTTGTATATGAATAACACTCAGTTGGATGTGGTTTCAATAAAGTAGCATGTCGTTCTGTATGAGCACAAAGCTCCTTTCAATCTTCAAAGCTGATCACATTGCAGACATCATATACACAAACTGGAAACTCAAACAATCCCCTGTGAAAGAATTCTACAATAATGAAACCATGTACTGGTCTAAAATGAGCAGTGCTCCATACGGTTTAAATACATGTTAACCTATACGTGTGGTTCAGGGGGCGGGAGCTAGGATCCTCCCTTTGATCTCCTATCATCAATCAAATCTACTTCCTATTTAAACCATTAGTCACACTCTATACTTCTGTCTTCCATTTTTTCGTTTCCTCCTCCTTCGCTATAAAACTCAGCCGCCTGTGTGTCTGGTCCCCCAAACGGTGAGGACCCCCCTTCTATATGTTTTATGTGCAGGGGAAGTCCCCTGTGTGTCTGGTCCCCCAAACGGTGAGGAGCCCCCTTCTATATGTTGGGCCTTAGCAAACGGCATGCCCTCTCTTATATGTTTTCAATCTTTACCAACTCTATGTCCCTGAGGGTGCCGAGCACCCAGCCTTGGAATTAGCCGCATCACGACGCAGCCCTCTCATAATCTGCATTGGTGCCCTCACCACAATGCAGACCTCGCCCTGCTGAGGGCTTGGTCCTAACGGTGGGCGGCTCTCCGAGAAGTCAGGCGACATCTCTACAGGTAGCCTGGCTCCCGTCCTGTGAAATATATATATATATATATATATTATGCAAATTCATTGGACGGGGTCAGAGTTATTCCAGTACAGAAACTGGGGTTTAACATTAAATATATATATATATATATATATATATATACAGTACTGTGCAAAAGTTTTAGGCAGGTGTGAAAAAATGCTGTAAAGTAAGAATGCTTTCAAAAATAGACATGTTAATAGATTATATTTATCAATTAACTAAATGCAAAGTGAGTGAACAGAAGAAAAATCTAAATCAAATCCATATTTGGTGTGACCACCCTTTGCCTTCAAAACAGCATCAATTCTTCTAGGTACACTTGCACAAAGTCAGGGATTTTGTAGGCATATAGTCAGGTGTATGATTAAACAATTATACCAAACAAGTGCTAATGATCATCAATTCAATATGTAGGTTGAAACACAATCATTAACTGAAACGGAAACAGCTGTGTAGGAGGAATAAAACTGGGTGAGGAACAGCCAAACTCAGCTAACAAGGTGAGGTTGCTGGAGACAGTTTACTGTCAAAAGTCATACACCATGGCAAGACTGAGCACAGCAACAAGACACAAGGTAGTTATACTGCATCAGCAAGGTCTCTCCCAGGCAGAAATTTCAAGGCAGACAGGGGTTTCCAGATGTGCTGTCCAAGCTCTTTTGAAGAAGCACAAAGAAACGGGCAACGTTGAGGACCGTGAGCGCGGTGGTCGGCCAAGGAAACTTACTGCAGCAGATGAAAGACACATCATGCTTACTTCCCCGCAATCGGAAGATGTCCAGTAGTGCCATCAGCTCAGAATTGGCAGAAAACAGTGGGACCCTGGTACACCCATCTACTGTCCGGAGAAGTCTGGTCAGAAGTGGCCTTCATGGAAGACTTGCGGCCAAAAGCCATACCTCCGGCGTGGAAACAAGGCCAAGCGACTCAACTATGCACGAAAACACAGGTACTGGGGTGCAGAAAAATGGCAGCAGGTGCTCTGGACTGATGAGTCAAAATTTGAAATATTTGGCTGTAGCAGAAGGCAGTTTGTTCGCGAAGGGCTGGAGAGCGGTACCACGAATGAGTGTCTGCAGGCAACAGTGAAGCATGGTGGAGGTTCCTTGCAAGTTTGGGGCTGCATTTCTGCAAATGGAGTTGGGGATTTGGTCAGAATTAATGGTCTCCTCAATGCTGAGAAGTACAGGCAGATACTTATCCATCATGCAATACCATCAGGGAGGCATCTGATTGGCCCCAAATTTATTCTGCAGCATGACAACGACCCCAAACATACAGCGAAAGTCATTAAGAACTATCTTCAGCGTAAAGAAGAACAAGGAGTCCTGGAAGTGATGGTATGGCCCCCACAGAGCCCTGATCTCAACATCATCGAGTCTGTCTGGGATTACATGAACAGAGAGAAGCAACTGAGGCTGCCTAAATCCACAGAAGAACTGTGGTTAGTTCTCCAAGATGTTTGGGCCAACCTACCTGCCGAGTTCCTTCAAAAACTGTGTGCAAGTGTACCTAGAAGAATTGATGCTTGATGCTGTTTTGAAGGCAAAGGGTGGTCACACCAAATATGGATTTGATTTAGATTTTTCTTCTGTTCACTCACTTTGCATTTAGTTAATTGATAAATATAATCTTTTAACATGTCTATTTTTGAAAGCATTCTTACTTTACAGCATTTTTTCACACCTATTATATATTTGTAGTCCAATGGTTAAAGAAAAGGGCTTGTAACCAGGTGGTCCCCGATTCAAATCCCACCTCAACCACTGACTCACTGTGTGACCCTGAGCAAGTCACTTAACCTCCTTGTGGTCCGTCTTTCGGGTGAGACGTAGTTGTAAGTGACTCTGCAGCTGATGCATAGTTGACACACCCTAGTCTCTGTAAGTCGCCTTGGATAAAAGGTGTCTGCTAAGTAAACAAATATTTTATATTTGTTATGAAATGCCCCTTTCTGTCAGTCTTTGATGTGCAGTACAATTCTATTTTCTTTTTTCTTTTTTATCATTTTTTTAGCTACAGCTGCTGAAACATTTTTCACTTTCACTCCTTCATGTTGTCTGAGTGTTTTGAAGTGGTTCTCGTCTTTCACTTAGCCCCTATTATTCAATTCCCAGTCTCATCCTAATCTATTAAACACGCCTCTATACTACTGAGCATTTACCGCTCAGGAGGCTGTGCTCAAACTCTCCCCTCATAATGTTTTTGATATTATATATATATATATATATATATATATATATATATATATATATATATATATATATATATATATATATATATATATACATACAGTACTGTGCAAAGTTTTAGGCAGGTGTGAAAAAAAATGCTGTAAAGGAAGAATGCTTTCAAAAATAGACATGTTAATAGTTTATATTTATCAATTAACAAAATGCAAAGTGAGTGAACAGAAGAAAATCTACATCAAATCAATATTTGGTGTGACCACCCTTTGCCTTCAAAACAGCATCAATTCTTCTAGGTACACTTGCACACAGTTTTGAAGGAACTCGGCAGGTAGGTTGGCCCAAACATCTTGGAGAACTAACCACAGTTCTTCTGTGGATTTAGGCAGCCTCAGTTGCTTCTCTCTCTTCATGTAATCCCAGACAGACTCGATGATGTTGAGATCAGGGCTCTGTGGGGCCATACCATCACTTCCAGGACTCCTTGTTCTTCTTTACGCTGAAGATAGTTCTTAATGACTTTTGCTGTATGTTTGGGGTCGTTGTCATGCTGCAGAATAAATTTGAGGCCAATCAGATGCCTCCCTGATGGTATTGCATAATGGATAAGTATCTGCCTGTACTTCTCAGCATTGAGGAGACCATTAATTCTGACCAAATCCCCAACTCCATTTGCAGAAATGCAGCCCCAAACTTGCAAGGAACCTCCACCATGCTTCACTGTTGCCTGCAGACACTCATTCGTATCGCTCTCCAGCCCTTCCGCTTGAACAAACTGCCTTCTGCTACAGCCAAATATTTCAAATTTTGACTCATCAGTCCAGAGCACCTGCTGCCATTTTTCTGCACCCCAGTTCCTGTGTTTCGTGCATAGTTGAGTCGCTTGGCCTTGTTTCCACGTCGGAGGTATGGCTTTTTGCCGCATAAGTCTTCCATGAAGCCACTTCTGACCAGACTTCTCCAGACAGTAGATGGGTGTACCAGGGTCCCACTGTTTTCTGCCAGTTCTGAGCTGATGGCACTGCTGGACATCTTCCGATTGCGAAGGAAGTAAGCATGATGTGTCTTTCATCTGCTGCAGTAAGTTTCCTTGGCCGACCACTGCGTCTCGGTCCTCAACGTTGCCCGTTTCTTTGTGCTTCTTCAAAAGAGCTTGGACAGCACATCTGGAAACCTCTGTCTGCCTTGAAATTTCTGCCTGGGAGAGACCTTGCTGATGCAGTATAACTACCTTGTGTCTTGTTGCTGTGCTCAGTCTTGCCATGGTGTATGACTTTTGACAGTAAACTGTCTTCAGCAACCTCACCTTGTTAGCTGAGTTTGGCTGTTCCTCACCCAGATCTCAACACAGCTGTTTCTGTTTCAGTTAATGATTGTGTTTCAACCTACATATTGAATTGATGATCATTAGCACCTGTGGTTGGTATCCAATTGTTTAATCATACCTACCTGACTAGTATGCCTACAAAATCCTGACTTTGTGCAAGTGTACCTAGAAGAATTGATGCTTGATGCTGTTTTGAAGGCAAAGGGTGGTCACACCAAATATGGATTTGATTTAGATTTTTCTTCTGTTCACTCACTTTGCATTTAGTTAATTGATAAATATAATCTTTTAACATGTCTATTTTTGAAAGCATTCTTACTTTACAGCATTTTTTCACACCTGCCTAAAACTTTTGCACAGTACTGTATATATAATATCAAAAACATTATGAGGGAGAGAGTTTGAGCACAGCCTCCTGAGCGGGTAAATGCTCAGTAGTATAGAGGCGTGTTTAATAGATTAGGATGAGACTGGGAATTGAATAATAGGGGCTAAGTGAAAGACGAGAACCACTTCAAAACACTCAGACAACATGAAGGAGTGAAAGTGAAAAATGTTTCAGCAGCTGTAGCTAAAAAAATGATAAAAAAGAAAAAAGAAAATAGAATTGTACTGTACATCAAAGACTGACAGAAAGGGGCATTTCATAACAAAAAGTAACATTTAATTTACTGGTAACGGCAAAAAGTGCTGTGCGATTAGTCCCAGTACAGTATCAAATGTAACAAATGTTACACTTTATCTAAATTGTACTGTCCTGCCTTGATTACTGCAACTCCCTCCTGCCTCTGCTATCCGTCCGCTCCAGCTCATCCAAAACTCTGCTGTCTGCCTTGACTTTTCACTTCCTCGTTTCTCTCACGCTACACCGCTGCTCCACTCCCTCAACTGGCTCCCTATCACCGTTCGCATCCGATTCAAAACTCTTGTACTCGCCAAACGCTGTCTCAACCTTTCTGCTCCCTCCTATCGCCAGATTATTTCTCCCTACACCCTCTCTGCTCCTCCGCCACCGGTGGACTAGCTATACCCCCCCTCCACTCCCCCGGTGGGTGCAATGGCCTATCCACGGCAATCAGGACTGCTCAGCCCCTGACCATCTTCCAGCACCTCCTCAAGACACACCTGTTCAGACAGCATCTGTAAACCTCACAACTCTCGACTATACTGGACTATATGGCACCCAATTGTACCAGTACTTCCATCATCTTGTACTTGCACTGAACTGCTCCATATTTTGCTGTATTCTACTACTGCTCTTAATTATAACTATTTTCTGTATCTTGTACTTGATTTTACACTTAAAAGGTATCTGTATTCACATTTTTTGTAATTGCTCTTATTTGAAATCGTTCTCATCCATTTATCGTACTTACTACGTGCTCTTAATGGAATTTATTCTTATAAGCAAATATTTTTACTCTAAGTTTACCTGCTCTTAGTAGAATTTTTTCTTAAATGTAATTATTTATGTATTCTTTATTTTGCTCTTATTTGAATTTGATCGTATTTTCTACTGATTTTACTGTACTTTATAGCTGCTCTTATCTGTAATGTGATATTTTGTAATACGATATTTTGTATTGTGAAATTTTGTAACAACTGTAAGTTGCCCTGGATAAGGGCGTCTGTCAAGAACTCAATCAATAATAGTAATAAAATGGGCCTAAAGAGAGATTACACACTGTACTACAGTATCACCTCCTTACCATAATCTATGCTACTCGAATTCCAGAATTCATTTAATTACCACATTGCTATTTCTATTTAAAAATTCCTGTAAATGCACAATATAAGCACATTTGTACTACTTAAACATTTCCTAGATAAACCCTTGTTTGCAGCTGATAAAAGGGGAATCAACAGCAAGCTGCCCTGCATAATTGAACCAGGTTGTGTATTTTATTTAAAATACTCTGATCACCCGACTGTGAAATTAACAATATGCATATGTGTTGTACCTTACTGTTTTGTTATTGATATGTGTTTTCCATATTTCTTTTCACTTTAAAACAGATGAAGCCAATATTAAAATCAGAGGTAGACATTAAATATTGTGCCCTTAGGGAATTAAAGCTTACAAACAGAAGCTCATTTTTATTATGTCAACCTGATTAATAAAAGTGTTTGCCATTAGGGAGCCTGTAGCAGGGCGGTAGTAACTCCTGCTGATTAAATGTGTATATTTATTTTAGAACAGGGTTTCCCCCTCCGTCCGTGTAATTTTGTCTTTGTTTGTTTTATTATTATATAGGACGAGCGAGGTGCCGTCCTTCAGTGTTTTGTATTAATATTATCGTTATGATTTAGTGTTTTAATATGACGGCGAAACACCTCAGGTTTTGTTGTTTTGTTTATATGGTGGGTGGGTGGGTGTACGAGAGGAGTGTGGAGAGCGAGGAGAGAGAGAAAGAGAAAAACTAAACTTAAAAACCTAGGAATAGTGAAGGCAATCTGCCCAGCCTGACCTGTGTTTTATTTATTTTGTGTTCATGATTATTTTTGTTTACCTTTTTTATTTCGCTCTGTGAGCACAGTCTTTTTGTTTAAACATTTGATTTATTTTTGTTATTTGAAAACAAAACGGCGCGCCGCGTCATTTACTTTAAACTGCAGTGCCTTGGTCAAAGAGTATTTTTCCCGTCCCTGCTTCTGTCGTGATGTCGCCGCCAAGCCACCCTGCCACAGAGCCAAATTAAATTCCATTTGCAATTACAAAAAAAAAAAAAAATGGATTCACATTTTATTGCACATACTGGTACTGAAGCATCACAAAACGGAAAAGTTTCCATAACAGCAGGTTCCTGAAGTCAAACTAAACCAATCTAATCCAATTTCCTGGAGTGAAAAACAACAACAAAAAAAACACACTGATTTGATCACAGTTCACTCGATCGCTTTACAGTTCACTAAACTATGTGACAGTAGTGAGAAAATGAACGGTCTCCAGCAGTTAGTTTTTCTTTGTGCACCTTGTGAATTGAGCCTGGAGAGAGCTTAACAGTGTTACAGTCCCTTAGTGTTCTATATCAGGCTATGGAAGCATGTCTTTAAAAGAGTGCAAACCCATGCTTTAAAATCCACTGTCTTAGTATTATTAGCTCTATTAACACTATTACTGAAGCCCATCTTACGGTCCTGTAAATCCTTTTTTTTTTTTTTTTTAAAGGACATGCAAATATTTAAATACAAAGCTATAGGCACACTTCTGAATCCTGGTAGTTTTGCATGTAGACCACTGGAGTGAGTTGTATCCGAATATGCCAAATTGAAGTATAAAACACAAGCAAAGAAACTAAAGCTCTTCAACAAAATTAAAGTGGGATCAGTGATGCTATTGTTAGTACTGGATTTTAAAACAGTGGTTATTAGCACTCCTTATATATTTAAGTTTAGCTGCATCATGTTATCTCTAACATCCAAATCTACTGTAACTGGTCATCTGTGTAGGTGTCCAGCACTTAGGGGTCTAACCCAGGCTGTTTTGTTCAAGTTCTTCTCAATGAAAGCCTTAGAGGTTCTATTTGCTTAAGAAAACAGCTACGTGTTACAACCGCTTCCACATTTCCAAGGACCAACATTTCCCTTAACAGGTTTGTGCTGAAAAGAGGTGTAGCCTCTATGACCTCTACCTGCCAGTGACTTTGTAGTTCTGTAGATGGTAAAGACATAGTTAGTGGAACAAACTAAATATATCCCATACCAACATAAAGATATTTAAGCTATGTCACATTCAAGATGGTCAGAAACTAAATAGTGTAAACATGACTTATGAACCAGTTTATACAAACACCAGTCCATATGTCAACAAAGTATGTCTTTCATGGTAAACAGACAGGATTGAAAACAATTCTTCTGTCAAGATTATGCACACCTATCTTTAATTGCCTTGAATATTTTCTGTCTCGAATTTTTTTTCATACAGTTATCCACCTCTCCATTGTGTTTACAGCTGACATGTTTTGTATTTTTGCCCGTCCCCAATTTGGTTATGCCGAACCGTTGTGTTTTACTGAACTGTAGAATTTCAGGACAGTTTTGAGGACAATTTTAATATTATATTATGGTTTATTGCGAAGGCTGGTATTGTTTTGAGGCGAATACCCCATAAAGGCTATATCAATTGTAACATAATACTGACATGGTCGATTCACACGGGAGTAAAAATACAGAGGATGCCTGAGTTTTATATTTTACAGAAGGTCCCGATGTCCTGTAAAATAATCAGAGGACCTCTGAGAAATGATCTGTGATAATAAGAAATGGACGGTTCGCACGGGACTAAATTTCACTGATGTTTGTAAAAATTCCAAAACCACCTGCTTATGTGGTGATTTTTAGTTCAGTGCGAATCGGGCTATAGATTGCACATATTTACTGGTACACCTGGTGGTCCCTGCTGGAAACACTGGTACTTGAGATGAAAAGGTTGAAAACCACTGGTTTAAAGGCAGTGGGACAAATGAAAAGAAATCACAGATTTTTTTGTTCTTTTTTCCTTTGCCCGTAATGCTAGTATTAGCTGAGGCCATAATTTCTATCTTAATCTTCGACTTCAACGTCTCATCGCACATAGTAAGTGCACACTCGTTGTCCAATCAAAGCATTCAAAGGCTGAATCTGGTGTAAAAATGACAGGACTCTGCCCAATCACAACTAGATATGTGTTTGAATTTTTTAATGTTCGAAATGTTTTAAGTGTGCTTAGGTAGGCAGCGAAGCAAACAGCTCACGGGTTAGAGCTCACATTTGGGTCGGGGGTTTACAGTGTCGCAGGTGGCTGACATTTTTTTTCCTTCCAACGTTGTTGAATAATGAATTTCCGGGTGGGGGGGGGGCTGGTTTAAAACCCCTAAAACCACCCCACTAGCTACGCCACTGTGTGATAGTCATGATGAGCTAATTTGTCTGATGCGTATAATATAAAACTTATAATGTTTTTCTTCATTCAAAAAACATTTGGAGGACTACATAAACAAGTATCACAGCATCTCCTTAATGATGCGACATGTGATGCAAGAAAGTATGATGATTCATGAGCTTGATTAATTTACTGATACACACCCACTGAATACGTATAAAACAGAATGCAGAGTGGGTGGGTTATTGAAACTAGTGGTGGTTGATGGAAACAGATATGGACACAACCTCCATGTACCAATAATAACTGGAATTATTTAAATGTTTTTTCTTTTAAATGAAAACATCAACACACACATGCATAAAATGATATGGCAGGTAATTTTACAACTAGAAATTTCTTTGCTTCGATAACCACCTCAAACGTTCATTACAGCTTGATGACGTAGTTTGCTCTTGACTTACCTCCATAATGGACTGGGATTTCTATTTTCGGGCCTATGACGTAGTGGCCCTCCTCCAGGCTGTGGGCAGTGATGGTAGTCCATTGCCGACACGAATGAAGCAGAATGTAGTCATTGTCTCGCAGCCCTTCAACTGACTCTCCTGTGAAGTAAAATACTTTTAGTAACAAAATATTCAAAAATAAACTTTGTTCATGCAGATTTAACAATGCAGTACTGGTAACTATTCAGTTATTCTCAAACATAAATATGCATCCATCCTTCAACTCTGAGTATAGGTCAATCAAGTCAACCCCTTTGTCTATCATGATCATAATTCACAATCCCCCAAGTCCAAAGCTACCCCTGCTAATGCTATCAATAAAAAAAAAAAATGTGTATCATGTAATGAAATTCTTAAAGTGCACTCTTTAGCCCCGAAAAAATATTGTTTTCCAATCCCTTTTCTTTGATGGTTGCAAGTTCCAAGGACAGAGCATTCATTATTTTACCAAGTCATGCTTTTTCTGATAATAAATTATAAATTAGGCGTATATGCCATAATTCTTGAGGAAGAAGGGGATTTTTGTTAAAAGTCATTTAAATCAATAAGTGAGACTACAGCATTCAAGGGAATAGGATAAGTTGGCCCAGAATCTCACTTTTAAGCCTGAAAGAATGACGCTGTCCTGGGAGGTGAGACCTCCGACAGCTGTCACAGTTCAAATGAGGCTGGATGATGGGACCCATCAACCTCATGAAAGGAGATGTAGCTGCAAAGAAGGCAGAGTTGAGGAGGAGAAAAGTTTCAAGACAAGTCTTTAAAGTAAAAATTATGTATTTTTGTCACTGTAGTAATCTTTATTCTAAAGATATATAGTATTTTATCATGCTGGACTACGAGACAAGCCTAGGTTATTTTTTTTTAAATAAATGTGGCCTACCAGCTCCAGGTACTACACGATTGGAACATGCATTTCCAAAATCTAGAAAGGTATACAGTAGTACAATGACGGTATGATGACATCACAAATCTAGGAAAAGAACGCTCCATTCTGGGTGCAAACAATCATTGTAAACATTGCTAATGTAAATGTCATCTACTTTAGGCAGACACAAGGTCATCTGTGTGAACTTATCTTATCACGATACTGTATGACTGAAACAGAATTCCACCAGTCCTGTAAATGTCATATGAGACCACTTTCCTCCAGAACCAATGGTGGTCACATATAAATGATGTAACCGGTAGTGTCCAAACAATATTCCAAAATTGACTAATGACATTTTGATAGCTAGATCTGTAAATGTACCTCTACCTTCTGATACAGTGAAATCAGACCTGTATAATCCCCCTATTTTGGGACTGTGCATTGCACCAGTTTCCCTTTTTCAGGTAATCCTTTTCAACTGAAATAGAGCATCACTATTATGAGTATACTTCACATCTTATTGGAGCTGCTCAGAAACCTAATGCCTCCTCCACTCCATCAACTATTTTGTCTTATGTGCGAATTACCTTGTCTCCACAGGATATCCAATTCACCCAACCTACGCTGAACTCACAACCATGTGTCTCCAGTACAATTGTTCTAACTTGTTAAAGTTAGACTGGAGTAAAAAAAATAGAGCATGGTCCGAAAAATAGTTCAGTCTTTGAACAAAAACATGTTTGAAACTTTGTACAAAATTATAAGTGTCACCAAGTTCAATAATTTTGTGAGGTTTCACAGTTCAAGAATCTCAAAGATAATGCAAAAGGTTGAAACCATAAAGAGGCATTTCCCCCCAAAGGACCTCCCACAAAAACAATTATAATTTACAAAACAGATATATTTATAGCCATTACCAAAAGGTCCAAGAATATGTAAATATGTCACAATGCAACATTTTAGTCCAGAGTTGACAGGCTGGTGTCTTTTAAACCACAGTATATGGCTTACTGAGCTCTTAAATATATCTTGTGTAAGAAGTGAAGTATCACATTTATGGACATTTAGTGAAAATAGAACAAAATGTATTTTGTATTACATTCTAATGCTTTTTCAGCCACAAAGGTTGAACAGCTCAGTTTTAGACACAAGCCTTAGAGAGTGTAGCAGAATACATTAGTATTTTCTGAAGACTACTGTAGGTTATAGTGTATGCAAGTTATAAAAAGGTTTTAATGAAAATGACTCTTGAGCAATAAGTAACGCCAGGACCAGGACACTGCCAACCTCCCACTTTAAGTGTAAAAAAACTGAAAAACTGATGGTACACAGTGCTTCTACAGGTTAACTTCAAGATTTAAGAATGTGAATTAAATAATAATAAAAATATATATAATTGATCTCTATGTGTAATATATCACATCAAAAATACAAATATGACCATAAACGAACTGCCAATCTCTCTGAAGCTAGAAGAATAGGAAGGTCAGATCTGGAACTTTGCCCATCTATGGTATGATGTCCTTGGCACAGAAAACAGATTCGTTGGAACACACTTCTGCTGTCAACCCCTTACCCTGCAGTGCAGCTGAATAAACCTAATACGATGTCAATTGTAACTATACAAAAAAATAAACATACAAACAAGTACTGTTCAATCCTGGTTTGTGTGTGTGTGTGTTTTAAATGCAGAAGTAGTGTCTAATACCATCAAGTAATTATTCAAATGCTCACTATTGTGTTACTAAAATCCTCTTAAAAAGCACGTATGATTTACTGTACATCCAGTATAACAAACGCTGCAACATATGACGCCGAGCTGCAATTCCTAGTTTGTTAAAGATATACTTATTCACATGCTCATTTTTACTTTTATTCATACCTGGGTGTCCAACCTACTACATTCATAAAGTTAGCCGTTTTGAGATATCGCACTGCCACCCATATTTCAACAGTTCGTGTTTTACAGCCTAAATGGAGTTAGTTAAAAAGTCAATATGTTCTGTAAAAATATAATGCTTACTTGCTACAGGATTGTGTTTATGCTTTATATGTGACATTTCGTGTAGAATATCTGTAAACATTAATTTACTACAGAGTTGCAGTTTGCACAGTACAGTAACAGTAATATAGTTTATATTGTTGTTTTCTATTTGAATGTTTTGATAAACGCCCTTCAACTGCAGAATAACGTTTATTATTAATTTGTTATTATCATTTTAAAAAAAATACATAGAGCCTTCTGAAATTAACTAATTTCATGAACATTTTTCCCACTAACTTAAGCACTTCTTCCACCCTGAACAATGCCTTTTAATATCATAAGTTTACCCAAAAAAAATGCTTATTTTCTTCTCTCCAGTATTTTGTCAAAAAAAAAACTGCATTTTATATGTTACCCTGTAGCAATTGCCCAGATTTAAAATTGTCATTTTTGTCCAATTTGTACTGCTTACCAATATGCAGCTGCATTTATACAGCCCCATATTTCTTACTAGATCCAGGAGTCTCTATAAAAATGTCAGATACCAGAACCCACTTTGCGCCATGACAGCCAACACGAGTGACCCAAATGATCCTTACCGGTATTCAGTCTGACGATCTGAGGCAATCGGTACGAGCTGACCAGTCGGTCCAGCGGCAGAGACGTCGCGCTCCATTTCACATCTTTGAGATTGTTATAGAGCATTAATCCCGCGTCCATGGTTGCTCGCTGCTGACATTAACCCACTACTAGCTAACACTCATTTGGAGAAAGACATGGGCCCAGCATAGCGTCTCTGTTTCTCTCCGGCTAATTCTGTTTCCAAGACTTTCAGGAGTTGTTATCCAGGCTCAGTTGTCGCTGTTGACAGGAAACACCATGGAATTACATTGGGTAAAGTGTCGAGTAAGGACGCCTGCGCAACAACTGGAAACACCGCCTCCCCTCTCATGCATGTAGACCAAACAGGCTTTTTACTTTGTCGCTCCACCCTCTGCCGACAGCCACTGACACCACTTGTAACATTGGTTGGGACGCTCCCAGGCTTGTATTGCAACAAAGATGCACTGTGTAGTTTGCAGAGATACCAGAATTCTGTTGGTTACACAAATGCTATTCCAATTTAAGACTCTCCTTCGCTTTGTATATATAGAGAGAAAATATGAACTCTGACACCCAGTCTAGTAAAAGTAATTTGAAAAAAACATTTCACTGAGCTACATACATACAATGTGCAATACCTTTTTATAACAAATGTACATCTAAAGTTTCATCATATTTAACAAATAGCCTTAAACTGACCAGTGGCGTAACTTACCTTTAAAGCACTGTAGCGTGCACGGGGGTAGGCAGCAGCAGGGCTGGTAGGTGACGTAATCACACACTGAGACGTAAGCCCGACGACCGCTCTTTTGTTACAGCGGTATAGGCGTTATGCTTTAGTGCGAAATGTTCCCGGGTTCGCTCCCACCCTCCGCCTGTGTGTGGATTGCCTCGCCCTGTGTGATGCGTTAACCGAGATCGCTGCAGTACTTTGAATAAATTATTGTAACAAATGGAAGGTTTTAGAAAATTTAAGTGAGCAAGATATGGTTTTCATTATCATAACCAATCAGAAGCCAGAATTCACGCATTAAGCACGGCACCTGACCTACAGGGAGAACTTAATAACTCGTGAAAGGTCCGTACCATTAGATAAGGGTTTTTCATGATCCAAGTACAAATGTACGGTATGAGATGCTGGGCCTGTTGATATGTATTATAAAAACAAAATTGTAGAAGAGTGATTAAAAAGCCATTACTTAGGTATGGTAGCGCTCCACAGTAACTTACACAAATCCTTATTGTAGTGACTTCTTTCAAAGACTACAGGTAAAAATCAAAGCATTGTAAAAAAAAAAAAATAGAAAGTACTTGTCATAAAACTTCCCAAACTACTTTCAGTGTAAACACTGTGAGCACATAATTTAAACAAATATTAACAATTTACTTTAGTCCTGGGCTGTGTGCCAATGTTAACAATAATGGGGTAATGGTTGTCTGGCTGCTTGTATTTTCTTTTTTTTTTTCTTTTGCTTTATAAACTTAACAAATTTCTTATGCAAGATCTCAAGGGATGAATGATGGTTCTGAATGCCTGAAATCCTATACCGGTTTAAGCATGTGATTAGTTTGTGCTTTTTAGAAAGGTAAGACAGGTAAAAAAAAAAAAAATAGAAAGCTTTTTGGCTTGTATTTATTTTACTGCTGCTTGTGCTCAACAGACCAACCTTTTATTTATTAATTATGATTATTATTATTATTATTATTATTATTATTATTATTATTATTATTATACACGTAATATTCAACACTAATAGTGTAAATTTAATGTAATAGTAAAGACGGTGATGAACAGCAACATAAACTAAATATGTTCATCTGGCTCTACTTTTAAGAATCTTGAATTTTAATGATTAAGCTGTTCATAATCGTCTAATTCAAAAATCATACTTTTTAAAGCAGTAGTATGTTCTGCATTATGCCACCGTTTACTCATAGGTGAGCTAAACATCTTCAAGATGTTACAATACATCTTCAAAGATGTTGTGCATGTAATCACCAACTCTGTACTAGCTCAGGAAGTACAATATCCTTTAACCACATAACGTTTACTATACAGCTGTCATATTTTAACCAATGGCTCGTATAGAATGACACACTATGGCACCTGTCACTGCCAGTCCCATGTCAGTTATTCTTTACTATGGTTTCCAGAGCAGGGGTTGAAAAAGAAACAAAAAATGGAGGATGAGATCAAAGTATTTGCGCAAGACTTTTCACACTATCGTAATGTATCACTCTGTTTGTACCACTGAATCACAGATACATGAGAAATTATGAGGAGAGATATTTGTCGTGAACTTTCAAAAGTTACTGATGGGGAACCAAAGCAGCCACTGTGTTGTTGATTGTGGTGAACTCTTGTCAAATAATTAGATGATTCTGTCACATTTTCAGTGAGAAAACCGGTTATAATGGGGGAGGTCTCTGTTTTACAACAGGCAGTAAGATTGCACATGGTTACTGGTACACCTGCTGGTCCCAGCTGGAAACACTGGTAATGAGATGAAAAGGTTGAAACCCACTGGTTTAGATTAATTGAACAGATCCCCTTTGTTCCTTTTGAAATAACAGTAATTTGTTTGCCATCTGATCACCTACTATCATCCCTTAATCAAAGTCCCATCATGACAGAAACCAAGAACCTAGGAGATTCAGTTTAATTTATTAAGGATTACATCACGCTGGAAATTGCATCGTCTCAGCTGTATAGAAGACAGTTCTTTTACAAATTGCCGACTTTTTTTCTATTGGTCCAGCTCATGCTGTATGTTGAATTGCATATGAACTGTAGTCTGCTTTTTTTTTTTTTTTTTAGACAGCACAGGATTCAATAGTTAGACGAAGTTCATTCATAAAAAAGTACAGTGTTATAAATGCATTTTTCCAGCTTAACCACCACATCATTTTAAAGTACCCATTATGCATTATGTAAACTATTGCTGTGGGCAAAACATTAGTAATTAGCTTATTTCTGAGCATCCACCATTTTTATAAATGGTATTCAGTAGAACTATAGAAAGTATGATACAGGCATATTTATGACATCTTGTAAAATATTTTTGAACACAGGATCAAAGTGCTTGACTTGTGCCTTTTACTAAAAACCTGCCATTGGCAAGTTATCTTCTTTCACCTGATACCTGCACTCAGCTGTCATTTCAAACAAAGAAACCACAAGACAGCTTTCTCATTTTTTTTGCCAATTTAAAGTCTTTTTTGACTAATGAATATTTTGTTAAAGTATTTTTTAAAGTACAGGACAATCATATATATATGTGATTTGTATACTATAACAATAAACAAATGAAGGTATTGTAAACTTAATTGTTTTAAAGTAGAAAACACTTCTTTAAGAAGTACACTGTGGGATTAGTAGAAAGAAACACAGCAAGTCACTTAACCTCCTTGTTCTCTGTCTTTCGGGTGAGATGTAATTATAAGTGACTCTGCAGCTGATGCATAGTTCACACACCCTAGTCTCTGTAAGTCGCCTTGGATAAAAGGTGTCTGCTAAATAAATAAATAATAATAAGCAAGAAAACCCTTAGCATTAACATTTAAAGTAGTAGGGGACCTCACCAGGTTGTATATAGTATTGCACCTGTAACAGTAGGTGGTGTTCATTTTTTTCATCTGAATTTTTTTTCCCACCATACGATAAACTATTATTTTTGATCACAGGACTTCCCTTTAAACTTATTTTCCATTTCCTAATTTTAAAAAGCTGTTAATTACAAAACAATGTCACTTGTTTTTACCTTCGTATCTTGACTGAGCCTTATTCTGTTTCGCTTCATTTTTATTTTAAACAAACCTGACAAATTACGTTAACTGCTCACCACCGATCCCAATTGCAACAATCACCTAGTTTATCGTTGTGCTTTTGTTATTATCACTCGCTTAACAGAATTGTCCTGACAGACAGAAACAAATAATCTTAAACCCAGTCTTTAATTAGCAGTTTTCTCTTTATTAGGATGCAGACAGCTTAACAACTACGTACAACTTAACATTTAAAGGGAGGTAGAGATTTGGAAAATAAAAACTGAAAAGTTCAAGTCCTAATTATAACCCAAATACACACAGCTTTATGTTATTCAAAATTATTGGAATCAACAAATTCATAAAAAGGATTGTTAACAAAATGTTTGCTGTATTCTGTTTGTAATAAAATAATGATGCAAGATGAAAGAAAAAAAGTTTTGAATATTAAGATTTGTGTTGCATTTCTAAGTCAACTAATATCCTGCTTTTAAATATATTTACAAGAAAGATGAACATATGTTTTTGTAAATTAAATTCATAAGCAGCTTTTTATTCACGGAAATGTAACTGATTATGGATGGGCTGCAGAATGAAAACAGCAGTATAAAACATACATATTGTGATTTTTATTTGATCTAAATGTGTGTTTCACATGGAAACTTCTGTATTATTCTATAGTACAACATGCTTTCATCCATCATGAATATGTCTGATCAAAATGCTAATTAACTTGTTTAAAAAGGGTGTGGGATCATTACTAAGGACACTTATAACCATAAATGGGCAAGAACAATTGTACGATTCAGTAAAACCAATTCTCTAATTCATATTACAATTTCATATACAATTTCATGATTGTCAGAATAACAAAAGGTAATGAGTTAAATTCAGACACCTGTCGATGTGCAATATACAGAATTGCAATAGTAACAGATGTAATATTCAAACAGAATATAGAGGAGAGGTAAAATGAAAACAAAAAATAAATTATAATGAAAAGATCTTGAAAGAGATATATAATCTCCAAACCTGAGCTATACAAGGCTTCAAGGACACTTTTTTTGGATAGAGGCATTGTCCTTTTCTTCAGGAAGAGTTTATCATCTGCTACAACATTTTTTCTTTTCTGTTTTTTTAAGGTTGACCACATCAGTCCTTTGACCACAGATATAATTCTGTATGGAAAAGAAACAGAAATAAATGACCTCTTCAAATGATTTTGCATTTACAGTACAACTTTCTGAAATGACCTTGAATGGGAATACTGATCTCTCAGTGCTAGTCCTTCTCTTTTTCTTATTGCCCACTGGGAGTTATTTTTTTCTAAATTCTCAATACAGCTGATCAAATGCTACATCCTTTACTGCTAAAACGTACCTTGTTCATTATATCTTGCACGAGAGCCAAAAAAGCCTTTTCAATATTTACATTATCTTTAGCACTTGTCTCAAAGAACCTCACTCCATGCTCCCAGGCAAGCTGTAAAACAAAGTCTCTTGATTAGTTTGCCATGTTTTTACTGTCCTTTCCCTTGATGACCAGTAATACAAATTTTGGACAAACTGCCACTGTCATTCTGTTCACTAATTTGTGACACGATGGTTAGTGGGCATTCTGTGTTAGTACATTTTATGTACAATGCTGACGTAATTCATACCCTCAAGTTTCCTGTTATTCAGCGAGTGCGAGAGCGGAATTGAAAGGCGCTGTTACTTCAGTAGGTCGCCATTAGTTGCTATTACTGGTGTTGCTCGGTTGGAAGGTGACTGTACTTAATTATTAAGAATATAGATTTCCTGAAAACTAGTAAAAACATACAGAGCTGTGTGGGCTGTAAACAAAGGAAGGTGGCTACATTAGTGGCAGAAGTGGGACTGACTATACTTTTACATAATTTACTTTTGTAGGACAGCACGGACAATTTACAAACTGAACTATCCAATTTATGAACTGGAAAAGAATTATTATTATTATTATTATTATTATTATTATTATTATTATTATTATTATTATTATTATTATTTGTTTATTTAGCAGGCCTTTATCCAAAACGATTTACAGAGGCTAGGGTGTGTGAACTATGCATCCGCTGCAGAGTCACTTACAAAAACAACGAGGAGTCAGTGAGTGAGCTGGGATTTGAACCGGGGACCTCCTGGTTACAAGCCCTTTTCTTCAAACACATCCTCCTTAGTGCTGGGACAAATATCTGAATATTCGAACAAATATTTTTTGATACAAAAAATCAGATGTTCGTATTCGCTACAAATGACAAAAATACCTTGTACTTATTTACCACCTCACGAGAAGTTGCATAAATGAAAAAGAGCTCAATGTGATATGTGACATTAATATATATATATATATATATATATATATATATATATATATATATATATATATATATAAAAATTAAATAAAAAAAGGGATCAACACAGCAGCACTTGAGCCTCCATTTAAAAGTTTTAGACAGCAAAAAGTTAACAAACCGGTTATGCGCACGCACGCATAGTCATCTCTATGGAAGGCCATCTGGGTCAAAAACGCGTTGTGCTTTAGAGGGAGTCAGAATCTCATGGGACAGAAAAATGCAAGCACGTCATTCTTAAATGCTTCGCTTAAAGGGTACATAAGGACCTTTTTATTTTAGATGTTACATGTTCCCATGTGTTGCTACAACTGTTTACGTAAGGTGTGTGTATTGTTTTAATTTTTTTTTTTTTTACATTTTGACCACTTTTTTAAACTTTTAAATTGCATTCCCTGCCTCAAGATGGCTTCCCATTTACCTGCATGGACCTCTCAGAACTACATTTCCCATCATCCTCCCGCTCACTGGTAAATCCACCTCAGTTACATATGTGAGCAGGAGGGTGATGGGAAATGTAGTTCTGAGAGGTTCATGCCGGTACATGGGAAGCCATCTTGAGGCAGGGAATGCAATTTAAAAGTTTAAAAAAGTGGTCAAAATGTAAAAAAAATTAAACAATACACACACCTTCCGTAAACAGTTGTAACAACACAAGGGAACAGGTAACACAATAAAATAAAAAGGTACCCTTCAAACAGTGCCCAACTTGCTGGAAATGTTGTGTAGTGATTTTTATATAGATTTTATATATTATATATTTTTTGTTGCAACTTTCTGTTATGTGGATTGTAAAACGAGAAACAAAACAGTGAGTTGTTTTCCCCTTAATTTTACAACGCCATTTCCACGTTTGTTTTATTTGAAATGTTTAAAGTTAAATTTCAGTTTTCGTTTGCTTGTTCAGCTATGAAAAGGCGCAAGTAAACCTCATGTTATTACTTTATGAAAACATGTCTATGGCCACTGTTTACTGTGAAGAAATGGCAATGAAAAAATAAATAAATAAATAAAATGCGGTGTCAAGTTTATATACTATTTATTTTGGGAATAAACAAAACAACATTTAACTTGAACTGTAACTTGGCATCCTTTGTTTTGTAGTTAATTCACTGGGGTAAAGTAAGGCCTACACAACATATTCTTTACTCCTGGGATATTTTTCTACTTTAACATGTTACATAGTGTAACGTCTTGCTGTAAAATAAAGGCACACACACACAGGGGCCATGCCTCCCTGCCCCTATGCTGTCTCTGCCTGTGTTCTGAGCAATATAAAGGATTTTATCACTTTTTGAAAACAAATGAATATATAAATTATGAGCGAATATCCGACATGAAAATCCTTTGTTCGTCCCAGCACTAAAAATAAACTGTAGTAATTGCGAACAAAAACAAACCATCCCCAGCAGTATGTCATATCAGACGGACTGGATCACTCACATCTTTCTTTGTGAGCTTTTAAACAGTGAGACTGTAATAAACATTCTGTTAACCTACCTTCTCTCCTTTTTCTTTAGAGACGATTCGTTTTTCTTCCAAGTCACACTTGTTGCCTAAAATGATTCTGTCAACATCTTCACCTGCATTCTAAAAAAAAAAAGAATTCATGCAAAGATTTTAACACACTAAAATAATCACACATCCAGTGTAATTCAAGATGTTTCTAAATGAGCAAACTGTTATAAAGCTGTGCAATGGCTATCCAGTTAGGCTAATTGCAGAAATCTTTAATATATTTTTGGCGCTCCTGAAACGTTTTAAAGGCAACCAAGAACGTAGAAGTCTCTCCTATTTATCCACAAAGCAGGGGTTGAACAAACAGTGACAATGTGGGCAAGTCTGCCGTGGACTAAAGGAGGACTAGCACTTGTCTAACTTATTAAAACATATGTTTTGTAGCTACGATACAAGTTACCAAAATGACTGTTCTTCTCACCGCATCAACATCTTTCATCCATCCAACAACATTGTCAAAGCTCACAGAATTTGTGATGTCATAGATAATTAACAGCCCATGGGCTCCTCGGAAATAACGAGTTGATATGGTGTGGAAACGCTCTTGCCCAGCTGTATCCCTGGCAAAAGAACAAAGGAAACAATAAAGCTTAATACACACTCGTGCAAATTGTCAGCCCTCAATGTTCCTCAGACAAAACAGTGGACTGATCCCCTCTAGTGATCAACTGTGGGACAACATCTATCTATGTAGGAAAATGTTATTGCATCAGACCAGTTGTCAATTACAATTAAAATTACATCAGAATTGTTTGCTGAAATGGCAATTACAATTGCAGTGCTATTTTGTATAATTACAGTTACAATTATGCTGCAGTAATTGCATTACAGTTACACTAAAAAGTTACATAAATAGCTACACACCTTTAGCATGTTTACTCTGTTTATTCTACCAAGCAGTAATCGCAGGTACAAATACAGAAACATACTATAAAACGTTTTTCCATACAAATGGTGTCATTAAAAGTGGTTGAAAATATGAAACGAATGTTCAATCAGCGCAAAACACGACATGGAACTGTGAACCTTGGAAAAGTGTGTGATTGAATTGAGCAATGCTATGGTAATTACAAATTATAATTACGCAGTTGTGCCAAGGCTCAATTCCAATTAAAATTATAATTGTATTGTAATGAATTAGAAATTACACAATTATAATTGAACCCAAACTCCAGGTCTGCATTGCATCTTCCATGTTCTGAAAATGAAAGTATTTGGTCAAATGATGCATTATGTCTATTTAATAGGGGGAAAACACAGTGAAAGCTTTTATACTGTATGTATATGTTTAAGGAAGTGCTTGAATGTGAAATACAACATCCAATATACATCTCTGCATTTGACAGTAGATAGATATAAATGATCAGTATTAAAATGCAAATAATCTCCAGTCTCTTATGATTTAGGTCAAGGGTTACAAAACGGTGGCCCGAGGCCCAATAGTGGGCCGCAAATCAGTCCTGAGTGTATTGTATGTATATATACAGCATACCTGTCAACACTGAGTTCTCAAAATACGACAGCTTTTGTAAACTGAAATCTCATACCTGTTAACTTTTGAAAATACAAAATTGGGAGGGGGGGTGCAACCTGTGCTACCTTTTTTACTGTTTTCCCTGTAGAGCGGGGGGGTGGGAGTTGCAGGTGTGTGGCTATGTGAAGTATGTGAACTTGCCTGGTGCACTGGATGCATGCCTGCCACAGGACTCCCCTGGGTCCTAAACCCTGCTATGTACAGACAGGGATTTCAGTAATCACACACAGGCCATGAATTTTGTAGACATTACAGGTTTGCTGACATAAGGGGGTTTAACAGAAAAATACGGGAGCAAATCTGGCCTGGGAGAAGGGTCCAAAATACAGGAGTGTAGATCATAGTCTTTGTCATCAGAAATATATTGCAAATGTCGTGGATATTGTATATTTTAACAGAAAGCTAAATTGAATTAACTTTAATCTAATTGGTCTAGCTTTGCCTAGAGATAACGATCGATCTAACACCTTGAATGCATCAGGCACTCAGGAAACAAAAGGCTTATCAAACCTGTCTCTGCGATTGAATTACCCAGTCTAGTGATAGAAAGGTGGTTTAACACAGAGCCTGAAAGAGAGAAAAATGGCCACTTTAAATTAGCTTAAAAAGATTGAGAGATTTAAGACAAATGTCACATCATATTACTTTAAAACCACCACGAGTGCAAAATGCAAGCATTTTTATTCTTAAACCGCCTAACAAGCACAGAATAACCCAGGTAATAAAGAAAATTAAACTGTTTGCGATGTCTAACCAAAGTCGCAACCCGACAAATTTGGTGTCTAAAGAAATGTAATTTCTTATGGTAAAAATAACGGGAATTCAGAATAAAATCAGAATTATTTAGCAAAGGTTATGCATGTTTAAAAAGTTTCCCCTTTCCAGGTTATGATAATGAACTAATCAGACAGATGAAGGGGGGAGCGATCAATCAAGGTTTCAAGCCCATTCAGGTACAAACTGGCAGTAAACATTAGTTCTCGGCCCCTCTGATTTCCTAACCGCTCTGCTGAGCCCCTCTGACCGCTAGATACCCGCCCCTCGGATGTCCTGATCTGCTCCATGTTCTCTGGCTACCGGCTACCTGCTCGCTGCTCTGTCGGATTCAAAAAAACTGCACCTGGAGCTCTCAGTATCTATCCATCTAGGTCAGGGGCCCTGGCACTCGGAGAAACACAAGGTAACAGTAAGCTGAAACTTGACTGCTTCCCAGGCTAGGTAACAATACTCTTAAATAATCTATTCATGTATTGTGCGATTCCTTGTTGCTAATATTTCTTTGGCAAATTGTGTTTAAAACCCTAGTTCTCATTGTAATGCTTTTAATGTGATATTAATTGTGTAACTGTTTTATGTGATTTTCAAACTTATTTTGTTGCATGCTTAATAAATACCATCTTTCTAAGTAGAGATTCCCAGTATTGAGACATTCACTCATGTTGAACAAACACGATTTATGAACTTTGAACAGTCTGGAATGTGGTCTTTTTTTTGGCTTGTTGTAACACGTAAAGGTCTGATTACACTGGAAGTGGTAGCAGAAAGCGGTAAACTGTGTGGTTTTTCATATATATATATATATATATATATATATATATATATATATATATATATATATATATATATACAGCACTGTGCAAAAGTTTTAGGCAGGTGTGAAAAAATGCTGTAAAGTAAGAATGCTTTCAAAAATAGACATGTTAATAGATTATATTTATCAATTAACTAAATGCAAAGTGAGCGAACAGAAGAAAAATCTAATTCAAATCCATATTTGGTGTGACCACCCTTTGCCTTCAAAACAGCATCCATTCTTCTAGGTACACTTGCACAAAGTCAGGGATTTTGTAGGCATATAGTCAGGTGTATGATTAAACAATTATACCAAACAGGTGCTAATGATCATCAATTCAATATGTAGGTTGAAACACAATCATTAACTGAAACAGAAACAGCTGTGTAGGAGGAATAAAACTGGGTGAGGAACAGCCAAACTCAGCTAACAAGGTGAGGTTGCTGAAGACAGTTTACTGTCAAAAGTCATACACCATGGCAAGACTGAGCACAGCAACAAGACACAAGGTAGTTATACTGCATCAGCAAGGTCTCTCCCAGGCAGAAATTTCAAGGCAAACAGGGGTTTCCAGATGTGCTGTCCAAGCTCTTTTGAAGAAGCACAAAGAAACGGGCAACGTTGAGGACCGAGACAGCAGTGGTCGCCAAGGAAACTTACTGCAGCAGATGAAAGACACATCATGCTTACTTCCTTCAATCGGAAGATGTCCAGCAGTGCCATCAGCTCAGAACTGGCAGAAAACAGTGGGACCCTGGTACACCCATCTACTGTCCGGAGAAGTCTGGTCAGAAGTGGCCTTCATGGAAGACTTGCGGCCAAAAAGCCATACCTCCGGCGTGGAAACAAGGCCAAGCGACTCAACTAGGCACGAAAACACAGGAACTGGGGTGCAGAAAAATGGCAGCAGGTGCTCTGGACTGATGAGTCAAAATTTGAAATATTTGGCTGTAGCAGAAGGCAGTTTGTTCGCAAGGGCTGGAGAGCGGTACACGAATGAGTGTCTGCAGGCAACAGTGAAGCATGCTGGAGGTTCCTTGCAAGTTTGGGGCTGCATTTCTGCAAATGGAGTTGGGGATTTGGTCAGAATTAATGGTCTCCTCAATGCTGAGAAGTACAGGCAGATACTTATCCATCATGCAATACCATCAGGGAGGCATCTGATTGGCCCCAAATTTATTCTGCAGCATGACAACGACCCCAAACATACAGCCAAAGTCATTAAGAACTATCTTCAGCGTAAAGAAGAACAAGGAGTCCTGGAAGTGATGGTATGGCCCCACAGAGCCCTGATCTCAACATCATCGAGTCTGTCTGGGATTACATGAAGAGAGAGAAGCAACTGAGGCTGCCTAAATCCACAGAAGAACTGTGGTTAGTTCTCCAAGATGTTTGGGCCAACCTACCTGCCGAGTTCCTTCAAAAACTGTGTGCAAGTGTACCAAAAAGAATTGATGCTGTTTTGAAGGCAAAGGGTGGTCACACCAAATATTGATTTGATGTAGATTTTTCTTCTGTTCACTCACTTTGCATTTTGTTAATTGATAAATATAAACTATTAACATGTCTATTTTTGAAAGCATTCTTACTTTACAGCATTTTTTCACACCTGCCTAAAACTTTTGCACAGTACTGTATATATATATAAAATTTAAAAACCTGTTCAAAAAACCTCCATGAAATACTACAAGAAGCCTGTCATTATTGAGACCTCTTTTTTTTTCAAGTGTTTTGCTTGGAGGTCTATGGCATACAGTACGCTATATAGTGTATGTTTTCTGTTGCTCTTCAAATGCAAATATTTTTACTTGACATGTCTAGTTTGGCCGCTATGGTGTCCCAGGTGTCTTGCTTCTTGCGTATCCTTATAATCTGGATGGGACGTATCATATAGTTGAGGGCATTTTTGCACCCTGAAAACCAGTCTTTTGTTCGCCATCTCTCACTGTACAGAGTGCAGATAACGTCACACAACAACACCAGTTGATTGGTCTAGATTGAGGCGGGTCTTGGGGGGATTGCTGGCCCTATAAAATAATATTCTGCTGTTCCCTCAGGTCTGCCCTTTTAAAGAGACGTCACGGACGCTTCTGGTCCGAACTGAGACACGCCGGAAGGAAAATCCCAAAAGAAACAAAGAACACAAAGAAAGAGAATAGGGTAGCGGGAAAACCGTGGGCAGACCCCTAAGTATTTTTAGCAGGCTGAGGGAGCAGTGAGAGAAGGACGGAGACCCGGACCGTGCAAATAGCGACGGTCGGGGTGAAGCTGCCGAGTGCAGCACATTTTATTTGTAGTTTTGATTACTGTGGTTTATTTTCTATTTTTCTTTCGCCTTTTGATTATTCTTTTGTTGAGCACCTGTGAGTGCGCCTGCACCTGTATTCTGTACCGCCTCTGGTATTGTTGTGGTTCTGTTTTTACCATCGTTGGTAGGCAGACCACGGTCAACAACGCCCTCTGCGGGCTGAAAAGAGGAATTACCCACCCGTAATAAAACGGGGCACCTGTCCGGTGTTTCAAGTTCACCTGTGTGGTGTTTCAAGTTCACCTGTGTCTCCCTTGTATCAGTGAATTACCCACCACCCTTCCACAAGTACCCACAGGAGATTCCCAGTGAATACGGGAGAGTTGACAGGTCTGATACAGTTGTAGTCAAAAGTTTACATACCCCAATAAATTTATAATTTCTAGAAATTTCTCAAAAACAAATACAAAGGAAAAATCTTTTGTAGCAAAAGTTTTGCTTTTGTGGATGAGATACAAGAAAAGAAATAGATTATTTATTTCAGCAATTTTTTTTGCAACACTCCAAAAATGCTAATTCAGAAGTATTCATACCCTGACAAGGAAAATGAAATTAATAGCTAGTTGAGGCACCTTTAGCAATAATAACCTATTTTAAATGATTAGGATATTTGTCAATGAGCTTTTGACATGATTCTTTAGTGATTTTTGACCATTCTTCAATGCAAAAATTGTTCCATTTCATTCAAATTCCAAGGACTTCTCTTGTGCACAGCCATCTTCAACTCTTACCAAAGATTCTCAATCAGATTTAGATCGAGACTTTGACTAGACCATTCCAGAACCTTGATTTTATTCTTCTTTAACCATTCTGAAGTAGATTTTGATATGTGCTTTGGATCGTTGTCATCTTGGAATGTCCAGTTGCGCTTTAAACCAAGTTTTGTAGCGGAGGGTTTCAGATGATTGGCCAATATCTTTTGGTATGCTATCGAATCCATTTTACCATGTATTGGAGCTAGATTTCCTGTGCTATAAGAGGAAAAACAGCCACATAGAAGGATATTACCGCCTCCATGCTTGACAGTAGGTATGGTGTTCTTTTCTTTGTATGCATCACCAAACTTTCTCCAAACGTAACGACTATCAGCTTGACCAGATAGCTTGATTTTTGTTTCATCACTCCACAAAACCTTTGACCAGAACTCATATCCATCATTCAAATGCCATTTTGCAAACTTCAAGCGATTGTCCTTGTGATGTTTTCCTAAGAGTGGCTTTTTCCTTTGCCTGCGACCATTGAGACCATCACCATGCAATACTCGACCTATGGTTGAAATGGAAACCCCAGTCCCACTTGCAGCCAATTCACTTTGAATAGCTTTGGCAGTCAATCTCAGATTGTTATTAACCTTCCTCACAATTCTTCTGCTTGTTCGTGGTGAAAGAACTGTCTTTCTTCCAGACCGAGGGAGCGTTGTGACAGTACCATGAGTCTTGTACTTCTTGATAATAGACACAATAGTTGAAACTGGGATACTCAAATGCTTGAAAATCTTCTTGTATCCTTCTCCAGCTTTATGACAAGAAATCATTTTCTGCCTAAGGTCTTCAGACAGCTCTTTACTGGTCCCCCATTGACTTACTGGTAATGACAGCAATCATCCTATGCCTAACCTTTTTATACTCTCTAAGAATGTTCACCTACATTCCAGCATTTTCTAGAATTAGGTTCTGCATTATCATATTTAAATTTCTAGCACCTTGTAGACAATACTATCATAGGATCAAAGGGTATGAATACTTTTGAATTAGCATTGTTAGAGTTATGCAAAAACTTTTGCTACAAAAGATTTTTCCTAAAATTCTTTGTTTTTCAAGAAATTTCTAGAAATTCTAAATTTCCATTGGGGTACATAAACTTTTGATTACAACTGTATATGTAAAGGCCAGCAATGGTGGAAATAGTGGCTACTTTCCATTGCAAGGTTTTACCATGAGCTAGTCACACCTTTGCTTATTTACACAGTAGCAGAGATGTCTCCTCTCAAAAGAAAAAGCATTCAATATCTGGCTTTTCTTTTCATGTAAATTATCACCCAAAATAAATCTATAGACTGCATTTCCGTAACCTTAAATAATTATATGAAGTAATTCTTAAAATTGTGAAACTACCTGGCATCACTTTATTAATACAGTTTACACCAAAATAAGCACCTGTTACATGTTAAACAGGCCTTATGTAAAAACACCTTCATCGTCCTCACTGAGGAGGACCTATCGAGATGAGTTAGCAGTCTAAGCTTTTTACCAGAAACTTACCAGATCTGAAGTTTAATGAATTTGTCATTTAAGTGTAAAGTCTTCACCTTGAAATCAATCCCTAAGGGAAAAAAATTGAAGATATTAAAACTAAGGATTCATGTAACTGCCTGTACGTGTACAGTACTTATCATCTGTTCATATACCTGTGGGGTTGACTGTCTAACTTTGTTTTCTTATGTGCGTGTGTACAATAGAAATAGCATAGAAAGTAGACATAAACTGCTACATTGTTAAAGATACAGTGTTCCCTACTGCTATTTATGTATTGGTTTATTTTTTTAACTTTAAGAAGGTTTCTTTGTTATGCGCCCATATTTGTTTCATGGATGGATATAAGACTCCCATTTATAGCAGTTTGCCCCATTCCTGGTCTTACTATGAGTTTAATGGAACCCACCTGAGCTTATTCCCAATACACTAAGGCTAATCAAACTTATAGTAAAATCCGTAATGGGTGAAACTGCTATGCAATAGGGAGTTTTATTTCCATCTCTTTGTTTTTGTGAGAAATTTTATTGTATGTTTTACTTCCCAGACTGAAAACTGAAAGGCTATCATACCTATAGATGGTGCAAGTAGTAAAAGTAAGACAGCCTTTAAGTTCAAAGAGTGGCCATGAAGCTTGAACTAGAGAGGATGCTTGTGTGACTGCATAACAATTGTACATAAGCTTACGCTCAATAAAACTGGTTCCTGAAAAAGCAGAGCGAATTAAAGATAGAGTGAAGTAAACATTCACCAAGGCATTTTGGTGTATATGTGAATAATGTAACAGCTGCGTTATTATTATTATTATTATTATTTTTATTATTATTATTATTATTATTAATAAGCAAAACAAATCTGTTGGAATATCATTAGAACAATACTAGATAAATCCATACTTAAATAACAAGTTGAATTTAAGAAATGCTTGGCACTAGTCACAAAACTAACTTGTTTTAGTGTGTTTTTAAAGCTTGATATTCATTAAACTTTCCACGACTGTTGATAAATAAATCAACAACATCGAACTGATTTATTTATTTATTTTTTAATGCAGTATACAGTAAAACACACAAATGTTGCCATCGGCTTTCTCCAGTGAACATTTGTGTGTTTATTCCTGATACTTACCAATTGTAGACACGTAGGAATGATGAAAGCTGTGGTCAACATATCTTTGCAGGATGCAGGTCTTCCCAACCAAAGCGTCTCCAACCAAAATAATCTTCAGTAACAAAAAATCTGACGTTTCATCCATGCCCCATCTCTGACCTGCCTAAACAGTTTAAACTCAAGCAAGACGACTGTTTCTATCACCATACGTATATACTGTCTTAATATTGTTCATGTTGTGGATACACTTGAATTCGGAGTCATTTTAAAAGTACCTACTGTTTTTATACAAATAAAAACGATACTTGTATAATGTTATATCGTTGTATTTATAGTCTACTATTAGCTGCTTCTATATTTCAGCAGGTGCAGTTTCAATTTCAGTTCTCCAACTATTCATTTCTAGTGTATCGTAGGAAATGTGAAAGTAACATATATTAATCTATTCAACAACACGCAGAAGGCTACAGTCCCGACTATATAACATGCTATTTAATTATCTACTTCTGATTTCGGTTATTGATTTTGGATACGGTGTACTCCGTACTCCCTTCTCAACTGTTTTCTTTGCTCTCTCCAGTTTCATTAACTTCCTGTTTTTTCAGTGTTCTGCTGCCGGTTGGGTGGTACAGCAACACATCACACACAGGCATAAATACCTAAACACACCTACTTTTGAAACGTTCCATTTACTGGGATATTTACAAGAAGGCGACAGCAGCATAAAACCACTGAACGACTGGAATACACTTTCTGAAAGTTGTTTGTTTGTTTTTTTGTCTTGATAAAAAAGGATATATATATATATATATATATATATATATATATATATATATATATATATATATATATATATACACACACACACACACACACACACACACACACACACACACACAAAGAACCACTTACCACAGATTTTCGGTTATTTAAATATGAACTCCTTCATAAATGCCACTTTCAAATAAAAACACAAAGCTTCTTATTTTTGTTGATAATTCAATACTGACCAAAACTAGTGCATGGTGGTCAGAGTTGGTAGTTTTCCAGGTTTTCTTTTTTTTTTTTTAATCTTCTGCTGATTTAGGAGCTTGTTCAGCTGGTCCATTAAAAACCCCATTTACTGTGAAGTTCTAGTCTACTGTTTGCTGTCTGTGCAGTCCTTAATCTATTTGCTGTCAAATTTTGGGTTCCCAGTAAGAGGCCATAAATATTTGTTCAAATGCCTTTAGCTGGTCATTTTCAACAGGAAATAAATGACAAAAAAAAACATTGGTGGAACAAGAGAAAGACTAGGAAAGCCTTTATTACTCAACTCAAAGCTTCAACTAAGAAATTGTTTGAAAAATAGATTAATATATAATTTAAAGCTGTAACACACTCAAAAACATGTGGAGGCAAAGGATATGCAGTGATGGGAGGGTTACTCAGAAAGGTAACAGAATGCAACCTCCAAGACCTGAGATCTTTAATAATTAAGTTTTCACATTGTAAAATATTCATTAGCTAAGTTATTTTGGTATTGAAGTTCAGGTCTTTATCAAATAGACACATTCTTCTAAATATTGCCTGAATTCAAGAAAAACAGGGCCAGAGACCTCATAAGGGGTCTGTATAATGTTCATTTCAAGATGCATACCATATTACTAAATAACACCAACCATATATCTAAATAACACCAACAGGGTAAGTGTTTACCTAGGAAACTGGCTGTGTAAATGTGCAGAACTGATATCACCTGCAGCAGTGTTGGATTCCAGATCAGTTTACAACTAACGAGTACAGGAATTCAATATTGAAATCCTACTATTTTAAGTAATAGCATTAGCAGTGAACTTGCTTTCATGCTAGACACATGCTTAGGAAAAGAACAAGTCAGCTTATTACATAAAGTTTTATTTAAAGTTCTTTCTCAACAAGCAAGCTTCATTTACACATTCTAATACTGTACAAAATTTACATTCAGAATTATTTCCCTCTTCAGCATTTGAACAGCTCATGCCTTTTTTTTTTGTCTTGAAAGATAGAAAGGTCTACAGTACATTTTAATTCAGCTTAATAAAAAGCACGGGACATTAAAAATACCCTTTCAAGGTAAGTGACAGATTTCTGAGTGACGGGCAACAGTGAGGACCGCACACTGAAGCACAAGGTACAAATAAAGATTTAAATAATAGCTCTAGGACTAATATCAATTTTAATCCTCTCCTTGCACCCCGAAACAATGCACCTTTATCAGACCTTAGACATGTTTCTCAGTTGCATAATACAGCAGCTGAATCTGAACCTGTAAAGAAAACACTGTTGTACACACTCATTTATAATGTTACACCCTGTAACTGCCACAGGATAGGCTGAGGAAGCTGTACCCCCCCCTTCAGTTAACACATGCTGACATCTTATTTTAAGAATTATGTTTTACCACACATCCCACACTGTTACCTGGTAATGACAGCACAAGGACAGCTACAACTGTATGATCAAGTGGTAAAATGACAACACAGTGGTACCATTTTCACATTGTGACATACAGTACCAATCGTATCACAATGTTATGAACCAATCAACATAGAAGTACCACTGTACTGTACCTTATCAGTACCTGCATGTACTGTAATGGAGTTACTTACTGCATAAGAGCCCCAATGATATGCTTCGAGCCTTCAATCGGAAAGCTTCAGAAGTTTTTTTTGTTTTTTTTAAGTGCAAAAATGAAAAGCAAGGAATAAGAAATTTCAAGTGGATTAAGGTGGACCCGATTTCAAAATGTCATGGGACACTGTTTCAGTGAACAGAAAACAATGAATTAGTGTCCTCTGCAGAACGCTTCAATGCAATTTTACAGCAAAATAATCCCAGGAGCACTTCATACCTCATGCAATGAACTACATATTCTCTAGGACATAAAAGTAGGTACAGAAATAACAAGGATCAATCTATTCACATTTTATTATAGTTCATTTTCTGTAATAAGGCTCAATGTTTGGAATCATTGCTAATCATCATTTTTATAAGAGGCCTGGTTATTTGTATATCTTTTATGATAAACACAGTATAACAAGTTCACACCTAAATTGGAGACAGTGCAGTGCTTTAATTGCTGGAGTGTTAGTGGCTCAAATTGGTGAAGCAGGTACCAAACTTCTGGATTTACTGTTAAACAGCAGAACCCATTTAAAACAATTCAAAACCCTATGACAACAATATCCTCTGGAAGTTCCTGGAAGTTCCAAATGGGGTCAAGTTGAATTTCATTTAAAATGATTCACCTTGCTAAACCCTTGAAGTAATAACCCTGCCACACCACAATCTGGTACAAATCATTCATACACTTCTATTTCTTCTTATTTATTATTTTTTTTCCCTTGCTGTTGTTTTTGAAGTGACAATACAGCAGAATTTGTTTGCCTCAAAGATGATGTTGTTGTTCATGGATGGTCCTGTTACCCATGACTACATTACAAAACAGAACAATCTTTCTTCCTTGTCTCACAGTTCATCAGTTTACTGTACATTACTTGCTGAATGGCACACAAGCTGGCAATATAACTGTAGCACATGCTGGGCCTGCTAAAGGCTCAGCCACGTCTCCCTCCAGCTCTGTCCACGTTGCCTTCTCTGGGCTGTAACAGATGGTTGAGGACTTGTACGCTCCCTGCAAAAGAGCAGAAATGATAATAAATGTACTGTGACTGTGTGAATGCAGCACTGTTTCATTGTAAGCTGTCACATGATCAGTGTGCTTTGTCTAATGACACAAAGGCATCCTTAAATGTTCTCACAAAGAAATTAATGTGAAGGTTATGCAACTAATAACAAAAAGTAGCTTGTAATGGGTTTTGTGTTCTAAAAAATAAGTCCCTAAAAGGAACCCAAAGCTTCACTCCCTTGTCTACGAAGCAGGATGTGCAAAATTGAAATATTCCTAATGCTCCTACAGATGTAATTCAGAAGATAAGCCCACACAGTGAAATTTAAATATATGGTGTTTCAAAGCTTTATTATATATACTCCCTTTTCAAAATTTTAAAGTCAAGGGCTGCAAACAGAACAAAGCAGGAAGTATCAAATAAACTACGTGTGTCTGTGTGTGGGGGGGTGGGGATGTTAGGGTTGATGTTGTCTTGCTGCAATTTGATTTGAGTTTGTGTGCGTGTGGGTTTAATGTGAACAACAAATTGAATCTTGCACCAGTTTTATAAATTCTGCTTCCTTTGTCCGGTGTAAGGTGACAAATAAAGCTTGCTGTACACAAAATACATTTAAAATGTAATAAAGCCTGGGATGGAAGCTTAGGAGTGTCCTGGCTTAGCAGAAGCACAAATGCCTTCTGATGTTTCATCCTTTAACGCTTTAAGGTACAAGTGACATATGTGTCCCACAAATAGAATTCTGCTAACTTTCTTATTTTGTAATGAGGTGCACAACATGGTTTAAAATTTACTGACAGATTGGATCTGGTCATCCAAATTGTCAGTTTCCTCGTGATACTTAAGTAAATCTCAAATGTATTTCTTGTGTACCTTAAGGAGACATTAAGCAGTGAGGTCAGTAAACTCTTTCACATGTGAAGTCTTGCATCTATTCTTCAACACTACTCTGCTTAAAATATTTGCAGGGCTTAACATAAGTTAAAAAAGTGTGTGCTATAGCATTGACAAGTTAGTTAATCTATTTAACAAAAAATAACAATTTAAACCTCCATGCGCTCCAGTGTTAAAAAGGTGTTAAAGTAAAGCCACTACTTTTATACAACAAACTGTAAGAACAAAATTCTATGCTGCTAATGCATCTTGAACGAGTTTGTTGGCATTGACAGTCTGAAGGGTATGAAGTTCAGAGAACAGTTTAGGTTTGCGTGTGTGTGTGTGTGGGGTGTGTGTGTGTGTATGTGTATCCCAAACTGTTTCATATATCAACCAAGTTTTGTCCAAAAAGTTTTTCTGGACTCTCTTCTCTGAAGGTAACCAATTGCAGCAGTGCTTATGAAAATTGCACCACATTTTTATTAATTTTTTTTTACAATCTGAATGGTATTTAGATCACCGTAGATGATTAATGCCTACTACGAATGGATGTGTAAAATAAATAGAGTACAAAAGACAACAGCGTATAAATAAATACCATGCTCCAGCTGTAACCACCGACAAGGAAAATGCTGTCACCAAGCACTGCACAGCCTGGCCCGCTGCGCCCCTCCAGAATGGGGGTCTGAAGAATATTCCAGTGGTCACTTTTAGGGTCATAACACTCCACCAGCATGACGTCAAGGTGGGAAAATCCTGTTCGACAAAAAACAGCCCACTGTTTACAAAAATGTTGAGACATACCACTCCTCAGCTGACAAAAATGGTTTCTTAACCCACTGCTCCCTACACACGTTCAGAACAAAGCAGTGCTTATAGAAATTGTTAAAATTCCAAAGATTGTTAGGAGTCACTCAGCTGGACTAAACAAAGAGATGCAGCTTTGAAATGGGTGTCGGGGGAGGGGTGGGATTGTATGGATTCCGAATTTGCATGTTTTATGGTGGAGACAGAAGTCTACCTTAACACCCTAGCACTATGAAACCACAGTTTTGCTGTCCTTTCTGGGGGCATTTATTATTCTGTTGCACTAGTTCAAAGAAAAGCAGGTGTCATGGCTGAATTATATATTTACATTAAATAAAATTTTGATTTTGGCAAATTCCTGATGTTCAGTTCAACTAAGGGCAATTATTACATCTATTAGATGATAATATTTGAATGAATCCTGGCAGTAAGTGTCACTGTACAGTATTTCAGGAGCAAAATGTGCAAAGAATATTATACGATGACCACCTTCCTTGTAGTGTTTGAACTACAGAATCTGACCTGGAGGATACGTCTTCCATTACACATTACAAATAATAAAAAATACAATAATTTTACATTCAGTACATTTATAATCAGCTAATACTCGCAGGAAGTGGGAGAAGTGGCAGGTCCTCAAGAGCCTTGCGTTACAGGTGAGCTTAGCAAGAGCAAAACAGAGACGCCAAGATTTGCATCAGTCAGAACAGAATGCTTAATTTGAGCTGCTAATGCTGTTGACTTGTTGTACATTTTGTTGTTATTAACAGACTGCACAGATTATCTGCTACTTACTATCACAGCGACACCTACTGTACCCTCGCGCACCACACTCTCATAAGAACTGTGTTGTATGAAAAATTCACAGCATTTCCAATGTGAATGCAAGTAAAACACAGATTGGCATATGGTCCGGTCAAAATGTACAGTATGCCTATTGAGTACTTCTGCTCTAAACCTTCAGATGAGAAAAAGGCATTTGGGATAGCAATATCTATAATGAAAAGGAGTAGGTGTATAGAAAGTTATTTTCATTACATTTTACTAACATAGATGTTGTATTGCATATTGTACAATACATATTTTGAAGATATTTGCTAGGCAGCCTTTCCCTTGACCTACTGTCCAATGTTTTACATAGCACCTGGCACCACTTAATGTCTGCATATTGAAAGTGTGTGAAGTTATTACAGTAGTACCGTTTCTCCAAATGGAATGTTAACAATTATTTATACTGGTTTCTCCAGACTGCTAATGAGGTTTTCTGTTAAACTTTAACTGCCAATTGTTTCAATTAGCTTTTGTGTTCTGTATTCTGAGGCAAACCTTTCCCTCTACCCAACAAGGTAACACTGGCTTTTGATCAGGCTATTACACCATGTAATTATGACTATGAATAACAACAAATAAAAAAATCTACGTCAACGAGTGTCAGCTGAATGGTAACACTCGGAAAGGCCAGCTTCTATTGAAAAATAACAAGGACGGGCCTTTCATGTGATAAAATTAGGTTTGATGCATGCATCATTAACGGGGTGACTCATACAGCATTGTGAAACCTAAAGGCCACGGTTTATGGTCTTTCCTCTCAACCATGCTTTCGATTTGAAAATGAAATGCAGCACACAATTAAAGGAAACAAACAGCCAGAGAACAGGCTGTAAAGGGCAGATGGCCCCAACTCACATAAACCTAAACAGGGGGCACATGACATCTCTAAAGGGTCATTCTGCTTAAGCTGGGTGGCAATCCAAGGTATTTTCATCCCTGATGTTTTCACTCATTCTTCCTAGGGCAGTGCTGAAAACTTCAACATATCAGCAGCCTTTAGCATTATTTAGGCTACATTTGTACAATGTGTATATTTAAATACTACAATACAGACTGAAAATGCCACAGGGGTGAGCAGATTTTATGTAAATCATTGAATACATGTCAGGGAAGCCATTTAGATGGGGACAGCACGTTAACAAAAAAAATGTGTTTCAATCTTTTTTGCCCAGCCGCTGAACAGTTTTTTTTTTTTTTCAATTCGGTTTACCTATACAATTTCCTGTCATAATAAAATTAAATCACATATATATATATATATATATATATATATATATATATATATATATATATATATATATATATATATATATACACATATATATTGTCCGAGCATACACATCAATACACTGCAAAATGAAATGTGCAGATCCACTTGACAGATCACCTGCTGCACAGCATTTTGCCTGCACATGCTTCATCAGGCAAATCTGTGTTCAGGTGAAACGTGCAGCAGGCAAACTGGTGGAGGCAATCTGTTCAATCATCATTAGGTGGGCGACCTTCTGCAGATGCAGCTTGGATATGCCGGGACATGGATGTTAGAAATCATTTATTTTCAAAAGACTCAAAAAGCCTGTGCAGCAGGTTTTCTATCCATGTACAGAGGTGTTTGGGTGCCAATATGAATCAGATATTATTTTAATGCTCTGCATTGTTTACCTGTTTTAGGACAGGATAATCAATCATACTTCCAGTTATATATTCATTAGAGATTACATGAAAAACAGGAACTCTTCCCACTAGCTCTTGTACAAACTCACCTTTCAAGTGGTTTCCGCCAATAGCATACAGACGATCATTCATTCCAGCTAAAGCATGAATGGCTCGCTTTGTGTTCATGTCTTGTTTCCTAGCCCACACGTCCATCACTGGGTCATAGCAATAAAGGCAGGACACATATTCACCATTGTGGACACCGCCTGGAAATGACACACATGAACATGAAACAGAGTCAGGAACGGTGCCGACTGATTCACTACATGCTCCACATCCAAGAACACTACTCAAAAAATGAAAGGAGCAGCTTTTCAAACTGGACATTTTCCAATTCACAACTAACAACAAGAATCAAATTTCAGTATTTCAAGGGAGCACTCTTTACACACTGCAATTAACAAAATGTGTATACATTTTGAAAATGGTACTTTGATCCAGTACGGGCTTATCTGGCATTGATGCTATCTCTACACAGACAGGACATGCTTCCAATCAGGCAGCAGATGACATTTTGGGTAATCCCATTCTTCAGTCAGGTCAACACCAAATTTTCTAATGTCACGTTGAGGGTTACAAAGCTGATGAACACAACATCCTAGCAGGTCCCAAAGGTGTTCTATGAGATAAAGGTCTGGAGTTCTTGCTAGCCAGTCCATAACCTCTGTAGTCTCCCGCTCAAGACAATCCTAGCAGTATGACAATGAGCATTATCTTGCATTAGAACAAACTCTCAATTGCACCAGCAACTGGTCTTACAACAGGGTCCAAGACCTCCCTGTGGAAGCACAAGATCAGTGCAACCTCAGTCCTCTCCAATATTCACAAAGTTGAATTGAACACATCTTTTTCAGTGGACAGATGCAATCTTGATTTATCAGTGAACAAAACAGATGTCCAGCGACAGAGCTGCAAGTGCTGGTGATCAAGGCAGTAATCAGGGGTCTCTTCTATGTTGTGGGGTCAATTGAGGAGCTTTAGCTGGTCTTCTTGAACTCAAACCAGACAAGCAATCTGTTCCTCACAGTTTGATAGTTTACGATGACTCCGGTTTCTGTCCTAAAGTGGTTATTGAGCCCATGTGCACTGGACTGGCGGTTCCTCAGTGCCATATTCTGCAGATATCGGCCATTTCCTGGCCATTTTCCACTACCTTGACCAGGACATCTGTACAAGCATGCGGTTTAATAAAGTGGGCACAATGTGCAAACAACAGAAGGGGTAACACCAAATTGACCAGATACACGTGTTTGAGTATCCCCAGGTTCCAGCATTTGGACAGCTCAGTTTGTCTGGACTTCAGTCAAAACCCTTCTACTGCCACCACCTGGCATCATTAGAAGCATGACTCCCAAACCAACAACAACAAATAATGTTATCACCTTAGCAGCCACTTGACTATTGGCTAATCAAATCTGAAATCTAAATAGGGATTACCTGCTTTTAGGGGGGGCAGCCAGTGCTAAATGCATCTTAACAGCTGTCACAATTAATTAAAGAACATATAAAAGTTCTACCTGGTTAATGCCTTAATAACTTTTTTGACTGAATGTTCATAGATTTTTGCCATAGTTAATGTTTGTTCCTTTAATACTTGTGAGTAGTTTATATAGAACTTCCAATTCTCTGTAGTGTATTGAATATACCTAAAAAGCTGTACAATACACTGTTTTCTACAAACTATTATATAGAGGCCTAGGTGGTTAGAAAGAAATCGTCAAAGCGACCAGAGTGAGCTCCTTTGCTCCTGAGCATTCCTGCATCGTCAGCAGTGTACTGTATGACTGTTCAGACTCATTCAGCTAATCCCAGCGCCACATAGAGAACACTAATTTCAATTCCCACATGTCATCTTCCATTCACTGTTAATTTACCTACCATAAAATCGGTAATTACTTGTTTTTACAACATACAAGTCATGTGAAATGTGTTATTTTATTTAGAAGAACATTTTGTTTCCATTTATGAAGGTTTGTTTGTTACAATACTGCCACCAACAGGTGATTAATATAGAGAGCATACACATATTACTGCTTTTAAGACAGACGTATTTTAACCGTATATTGACAAATGCTGTTTTCAGGCAACACACTGTTTTTTTACATATTCTATCAATGTAATATTCCCAAACTTTGGTTGAACACAGTTACACAAAGCTACATCTTAGAAGTCAGAAACCAACTTGTGGAGCTTATTAAAGTAAAATATATTTTTTTTAAAAAGAAAAAAAAAACAACATGCATAAACAAAGTACTACCAGCCAACTAGCCACACCAGTATATGAAAATGTTCAATATGTGCAATCTAAATAGTATCCTAATTTAGTATTTAGAGATTGGCTCATTAATAATAATAAAATATCGACACTATTTACATGGGTTATTAAGAAAGGCTAACTCTTTTTAGCTATTGTGCATAAACTTTCTGGTTTCATAATTCTCTGCAGCCACTGTTTTCCATTATCAGTTGCGGACTGAGAATGTCTTATAAACAATTTTTACAGTAATAATTTGGCTATCTGCACAAATCAATTAATATGAACTGTAGTTTGCGTGACAGAAGTTTCACTGTGCATCATCAGTAAGGTTGTAGACTTGTGTATCGCTTCATATTTGTGGTACTGATGCCACTCACCTGAGATGTATATTTTTCCGTTATGTACAGCCCCTGCATGCGCTGCCAGAGGCTGGGGTAGAGAAGACACGTAGTGCCACTCATTGGTTTCCAAGTTATAGCACTCAACACTGGAGAGGTACCCGCTTTCGTTTCTCCCACCGATCACATAGAGATGTTTATCCAGTCGACATGCATAGAAGCTGGCTCTCCTAAAGAAAATACAGTGTTACAATTCAAAATAAGTCTACTTCGGAATTAATAAAGACACAGTTTTTTTTTTGTCAGGTTTTGCGACAAGTACTTGTTTTATTCCCTTGTGCTTTTCTTTCTTTAGGAACTGTTTCTTAAATTCTTTCTATGGATCTGTATCTTGTTTTTTGTAACCACTAATTTCTATAATAAAAATCATATCTGATCCATGTCTCTAACGTTGTTGTTTAGTTCTTTTTGCATCCACAAAGAGTCCCTGTTGCATGTTTTTGGAGCAATGTTGACAGAAATATCTGCATTGACATGAAAATTAATTTAGTTTAACAAATTGGCGGTAATAACAATTGTTCTGACAATGGGCTGAAACAATCATCAAAAACACTGTTACCTTTCTTGCATGGGTGGCAGTTGTATCCAACTATTAAACCTTGGATCATAGCGGCTGTTGAAATTGGTGCTGTGTTTACCTGGCGAGAAAGAGGTTACAATTATGTTTTAGTATCTTTGTTGCCACAACAGTTGTAGTTGGTGATGTGTCTAAAATACTACAGAATCATCCGTTGAGTAAAAAATGGCAGATCAAAACTATGAACTGAGTTGTATTACAGATAAAACTAGCTATTATATGGCTATCGGCCAACTAACATTTTTATAGCACCTTTCATACCAGGCATCCCAAAGCAGGAGACATTAAATAGATTTCCTCACAAGCCTGAATGAACAGACACATGTTCACAGAATTCAGTGGGGGTGTGCTGATACTTGTATTTTCAATCATTTCCTTTAAGAAGTTTTAAAAGGAATAGAGGTGTTAATTACTCAACACAAAACAAAGCGTTCCTTGGTTTCCCTTGTTTACACAGTTACTGAGTACCAATCAATAACAATCTGACACTGTGATTTAATATAGAACCTGCTGTGATTAAATTAACTAAAACCCCTCATATTTGTATGCAATTATTTGCCTTACCTTTCTTTTATCCTTTTGATATTAAATCATTAAATCTCGAATTAAACTGAACGAAATAATAAATATCCAGGTTCAGCTGGATGCTCAGGGGGGGTGGGGGCGTGTTGTAAATACGCATCATACACATGGGAGGGGTCATACGAAAAAAAACACTCATTATCATATAATACATGTATCCCCCCAATTCAACACCACATGACCATCATGACAGTAAAATGAAGCGTTCTTACCTTTGTATAAGTTAGTGATCAGCAGATGTGTCCGCCGAACGAAGAGCACAGCGTGTGGTTTTCACTAACTCTACTGCGCAGAATAAATTAATTTTTTTCTATGCGTAAATATTGGGACTTTCTTCCTATGCATCGGGAGGCGGGACATTTGCTAGGAAATCGGGACTGTCCCGACCATATAGGGACTGTTGGCATGTATGAGTTAGGTCTAAGGAATGGTCTTCTGTATGTTTTGAAGACATTGAAAAAGACTTCAAACAAAAACATTTGTCATTGAGTTTCTTGTAGTATTTCATAATTCAGCACTATTAAGTGTTATTGTGAAATTAGCACATCAATTAATAGGCCTGTTTGGTTTCATTTAATACCTGTCAATAACAACTTAGTAAAGGAAATTACTTGGATAAAAAGAGTATTGCCACACCCCTAGAATTCAGGTTATCCCAAAACAAAACTGGTTGAAACATAACTTGATGCAATTATTTTTAATTAGTTTACTCTGAAAAGGTTCATTACCATTGGGGTTCCACTGATCTTCTCCTCCCAGCAAGAATAAAAAGTTATCCACATCAACAACGCAGTGGTGAGCACTGTTATAAGGCATAACTGCAAAAAGGTAAAAGGATAAAGTTATTAAACATATTATAAATCATGTAAAAGAAATCAACCAGTATGTCTTATCCTTGGCACAGATGTCATCCCATTCATAGAACATAGAGCACAACTGTTCCCAACAACACTTTTTTATGACTGTTTTATAACATGTTAATACATCATGTCTCTTATTATAAGAGATGTGATTTCATACAGTTTGAGCAGCTAGAAACACTCAGCTTTGCTTAACAGTTCTCTTGCCCAAAGCTACACGAGATGACATCTCTTATAAACACCCTACACATTATGTATTATCTCACATACTTTACCTTGGAGGTTCCATATTTTATATACAAATTACATAAATCCAAGACAGCATGTCAATCTAAACAAGCTATTGGGTATTGATTGGATGGACTGCATATGCAAGGTTGGGAAAAGACACCATAAGAGAAACAAGCACTAGTCTATTCAATGCAGGGGATGCTTGAAGTGAACACAATCATGTTTGTATTGTTAGATATTGGTCAGTTCATATCAATGCTTGAGAACATGTTGCAGGTTGAGTACATTTAGCGCATTCGATCTGTGCTTGCCTTTGGGTGTTATCCTTAACTTTACATGCTCAATCATAAGATTTGCATAAGTACTGAAATGTAACGGAGTAGACCAATGTTTTGACAAGAAGTTTTTTTTTTTTTGTATCAAAGGCAGCAGCACATGAAGACATTAATACAAACGTCTCATCATATCTTCAGCTGTCCCCAGGCCTTCAATACCTACACTATCCATGGTCAGAAAGGACAGCAAACGCAGGCTTAGCCACACCTCTTTTTAGCATTGCTGCTGGTTTCTCTTTTACTTGTGTTGAAGATCTTTTGTTTCTTGTTATTTACACTAATTCGGTAAATACAGATTTTTTTTTTTACAATGTGCTGTTTCTTCCTGGCATCTAATCACTTACTATGCAGTACAGCACATGACCTGATTGAAAGACTATGCACTAGTATTACATCACCACAGCATCATCTCCATGGTGAAGGTTCTACACATTTGTTGGCAGCTGTCATACGCCATTGACTTTCAACATAATTTTGGACAGGTTGGTTTCCAAGGTTGATTTTCATAAAACATATTTAAAAATAGCACCACAAAAGATAAGAGTACCCTAGACCGAAATCACAATGACCTGCTTGAATCACAACAACCTGCTTGAATCACAATAACCTGCTTGAATCTTGTCCTCATTTTTCATTTCCCACAGATAGAGACAAGAAAACGTGGCCCATTTAGAAAGGGTGCCACGAAGAAACTGCTACCTTTGGCAACTGGTATGTAAAAAGAGAAGTGAAGTCAATAATTTCCTAGTGTAATGGAGCGAGACTGAGCTACAGAACCGGAACTTATGTCATACCAGGAAGTAGCAGCAACATTTACTTCTGTAGCTTTTCTCTGAAAAGTATAAATTAAAATAGAAAATACAAGCAAAGAACCAAAATCTTTCTTCAACAGAAGAAGAGAGGGACCTGTGATACTATTTCTTGGTTTCTGGGAATTCAGGTTTCCTTTGTCTCTCGTGGAAGAGTGATCTGCATCATCACACCATTGTCCTCAACCTCTCCCAAACAAACTCTTCTGCTCTACTGGTTTTTAACTTTGAGGAGCAGAAGACAGAGGTGCTCAGCTAATGATGATTTAGTGATGTCAGTGGCCATGGTCCTGGTAACAATCTGTCATTTTTGTCAACCCTTCTCTTCTGAGCATTTCTCTAGTTTCTATTTTTTATTATTCAAAACTTTCAGCAAAATATTCAGTTAATGCACAAATTACAGATTATGAATAAGTAATTAGATAAGCTGATTAACTTATTTCAAAGTTACACACATATACATACATAGATATATAGTATAGCGTTACATACATATGTACACATCAGTTGTCATACTAAACAGCTTAAATGATATAATTAATAAATGTTTACAATTAACATGCTTTTATTTAAATAATACATTAATGGTTTCCACATTTTGATAAAGCGTTTATTATCTCTTTAGCAAGCCTCCAGACCTCTGCTTGAAGCATTAGAGCAAAGAAATATACCCTCAGTATGTCTCCTGCTTTCCGGGATGTTTTCTACAGAGACAAACCAGGTACAAGTGGCTGTGATCTAATGGCTTCATAGATGCCAGAACCACGACAGGCTATGGCCTAAATATATTCCTTTTGGCCATTTAAAAAAACAATCTATAATGAATTAAGCAAATGGGAGTGACATTCAGTAATGAATGTCCTTGTGTTGGGTGACTGTGTTTGACTGTGTTCTGTTCTCACTGCTCAGTGACTATACACGACAACCACTTGGTGGCACTAATCACTACTTCCAAGAAAAACTATCAGTGGTAAAACATGTTGATAAATGGTGTACTCAAAAGTTGTCCTGGACATTACAAGATATGAGTACATTTTAATAAACTGTTATTCAACTATCAATCAATCAATCAATCTTTATTTTATATAGCGCCTTTCATAGTGGACCACCATCACAAAGCGCTTTACAAGATGCAGTAACAACAAGAACTATCAGATAGGTGTAGACAAGCTGAATTCAGAATTACACAACTGACAAGTAAACCCTGATATTAATGTGATACAGCTATCTGAAATGTCTTTGTATCAGATATTGGGCCTCTTACAGTATATATATATATATATATATATATATATATATATATATATATATATATATATATATATATATATATATATATATATATATATAATTTATGTGAACTGTGATATGGAACACGGCTTCATTCATTTAGAGCTCTGAAAAATATATTTTTGTATAATACGTACACCTCATACTTATTAATTTCATTTAATTTATTCTAAAGTGTTTTAAGTTTGAATATGCACTTTTAATTTGATGTTGGTGTAACACGGAGGAGGCTGGGGGCATAACTACAATGCAAAAGAACAGGGCTCGTCTGCATTTGTGGTGTTAAGAACTTTTAACCTCATCTCATCTCACCGACGGGACAGAATCCATAATGGCAGTATATCACACAACACTACCTTTTACATTGGGTCTTTAGGAATACCCACATAGGTTTGAAACCCGACAGACGAAGAAAAAGGGCACTTCAAAATATTAAATAATCTGGAACAAATTAATATAATTAAAGAAACATCTTTTGTTGTTGGAAACCTATCACTATGAGATCAGCACCAAAGTTTAAGAAGCCGGTAGAGCCTTTGGGCACAAGTGAGCTGGAATATGAAAAACGACATACATCCATACAGTTGGATTATTCTAATTTAACTATATCTTTTAAAACCATAGGGTAGGGTATGTAGACAGAAGCTGATTTTCACTCACTTAAGGTCACGGATAAGATGCTTGTGGGTAGCCACTCTGGCCTCTGGTCAAGAAGATATTGAATAGATATCAGATTGCAAAAATTGCTACCTGAAGATGGCGGAAGCCGAGAAGGTCTACATTACACATTATGTTCTTCACCTCTAGCTATAGACTAGATATAGATGTGTTTATGTGAAAGCAGTAGTAATTCCCTTTTGATGGCTTCCTTCTAGAACCTTAGTGAGTAAACAACATTAGTTTTATTTTTTAACAAGGTTGTAGCTCACAAGGCCATCTGTGTATATGCCAGCATAAAAAACTACTGGACTGCTGCCAATGTGATACCCAATTAATTATATCCTGAATAGATAAAGCTGAAAAACACCACTTTAGGAAATATGTTACCACATTTATTTCCGTACTTAATTGTTTCCACAGAAAATAACCTGACTCCAATAAAATGTCTCACTGTTTCTTTCACTGAATTAAACATCCAAATCAACAGCAGTTGTTTTTCACGTCGAAGTTTGTCGGTTTTGTAATTATTAAAAATTGTGTTTTATTTCACTATATAAGCTTTGATATTAAAAATGTTAACCTTTCTTATCTGATTTCTTTTCATTCTTGTTATTCAAAACAATCTCTTGCTATTACATTTTTTTTTTTAATCTGCTGGGACATATATTGAAACAACACTGCTTAAAATGTTTTCAGAGGCAAAAATTACCATTTTGTGTTCATTCCTATAACAATTTATAAATCGCTGTTTAAAAAGATCAAATAAATCTGTTATTTGATGGGTAACTGGGTTTATTTAACTTGTTCATGGTACCAGTCATACATTTTTCATAGCTAATGAAAGAATATTCAAACATGAAGCACTACTAATAATAATGCCAGCTCTAATACCTCAAAAGTGGCTGGTATTTTCAGTTTTGCTAAAATAGCCAAATGCCTGTTACCAACCGTGCCGAATCACAGAAAACTTTCAATGGGGATTACTGATTTTTCAGTACTTTTGGGCCACAGAGGGGGGGAATAAGAAAAACAGTGAATTGTTTTATGACCCATGTTATTGCTATGCCTCTATTCAATCAAACCTTCTGACATATAGTAGAGGGTACAAATGTCCAAAACTCCTGTATATACTGTACATAACAAACAAAACAAGTCACACATTAAAGATCTGTGAATAGGGCCCACTGACACAAAAATATATCTTTAAATTACGTTAGATTTAAGGTACTTAAGGTACTGTACCAGTTATGGATGGTAAAGTGTGTCTCAGAAAAGCGCAACTACAATGAGAACCAGGTTTAATCCTAAAAAATAAAACAATAAAGTTTACATGTCTGTCTATATTTTACGTTTCCCAGTGTACATTTCCTATGTACAGTAGAAAACATTTATTTATCTGAATATTAAAAGCATTTAAGTCTTACTATGCATGTGACATTACTATTACATTACTATGCAGGTGAACCTTAAGACCCTGTATCCCCACTAGAACACATCAGCAGGTTTCTAAAGCCTGTGGTAGAGATAAATAAAGACAGGAAGATAAAGAGAAATGCTGATAATGCACAGATAAAAGGTCTCCCAGTATATTATTATTATTTATTTCTTGGCAGATGCCCTTATCCAGGGTGACTTACAATTGTTACAAGATATCACATTATTTTTACATACAATTACCCATTGATACAGTTGGGTTTTTACTGGAAAAATCTAGGTAAAGTACCTTGCTCAAGGGGACAGAAGCAGTATCCCCCACCTGGGATTGAACCCAGGACCCTCCAGTCAAGGGTCCAGAGCCCTAACCACTACTCCACACTGCTGCCACTGCAGTATAAGAAGAAGGGTTATAGCATAACTGTATGCCTCATTATAGACCACTATTAGGGGATTTAAGTTGTTTGTGTATTAAATAAGGAGTTATAATAAAGCTTGTAAGTGTATCTCCCTGGACCTGCACATGTCAGTGTCTACTTTGGCGTTTGACCTGAGTCCACGGTGACGGAACCTAACCACTGCCAGGGTACCATCACAGGTGGCACCGCTATTGCTCCATGGTAGCTAAACTGTTTGTTAAAGGGAATGTCAGTGTATGTATATGTACAGTCTGTAGGTTTGTATATATGTACCAGTCATTCTGTTGTTGGATTTGAATGAATGCTGGAAAGATTCCAAAAAGGTATTTCATGTTGTGGTGGTGAAAATGAAAAAAGTGTAGATCTTTCCATACATGTTAGCTTTAAAGAGTAATTCGGGAGACGCCGTAGAGAGCGTTCTCACTGAGTTTTTCCCTGTTTACCTCATTTTTCTATGCTGTCCACTCTAGCTTTCCTCAGCTTCGCTCCGCCTGGGGGAAGTGATCAGCCGCTCAATCACATCCGGGTGGGGGTGGGGGTGGGGGGCAGCTCATTTCTAGTCATCTCTAAATAGCCTCACGCAGTGCTCGCCATGTCAGTCAAGGGGCGTGGCCGGGAGTTCCGTTTGGCAGCTCCGCCTGTCAATCTCCCCCTTTTTCCTATATTAACCAAGCACTACTTCCTCTTTGCCTTGTGTTTGTTTTTTTGTCCTCCTCCCTCCTCCTCCGCTCCTTTCTAATACTGCACCGTCCGCATGGGGATCCCTCTGGGGGGGAAGCGAGTCTCACTCCCCCGACCGACCGGCCTCCTGCCCAAGTCACTGCCATCCCTGGCGGTTCCTCGCCGGTCAGAGGGGACCCCCGGCCACATCTATACTTTCGCAGCTTATACGCTAGCCTCATGGAGGCCACAACCTGCTATCACTCTCCCTAGTTTCTTTTCTAGGTCCAAGCACCATTCTTGCCCCCTTTTTCTTTCCCTAACTCTCCACGCCACCCAGCTTCTAGACGATGCTCCCTGAGGATGCTGCCTGAGTAGTGACGGGATCTGTCATTTTGTCCTCTATGTCTCATTCTCCTTGCTGCCCAGCAGCCAGCGGATGCTGCCTGACCTGACCTGGACTTGACAGTGTCCTTCATGTTTGTCTTCTCATTCTCTTTGTCGCCCAGCAGCCAGAGGGTGCTGCCTGACCTGGTCCTTTGAGTAACAGTGATCTGTCCAGCCTGTCCTGTGTCTAACCCCATTGTCACTCAAGCACTCGCATGCTTCAAGCTCGCTGCCCCTCACGCCTTTTTTTTCTCTCAAGCCCTCGTAGGCACCCAGTGAATTGTTGTATAAAAATGTGTCTATTAATTAAAAACAGGACATGGATCGGACCCTACTCACAGAGATTTATGAGTTTTTGTTCACAGTTTCAGCATTTTATTCATAAAAGTCATACTATGAAAATGAATTGTTTAAGTAAGTCATGAGAACAGAATATTCTATTCAATATTTAAAATAACTGAATAAAATTACGACACCTTTACAAATTTGTGTTATAAAATAAAGAGGTGAACCTTATGACCCAGTATCTCCACTAGTGCACATCAGCAGTGTTCTAAGGCATGTGGTAGAGAAGGAGATAAATAAAGACACAAACTCAATAAGGAAAATGAAGAGAAATGCTGATAATGCACAGATTAAAGGTCTCCCAGTATAAGAAGAAGGGTTATAACATACACTTTCATGTGGCGAGAAATATTGTTGCGCTATTACAGGCCAACCCAGCCCTTGAAAGAACCTGCATATCTTGGTAACAGGAAAAAATGGATGTGAATTGGACATCATTTGACTTTTCAGACAGCCTGACATTACCAATATTAATATAATGAAACCAAAGCAAGGGATTCTGTATTATCCCGTTTGTGCCGCGTGCTGCGCAAAATGTGTCCTTATACAGGTCTGTAACATGTCATAAAACCATCACCTGCATGTTAAGTGAACTATACAGTCAGGATATTGCACAATGCTTTCACAGGTTTGCCTTTAAGTGTTTTCGAGATGGAATACACATCTCAGGCTTCCATGCTACGTCCACGCCATAGCATTAAACTAAAATTAATCTTGTCAAGAGATTTCAGCAAAAACAAGTGAGTCCATGCATAAAGCTTCACAACAGTGTGAAGTCATGCTCTGATTAAAAACCTATATTAAAAGTGATGGTAATACATCATTGCCTTAAGAATTTAGGAAACTTTTTTTTTTCCAGATTGCACCTAAGAAACTAGTGCAGTTTCGAAGGTTATTGTTTTTCCCACGCAGTCAGATTATACTTCTCAAAAGGTCGTAATCAAAGAATGTTCAAAGGTGTGTTTAAAGCAGTGCACTTACTTGTAAGTATCTTCCATGTCTTCTTTTCATCGTCATAATACTGGACTAAATTGCTCGGAAGCCTGTCTGGTCCAGGAGGCAATCCACCCACCAGCAACAGCATCCTCTTATTGGAGCGGATTCTAGACCCACCGAAGAAAGGAGAGGTGAAAATTGAAAAATTTGGAAGGAAAACCCCATGAAACTATCATTCCAAAGTTTGTGTCCTGATATTAATCTCTCACACAATACCTCCTATTAACTACCATTCAAATACGTGTTTTTTTTTATTTTATTAAAATACAATATGATGCCATTACCATGGCACATTTATACATGCTCATAAGAATCGCTCTTCTAAATAAATGATTCATCAGATCTAAAGAAATTAGGAAACACAATTTTAAAACACTGTGAGGTCTGTTCGATTGATCCAAGCAGCAGGAGATCTAAATAAATAAATGTTTAGATAATTAAAATATGACCCTTTGTGGGCCAAGGTTATGAAAATCAGACTCAGTGCATGTGAGTTTATAAAACACCTGGAAGGGTCCTATAGTTAGGATTTAAATGATGGCTGCATTTAGTTGCTGTTCAGAGCAATTGAATAGAGACTAATATCTCTATTTTTTTCATAAAGAAAGGACTTCAAAATACAACATTTTCACTGTCAAATATCTTGAAATCATGAGAAGCTGATGGAACTATGGTGTTTTGCCCTGCAATTCAAAATGCATTCAATAGTGGTTTGGCAAACTGCCGATACATTTGTCTATTAAACCCAGGTGTCCCTGAGCATGCACCCACTGCATAGATTCCCATGGTCCAAAGTAATAATATTGTAGTTTTTTTTCCCTCTCAACCCTTATCTGTTTGACCCAACTCAGACCTCTTGCTCGCTTAACATCGCAGAATAAATAATTGTTCCATCTTCAATTGCTGTACTGCACTGTATGCTAAAGATTTTAATGAGAAATCTGTCCAAGCGGTGTAGTGGTACCTCAAATATTATTCATTTACTTCCACTGCAGAACAACTGCGTAGAACATAATAGGGATACAGAGCTGAATGTGTTTGTGGAACAGGAATGATGATCTAGTCAAAGTGAATAAAACAAGTATAAAACGGGCAACACATTCCCCACCGCCATACATTCTAGATGTATGCACTTGTGCCAATACTTTGTGCATCAATATCCAATACACTGATCTCTACTCAAGCCACGCACATCTGCAGTCAATATTGTTTGGCTTTATCAATCTTAATATTTTTTGTATACAAATACACAGAAAATACTGATACCAGTCCCTCAGGTGACCAAATGTCCAGTTGCTGACAATTTTTCTTTTGATCTTGAAAAACCCTTAACTCACACAGGCATGCAAGCCCTTTACAGATTTCTGCATCATCATAAATACCAGATGGGAAATGCAGATGCAATACCAAAATGTCAGCATTAATTTACTTCACAAGTGAGCACTAACATGTTTGAAAACAAAATCTACCTTCTGAATGGCACAGACAGGTTTACTGACTTCATTTTTGTTTTGTTTTAATTTTCCTAACAAATATTTATACTTAATTTATATGTACATTTTTAATGTGAGAGTTATTTATTCATTTATTTTTTTTGCAGTTTACAAATTGTTTTACATAATTTTCAGATCTAAGGGAAATAAAGCCTTGTTTTGTCGCATTTCTTTGGGATTCATTACACTAACAACTAATATATATTTTACACTGCTGAAATAATGTCATATTGTATGTGACTCTCTGTTACACAGGCCTTAGTGCTTTACACAAAGCAGATATGCATACAATGTGTCACATATATGTTTCACACTTAAAGAGCAATGTTTGCTTTAAACTTACAGTAAAATATCTAATGGAACAACAACACAAGTGTTCCACTAGGTTCCCATCACAGTCAGCATTCAATGTGACGAGACTTTAAGGTGTTTCAGTTGTTGTAGACATCACTTCTGAGACTGTTATGTGTGAAACATCAGTAATGAGATGCCAGCTGAGTAACACATGAATCCTTCCTGTGGGCTTATTTACAAAAACATGCAAGTAAAATCACAGGTGTTTACAGTATATTCCTCTGTTGAATCTCTGTATGTTCTTATTGAAATACTCTTCCAGTACACATACAAAATAATCTTTATTATCCTTTCCCAAATAATGCTTGACTAACAGATATAAAACAATGTCATTGGGTGTATGAAAAACTTTGAAAACTGGAAAAGTTAACAGCTGAGAGCATGTGGCAGAAATGAGGAGACAAGAGAGGCATTTTCAGTGTTAGAGATGGGATTTTTCTGGATTTTTTTATTTTTTATTGCAGTGAATGCCCTCAGGTCAGTAAGCCTAGTAGGAGTTCTTCTTGGTGCTGATTAAAAGTAGAATAAATAACGGGACTGGTCTCAGGTTGTCTTTAGTTCTTACAAACTATCCTAGCAATCCTCCAAAGGTCTGTGCTCAACTTCTTAAAAGGTTAAACCACTACCAGGGTACTGATCTGAAGACCAGGGTACTGATCTGAAGACAGTGTCTATTTCTCTATCACTACCGTCTACCAAAGACATCAAGAAAGTTGTTCTTAAAATACCTAAAATAACCTATTACTGGGAGAGGTAAAACTAAGGGCATTTTATATGACTTTGGCATGTGGCCACTAAGTGGCAGTGTGTACCATGAAAAATCCCATTCACAGAAACTGATTTTACAACGCTAGGCCTTTGGGTGTCACCAAGAAAAACAATATAAAGTGATTTTAGCCAAATACCATAAAAGGTCTATATCTTGTATGCACAGTTTTTAATAATTTAACTGAACATTTGTAGTTTTTTTTCTGTAAATTGATACATTTACCCACACGCACATACCCTATACAGTATAGTTATTAGTAAATGGAACAATTTTTTTTTCTCATGAATGCACCATATTAGGTAAGTTAAATGACCCAAGTGGTGCTGTTTTCTAGCACGCAGGTGACTCACCAATATACCATGGTCCTGCTATCAAAGCAATGACATTGGACCTGATTCACTAAAAAGCTGTAGAGGTGAGCAATTTTTCAAAATACCCCTGCAGCCAACTTCAGTACCCCACTGTGCATATAGGCTGCAACTCTGCTCCACTGCGCATCCATTAATATGCATGGCATCATTAATGACCCTGAACGAACCTGAGCAATGTGGTTCCAGGAACACAAGGCAGTGCAGTCACAAAAAGGGCATGCACACCTATTAGATAAGCTGTAACACCATTTTTGTAGTTTTCGTTTGCTTGTTGCGTTTTCAAAAACACAGTACCATACGTTTAATATCACAATATTTTATCTCTGTTGATAGAAGTGATTTAGAATGCTTTTCTTTAATTGAGGATACCTAGGGTTCTTTGTTTCTTGTGTTCATTTTTGAGGAAACACTACCATATCTTTTGGGGAGGTTCTTCATTGAAACATCAGCTTTTTAGGGTGTGTGTGTGTGTGTGTGTGTGTGTGTGTGTGTGTGTGTGTGTGTGTGTGTGTGTGTGTGCGCACGCTCTGTGTTGCTTACCTTTGATATCTTTGGTCAGCCCATACTTAGCCACAGTGTTTAAGCTGTTCAGAAATTAAGAATGGGGGCTCCCAAGTGGCGCATCCAGTAAAGGCGCTCCACGTGGAGTGCAGGATGTGCCCTATAGTCTGGACGTTGTGAGTTTGAGTCCAGGCTATTCCTTTGCCAACCGAGGGCGGGAGATTCCAGGGGTGGCACTCAATTGGCCGGGCGTTGCCCGGGGGGAGGGAGGGTTAAGTCAGCCAGTGTGTTCTCAGCTCACCGTGCACCAGCGACCCCTGTAGTCTGATTGGGCGCATGCGGGCTTGCCTGTAAGCTGCCCAGAGCTGCGTGGTCATCCGACGCTGTAGCTCTTGGGTGGCTGCATGGTGAGTCCGCAGTGTGAAAAAAAGCGGTCAGCTGACGGCACACACTTCGGAGGACAGCATGTGTTCATCTTCGCCCTCCCAAGTCAGAGCAGGGGTGTTAGAGGTGAGCTGAGCCTAAAAATAAGTGGCCATTCCAAATTGGGGAGAAAATAATAAAAAATAATTGGCAACGACTAAATTAAAAAAAAAAAAAAAGAAACTAAGAATCAATTGAATGTGATGGCATTTAGTAGCAAAGCCTCACAATTAACAGGTTTTAATTATACAAATAAATGTGTTACTATAAAAGGCGAGTGATATATTATAGTATGTTGTGCACTCCTCTTGAAAGTAGCTGAAGGCACAATCATAAAAAGATTCAGAGCACTTTGCCAAGATCCTACCATAGAACTTCTTCATAAAGCTACTTTGAATTGAAATGATGGATTCATATAGTGATGTTGTTGACACATCTTTCATCATTTTGACATTGATGGAGATTTCTAAAATCATCAAAAAATAAAAAAAAATTGATAAAAATAGTATTTATACTGGATAAATCCACTGTGCTACAATATGATTTCTGTTTTTCTGGTTTTCATTTTTGTATCAGTCAATTTGAAGGTAAATAAAATCAATTATTCCTACCAAGAAATGTTTTTAAGCCATACAAAACTTAAAACAAACGCAATAAAAATGTTCAGGATGCTGAGAAAAACAGCAGTATGTTAATTGTGTGATGCTTAACATGTTAATATACTGAGCATCAAAAGAAACTCATCACTTATATTTGAGCATCAAAAGAAACTTGGATAAAATTCACTAGATGTGATCGAAAAATGACAAACTCTGTTTTAGAGTAGGTGCAGTGACATTTTCTATTGTGCTGATTAACAACTGACATCACGAAGATGCTGCAAAATGATCTGTCGAACTTTGGCAGGTGTTATAACTCTTGGTCTAGCCAGGCTGAAATCACTCCATATCCAGTGTCCAATCAACTGTCTCACTAATTTGGTGATTAAGTGGATATGCTTCAGTCATAGTCACTCAAGCGTGTCATGGTCAAGGATGAATGACTGAGTGATTAAAAAGAAACCAAAAACATTTCGTCAATGTTCATCATTTACATACCTTATTTTTTTTATAGTGATAAGTGATAAGTTTCTTTTGATGCTCAGTATAGAATGAAAGAATCTATCATCCATCTGCAGCTGACTTTCAGATTGCAAGCAAACTTTACAAAACAACATGCTTGATTAAAGAAAGGGAGTAATGGACAGTACATATTCTTTTTGAAGGTTAATCTAATTTCACAAAATGATGATGAAAATACTGCATATTGGAGCAGCAGTATACCACACAGCCGTCTCATTGGACTCTCTGCTGTTCACTTCTCCATGGATTACTTTGAAACTATAAACATGTATAACTTATTTTAAACAGGACAAAGTGTTTGCAGCTCAATTTATTTCCTGAAAATGTCACTATTCCGGCCTGTGATATATTGAAAAAAAAATACAGAATGTATATTATGTGCGAAATATGACAACTGCTAAAATGAAAAACTCTTTGGTTGCCTCAACATATCAGAACTGCAGAAAGTACTTTTGGGCAAAACCAGAAAGAATGAGTCGATTCAGTTTGAGGACCATATAACAACAAAAAAAACACATATAAACACTGATTTTGGCCAAAAATCCTGAAAATTGTAAAAATAAATAAATAAATAAATAAATAAATAAATAAATAAAGACATGAAAATAAAACACCTAGGTTAGGTAATTAATTGAGGTAATTCTACATGGCTTGGCTGGGTTGAGAAGCTGGTGCATTCACTAAATACTGACGTAACGAGTGGTGTGTGTCTCCCCGCCCCTCCCGCCCCCCACCAGCTAATGGTATTACACAAACAATACCGCATATTAAATAACAGACCTCGGGGAAGGCATTACGTGGATTAGCAGTGCAAACTGCAACACATTTTATTGTCACCGCTGTGCTCATCCTTTTCTTTAAAGCAGTCACTGCTAATTACTGGGAAACCATTTCCCAACTGCAAACAATAAAAGGCTTGACTATACAATGGCTTGAATATATACAAAGGAACCTATCCAAAACCGGATGGTCCAAAACCTGTGTATAAAATCTGTATGGAACTTACTGTGTTCAGGTTGAAATGGGGAAACAGACCACTACTGTAGTACATAAGAACCCATTATCCAGCTCCATGATCTCAGAATTGACCCTTATGTTTAATACCCTTATACTTCATCTGATGACACTACTCCTCTTTTGGGTGTTTTTTTATCAAATTTTTGAGATAGAGAGGTTGTTTCCATTAGGTGTCCTTGGTATTGCATGTAATTACTGTAATACATTCCTTCCTTTAGGCACTCTGCCACAATAGACATCTCCTCACAGCAGATACCTCCAAGAGTTGTCATCAATGTCACATTTTTTTCCGTTTTTAGTCATCCTTTTTTTTTCACAGCACCATGTCTGCCCTTTGCTTCTCCTAGTCTTTGGAGCAGAATTCTAGACCACCTATTCCATATGGGAAGCAGTGTCTCTTGCATCTTGGAATTCAATTAAAAATGCAGTCTAAAGCATAACCTATGATCTCCCTTTCTATGGTCATTTCTTCAAACCATTTCAAGTCACAATTTATAATGTATTAGTAACGAGAAACTTGTCTAACCCTGAATTATACAGTTCACAATACTAATACCTATAAATAACATCTAAACCACATCAACTACAGTACATGTGGTTCACCTGTGGACCATGTTTTTTTTTTCAATTTAATTCCACATGTGAGTGGAGTGTATTGTTTCTACAGAGGCTGACTATTCATTGTGTTTAAAAACTGAACAAGAAACCCTTCCTTGTTCTTCTAGAGTTTTTACTTAAGACACCTTGGCCCTGAATATCAAAAGTGTCTTCCGACAGTCCGAAACTCACTGTTTTAACTCAACTCTTATCACGAATGTTGTTTCCATCATTTTTCTGACAGTAGAATGGGTGCAATTTACATAAAGGTGGCGAAATAACGTATTCAGTATTTAAAAGAGAAACCTATATGTTAATAACGCAAATGACAGTTTTTACGTCATTTCAGGATTTCAATCAATGGACAGGTGGGATTGAAAAGTAGTAACGGCATGTGTTTCAGGAAATATGGAGAAAGAAGAGAAGATACCTTTAATAGAAGATAATAATAAAGCAAGTACATCAGGATCAAGAGAAAAATAAAAAAAAAGGAAAATCAGAGAGCTCATTTTAATGCCATTTTGTAAATGTATGTTCTGTATTTATTAAATTATATTTTCATGAACCCGGTTGAAAATGAATAATACTTGAGTGTATAATAGGATATCATATAAACAACCGAATGCAAAGAATGGCAAAGCTGTGAGTGTTACTGACAATGAATGACCTAAATCTTCTTCAAGTTCACCACATTAATACAATATCGTAACTTTATCCATTCGATATCTTCATGGCACTTGCTCTTCTGTAAGGTCCAAACAGGTGGTGGCCCTTTTTGACTACACACCCGTGGGGTATACTTTCAGTATCATCTGTGATTTCTTACTGGGGGGGCAGCTGCATTATCCCTTTCATCCTCTAAAATAGCAGCAATCCCTAGCAGCACATTGGGCATCACCATTGTAGTCAGTCACTGCACCCACATCAGGCCCTTTTTATTTTAGCACGGAGCTTTCTTGAAATAGGTTCCCACCTCCATTAGGCCTCTTTGAAACAGGCAGAACCATTTTAGATGGAAAATACTTAATCAAACCACATCAACCCTTTTGATTTTTGCAAGGGGAGTATGTTAATTAGGTACCCACTTAATTTGCATTATATTAATCATACTGTCGGAATTGGGGTTTTGCAATTGTTTTCATCCTTCCTGGCCTTTTTTTTTTTTTTGCTCAGAACACAAAAAACAGTCTGAAAGTTCAAGGGCCCTTGTTTATCTGACATTGTAAACCAGCACTTATTATCTACAGTACCTTCCAAACATCCTTTTACTCAGCACATTTAACTGTTGCTTCTCACATTGTTGTAATGAATCAATGCTTCTTCACAACAGTGTATACCTGCAGAGTAATTCCAGTTCCTTTCTGAACACTTTCTCCTCTAACCGATTGTATGGCTGCATCTTCTTACACTTTTCCATTTCGTTTAATAGTCTATTGTTCGCCTGGTCTGAAATATTGTACAATGTACATACTGTAATACTAATTGGGGAGCCTCTTCCTTAAGCAAAAGACATCTTGTTGGTAATAAAAATATGATTTAGCAATTCATCACCAATATTGTTTCAGTGCATGTAGGCTCGCTACAAAGAAGTTTTCCATCAATATTCCAATCCTTTAAGCTTATAGATTATACCTGCACATTTTAAACCTGCAGTGTTCTATATGCATGTTACATTTATAATTTTAAAAAAATAGTCTGTTTTCTATTTTTTTCCTTTAGTTTAGCTTCCTGTAAACTCATCAGCATGCAGACCTGTTGACTGCCCGAGCTGTTTACTATTTAAGTCTATTTTTTTTTAATGTATCAGACGCTGCAACTTTAAAAATTATCCTACTGCTTTAAAGGCGTAACCTTTTTATTTGTATTTTAGTACAAAATAGTCAGTCGTAGACAGCCTACATTCCCTATTTACCCACTTTGGTGCTGTCTTAGTGTAAAGCCTAAAATGCACTGAGGCAAATATTACACTTGAGTATGGGTTTGCCAGTAAAAAACAATCAATCAGTGTGTCATACCTGCTGGCCATGCTCTGTCTGCAATGCTGCCTGAAAGGCATCAAGTGGTAGTTCATGGCATCCATGAGCAGCTTCTGGCAGACCGGGTCTGATCTCATGAAGTCCACCGACTGCACCCTTTCCACAAGCTCTGGAGCCGGGATCAGGGCGAAGCGGAGCCTCTTCATCAGGTCAGGGGCGTACTGCATGCGGGTCTCCCGGTCATGCTCCAGCCAGAGGACAGACATCTGGAAGAGGGCCAGCTCGGACTCCACCGGAGGAGGCAGGGTGTCCAGCATGGAGCACATCTCCGCGAAGTTCAGCAGGAGAACATCCTCCACCAGGTACTTGTTGGCAAGTTTTTTGGTCTCGTCCAAACCATGGAGTGCAGCTATCTTGCAGATCTGCTTGTAGTTCTGCACAGAGATCTGGTCGTTGAGGAACTGCATGGAGAGCTTGGTAATCTGGGGGATATTAAGGATCTTGCTGACAGACAGGACCTCCTCCACAGTGTCCAGGGACAGAGTCACATTGGCAGTGTACAGGTACTCCAAGACCAGCCGGAGACCAACGGAAGAGCAGCCCTGCAGGACCAGGTTGTTGATGGATCTGGGGCTGGCTATGAGCTTCTCATCTGGGGAGGATGAGGGGGTCCCACCACTCCCCTGGTCTGTATTGGCATTGCTTTCTTTGCTGATGGGGTGACTGGAGAAGAGAGACCTGAAGTACTGAGAGCAGGATGCCAGCGCTGCTTTGTGGCAGTGGAATTGCTGTCCCTGGGCAGTGAGAGTCACGTCACAGAAAAGCTGTTTCCTCCAGAGCAGATTGAGACCATGCAGCAGGGTGTCACTGTGAGTCGGGTCAAAGGTGGATGTTCTATCACCAGATCTGGACATGGCTACCGGGCAGTAAACTCTACCTAACAAATAAGATAATACACAGCACATTTAATTTTTCCTCCTTTAAAAAAAACTACACAACTACCACACCAAAAACAAGCACTGCACAACATAAGCAATTCAAAAACATTGATATCTAGTAAAGTTTTAAAATAAGCATTTTTTTCTTCTCAAAAATCATTATAGTTACACTATAAACTAGTATATTAAAATGAGATGCAGCGACGTTCTAATTAACATTATTTAATAACAGCAATAAGCTTCAAGTACTCTAACCTCGCCAGCAGAATGCATTCATCAATATGCTTCTTTTTTAATGATCTAGTAAAAGAACATAAGAACAGGTGATTTTTATAACTGTATATCACGATAGTTTTCCATTTAAGATGCCAATATTTCATTTTCTTTTAAAACCTTGGTGAATGCAAAACCTTGGCCACGGCTTGCAAAAACTGACAAGGGATACTGCAGCCCCTTCCTGAGCAACGTAACTGAAGTTGTTATTGCTAAAAATAAATAAATAAATAAATAAATAAATAAATAAATAAAAAATCCGTAAAATGCATAGTGCTGTTTGATATTCAGGTAGCCTGAGCGTCTTCCATTTAAACGCACCTTATTGCACTCTAATCATAAACACAAAGCACAAACAAACAGCTCACACAAAAATGCTAAACACTTGCCCCGAGTATTAATAAGGCATAACGCTTGATATTATTATCTGTAACTGATGACTTGCTAAATGCAAGCAATACAAGTTAGGGTTAGCATGGTCTGCTATACACTAGTGGGATCAATTGTAAGCAGGCACTTACATTTTAAAATACACTATTCATTCAGAAATTAACTTCGGAGACGTAAGGGAGAGCTCTCAGATCGGCACGCTTAGCCTAAGCATTGATCCGAGTATACGACGAGACTGTCTTTTTAATTTAAATCTGACAGTCGGTGCCATCTGGTTTATTTTCTAAAGAAGGCGCTTGCACAGCTGAACAATGCGAGTAAAGAAACACAGGCCAAAACTTACCTGAACACCAGCTTGGCAAAAAAGTAAGCTTCACGTCCTCAGGATTCTCACTTTTTTTCTTTCTTTTTTCTCTTCTCTTTATTTTAAAGAATGAATCCTTGCTCTTTGGACTGATCGATTCTCCCAAATTATCCTTGAATCCAACTCTTGCAGTCACTCTTTTACATTGTATTTTTGTCGTTGATCATTTGCTCTCCTGAATTAGCAAGAAGTGTGTGAGTGTGTGAGAGAGAGCAGAGCTTCCTGCAAGAGAAGAAGAAGAAAAAAATGTACGTGTGACAAATTATGCTACCAAGAAACAACACATCATTATCCTTGGGCCTGGGGCTCAGTGAGTCGTAACGAGAGTAATAGGAAATCCACGGTTGGGGAGAGAAACGGTCGTGCATGGCCAGTGGAGAGAGACCATGCAGGGGGATGGATGCTGGAGAGACTCGCAAAATTATGGCTCAAGGCTATTGTAAAAACTGTCGAGCGTAAATGACTGCGATTTCAAACATCTTTGGAAGAAAGAAAAGAGAGAGAGAGAGAGAGAAAAAAGAGAGTCTCCCTCGCTCTTATGGAGGGAACCGTCAAGTTTTAGTGCGCATTGCTAATTAGTCAATTTCTCTCTGCCTTCACAGCCTGGCGAATTTGCTGCTGAGCTGAAACTGCTAATTTCTGGGACCAGCCTATTTTTTTTTGGCTGTGATCTGGATGGATGAATAGCTTTTCTCGCACAGATGACAAAAAAAAAAACTGTTTTAATTTGCATCGCCAAAATATTACCCTTCATCTCTTGCTGCTACCGATGCCCTATGCATGGAGCTGCTGTGTGCAATCTGCTAACTTTCGTGGCGCACCTGCATCAGTTGTTGTACAAGACGCAAAAGAATAGCGATACAAAATAAATCCGAAATAAAACTTCTTCAGTGTACTTCAAAGCCATTCTCCAACTTGTATACCACTTTTAAGTGCATGAACACCATCATCAAATGGTATATAAAGTGTGTACCTACACAGCCTACACACAGCCTAACCTTTCTATAGTAGTTTGCTTTCTTATGCCCGTGCAAATACATCTCCTGCTGAAACTGATCAACCAGGGGCGTTTTTGCAATTATCATATTTAGCTGCCATCCTTGAATGGAAAGGAAACTGTGTTTGAGGATATGGTATACCACGGAGACTATTGTCAATCAATCACTAAATAGAAAAGCTACAATAGATTTTCTGTTTCAAAAGTCTTACTCTGCATATTTCTGCATATTGCATCTACACCACCTCCCCCTCTTAGATAATAAATACACACCCCAGTGAGTTTAGTTAATACACATTTTCTCCAGAGATTTATAAACCTTTATGTTTTATTTTCTCATATATATATATATATATATATATATATATATATATATATATATATATATATATATATATATATATATATATATATGTAAATCAAAACACAAGTCAAAATAGCTGTAATATATGGACAGCAAAAGTTTTGCATCACCTAAAATTTTAAGATTGAGACATAATAAAAAATAAAAAATAAACTATATGAACATAATTTAGATGTTTTATTTAATATCATGTAATCAAAGAAAAATTATATTGAAAAAGTCTACTGGAAGCCATAGCACAGTATTTCATGTTAGATTTTGAAATGTCATATTTTTCAATTGGTGTCAGTCTTTCGTTAAGTCCCGGTATAAGGAAAACTACAAAGCGGTATGTAATTCAATGTGTTAATGTAACATTATTCAGCAGGTTTCATTCGACTTCATGAAGCAAAATTAGTTAATTCTATAATATGGTTCAAAACGTTGGTCAATAGCTGTATTCTTTTAACATTCCCTCTCAACCTTTCCCAATCATTTCCATTAAGCTTTTTTTCAACACAGAAATATGGTCCTTTGTTTTAGACAAAAACAATAATAATACAACATTTTGACTGTCACGCAATACTATTGTGCCAGACAATAGGCATTATGTAGAGAAGATTAAGTGTTGAATGAATAGAAGGGTCTTTTAAAGCTACAGTGCCCCGACAATGATGGTTGATCCTGCACTATAAAGTTATTGGTGTCAGTTTACAAAAACATTTTTAGAGAAAGAAAAAACAACAGGCCTTGTATACACTGTTTAAAGGACGTTAGGTTAGCTATTGTACTGCTGCCATACGGCACTTGTAGCAGTATAAAGGACATGTATACAGAAAACGAAATCAAGCTCTGTTAAACAGTAGCACAAAAAGATACAGTATTAAAAAAAATCACTTTTTTAACCAAATTATGTTTTTTAAATGACATTTTTAGCAAGAATCCTCAGCGCTGATACCTTAAACATAGACGCAAGGACTCAAGACAACATCGTGCGATAAGCTTAAACAAACTTGGGAGCCCTGATACACAATGCACATGGTGCTCTACAGCTGTCCACTGCTCACTGCTCACTTCAACTACAGGCCAGCTAGCTCACAGTTACTTCTGTCCACTGCTGCTCAGGTCTCAGACCTCAGACTACATACCCTCTTCCACTGCAGACTGGCTAATTAGGCACTCAAATGAACTAAAACAAACAAACAAACAAAAAACAACAAAACAACAAAAACAAACTAAGCTAGTTTGTCATCCCAAACTTTCATTATTTTTAAAAAGATTGCATTATCTGAAATTGTAAAGTTTCCATGCATATTTGTGACACCCAATGTTTTTATTTAATCACCACCAAACATATATACAGTATATATATAAAGCTATATATATATATATATATATATATATATATATATATATATATATATATATATATATATATATATATATATAGCTTTACTCCAAGGCAGACATCTAAAAGTTAAAACAGCTTCCTGCACCATTTTTGAGGCAAATGTGCCCGTTTTACTCTCGAAAACTAAGCACCCATGTTACATCGCTCTCCATAGAAAGTATGGCAAGAGCGTTGAGTTTGTTCTGCGTCATTGTCAATCTCAGGTGGTTCTTTATTAAGCTCATTTTCAAAAAGGAACGCTCTTCCTCGCAGACTCACTGACAGTCAGGAATAATCTGGTAGCCACCGTTACATTAAGAAAGTTCGATTCAACCAGGTCATTTGCATCTAACTTGCGCACTTCACTCAACATTGACATGCGTTAGGAAGTAAAGAAAAAGCCGAAACTTATCAATGCAGTTCACATCGAGATCCTTTGGGTACCTGCTGATAATGCATGCCACGTCGATTCAAAGCTGTGTTACATCATTATCAGCAATAGCTCGCAGGAATGTAAAATTGTCAGAAGATTGTTGGTCATAAAAGAAAAAAAAAATGAAAGCAAGCTTCTGTGCGTCTCTCTTCCCGTGTGTGTGGGCCCGGCTGGGCTGATGTCACATGGGGCCCAATTCTGCTGGGGCCCTAGGCTATAGCGTAATTTGTGTATGGGTTAATCTGGGCCTGCCCCTGACATGGGTCAACAGGAGGCAGAAGGGTTTCAGAGAGATGCAAGAAATCCAAGCTGGATTTTGCAATAGGTGAATGAGGTGAACGAAGAGGTCCAGCAAGAGGAAATGATGATGGTTGAGACAAAGCTTATGGAGCACCAGTGTCGTTGAAAAACAGCCAGCCTCCTTGTCGGACCAGCTGTAAAAGTTCTGCAGAAACCCTCTGTTTAAGGTGGTTAAAAATCTTGGAAGATTACCAAGCACAGTTTGAGCTTGAGGCCCAAATTAATATCTGGGGCAACCAACAGATAGCCACAAACCGCAAGGGTGCAACAGGGATTATGAATCATCTTGGGCAGAAAAAGATTGGCGTGAGGAAGCACCAGTTGCATTGTGTTATTGCCCAGGAGACAATAATGTTTTGGTACCCATGAGCGAGACCATTATTTCTTCTATGTTGGCTTGCACTGGGAGTGGTGGAGCCTTTAACAGTCATCCCTAGTTTAAAGAAAGTGTTGGTTAAAGTCACTTTCCATTTCAAGCCGCAAGTCTTTCTGCAAGCAAAGCTAATGCAGCCAAAACCAGTGAGCCTGTGACAAGCACAGTATCCTCTACAGCTTTCATATTCCTCACCCCCAAGGTTAAAGAGAACACCACAGAAGAGGGGGCTGCCAGAACACTTTGTTACATTGCTCTCTCCCTCACCTGCCACAACAAAACTGTAGCCAGCAAAGTCTTGACAAACAGTTCTGGTGGATTTTCACTGTCATCAGGTACACGCACCATTAAAGCCTTGTGTGACGGTTTCGAATGCACCAATTAGTTTATTATATTCGTCAAAACAACACATACTCCATACACTGCAATGGAGGCAAAACTCAGTTCAGAAACACATTTTCATGTTAACTTTACCCATGCCTATCACTTTTCTTATTCTTTGCAAGTTCTATAAACAAAATGCCTTCCTTTTGCCACATTAGAATCTAAGTTTAGACTGCTTTGAAATCATTTCTATTTCTTTTCTATCAGCAGCAGAGTGAGATCCAACTTGTTTGATTTGGGACTCCATCAGCACCATTTAGGATTGCAGGCTGCCAGAAATCAATCTGTCAAACTCTGATCGAGAGGAAGTTACCTAACGAGTGTCCAGTTTGAAGAACTCTGGGGATTGATGTTAAACCTGCCTAATTGTATAAAAAGGGCTTGCAAAAAAAAATGTATTAGCCTGGAAACATTGAAGGGAGTTGAATATTATTATTATTATTTATTTAGCAGACGCCTTTATCCAAGGCGACTTACAGAGACTAGGGTGTGTGAACTATGCATCAGCTGCAGAGTCACTTACAATTACGTCTCACCCAAAAGACGGAGCACAAGGAGGTTAAGTGACTTGCTCAGGGTCAAACAATGAGTCAGTGGCTGAGGTGGGATTTGAACCAGGGACCTCCTGGTTACAAGCCCTTTTCTTTAACCACTGGACCACACAGCCTCCTATATGAATAAGTATGTGAGCTATAGTTTGCAGGACTGAGATGGAAATGTGGAATCAAAATCTTGTAAATCGTAATATTAACTTCCTTAACTGTTTCTTGAGCAGATTCACAATAAAATGACCTGAATATATCAATTTAGCAAATACAAAACATTATGTTGACAGATGAGGTCTTGGCTACCTTAGAGTCCTGTTTTTAAAAGAACCCTCATTCTTGTTACCCATTAAGAAATTTTATACAAAATAAATATACCTTGTTGAAGGCATGTATCCTGATCCATTTACCGTGCTTTTCAAATATTAAAGGGTTGAAATCAATTTACTGGCCTTGGCTGTATACTCAATCTTCCAACAAACTAACTATAAAACTATTCCTGAATAAATCATGATGTACCTGGAAGCCGTAAAATATTACTTACCCAATGTGTGTGTCTGTGTGTGTTTGTGATTTCTGTCACACACATAAATGAAAATAACTTTTGACATGTTTACTGCCCTGTGAATCACTGTAGGATTACTAAATGTGCGAAAAGACATTAAGTTTGCAAAATAGTATTTATGATGTCATCGCAACGTAGGAGTCACCCTGTTAGTAATCCAAGCCAGAAATTTGAAAGATTCTAATGCTGGTTCAAGAACTAATTATGCTGGTTGCAGAAAAAATAAAATAAAACATTAAAATCCCTCTCACTATAAAATTGATTGCTTTACCCTTTGTTGCAATAGTTTCTGGGTGTATAAAAAAGCAGTGTTACTTCACTGGAACATACAGCCAACATCAGTTATGCTAGTATCCTTAGGAAATTATATGTATTGGCCTTCCCTTTTTAGCATGACATCCAGAAATTTGCCTAGCACTCTGTAAAATGTGGATTGGGCAATTCCTCTAGACAGTCCAACTGTGGTCTGAAAGGAACCAGAGGCTAAGTAATGCAGTGAACAAAGAGCTTTCACATGTGCAGGGATAGCGGTCCCTAGATTGACGCTGGGGTCTAGCTCATCCCTCAATTCAGCTATTAGGTCTAGGATGACCTGCAGATTGAGATGGTAACGCTTTAGCACCGCATCCTCCAGCATCCCAAACAAAGTGACCCTGGGATGAATATGCGGGGTCTTCTTCGTCTTGTCTTTCAAACGTGTTCCTGCCTCTCCTCAAGAAGAGCCAAGTGTCGCTGCATCAGGAAGTGTACCACAGCAGCCATCCTGAAGCCAATGACAGGTCTCTGCAGGTGTGTGCTTTATACAGCTCTTAATTACTCGCTTCTACAATGGTTTGCACCTTGTAAGAAGAAGTGTAAAGTTTTTGGAGTGTCAGCAATTGCCTAAGTGCAAGGCAAAATCCTTACAAAACATTGTAATGTTTGCGCCCGCTTAGTGTCTAGATCCTGCCCAATTCTATTTCAATATAATATTAATGGATTAATGATGGCAAACTGCAAATTTGATAGCGGGTGCAGAATGCCAGGTGAACACTATTCTTTACATAGGCCACTAAAATCACACTTTATAGCTGCTAAACACAATTTACGGCCACATTATTATTTATGTTGGTGTGAGGTTCTAGTGGTTTCTGTTTATGCAGCAAATTACTTACGTTTGATGCATCTTAAAACTAACATCAGTACGGAAATAGATTCCTTCAGGTAAGTTGAGATTTCCTTTTTTCCTGTGTTCCTGGTAACCCTTATACACAGAAGTGAATTCATGCGTAGTAAATGGGACATTACCAATCAAAAATTGAAAGCTTGCCCCATGCTGAGATAACAGAACTGCACTTGTGGTTTCGCAAATGCTACTGCAGGTGGTAAAAGCATTTATCTCTTGATTCAAATAAAGATACTGAGCATTGTAAAATGGGGATACATTGTATATTGTTCAACATTGGACAAAACATTTTGAATATACGTAAGTACAGAGGGAATGGAACTAGGTGTAATTGTCATTTCTCTCTCTTGCTTCTTGGATTAACAGGCTATAGTAAATTGTAAAAAATAATAGTAGGTTCAGGAAAGGGAGGTGCATGAAACTTGGTTTCTTTATTACAGTAACATGTCCTTCACATTAAACCAAAAAAGCTTACTAAGCGGTCTGTTAAACAGATGTATTTGTTGTTTCATAATTTAGACAGAATTTTTTATTTTTTGTCCAACAGGCTTTTGTCTCTGGTGTAAAGCTACTAATACCATATTCATGTGATCATCACAATTTGAAATCATGTGGTTTAAATGAGCATTTTTAGGTAGTGTGGATAGCTTGTAAAATAATATCCGTTACCCTACATACCAGTCGTGTATGTCTTTTGTATGTGTTTTAAGTAAGAACTTAATTTGAGTTTCCAATAGTTTTACCTGAGCAAACCCCTGCACACCCTGAAGCTTGTTTCTGTTGACTGCCATCACATATTTCTGACTGTACCATTGGTGCCCAAAAACAATTAAAGTAGCATGTTATCCCTGTTTACTGAACTAAAGTAATCTATCAAAACCAATCTCTGCAGTGTTGCTGTGTGTTTCAGTATCTTGGACAAACTCAATAACTGGCTTCACTGTATATATGGTGCCTCTGAGAATGCACTTCTTTTAAGCTGCCAATGGATGACATGCCTTAATAATGAAGTGAGATATCAGTACCAGGATATGCTGTGTCTGTGTCTCAGGTGACTAACATAAAGGGCAGAGACATGCACATTCCCATCTGAATACAGTTTTATTTCTTTTTAGTCAAACATGCCCATGCTGAAAAACAACAAAGCAAACTGTTGAGATAAGACTCACATATACACTGCCTTCTAATGAATATGGGGACAAATAAATGTGAAACAACTAAAGTGTGACAGGATAGCGTCATGGCCCAAGATGTTACCGATAGCAAAGAGACTCGGAGACAAAAAGCTGCAGTTTTACACGCAAAGCACACTTTAATTAACAAAAACAAACAGGCACAAAATAAACATGACACAAGGGCCAAAAATAAAAGGTTCACACAAACAAAACAACATAAACTGAGCATTTGCCTTCACTATAAAGTTATAAACTATAAACACTCCAAAAACACAGGTGCACACAGGTGCACACAGGTACACGCAGGTGCACGCAGGTGCACGCAGGTGCACACAGCAGTGGCAGCTGGTGGCCACAAAAAATGGGGTGGCAGAAAAAAGGCAGAAGGCTTGGAGGTCCCATTAAGCCCCCAGCAACAGTAGAATCCTATTGTAATTTTCTTTTTTCACTTTGAAATTTTGAGGAGGCACTGCCTCCCTTGCCTCCTCTAAGGAGCCTCCACTGACACACAGGTGCACTCACCTAACTCCCTCCCTCCAACACAGGATTTTCTGTTCTCCTTTATACAAGAGCTGCTCCATTTAACAGATTAATCAGACCGATTCAACAACTAAAGAGCTGATCGCAGACTGATTTTTTTTACAATTTAATCGAGCAGATCTTTTTTTTTGGCTGGGCATTTTGAGAAAGAATGCGCACGAGAAGGCTTCCTGTGTCAGTTCATGGAAAAATACGTCTGTATTTACTACAATCAAGGCAGACTTTATTCATTTTGAAACTGTGTTGGTGAAAAGGGAGTTTTTGTGTTTAAGTTGGATGTACAAAGTTCATTTCAATGGATGCATTTATTTTCCATGATTCCTTCATTTGGCCTGGCATGGTTTCAGGTGAGTAAGTGTTATATACAGTATGTACGGCCAAATTCCCAATGGGCATATTTTATTTTAGATTCTATTGATTTGTGTATGAATTACCATGCAGGACAGCCACTATAAGATTGTTACCTTTTGTGGCAGGGTGACTGGGCGGTGACGTCACGCAGAAGCAGGAAGGGAAACTGACACCAGGGAAGTACTGCAGTTAAAAGGTGCTTGCGCCGTTTTATTTTTAAATAACAAAAATAAATCAAAAGTTTAAACAAAAACAAACTGTGCTCACAGAGCAAAATAAATAGTTAAACAGAATAAAATCATGAACCCAAAATAATAAGTAAACCATACAGGTCAGGCTGGGCAGTCGCTGTCACTGTCACTGTCACTGTCACTGTCACTGTCACTGTCACTGTATTGTATTAGTTTCTGTTTTTCTCTCGCTCTCTCGCCTCGTTCCTCCTCTGAACTCCCACACCGAGCGCCGAGAGCTGCCGCCTTTTATAACAGGTGACCATCTCCCGATTAGCAACAAATTAAATCACCTAATTAATTCGGGAGATGGCCACCTTCTGCACGAGTTTTTAAATTATTCCTGGCAGAGGACGAGCACCAATCTCGCCTCTGCCAGAACACGTTTTAAAAAATAAACAAAACAATAACACGGCAGTACGCCGTCCTAAATACATAAACAAAATATGCGGCGCTTTGGCGTCATAAATAATAATAATAATAATAATAATAATAATAATAATAATAATAATAATAATAATAATAATAATAATATACAAAATAACACTGGGGCGGAGGGGGAAAACCCTGTTCTAAAAATAAATAAACAAAACAATGTACAGGGCACCTCGCCCTGTTGCATATCCCCCCCCTTGTGCAACGCACACTTGGCCCCAACGCCACCTCCCCTCAGTCTCAAAGTCCCGAAGAGGGGAAGCAAGTTGTTTCTGGGGTGGCCATGGTGCAATGTCTGGCACTCCCAATTCTTCGCGGGCTGGCAGCTCCTCTTCGGGGCTCCCACCACACTCTATCCTGCCGCTGAAAGTGCGGCTGGGGAGCTGGTCTCCTGACCTCCCCCTTCTTTATGGCCGGCAGTTCCCCTCCGTGGGGCTCCGCCACAGTGTTTCCTGCCGCGAAAATGCGGCTGGGGGAGCTGGTCTCCTGACCTTCCCCCCCTTTCTTCATGGCCAGCAGCTCCCCTTCATGGGGCTCCGGCCACAGTGTAGAGACCCCAGGCGACGGCAGCAGCGGCGGACCCTCGGGAGGCGACGGCAGCAGCGGCGGACCCTCGGGAGGCGACGGCAGCAGCGGCGGACCCTCGGGAGGCAAACTCGGGAGGGGAGCCCCTGGCCATAGAGGCGGCAGCGGGAGCTCCACTTCTCCCTCGTACCCTGTGCGGAGCAGCAGGCAGCCCCAGGCGATGCGGAGCAGCAGGCAGCCCCAGGCGATGCGGAGCAGCAGGCGTGGCATCCCTGAGCGGAGCGGGCGTGGCATCCCTGGGCGGTGCGAGGCTGGCATCCCTGGGTGGTGCGAGGCTGGCATCCTTGGGCGGTGCGAGGCTGGCATCCTTGGGCGGTGGTGGAGGCAGAGGCAGCTCCTGCTCCTCTCCCTCAGGTGGTGGAGGCAGAGGCAGCTCCTGCTCCTCTCCCTCAGGTGGTGGTGGTGGAGGCAGAGGCAGCTCCTGCTCATCTCCCTCAGGTGGTGGAGGCAGAGGCAGCTCCTGCTCCTCTCCCTCAGGTGGTGGAGGCAGAGGCAGCTCCTGCTCATCTCCCTTAGGTGGTGGAGGCAGAGGCAGCTTCTGCTCCTCTCCCTCAGGTGGTGGTGGTGGAGGCAGAGGCAGCTCCTGCTCCTCTCCCTCAGGTGGTGGAGGCAGAGGCAGCTCCTGCTCCTCTCCCTCAGGTGGTGGTGGTGATGGCAGAGGCAGCTCCTGCTCCTCTCCCTCAGGTGGTGGTGGTGGAGGCAGAGGCAGCTCCCGCTCCTCTCCCTCAGGTGGTAGTGGTGGAGGCAGAGGCAGCTCCTGCTCCTCTCCCTCAGGTGGTAGTGGTGGAGGCAGCTCCTGCTCCTCTCCCTCAGGTGGTGGTGGAGGCAGAGGCAGCTCCTGCTCCTCTCCCTCAGGTGGTGGTGGAGGCAGAGGCAGCTCTGCTCCTGGCGAAGGCGGCAGGGGCTCATCCCCTTCTGGCTGCGAAGGCGGCAGGGGCTCCTCTCCTTCTGGCTGCGAAGGCGGCAGGGGCTCCTCCCTTCTGGCTGCTGGCGGCAGGGGCTCCTCCCCTTCTGGCTGCGGGCGGCAGGGCTCCTCCCCTTCTGGCCGCTGGCGGCAGGGCTCCTCCCTTCTGGCTGCAGCCGTGAAACCAGCAGGCATGCTCCCTCTGTTGGTGGCGGCGATGGAGGCGGAACCAGCAGGCATGCTCCCTCTGCTGGCGGCGGCGATGGAGGCGGAACCAGGAGGTACTCTACCTCTGCTGGTGGAGGTGGGAGCGACAAGTCGTCCTCCCATGGAGGTGGAGGCAGAACCAGCAGGAACTCACCCTCTGCTGGCGGAGGTGGGAGCGACACACAGTCCTCCCACGGTGGTAGAGGCGGAACCAGCAGGTACTCTACCTCTGCTGGTGGAGGTGGGAGTGGCAAGTCGTCCTCCCACGGAGGTGGTGGCGGAACCAGCAGGAACTCTCCCTCTGCTGGCGGAGGTGGGAGCGACACACAGTCCTCCCACAGAGGTGGAAAGAGCAGGAACTCTCCCTCTGCTGGCGGAGGTGGGAGCGACACACAGTCCTCCCAGGGCGGTGGAGGTGGAACCAGCAGGTATTCTCCCTCTGCTGGCGGAGGCGGGAGCGACACGTAGTCCTCGCACAGAGGTGGAGGTGGAACCAGCAGGTATTCTCCCTCTGCTGGCGAGTGCGGGAGCGACACGTAGTCCTCCCACGGAGGTGGAGGTGGAACCAGCATGAACTCTCCCTCTGCTGGTGGAGATGGGAGCAACACACAGTCCACCCATGGAGGTGAAGGCAGAACCAGCAGGAATTCTCCCTCTGCTGGTGGAGATGTGGGCTGTAGACGTTCGTCCTCCCCCCTTTTGGGCTGTGGACGTACCGGCTCCTCCCTCTTGGGCTGTGGACGTTCGGCCTCCCCCCTCTTGGGCTGTGGACCACCGACTCATCCCTCTTGGGCTGTGGACGCTCAGTCTCCTCCCTCTTGGGCTGTGGATGCACCGACTCCTTCCCATTGTCTCCTCTCCTGCAACTGTAATCCCATTCCTCGGGGAGGGGGCAATTAACTGGGAAATGCACCCGCTCCCCACAGATACAGCAACAGTATGTCTGGCTTATGCTGTGGAGGAGGGCTTCCCAGCTGATCTCCTCCTGTGCCTGCTGTTCCTGCAGCTGCTGCTGTCTGCAGCTCTTCCTCCCCTTCTTCCTCCTCACTCTCCTTTCTCCACAAGTAATAAAAAAAAACGAACGACCAAACTACAGTACCCTACTTCTGCCTGAGTCCAGCGGGCGCTGGTGATCCCACACTGGACATCACGTGTGACGGTGACTGGGCAGTGACGTCACGGCAGAAGCAGGAAGGGAAACTGACACCAGGGAAGTACTGCAGTTAAAAGGCGCTCGCGCCGTTTTATTTTTAAATAACAAAAATAAATCAAAAGTTTAAACAAAAACAAACTGTACTCACAGAGCAAAATAAATAGTTAAACAGAATAAAATCATGAACCCAAAAAAATAAGTAAACCATACAGGTCAGGCTGGGCAGTCGCTGTCACTGTTCCTGTATTGTATTAGTTTCTGTTTTTCTCTCGCTCTCTCCGCTCTCGTTCCTCCTCTGAACTCCCACACCGGCGCCGAGAGCTGCCGGCTTTTATAACAGGTGACCATCTCCCGATTAGCAACAAATTAAATCACCTTATTAATTCGGCACATGGCCAATTTCTGCATGTGTTTTTAAATTATTCCTGGCAGAGGACGACCACCAATCTTGCCTCTGCCAGAACACGTTTTAAAAAATAAACAGAACAATAACACGGCAGTACGCCGTCCTAAATACATAAACAAAATATGCGGCGCTTCGACGTCATAAATAATAATAATAATAATAATAATAATAATAATAATAATAATAATAATAATAATATACAAAATAACATGTGATTGTTGGCAGGGACAGAATTAACCCCATCCCTGCCAACCTGACATTCCCATACACACTATTTACACAAGCAAGGCTTTTGCCCTGCCACAATGTGGCATTTGTTTCACCTTTTACCTTATACAGACTATTGCTTACTACAGTTTTTTTAATCGCTTTGGAACTATTTTCACAAATATGTGGTACATTTTCACAACATTTAGTACAAAACTCCAAACTGGTCACACTTGTAACGCAGCCAGTCTTTCATTCAAAACCTGTCATTGTGTATTCATTTGGATTGTAAACATCTCTCACCACACAACCATTGATTCAAAAAAGTTTATTGTGAAATGTAATGAGAACATTGGTTTAATCACCAAAACACAACATAATGATATCTTTTCAATTTAGTCATTTTAACAACCAGTTAATCCAACAGCAAACAATGCAAGATACGTGTTTCAAATCGCCCTTAGAAGTGCTGAAAGTAATATGCTACAGTACTGTAAATTACAGTAGATTACACAGTTTTCACATTAGGCAATACACTTACATTACCCAACAAAACTGACAGAAAATCTATAATTTCCATAATATCTATCCAATGCGTAATCAAAGGTGTGATCAATGAAGACATCCTCTACAATCATTCATGCAAAAAAAACATTTTATTTTTCAGATATAATTGCAACATAGGTGTACTGTCTGTAATCAAATGTAAGAAATTAAATGGAACAAATTAAATGAATGAAAGTAAAACATAACGTTTAGCACGCATTCATTTGCATCAAGCCTGTCTTGAGCATTTGGCCATAAATTCTCATCCACATCACAGTGACTGTCCTCATTGTTCATGCACCACGGGAAAAACCTTTTGGCATGGCGAATCCAAGCTTGACATTGGTCTGCATTGATGTCGTCGCATGCCTCATCCATGGCCAGAAGGAGGGTGGCACACTCATGGGGGCGGCGATCGTACACCTTCCACCTCCATGCTGAAAAAAATTCCTCAATAGGGTTGAGGAAAGGAGAGAATGGGGCAGGTATAGGGTCACGAATCGGGGATGGGCCCGAAACCATGCCTGAACCACCTCTGCATGGTGGAACCTGACATTGTCCCACAAAATGACATAGGTGACCCCTTCACCTTGACAGACCTGCTCAATTTCATTGAGAAACACAATGAGGTGAGCAGCATTTTAGGATCCAAGTAATGGCCTACATCCTACCACACCATCTTCAGAGATAGCTGCACATGGAGATGTTTCCCCCATGTTGTCCAGGCACTTGGACAGTCGCCCGTTGGCCGATGAGGTTCCGCCCACGGTGCCGAGTTTTGGCCAGGTTGAAGCCCACTTCATCAACAAAGATATACTTGTGATCACCCTCTAAAAATATATTTTGGTTAGTTCTTTTTACAGTATAGTTCCAATATGATATTGTGAAGTAGCATGTGCATCAAATAGTAACAGTAATCCAGTATATAGTGCTGTACCTGAACATACTCGGCCCGCAGTTGTTTCACCCGGTTGTTGTTTCTCTCAAAAGGCACCAGGTAAATGTGTTTCATAGATACCTGGTGCCTCTTCGAAAGGCGGGCGACTTTTGGTAGGCTGATGGATGCCACATTGGCAAAGGTGTCATCATTCTCCTCAATGGCATGCTTTATTTCGGACAGCCGTATGTCATTCCTGGCCCTCAGCATTTCCACCACTGCCCACTCCTGCTGGTTGGTCAGCACACGGCCACGGCCACCACCATGGGGTCTTCTGTCAATTCTGAGGGTAGAACAGAGTATAAGTTCAATAGATCATACTGTAATAATACTGTAACATGTTTTGTGAATTTACATGCATTACAATATGTCATTTACTGTAAATGTAATGGTAAAGCATAGTGCATATCCTGCAGACTTACCGGTTTTCTTGGTGAAATGTTCTCATGATCGAATTGACAGCTGATCTTTTCAGATTGGGCTGAACTAATCTGGCAGCCTCTGCCATGGTAAGGCCTCTGTTTACCACATGGTCAACGACGATGGCCCGGACTTGATTAGACACAACAGTTCCCTGCCGTCTGCCTCCCTCTCTCTGATGTCCACCTCTTTGACGGGGCCCATGCCCACCTCTGACCTCTTTGATGGGGCCCATGCCCACCTCTTTGACCTCTTTGATGGGGCCCATGCCCACCTCTTTGACCTCTTTGATGGAGCCCATGCCCACCTCTCTGACGGGCCCCTTGTCCACAAGCTCTTTGATTTCTTCTTCTCCCTTGCTGTCTATCCTGCTCCATGTTGAAAGAAATTGCAAGTGTTCACACAACCCCTTTTATATGGTGACCAATTGTGGTTACCACTATGTGAAATCAATTAGCAATAATGAGTAGTCATTATGTACGGTTATCATGTATCTTACATGTAATTTAGATGTTTATACTTTACAAACACACATTTTATTTCTGTAGTCAAAATCCATATATAGTAGACAAACCAGTTTAAAATCTATAGGTTTACCAAACGGTTAAGTGATTAACCATTAAGAGCAGTTGGATTAAGTGATGGTCAAATGTATTTAAACAAATGAGAGGAGAATCATATGAAAAGTATTGTGAGCATTGCATTGTGAAAGGCAATTACTTTATATGAAAGGTATTTCTAGATGAAACACTGATTAGGTTTGGTGAAAAAGTTACTGTGTGATTTTGTGTGTTGTACTTAGTCAATTGAAAATGTGCTTAAAGTTTTGAAAAAACAGCATTTCTGATGATCTGTTTTGAGTTTTGTACTAAGAGTTGTGAAATTTTACCACATACTTGTGAAAATAGTACCAAAACAATTTTTTTTTAAAAACTGTAAATATCTTTCAATGTTTTTTAAGATGGAACAATTCAGAGATACTGATTCAAGAGGGAACTGTAAAATGGGCAATAAATGCCCCATTCCCAATTCTACATTCCTAATAAATCACTGCTATTTTGTGCTACCCAGTACTTGCAAGTTAGAGCAGGGCTTTCCAACCCTGGTCCTGGGGACCCCCCGCCCCCCCCGTGTTGTGGTTTTCATTCCAACTGAGCTCTCAATTACTTAACTAAAACCTTAATTGAACTAATAATTTGCTTAATTAGACCTTTTTATTTGTTTTCAGCTCTTAAACAGTTGCAGATTTCAAGTTAGCTATAACATTTTATAAGTAACTTGATATCTGCAACTTTTTAGCTGAAAATAATTTAAAAGGTCTAATTAAGCAAATTATTAGTTCAATTAAGGGTCTAGTTAAGTAATTGAGAGCTCAGTTGGAATTAAAACCAAAAGACACAGGGGTCCCGAGGTTGGGTTGGGAACCACTGAGTTAGAGGATGTATCTGTTGTTATTAAGAGTTTTAAACTTGAGGTTTCCTTTTAGACAATTGATCTATTAAACGCATATTATATGAGTCCATTCAATAAATACTGTAATAACTTTTACATTAAATAAAGTTCTAAAAATGCCAGGACAGATTATTGTATCGGTAAATGCATTTAGCACTTCTAAATTGATTTTAAGATATTTAATAAAACTTTATTCTGGCTGGAGTTACACATAGTGTGCTTGATACACAGGTGCTCCAGGGGCATTCTCCCACCACAATACAATCACTAACAGATTAGTAATAATGAAAACACCCATATGCACCAGTTTGTAACAGCTATATATATTCTTCTAAAAAAAACAAAAAATGCTGTTTATGCGAATATAGCACAGTAATCAGTTAGTGTTGATATTAAAATGACAAAAGTAGGGAAATGTGATGTTAGGGTTTTAACAACCCCCAAGCAACCAGAGGCAGCCATCATCAGGTAAGACAAGCAACAAATGATTTGCTTGTTGGAAGAGTTTGGGCGTGAGAGTTTGGGCTGTGATTTTTGTACTGTTTGGCAACTTAGTAATGAAGGCTAATGCCCAGCCTACATGTGATTTATTCTTTTGTTTGAACATTTTATTTTGGCCCTTGTGCCAGTTAATTTTGTTCCTGTTTATTTGTTGTTTTGTTTATTAAATGTGCACTCTAGTGCTTAAAACTGCAGCTTTCTGTCTCTGCCTGTAGCCAGCCCTGGCCATGATGCTACCCTGTCACAGATGGCTATTTATAGAACGCATGTCTGTGTTAGCTGCCAACATAGTCCTGCGACACTGGAGAAATGGTGAACACAGAACATACTGGTATGACAGCACAATGTATACAGGCCAACAGTGACAGTAAGGCCATCCCTCTCATTAAACATCTCTCTCCTGTATTCTCCTGCAGTTGAGCATGTGTTCTGTTCTGTGTTGAATGCACATTGTCTTCTGCGGTTGTCCATGTGATCAAACTTCTAACTTGGAGAGCTGTACTGTGCATGCTCAGAATTACAAATCCTTATAACTCAGGAACAGATGAATATTTTTTCACCAAACCAGTGAAAGGCCAGTCCCTTTTGTACCCTGAAAATTTCAGACCAAAATTACAAGCCATTTGGGCATTGGAGAGAACAGCAACTCGCATATACTCCACCCAGAGTAAATTGCAGGATCTCCTTAAATACCCCCCAGTATGCAGCAGTTGCAACATTGTACACACTCCAACCAATCAGAGGCCCCCACCCGTCAACTCCCCCCTGTGGCCAGGTGCACCTCTCAGTCACCTGAATCCATCAGAATGCCTTCAATCCCCTTGCCGCGCTGACAAGGGGTCATCACCGATGCAAAGTTGCACCATTGCAACTCCATGGGGAGCAGTCAGTGGCTGTTGCAAGCTCCTGGATCCAGTGTGCTGTACATGCACATAGTTCATGGGGATTTCCCAGGCTAGGTTGTAAGCCCCTAGCACCACTTCCAGTTCCATGCAACAGGAGTCCAGCAGGTCCAGTGCGCAACACAACACAGTCTGTACTCGCTGTTACTATATATATATATATATATATATATATATATATATATATATATATATATATATATATAAACACAGAGCATCAAAAGAAACTTATCACTTTTATAAGACATTTATTTTCCAAAAAAATAAGGTATATAAATGATGGACATTGACAAAATGTTTTTGGTTTCTTTTTAATCACTCGATCATTCATCCTTGTCCATGACACGCTTGAGTGACTATGACTGAAGCATATGCACTTGATCACCTAATTAGTGAGACAGTTGATTGGACACTGGATATGGAGTGATTTCAGCTGTTGAATTGCAAGCTTGAATAAAAGCAATAAAGAAAATCACAGAAAAAAAACAAACAATATGCCACGTCTGTCAAGAGAGCAGCGGCTTCGTGCAATCGGCATGTCGGAGGCTGGACTAGGGCAGCATACTGTGGCTCACCATTTTGGGTGCTCACAGCCAGCAATTTCAAACCTGGCGAGATGGTATAACCAGACACACTCTGTCAATGACAGGCCACAAACTGGGAGACAAAGAGTCACAACACCTGCCCAAGATTGACAGATCATTTTGCAGCATCTTCGTGATGTCAGTTGTTAATCAGCACAATAAAAAGTCACTACACCTGCTCTGAGTTTGTCATTTTTCGATCACATCTAGTGAATTTTATCCAAATATAAGTGATAAGTTTATTTTGATGCTCAGTATATATGTGTGTATATGGGGTGCCTAACAGGAACATATATATATATATCCATTTGAACTATGATATACTGTATATACAATGACATTTGATATACAATATATATATATATATATATATATATATATATATATATATATATATATATATATATATATATATATACACATATACACACACATTCATGTTTGATATAAGTCTGTGTAGCTGAGCTGTCGTTGAGTGACGTGTGGGTGGTGACGTCACGGACCAGAAACAGAAACCAAAACAGATAATGGCGGTGGTGAAACTGAGCGCTATGGCGCTCAGCTATTTTTAAATAAACAAAACAAAAGGTTTAAACAAAACAGACACCAAAACAATAAACAAAAGGGCACGTTGGCCAAACAAACAATAACAAAACAAGTATATTTAAATATAGCAATTGTTTTTACTTTTAATCTCCTCTCTCCTCTCTCCTCTCTCCTCTCTCCAAACCCGTCTCGCCTCTGACACTTTCCCCCTGAGCATGGACAGCTGCAGGCTTTTATATTCTGGCTAAGGGGTTAACTAACTGTTAATTATCTTATTACCCCTCGGCCACAGTCTGCACAAGTTTAGTAAGGATGCGTGACTGTCAGCTAGTTAAATAATCAGTAGCTGATGAGTCACACATCCTCACAAGGTTTTATAATCAAAACACAAAATAACAACAAATAATAATCGGCTTTCGCCGTCATATAAACATATAACTCATAATATAAATAAATAATAAACAAAGGGCGGACACTACCACAGTCTGACATGTCAGTAACTAAGTTTTCAGTGGTTTTACTAAATGTGTGCATCTGCTATCTACAACCTAATATGGCGAATATAGCACAGTAATGCAATACTCATATTGTAATGGTTTGAAAGGTTTTAAAACCATAGTATACATGAAAATGCTAAATTTAACTTACTATTCAGACTGTAACTGTAGCAAAAACATAGATTTAAACATCCATGAAAACCTGGGTTAACGTTGTGCTTGTTTTAAACAAAATGCATTTGTACAGCTTGCCTCTTTGGTTTAAAAAAACAAAGTGCTTTGTTTAAAACTAAAGTGTTCCTAGTAAAATTGCCCATACTTGCCTTGAAATCTGCTTTACTTTTGTCAGTATGCATTTGTTGTTGGTACAGTAATTTGGCTTTCTTTATGACCAGCATGAGCTTATAGGAGTGTCCATCTGTTGCATTGTATGCATGGTTGAGTGCTTGCATACTGCCGGTTAAAAGGGGGGCGGGGGTGCAGTTGACAGGTCAGTTTGTAAGTTTGATGTTTACTTTTGCAATACATTTCACTATGTTTTTATTACAACAGTACAAAAATCAGTTTTTTTTTTAAATTTGACAAAGAAAAACTCACTATTTTAAAAGGAAGCTAGAGCAGTGTTTCACTACCTTTTTGGTAACACGCCCCCTGAGGATCAGCTTGCCACAGAAAATAAAAAAATAAGAATTATTGCTGGTTAACAATGTCATTTAATAAACATTAATTATTAATTGCATGTAATTCCACTAGTTCCGAGAATTACACAGAAATAATTCATAAAACGAAAAAATGAACCCCCAGTGACCGGTATAAGCAACATGTAAATTTATAGGGCTCCATGTATCATTGATTTTTCTTTCGTCTCTTGACTTTTATTCCTGATTTACGACTTCGGTTTGTGCCTGTTATTTTACTGTTGCTGTTCGTATGTGAAACTTCCTGTTTAAACGTTTCCCGGCTTTTAGTTACTTTAAAATAAAGCATCTTAAAATATAAAAGAAACCTATATACAGGTATATATATATATATATATATATATATATATATATATATATATATATATATATATATATATATATAGTCTATATTAAAATAACAATGGCAGAAATGGTTTCTTTTATATGTTAAGATGCTTTATTAATGAAGCATGTAAACAAATCATTGCAGAGTTCTTTAATTAAACACAAAATGAAATCTTCTCTACCAGTAATTATTTAGTGCATAGACAACTGAAATACCCCAAAAAGTATTTACCAATGAAGCCAACTATATATATTCTATAATTTTTTCCATTACACAACCAAAATATACATAGACTTAAACAAACGTTTTCTGCAATCTTCTTAAATGAACATGCTTTTGGGATATTCATTTGTTAAGTGTGTTTGTAGCCAGACTACGCCAATGGAGGTATTGCGCCTTCAGAATTTAGTTCTATTTTACTAAATCACCTAAAATATGCACAAGTGTGTTATATCAGGTAAAATACTATACTGGGCAAGAACAAAGAGAGACCACCAAGAAGTAAAAATGGAACCATTTATTTATAATAAAATCTCTTTACCAATCAGTTACTGGTTATAGTCTATGCATAAAATGTAGAAAACTTGCAAATAGCAGGCAGGTCAATTCCATAGACAAGAAAGGTAGATTCTTATACAGTACAAAGAAACAGATCAAAGGGAAACTTTTACAGCCACATTCATTTAAATGGGGGCAAGTTACTGACAGAATTATTCAGAACAGACACCATTAATAACCAAATAAATGACTCGGCCTATAAACTAGAATTTGTATATAAAGTGCAATTACTCAATCAAATATTCTATTAGCAGCAATAAGGTAATTAAAGATAGAATTCAGGAAGAGGAGTTACAATTAGTAACATTAGTGTAACAATTAACAGCAATGAGGTAGTTAAATATAGAGTTTAGTATAGGGGAATAACAATTAGCAGCAATGGTAAGTTCTAATTAACAACTCATGGAGTCAGAATAGTGGTGAAACAAGTATTACACTACGATACCATTACATCATAGGCGTAGGAAGATGTTTGACATTGGGAGAGCCAGATTTCAAATTTTTTTTTTTTTTAAATCTAAATTAACCAAAGAAGTTGTGTCTCCTCTCATTTACACTGACAAACATATTGGCAATATCTGTCAGGCACATATATGCAACAGCATACAGTGGTTCAGGCGCTTTTGAGTCATGGTGGTCCTCAAGTAAGTCTTGATGCGTCTTAGAGTGCGTTTAATGCCAAAGCTAAACAAGGTTTGTTGCTCCCTGCCTTTGCCTCTTTGCTACTGGGCCATATTTCAGTTATCTGTAACAACATGTCATGTATGAAATTAAATAATTACCCACAGTTTATAAAATGTAATGATCAACCCGATTACATTTTTAAAATTTGTTTCAGGCATTTAATATTGAAATTAGTACAGAAGAAAATTGAATGAAATATAAGAAATATGCTTACGGTTGCATAATAATTTTAATGCTTGAAAAACCCTGGAAGTCGCCATGGATAAGGCACCATAATATTCAAAATAATGATGACTTACTTAGCAAAGAAAAAAAAACTAAGGAAATTTGTGGGGACAGTTAGTACTTAAAACTGCTTTTGTGACACCGTATCTTATCGACAGTAACTTAATTAATAGATTAGCCTCATAACATCTTCTCAAATATCACCCAAAAAGAAATATATATTATATTATGGTCATTTAATATTAAACACTCAGAGCTATTTACTGTTCGTCTGCAAAGGGCTCTTCATTGAATTGTTGTCAGGCAACCATCTTCAAGAAGACTTCTTTGCAAGTGAAAAATGGCGTGTTGTGATTTTCGGTCTTGTTACACCGCTCTCATTGGTTGTTCTTAAGTTGTGCATCAACAAATTACTGTTATTTCCCTGGGACTAGCAAAATGTTAAAAAAATAATAATAATCGTGACGCCAATTTCTGTGGTGCCCAACGGATTTCGTTTCCTGGGATTACTGGGGCGGCCAAAAGATAATCTGGCCCCCCAAAACAAAATATTGGTGGGGCCTGGCCCTCCTTTGTTCCTACGCCTATGTACATATTAAACTACAAAACAATTAATTCGCTCTAAACCAAGTAAATATCACACTTCAAACACACATGTCATAATAATAACAGTACATTCAAACCAAATAAAAGTGTTTCACAGAAAGAAAAAACACAGCAAAGCAAACCACTCTTCAATAAACTTTTGAACCTAATACAGTATTATAGTAAGCACTGGGTTACTCAGGTTCACATTAACAACAAGTTCATCATAATCAATTCCCTTCTAGTAATCTAAACCAAACGTGTACGTTTTCTCCCTAAGAGCAGCACGCAAGGCTTCGGGAATCCAGACTTGAAACAAAAATTTATAAGCTTAACTCCACCCACGGTCTCCCAACTAAAGTTTAGTTTGTTTACAAACGCCCGTAGGTCGTGTTAGGTACCACTTTATCTCAAGCTCTTCACACAGCATGTATGGGTTGGTTACAACCCCATGCATGTCAAGTCTCAAGGTTTACCCGTTAAACTCACGGTTTTGCACAATTTTGAGAGTCTCACGGCTGTGCAATGGATTCTCAGTCACACCTGATAATGTTCATACAATTTCTTTGCTTTGACAAAATGTGCATCACTTGACTGAAGCCTTGTTCCACAGAGTGGAGATAAACCTGGCCGTTCCCAGTCTATCGAGAAGCTCATCGACCCAAGGCATGGGGTAGGCATCGAACTTGGCAATAGTGTTTACCTTATGGAAATCACTGCAGAAGCGGTTGATGCCGTCATTTTTGGCCACTATCACAATTGCTGATCAGGAAGTAACTGTTCCCCCATCAAAATGTCTTTTGTGCTAGAGGTCTCTAGACCGGGGCCTAAATCATCCTCTACTTCACCTGGGGCTATAAATAAGGCCTCCCTTGCCTGCCAGGGCTTTAATACATTTACATGATAAATTTATCTTTCATTATGGCTTCGGGCTGTCTAATTTCATAATTCACCTTTCCTATAGCCTTTCTATACTTCATATGACCCCTGCCATTTTGCACATAGTTTCGATTCTGAGAGGGAAGCAGCAGCATTACTTGTCTCCTGGTCGAAAGGTTCGAATTCGTGCATTTTTGTTGTAATGTTGCTGTTGCCGGTGCTGAGCCGATTTGAGGTTGTCCTGGGCCAAACGACCGACCAAATCTAGGCGATCTCTTAGTAGGAGCTCATGCTTCACTACATTTTTGGACGAGCATTTGTGCTCCTCCCACCCCTATCTCAGCAGGTCGAGGATGCCGTGAGGCAGACGGCCATACAAGAGCTCGAAGGGGGAGAACCCTGTCGAACTCTGCGGCACCTCTCTCACTGCAAAAAGGAGGTATGGAAGAATAGATGCCCAATGTTGTTGCACTTTGTTCACAAATTGTCTCAGCATCTACTTGAAACGTTCCACCAAATCATCTGTCTGTGGATGATAAACAGATGTCCTGATGGGACGTATTTATTGTATTTTATAAACTTGCTGTAATGTGTTAGACAGAAAGTTAGTTCCATGATCAGTCAGGATTTCCTTGGGGATCCCTACTTTAGCCATAATATGCAATAATACTTTGGCAATCGCAGCTGCACTAATGGACCTCAATGGAAATTCTTCTCTTGTTTGACCACAATGGCTGAAACGTAAATAGAGAAGGGCATTGCTGTCACTTACAGTGCTCTCATCTAGTTGCAATGGAAATTCAGTTTTACGTAAAAAGGAGAACAACTTTTTCCTCAGCATCTTGAGCCATTTCATCAACTCTTCTGGATACAGAATCATTGCTCAGAGGAATTGATTTAACAATTCTGGTTAGATCACGCTCCATTACTGTGGATACGACTTATTTTATTGCCAGAGTGATGAGCTCTTCCCCAACAGTAAATGGCTGGCCACATTTTGCGATCAGCAAGGAAATCTTGTCTGAAGCAGTAAGTCCATAGGCATTCTGGTTTTGTTTCCTTTTGAAACTATCATTGATGGAACCCCACTTGCTCAACTTTTCTCGCAGAACTTGAAAAAAAACTGTAATTCTTTGCTTGCTTTATATTGATGAATCTTCAAGATATGTTCCTTCAAACAAGATGGTTTCATTGCTTCATTTCAGAGTACTTACTTGCATAACAAACACAATGACAGGTGTTGATTTGATGGCAATGGAATATACCATATTTCAAATATTTCAAATATGGCAACAAGCATAAATGGAATGACTGCTTCGTTCTGATTGGACTAAATTAAATTTACATGACAAACCAGATAGCACAACTGGCAGTGACATTGTTGCGTAGCAACACACATTTCTGACTTGATGTTTACGCATTCTTATAGTGCATGAGTCGTGAGTACATCACTGGCATATTGTTTGTAAGTAGTTAATCAACATTTTGAAATAAAAGTTTCCTTAAAATTTTAAATAAGAAGGAAGCACAACGCCCCCTTTTTTAGCGAAAACGCCCCCATCCTGCCCTTTTGGATGTAAACGTCCCCCTTTGGCTTCAGAACGCCCCGAGAAACACTGAACTAGAACATTTTGGCTTTCCCCTTCTTCAGATAGCATGGTAGCATGGTAAAAATAGCTAGGTAGACTTTCAAACAAAATTAACATCTGTCTCCCTGGCTAATTCTACAGTGGGGTCTGAAGAAGGGAGAAGCTGAAACATTGTAGCTAATTATTAAAATAGTGATGTTTATTAAGTTTATCAATACATTTTCTTCTTCATGAAGTATTTCTAGTGATTGATGAGTATCCAGTTGCATCCTGATTCTCCTCTCTCTCTCTCTCTCTCTCTCTCTCTCTCTCTCTCTCTCTCTCTCATATATATATATATATATATATATATATATATATATATATATATATATATATATATGTTTAATTTACACTTTATGCAAATAAGGAGCAATTATAGTGTTTTATTTCCTGCTGATATTTCTTCTACCCATTAGCACATGTGAGTATTTCAGTCATTTTAAATAATAATCTGATTTTTTTTGCATTCTTGTCAGTTTTATTGTCAATTAAAATCTAATAAAGAATAACACACGTTTTAGCTTTGTGCATTAATTTGGTAAGATTGACAAAAGAATTGGCTTTGTATTAGATACTGTATACTGGATATTAATTAATTTAATTAAAGTCATAATAAATCATAATAGCTTTCAAAATATTTGCATTCATTCAAACTTTAATGGGGGGGAGGGGGGAGGGGGGGGGGAGCTTCTCGTTTTCATAATTGTATTTTCATAAAAGTGTTGAATTGCAACTGATAGAGTCAGATTATTTTTGTATCAGATGGGAACCACGTAAATAAAGTGTGTGTTTGAATGCAGATGTCAAAGGACACCCCCAAACACACCACTAGCACACCTCAGCAAATTTCATTGAGCTCCAAATTCAATGCAAATGTATACATCCTGTACTTTTTTATTTAAAAAGTTTTCTTTTTTATATCAGTCTCATTATTATGCAAAATGATATGACAAAAAATACATTGCATTATACCATAAGAATATGTTATTAAATAACATGTGATTTCTATGTATTTCTACTAAGTATATTTCCTCACTTTACCTCTGCTTGCTCTATGTAATTTGAACAGTTTCTGTCTATACTAACCTATCTTATGTTAGCCCTTGTATTATGTACTGTATCAGAATTTATTATTATTATTTATTTCTTAGCAGACACCCTTATCCAGGGCGACTTACAATTGTTACAAGATATCACATTATTTTAACATAAAATTACATTATTTTTTACACATTATTTTTACATAGGGGCAGCAGTGTGGAGTAGTGGTTAGGGCTCTGGACTCTTGACCGGAGGGTTGTGGGTTCAATCCCAGGTTGGAGGCACTGCTGTTGTACCCTTGAGCAAGGTACTTTACCTAAATTGCTCCAGTAAAAACCCAACTGTATAAATGGGTAATTGTATGTAAAAAAAGTGATAGCTGTATAATATGATATCTTGTAACAATTGTAAGTCGCCCTGGATAAGGGCGTCTGCTAAGAAATAAATAATAATAATAACATACAATTACCCATTTATACAGTTGGGTTTTTACTGGAGCAATCTAGGTAAAGTACCTTGCTCAAGCGTACAGCAGCAGTGTCCCCACCTGGGATTGAACCCACGACCCTCCGGTCAAGAGTCCAGAGCCCTAACCAATACTCCACACTGCTGCCCCATGAATATCACTATGGCTAGAAACAGGGAGATATACTGTTTCTTGGATGCCTTTGTTGCAATTGTATATACCTGCATTTATTCAGTGGATGTAAACTGTGACTTATTTTAATCAGAACTTTATTGTTTTATATTTCAGTTCACTGACATTTCCCACACTTTAAACTTCAGTACTTCAAGGCTGTAAATCTGATTAATTTCAGTATCTCATATTTCTTTCCAAAAATGCAGAAAAGCAGCACTTCAATTTACTGTTTTTTTTTTTGCATGAGGATTTCAGGACCAAATAATTACCTTTACATAATGCATTATTATTATTATTATTATTATTATTATTATTATTATTATTATTATTATTAATAATAATAATAATAATAATAATAATAATAATAATAATAATTTGGCAGATGCTTATATCCAAGGTGTATTACAGGTGTTACAGGGCAGGGCAGTGCAGGGCTACAATGCACTATAAATATAACTAGAACTGCTTATATTATTGTTGCACTAAAAAAAAAAATAATCGTAGCAAGTAGGCCATTTTAACCTAGAATATATTGTTTTAATAAATGCACAAGAATTTGAAAAAAAGAATACTGGTTCTAATTCTAGCGACATCGAATCAGTGTACAATAAATAATGCACCACTAGTGACACCGCAGATTGTTTTTAAGGGATTCTAAGCAATGTGGGCAGTCTACAGGAATAACAGTGATGTTTATAAACTAGACGATTCTGAACTAGACTAGTCTTTTTACTTATTTTTTATGTAAAAGCATGGTACTTGTTGGAAATTGTAACTTCAATTCTCCCCCAAAAGCTAAAGCATGCCTGCTTTATATATCTCCCCTCCCAGTTTGCGGCACCTTCATTTTCAGGAATTGTTTGATTTGATGCTGCATAAGAGAAACTGCAAAGCTGCACCATTCTCTCAGCTTCTCCGAACACACACCTACCTTAGCTTTAGATTTATTCCACCCCCTGTCTAACAGCTATACAGACCAACCGGCAAAATCAGCATATCAAAATGACCCATAGAAAATGTTAAAATGTACTACAAATGTACCCATGAAAAACTAGAAAAAACAGAGAATCATCATATTGTTTACAACTAATTAGAACAAATGAGTTGCTGGTGTCATAAATAAACCACTCAGGCTTTGCTCTTCTGTGCTTATAGTGTCACCAGAATGCCTCAATAAAATTACTATTATGTACATTTGGGTAAAAATCTTCAATTACGTCCTGTCCCAGTTTTTAGCAATGCATTACTTTCATGTCAGAAAGAAAGAAAGAAAGAAAGAAAGAATGAAAGAAAGAAAAGGTCATTATCCTAAAGCTCATAAATGGGTACAGATAGAAAAATGTGCTCCAGCCCTTCCAAGCAGAACACCGATTTATCAAAGAAATCAGGAAGATGTCTGAAGAAGACTGATGCCAGGGTGAATGATGAAGATGAGATTGGTATCCCTTCAGACAATCAGGCATCAGTTGCGGGAAGCTAATTCGGTTGGTAAATGAATGCTCTAAAAACAGAGGGTACTGTGTACAACCAAGAATATGAGAGCATTATAAAGAGACATGCTGTGCCTTCTGGTACAAAAAATATTGGTTGCACATCTCCCCGAGGTTAATGATGCAAAGCACCCTAAAAACTTTGTGGAATCCACATGGAATTAAACAAAAAACCCTTTGCTCTAAAGCCTGGCTTCATTTCTCAAGCTATTTAAGGGATCTAAATTAAAGCAATGGTAGCAGAAATGAAAAGTATAAACAGTTCTTCTAAAGCAGTGGTCCTCTTTCATAATATTTGTAGTGGGACATATTTACAACTTAAAAGTCATTGAGGGGCACTGGGTAATATTCACCTTCTTTCTCTAGAAACATTCACTATAAAATGTCACATTTTTCACATTCTCCTATTGCAAAAGTCATTGAATCTTGACTCAAACTGCTTCTTCGGCAGTTATATACAGGCTGGTAACATACTGTGTACTTTACATTTGAAGGCTGTTTAAACTTGCTATTCACTTATGGATGGCACTTTGTTCCTGTACTAATCGTTTATTACTAGTTTTGAAAACATTAAAATGTGTTCCTTTCTTTGCACTGGTGTGGAACATTATGAACCTGGTTTTAACATGAAGAGTCAATGCAATACACAATGCTAGCTGCAAGTAGCTGTTATCTGCTTTCCCACAGATTTGTATGTCCATGTTCATGCCAGAACCATTTACAGTATATATAGCGAGATGTATAAACTACAGTTCTGTTGTTCAGACCATAGAAGGTAAATCTAGTGAGCTCGTTCATGAAAAGATCAATGTCTATCACCTTTAAGTTTGTTTATCTCTTACACTTAAAGTACAAAATCGAATAATAACATTACAAAAAATGCATTTCATAGGAAGCTGCTTTGATTTAAGACATGATGATATTCTTTAATTACATTTAAAAAAATTAACATTTAGAATAAACAAGATTTGGTTAAGCATGATTTAAAACAACAACAACAGCAGCAAAACAAATAGAAAATATTAAATATTACTGTTTAGCACTGCAAACTCTCCCAGGCATGTCTTGGTTCTGGTTGCAGCAGAGAGCATATGCTAAGAGGGAAAGTATTATTTTTCTAAATGGAAGGTGTCAGATGGTCACGGAAATGTGACTGCCTGTTCAAGATCACTGCCTCCCATCTGCAATTTGAGACCTGTGAAAGATTTTGCCCAAATGTGCTCACTAACTGGAAAGCCTCAGCACTTTCCCTTATCATGAAAAACCAAGATAACCAGATGTTTACAGATCAAGGATCCTATCCTATTAATATCATTGACAGTGTGATATCATCTTGTTTGTAAATAGTATGACAAACCACCAAAGTAAAAGTTCCTTTTTATTACCTAGGAGATAGGCCTGTGACACAGCATGTGGAATTGCACTTCTGCAGGAGAATTTGGATTTCTCTTTTTGTAACTAGGCCAATCCTTTAATGGACATGCTGGAATAAAAAGAATAAATACGGTGCAGCCCAGTATTGACGGCTACAGGAAAGGGACAGATAAATATACTACACTTGTTCTCAGTAATTTCAGGTGACAAAAAAAGAAAGATATTTGTGTGTTTTTTAAATATTCTATTTGGTCAAAGCAATAAAGAAAAGAGGAGATTGCCTTAACACTGAAATCCTGTTTTGCTAAATGATATAACGTGGTCAGTCAATTTAAGAAAAGCTGCTGTCATAAAACTTAAGAACCCCTAAAGAGCTAACTGCTGTTCTTTATAATGTGAGGAAAATAGCTTAAACGCTTCATGAACGTGTAGCAAGCAATTTTGTCTTGGGCTAAATCAGGCTTATGTTTGCCCTGGTTGTATGACTACAGGTTACACACTGTACAGTGTAACAGGTACCACCGAAAAGAAAAAAAAACTGCCTCTTCAATGCTCATCTATTCTTTGCAATCTAGCAAATGCATGTATAATCATTGGTGTGCATCTGGAGAGCACAATCAAATTCTGGAAATCTCTGAAGGAGCCGTCAAGGTATACATAATAAAGTATTTTACCTGTCAAGTCTTCAAAGAAAATACAATTATCCTGCAAAGAATTTCACTATTGTGCAGAAAAGTTGACATCTTAGATGAGCTCTCACAAAAGAAAGCCTTAACATTTAATTCATACCAAAAGAAGAGCAATCATCTGTCTTTGTGTATAAAGAGAACTAGCTATTCAAAAGCCATTTTGGGGAATCATGGCACCATGATCCTCTTATAAAGGCAATGAGGACAATGTACTGTATCTAGAAACCATTAGGAGAATGAAATGGAGACCCAGACCTGCTCCATTCTACACTACAGACAGGCAGAAATTGAGAGTATACCTTTATAGTTACTATTTCATAAGATGAGATTTGTTTGTCAATAAACTTAAAAAGCAAGAAGCAGAGAAGTTACAGTTATATGACTTTTTACCAAGATGTTATTTTTGAGTCATGTTTCTTTCAAGTTTTCTTGTACAGTATGTTCTTTCAAGACAGCAAGATGTCAGACTTCTCTTCGATACCCAACTCTTGTCTTTGGAAGCAATAACACATAACACACAAGAAGGTGTTTAGTTGTATTGAGACAATCCACTTCCCAGGGGATTAAAGGCACTTGCCCTAGCCTTGTGCCTCACTATGAACCTGAGAGGTGAGTTTCAGACAAACCCTAAGAAACATGTGTATGAAGACATGGAGACATTAACACTAGAACAACCGCGTTTATAGGCATACCTAGAACAACCATGACTGGTCAGTTTGACCGAGGTATTAAAAACATCATAAATATTATAATGAAAGGACAAACCATTGAATATAAGTTGTAGTTTTATTCGGGAACGTCATATAAAATATCTACACAACTGTGGCGGTGTCCCGCCCCTTTGTATACAATGCATAATAAAAATACAAAATAATATTAGTTTCTCGCTGTCCTATATTTACATGAATCATAATAAGAACTAGAGTTGCCAGCAACTTTAAGAATTCCAGGACCAGTACCAGTAAGAGTACCAGTACCAAACACTTTAGCAAATTGTGCAGAATGCCAGTACCAGTACCAAACACTTTAGCAAATAGTGCAGAATGCCAGTAACAGTACCAATACAAAAAAATTAAGAAATAGTGCAAAATGCCAGTACCAGTATCAGTACCAAACACTTTAGCAAATAGTGCAGAATGGCATTTGTACAGTACGTAGTAACCATGACCCTATGTGCACTCTATTATGAGTTATAAGGCAGTTTTACATTTGACCTTTAGGAGAGGTCAAAGGTCACGGGCAATGACATTTTTTGATAGAGCATAGATGGGTTACTATATGTGTTCCATAGTAACCATAACCCTATCTGCACTCTATAAGGAGTTATTAGCCAGTTTTGTATGTTGATGATGTCATCCAACATGGCCGCCATGTTTTTTTTATTGTAGCAGCTTCCCTTTAACACCCTTTAAAGATAATCACACTATGATCATATGAGCCATTGGGTTTGTTTCAATCGGACTAGCGGTTTGGGAGAAGAAGATCTTTGTAGTTTGTGATTATGACGTCTATACTGTGCGATTTTGACATCATGCAGCATGGCTGCCATACCACACAACCTATCAGCTTCTTATGAACACCAGTTAATCTTGGACTATCCCTCAGTAACTATACCAACTTTCAGCACTCTGCAATAAGTTGTTTTAGAAAGATAGATTTTTACATTTAAATGTTTTTTTTCAATCCAATATGGCGAGTCTGGTGAGTTTTCGAGCAACTTTTGGCAGAAAAAAAAGATAATAATAATAATAATAATAATAATAATAATAATAATAATAATAATAATAATAATAAACAGCAATAACAATAGGCTTCCCAGCCCTATGGGCCTGGAAGCCTAATAATCCCAGCAATAACAATAGGCTTCCCAGCTCTATGGCCTGGAAGCGTAAAAATAAACAAATATATATATATATATATATATATATATATATATATATATATATATATATATATATATATATATATATATATATATATATATATATATATATATATATATATATACAAAGGGGCAGGACACTCTGCCACAACAACCGAAACATTGTAAATAAACGGACATTTGTTACGTCAATGTTGCGTTTTGCATATGCTGTAGGCCCTCGAACTTCCCTCAAGTTTCAACACCAGGATTTATAGTGTTCCAAACAGTGCCATCATTACCAGTCTCTTGAATGCCAGGTGGTGCTGGCGCTACCGTTGAAGAAGCGGCTGCCTCAGGTGAAGTAGCGGCTGGATCAGGTGCAGGGGCTGATATAGGTGATGTGGCTGGCATCCTTGCAGGGGCTGTCATAGGATTGCTTCTTCTCCCACGGGATCCCCTGCGCCCTTGGTGTCACTGCTGCTGGAAGATTCATCTTAGCAAACCAAGTCTGCTTCAGAGCCAGATTCGTCATTGTTCGCCTCTTCTGCATCAGAATCCTTATTTGGTAAAATCTGCAGTAATTCCAAACACTGCTTTGCTGTCCTGCGTCTTCCGTAATCCATTTTCAGTGTGTATTGGGGTTACAATGAATTTCTTAGAAAAACGAATGACTTGTATAGTAAACAGAGTGCAGAGAGACAGCCAGGCGCCGTGAGCTTTCAAGGTTGATTGATGTTCTATCAGGAGGCTCATTGAAACCATAGAAATGTCAGAAGACCGCTCACTTGAGGAATGCAGACTGATATAATCAAACTTCAATACATGGCGGCAAGTCCCGACTGATAAATACAAATAATATTGCAACATTTCATTGTTATAATATGGTTTATATGTATTGGTCAATTTGACCGCTCCTGGTCGAAATAGTTATGACAGTATTTTATCTCCCTAATTTTTTGCAGCTATGTGATTCTTTCTTTGTCAGGGTAATTAGTACATATATTTAGGAAAAGTCAGGAAAGCACAGCTAGGCATCTTAAACACACGCACCGCAATTTAAATTTTAATTCCCAAAATGGTCAAAATGACCACATTGGTTGTTCTAGAGAGCAAGGTGTATTGCTCTCTGGGTGGAACATATTGGTGAACATATAAGTCCCTTGAGCCTTTTTCTTTTGTTGTATTTACACATAGACTTTGTGAACACAGTAAATGCTCTGGAAACTATACGCAAGAAGTATACCCTGCTGTATATATTATGAGCTTCTTCACACACAGCGCTCTCACACTTTACTGCCAGCTCTGAGGCTCACATGTACATCTGATGGACAAGTAGTGACAAATCACTACAAAACCGTGTTCACAACCCATTAATCCACAAGCCTTGTCATTCAGGATATAATCCCTGCTCAGTGACAACTGGAAAAAAAAGAAGTATAACTGTCTGGATCTTCATTTCCCACACACCAACATGCAGTTCACCTCTATAGAAGCGTCTGTCAAATGTAAACTGCAGGATCCTGCAACTAATGAATGCTTTGATATGATATAATTACCGCAGATCTAATCACTGCATGTGCAGATTGACTGCCCTATCATTTTCTTCAGTGTATACTGAATCTTACAATTAAAGCCACGGTTGTATTTCTCATCTACATTATCATGTCTGCATAGTACCTTTAAAGTAGCTGAAGCTAGCAGCATACTTTCAAAACAATCTCACCTGTGGTGTATTTCCAATCAAATGTGCAGTTTTGAATAAAACATTATACCGGTAACATGTATTTTCATTTAAAAACATGACATCTGATACTACCCCAGGTAAAACAAAGCTCCCAGTGTGTTTGCCTTGCCTTGCAGGAGGTGTGTTACGTTTTAACTTCCTGGGTTATATGACTTCAGCAGTGTCTTTGGGGTCAAGCATCTTAGTGGCTACAATGCATGTCAATCATTAGGGGAAACTGCTGGTTGGTTACTAACAGGAGTGGTCCCTGAAGGAGTGGGGCAAATTTTACTCTCCAGGAGAAATTAACATGAAAGTGCAAGACTATCAGAAAGCAAGTTCCTGCAAACAGAGATTTCTCTAACCTAGTGTAGTACCAGATATCATGCTATAAATGAAAACACATGTACACTAGACTACAAGACTTCTTTCAAGACTACACATTTGAGACCAGTATTGTTGATGGATGTGCATACCGAGGAAAACGTATGCAATTATTTTGTTAGCTACTATTACTTAGTGTTTCATTACAGTATTACATTACATAGAGCTTTTCATGAAATAGTCCATTAAAATGAATAAGAGAATGATCCTTGTCATTGCCTCAACCCTAACCTCAACATAATCAATATTAACAGTTTCCACTAAGAAACAGAGAAAGGTAAAAATAATGACCTCATTAATTACTCTGTAATTCTTGTTAATTATATCCTGGTTAATATAAAGCCTGACCAAAAACTTTTGCATGACAAAGGTCCAGAGCAAGCAGAAATCTCTCTAATGAATGGCCTCACAGTTTTGTGCGGGTGTGTAAAAACTCTTTGAATAAAGCACTGTCATTAGGAACCAGAATGTGTGTGATAAAACAGCAATTTTGTAAAAGGAGTGGTAATTAATCATGTAGCAAAGCAATGTCATGGGAAGATTAAAAAGTTAGAGAGGAGTATTGCAAGGTTAAAGACCACAGAGTAGAATTGGACAAATCAAGGTGGAAAAAAAGAAGATATTTGTTGAATCTTTTTTTTTCTGTCCCAACTGGGTATTTTCAGGGTCCATGAACAGTAAAGTTGATAAAGAAAATGTAATTATTTCAAAAGCTAGAAGCAAAGTATATGGATATATGAATGTTTATATACTGCATTTATTTCAAGAATGAATATAGCTGGAAAAAAGCATGTCTGTAAACAACTCAGTTCAGGAGCTCGTTTGTGGAATAAATAATCAGAATGTTTACCTCTTCATACACTATACTTCGAAACAAATGATCACTTAATTAAACAAACCAATCTCTGGATATAGCCTTCAATAACACAGGTGTCAGCACTGAAAGAGTAAGTCACTGTGCTGCCTGATTAGATATATTAAACAGGGATCAACAGCAGTTTAATCTACAATACAAGTGTTTGCCCACACACCACTGATTGGGTTGGTGGTGCTATCAGAGATCCAAGAATTGGCTTTGCACACTGTCATTCCTATTTGGAAACTGAAGCCAGCATTTGTGGAAGTGCAGAATGATCACCCATTTAAAACTCCTAATGTCACAGGAAGTAATAAGGTAGAGTAGCAGGAAGCAGAGGTTTAAACTTTCTGAATCTGTAGTGGGATGTTGGACCAACCTGCAAATCCTAATTATTGTAATAAATAAAAGAAATACAGTACAAAAAAAATGTAAGGTAATGATAAGGGTGGAGATTATAATCTTATGCTTTCATCATGTGTTTAATGTGCAGAGTCAGTGCAAACATAGTCACATCCCTGAAAAGTACAGCAGCAGCATAGAAAGTGTTGTATTCTGAGGTAACAGTAACACACCTTCTGAATGTAGTATTAGCTCTATAGAATAAGCAGGTTTATTTTATTTATTTATTTATTTTTTGAATAAATCTGTCTTCACTGTTTCAGAAAACTCATTTTTAAATTTTCCAGCTGCATTTAAGGGCAAGTGAAAATGCTGTTTTTACTTGCCCTGTGAGATGTAAAACTAATTAGATTTGTCTAGCCATGGCTGATAGTGCTCATTGACCTGGATAATATTTTTTGTTTAGGCTTGGGTATCTTGGACTACATGTGGGAGGTCTTGAATCTTTCAGAAAATTGGCTAATGGGATGGCAGTTAGTGAGCAGTAATTTACAAGCTGATAGCAGCAGTAAACAAGTATTGAGGTGCACCAGGCATACTATTGATGCAAATGTTAGTGTAATTAAGACAGTGACAACACTGCAGACTCATCATTTCAATAAATAATTTGTTTTGACAGCAATTTCCTCAGGGCGCTTTATGTGTTTGTTTATTTTATACATTTTAAAATGAACAATTCTTCCCATTAGTTTTTAAAAAACACAGACAAACAATGTAAACATCAGCTTTCTTGGAGATTTAAGGCTTTGCTGGCCCTGTTCACAAAGTCTCATATAGATAGCTGGTGTCTTATTGAAATAGAATTCTAGATTGTATGTAATCACATACAAATTCACACCACTTAAATGTACACTAACAAATATTTTATTGCCCCTTTTAAAATACTAAATACCCTGATTTAAGCGAGAAAAATGAATATGGAGAAAAATGTGTTTTCCAAAGGATTACTAGTGTACTGTACTAGTATAGAAAGTGCACTGTAGTCCTGTTCATGTACCTGTGCCCTAATGCTGTATGAACATAGCCCTAGTTAGAACAATGAAAAGGTATGATTTCTATAATTTTTTCTAATACATTTTACTTCTGCTGTATCCAAGTGTATACCAGTCGTAAAAATCGTATGCCTAGCATGGTCACCACTCCCAATTATTCACATCAGTGACAAGCACATTTTCTATTATCTACTGAGTCCTCTGCAACTTGTTAGCACAACACTGAACTGCATTTATGCACCTCAGCAGCGACGTAAGCTCCTGCATTAAAAGAACCCTTGAGACAAGGATTACTTTGAGCTGAGGTTATGTTGTTACAGCCATCCTATTTACCACCGAGCTCTTAGAGATTTTCTTTTCTCCAATCTTTTTTCTAGATGACAGAAATTGGATACATGCTAACAGATGAGTGGTGTAAATATCACACTGATATTAATGTTTTGTATTTAAAATAATTGTAAATGCCAAAGGGAAGCCCATACTGTAACTCCTGTCTTATCCTGTCTTTGTAATCAAGCAAAATGAAATGTCACTGTTTATTGTTTAGAGCGAATGATTCTCTGTTTCCATGTAAAATGGAAACAACAAACTAAACATATGCTCAAATATGCAGTACAGCAGCAGTGCCCACTGACTTGTCCTATAACCACAGAGCTTTTTAAAGTATGCAGTGATGCCTTATTCTATGCTCCTCCTAATGATCTCATCAGAATGCAAACGCACCAACTGTGTTATAAAACCAATGATCTGTTATATTCTGCAAGAATTTACAAAAGCCTAATGTCATTTACTATAGCATGAAGACCTTATGAAAAAGCTGAACTGAAAACGATTGCAACAGCTAAAACTTTAATCTGTGTACTAAAATAAGGCTTAGAAGACATTTGGTTTCAAATAAAATAAATCAGATGACTTTTAAAAATTATATATATATATATATATATATATATATATATATATATATATATATATATATATATATATATATATATATATACTGTATATATATACACACTGAGTGTACAAAACACCTTCCTAATATTGAGTTGCACCCCCTTTTGCCCTCAGAACAGCCTCAATTCGTCAGGGCATGGACTCTACAAGGTGTCGAAAGTGTTCCACAGGGATGCTGGCCCATGTTGACTCCAATGCTTCCCACAGTTGTGTCAAGTTGGCTGGTAGTGGATCTCTACTCCGAATAGCTCATTCCATCTCATCTCACAGATGCTCAATTGGATTGAGATCTAGTGACTGGGCAAGCCACTGCAGTAAGCCGAATTCACTGTCATGTTCGTGGAACCATTCCTGGACAATCCTAGCCTTGTGGCATGGGGCATTATCCTGCTGAAATAATCCATTAGCAGATGGATACACTGCTGCCATGAAGGGATGCACCTGATTGGCAATGATCTTCAGATATCCTGTGGCATTCAAACGTTGGTCCACTTTTATCAAGAGGCCCAATGTGTGCCATGAAAACACACCCCACACCATCACACCACCACCACCAGCCTGCAATGTTGACACGTGGCATGATGGATGCATGTACTCATGTGGTTTTCTCCATACCCTAGTCCTCCCATCAGCGTGAAACAGCAGGAACCGGGATTCATCAGACCAGGCAATGTTTTTCCAATCCTCCAGTGTCCAGTGTTTTCATTCATTAGCCCACTGCATCTGCAGTTTCTTGTGTTTTGCTGAAAGAAGTGTTAGGTCGTTGGCTGCCATACCCCATTCGTGTCAAGGTACGACGAGTTGTGCATTCTTTTATGGGTCTTTTGGCACCAATGTTGTACTGGACTGTCAGTTGACTAACTGTAGCCTGTCTGTTGCTCTGCACAATTCGTGTCAGCCTCATCAATGAGCCGTTTTCGACCACTGGCCTGCCGTTGGATGGATGTCCTTTGGGTGGTGGACCATCCTTGATACACATGGGAAACTGTTGAGCGTGAAAAACCCAGCAGCGTTGCAGTTCTTGACACACTCAAACCGGCGCGCCGGCCACCTACTACCATACCCCGTTCAAAGGCACTTAAATCTTTTGTCTTGCCCATTTACCCTCTGAATGGCACACATACACAATCCATGTCTCAATTGTGTCAAGGCTTAAAATCCTTCTTTAACCTGTCTCCCCTTCATCTACACTGATTGAAGTGGATTTAACAGGTTACATCAATAAGGGATCATAGCTTTCACCTGGATTCACCTCGTCAGTCTATTTCATGGAAAGAGCAGGTGTTCCTAATGTTTTGTACACTCACGGTATATATATATATATATATATATATATATATATATATATATATATATATATATATATATATATATATATATACAGTACTGTGCAAAAGTTTTAGGCAGGTGTGAAAAAAATGCTGTAAAGTAAGAATGCTTTCAAAAATAGACATGTTAATAGTTTATATTTATCAATTAACAAAATGCAAAGTGAGTGAACAGTAGAAAATCTACATCAAATCAATATTTGGTGTGACCACCCTTTGCCTTCAAAACAGCATCAATTCTTCTAGGTACACTTGCACACAGTTTTTGAAGGAACTCGGCAGGTAGGTTGGCCCAAACATCTTGGAGAACTAACCACAGTTCTTCTGAGGATTTAGGCAACCTCAGTTGCTTCTCTCTCTTCATGTAATCCCAGACAGACTCGATGATGTTGAGATCAGGGCTCTGTGGGGGCCATACCATCACTTCCAGGACTCCTTGTTCTTCTTGTAAGTCAGAGGTGGGAACCCTAGTTGCCAGTACTGATAATGTTATGGTCTATTAATCATTGGTTCTATTTTCTACAAGCTAATACATTACAGTACAGTACAGTGCAATTAATGGCATTGAAATGCTTTATCTTTAGCTATAAAAATAAGTTTTCTGAAGATCTTACTAAAAAAAACACTTCCCTTCTGGGGACTAGCATATTAGGTGAGCAGATAACGTGTCAAATAAAGGGGGCTTTTTAAGTAGTTTGGCCACTGGCTACAACATACATTAAAAGTTATTTTTCTACATCAAGATTGTGACTGTGGTGCAGATTTTGTATACATTTATTTAGACAGCAATATGGCATACAAAAGATTAGAAAGTGTCCAAAAATATTCCAAAACTACCAATAGTCATCCTGTTTTCATCAAAACTGGAATGCATGCTTGATCCAATTTACCAGACAACACAATTTGATATCACTGAATGCCTTATTTGTGATAACAGTGCCATTTGCTACACACAAAACAGTATTTTTTTATTAATTGGGAGGAATACATGTTTTATATTCACAGATGTTAAACAAAGTGATAGGATGACAGATTTCTACAATTTCTACAAAAACTGCCTCAGTAGAACAAGCTTATCTGGATCAAGAGAAATACAACTTTTCAAATGATGTTGTAGCTGTGTGGCCAAAGGGTACATTAAGTCACCCTAAGCCGTGCATCACCTGCTAAACTCTATTAGAATCTACTTGATGCAGTAAGCTGGCGAATCACATCAGGGTTCTCTCCTACACATCCTACTGAAATGTGCTGAATGCCTGTGTTTTGATGGACCATCAGCTTTGTATCATACATTTAGAAATCACAAACAAAAAAATGATATGATATTAAAAAGCCTGCTGCAATCATGGAAGCAGTGACCAGGGTTATAATAATAACCTAACGTTCCCTTTCAAGTACGAAATGTAACCATCACCTAATGTGTGACAATGTCCAAGCTGTCACAAGGGCAAGATTGCTGAACAACCGGAATGATAAGCTGAGAGGCTGCCTTGTGCGTTACCGTACGGAACCCCAGTAACAAGTAGCTAGGGCTAAAAAAATGGAGGGAAAAACTCGCCTCTATGCCTTTGTTGTAAGGATCGAATGAGAAGCCACCCTAAACACTACAGTTCCAAAACCAGGGTTTTGAGGATCCACAACATTAAGTCTGTAGAACCTAATAAGGTTATGGAGAGTAGCTCCCGACACCACTGCATTGCAAATGTCCTTGATGGACCAGAGGGGACAGTGGGTTGATTCCTGGGAGGCAAAGAGATCTATCTCAGTTCTCCCAAACCTACCCCAAATGAGACTCACCACCTCAGATTGAGCCTCCACTCTGAGGCACTGGGAACTATCCTTTATCACCCTGGGCAGATGTACTTCCCACAGTGAGAGGAGATTTTCGTGTGCCCAGAGCAAAAGCTTGCGGGCGACGCAATGGAGACCTGAGGCCACCCTGGTGGTTGATATAAGCCGCCACTGTTGTGTTGCCTGTACCCCTTGAACCTTAATGTGGAGACCCTAATGTGGAGACCCTGCCAAGGAAGGTTCTGTTTTCCCTGTCCACGAAGAGAATGCCTTTAGACAGTGATGAGACACTGTCAACAGGCGGTCGTTGTTCAATGCGGGCTAAAAATAACTTGCTATTGAACCATGCCTGCAGAGGGCATATGTGGGAACATCACTACCATGAGTGCTCTGTTGAGCTGAAAGAGCTCCAAACGGGCGGCTATTCTCTGCACTCTGCCGTCCTACAGACTGGACTGCATGGACCTGGAGTCCAAAGCACACTCCTAGACATGAGGCATGATCTGGCTCTTCACATGATTAACCGCAAGGCCCAACCATTCAAGGTGGCCGGTGACCAATTCTGTGTAGGCCTGTGCTGGAGACTTGGCACAAATTAGCCTGTCGTTCAGATAATTGAGCACTCGGATTACCTCTGAGTCTCAATGGGGCCAGAACAGCTTCCATGCACTTCGAGAAGGCACAGGGAGCAAGGGAGAGGGATGCGGAAATAGGCGTCATTGAGGTCCCTTGTTGAACCAGTCGACTGGCCTGATTGACTGCAACAGCTGTTGCGTGGTCAACATTTTAAACCTCCTTTGACTTCGACAGGTTGACCTGTCAGAGGTTGAGGATCGCCATCCTGCTTGGGCACTAGGAAGTACCTGGAGTAGGACCCTGCCTCCAACTGGAGGGGGTCTATGCACAAAGCCTGTTTTTGCAGCAGAGACACCACACAGCGTCCTGTGGGTTCGTGACTGATGTTACACCAGCAGAGGTGCTTTTTCCACGTCAGGCATGTGAGCCTGGGAAAGCCAGAGCTGCCTACGTGCAGCTGTCAGTGCAGCCAGGTTACTGCCTGCAGCCTGCCTGTTCTTTGACACATGGAGCAGGTTCTTATTAACCAGGCACAGCTCATCCAGCTGTTGTGGTGAGGGCCTGTGGCTGTCAGAGAGGGACCTCAGAAAATAGGACTGGTAGGCTACCAGAATACTATTATAGCTGCCCAGCCATGCGTCGAACACATTGGCTGAATAGGCACCCTTGAGGATCACCTCTGAGACCCAGCACTGCTTGTTGGGGCAGATAGCATCCTTGGACAGGCGTGCTAAATTAGGCGCTTGTACCAAAGCGGCAATTGAAGCCTCCACTGGCTGAAGGGTGTCCATCGACCGGGAAACAGCAGGAGCTGTAGCTGGGTGACACCATGGCGACTAAATCTCAAATCAACAAAGATGGACTGCCGTGTCCCACCTTCTGTAGCCCAGGGCACTTGCAAGACTGCAGTGGCCCAGACGGGAACACCAGCTCCTGTTCGCCCACCTCCTCAGAGGCGGCGATGGACAGCATGTCATCCTGTTGCTAATCTGCTCTCAGAGCCCCCTGGGGCCCCAAGGGGGCAGGCCACGCCAAACGTTCATGCAGTAATTCTGCGAGCACCGGTCCTTGGTGGAAAATAGCCACCCAGAGCTTCTCCATTTGCTCTGAGTCTGCCAATCACTTGGAATGGCAACTCTTCTTCTCCTTCCTAGGGGGAGGAGAAGGAGAGACACAGGAGGATGAGGAAGATCGTGAATACAGCTTCCTGCGTGGGCTACTTTACCGGGTGCGTTGTCCGATCTCCCTTGGCACAGAGCCATTGGGTGAGGACGCAGCCACCTCTCTACCATTAGGGAGTGGTTAACATGTAGAAAACAGAAACTGATAAGAGGAGTGGCAAACACCGTTGCAGCAGCAAAAGTCATTCAAAATTATCTACACAGCATTCAGAACTGGACAGACACATGGCAAATGACATTTAATATAGAAAGGTGTAAGCTACTGCACACAGGCAATAAAAATGCCCATTATAAATACCATATGGGAGATACTGAAATTGAAGAAGGAATCTATGAAAAAGATCTAGGAGTTTATGTCCTGTAAAATGTATTGTTTATGTTTTTTTAGCATGGGTGATTGTATTGTATGATTTGAATGTATTTTGTGTTTAGTTCAAAGCACGCTGTTTTGTTAATATTGGTATGATTTATTTATGTATTTATAAGACGGCAAAGTTGTATGTTTGTTTTTGTTTAGCATCGTGGATGGGAAGCCCCATCCACACAAAAACCTTGTGCAGAAGATGACCATCTCCTGAGTTAATTCATTGATTAATTGTT